>CM067577.1:11101271-11811271 GCA_034336665.1 Luscinia megarhynchos | reverse complement strand
ATGATCAACTCACCGCTGTGAACCTGCCAACTTGCTATAACAACTCTGCTTTAAAAAAAGTGTTTGTGATCAGGCTTTCTCTTTGTCATCGTATGTGCATGCAGAATGATCAGTTGAACAATAACCATCAATAAAGTTTCACAAGATTTGAAAATGAAGTTTCTGTAGCATTTATATCTAAGGATGATAAATAAATTATCTTTAAAATTGAAACAGAGAGAGAAAGAGACTATATTAATCAATGAAAAATGGGGCAGTAACATATATTTATACTGGTGAGGGAATGAACTGAAATTTATTAGGAGTTCGACCCCCACATTTATTATGTAAGATATGCAAAACAAGCCTCCTATTAATAAAAATAAAGAGTAAATTTTGTTTAAACACCAAGATGAAAGCAAAGTGAAAAATGTTTACCAAATATTTCCAATTTAAAGTGTGGATGAGACATCTTTTTTGGAATTGCTCACACAAAATGTCTAATGTAGAGAATAACAGAGTTTATTTGCAATTTTAATTTTCCTGAGATGGCTTTACAGCTCCCACTCTCCAAATGATTATATGGCGTTTTAGTCTATTAAAATTATCTTGAAAGGTTGAGGGTGCAGCCCATATTAGAAAATATTTTGTTTATAAAACTCCTACAGTACTCCTAGTAGTCATTTTAAAATGTATGTCTGAAATAGTTATGTAAGAAAAGCATTTGAAATTTTTTTACAACATATATTGGGAATGTTTTCACTTATATAAATAACTACTGATAATATGACTTATGAAAAAATTATTACTACCATATATGGAATATAGTGACTTCTAAACAGATTTAAAAAAAGACAAAACCCTACAAACCCAGAAAATGTGTATATCTGTCTTTAGAAATTAGTGTTTATATCACAACCGTGATTTGTGAATAAAGAAAAATGGTTTGTAATATCAAAATAAAAGCTTAGTCTGAAAAGGTACAAATCCGTTGGTGTTCCAAGTCATTTTCCTCTCCTGCTGGCAGCGTGGGTGCCAGGGCTGTGCCCGTGGGGCTCGGGGCTGTGTCCCGGTGTGCCAGCCCTGCCCGTGGGCTGTGTGGGGGCTGCTGCTCGTGTGTCTGTCCCTCTGTCCGTGTGTGCACTCTCGGCAGTGGCCATCACAGTCCTGGGACAGCCAGTATGGCCCTGGCTTCAAGGTTTGCCTCCAAAGATGCCAAGGTCCACCACCAGCATCAGCTGTGTTTTTCAGGCAACACTGCATGACACACGGGGACTGACTGGGGTTTGTTCACAGGGGTGGGAAAAGCATCGTCCAAATTGCAGTAAGCCTTCCATGGATGTTTCACATCTTCTTGGCCACTGTCCTTCCATGGACAGTGTCTGTTTCTGTGCACAGCAGGGGCAGGGAAGCAAGCAAAGACAGCTGTCCTGGAGGCTCCTCCTGTCACTGCCAAGCTTGTTGCCCAAGCCACAAGAAAGGTGTCCACATGCTGTGGCTCCAGAGATGCCCCTCTGCCCAGCATGAGGCTGGTGAGGGTAAAGTGCCCTGGCCGTGTCACATGCATGCCAACAGAATTATGTGACTCTTCCACCTGGGTTCCCATTGTACTCTAATTTAGCAGAGGAAGACAAGACATAGAGAAGGGAATCAATATTGCTTGGGTTCCAGTTTAGCAGGAAGTTTTATTCTCCCAAGTGCCTGAATCCTTTCAGGAAGCTGAAGAAACCCTGATATTTGCCAGGGATGCTGGGGAGATATTATGCTGTGCTTAATTTATATCTTTGTATGACATACAAGCACTAAGTGCACTCTCCTGCACATCAGGGTGATGGATGCATTGCCCTGCTGGATGGATGAAATGGCCGAGGTGGTAACACTGGGTGGGATTTGGGCTGAAGGCAGTGAGAAGCATCTGGGCAGATAAACACAAGTGGGACACATAGACACACATGGAGAACCTGAAATGCCACATGATTTTTATGTAGTTGGATTCATCTGCTTTTGTCTGCTATCATTACTTGTGTCTAATGCAGTAGTGCTTCCTTTCTCGGCCATGTAGCCAACATATGCTAAATTAATAATAGCTTTGTATTTGTTGGATAATTGGCCAGAGAATAAGGAAAGCACCACGTGTAACCAGAAGACAAAAGGCAGTCATCTTTGAAGGGTATTTTTATTCCAATTATTTGAAGTTCCTATACAGCTTTCATTATCTAGCCAAGATTAAATTGAAGCTTTATAGGAGATCTTAGAGCTGTCCCTGTGTAGGATGTTCTGTACTACTCTGTCCCTGGTCATCTTCTTGGTCATTCAAGTTATTAGCTTCTAATTGTGGTAAAATTTTAGGATTCTTTTTTTTGTAAACTAGAATTTAATTTTCTTAAACTTTCTGGGAACCTTGTCTTCAGTTTCAATTGCTGTCATGTCATATTGCTGTTTCTTGCCTCAAGTGATTTTTTTGCAAGTTTGACATGTTCCTCTTGCCACATTTTTTCAGTTTTACAGTACAGATGCATGAGGAAAAAAAGGCTGTGCAAATCATTTCCTCCCTAAAGTAGAGCTTTATCATCATTTTGGTAGGTGTAAGAGAGAGAAGAAAAAAGAAGAAAAAAAGTAAAATAAAAAGTAACCTTGTTTCAGTGGGAAGAGAAGATTCGAGTGGGAGGTGAGATCAGAAGGGAGACAATGATTTTGGGAGGTCTTTGAAGAATTTATGAAAGTATCATCAAAAAGAGTCATTTTCCAGTATTATAAAAGTTTATCTTGATGCTTCATTTATACCTAAAGGGCATATGCTTCACCTCTCACTGTAACTGGAGCTTTATGCTGAGCCTTTCCAGAATTTCCAGGCAGCTTTCATGCCTCTCCAGCACGTCCCCAGTGCTCTCTGCATACCAATAATTGTCTCACAGCACTTCACAAAAAGCACAATGGACATGGACTAGGATCAGAGGAAGAGATGGGCAGTATATGCCAGTGTACCATCAACTTGAATCTTTTGCTCAGGTAAGGCAGAGATCAGCACGGGGAGGTAAAATATTAGAAGTACTTTTAGTTCCAAGATCTCATCCTTATTTTCTCACTAGGAAAACAGAGGTTTTTATTTCATGCTGTATTTAATTCTGTAGGCATATTTCCTATATGCACACGAAGGATGTGTGCCAAGCAATGGCAGTGTAGTTACAGCAGGGATGTGACTCCCTGGCTGGAACCAGCTCCTGCCTGGCAGCAGGGCATTAGAACTCACAGGTTGCCCAATTCTGAAGGGCAGATACTTAGAAATATATCCTGGAAACAACAATGCCATTTGAGGAGTCCAGGCAGGCAGCATTCGGGGCCAGAAGCTGCTGCTCAGCTCTTGTTTAGCTCTCTATAGTAGATGCTGTTGCTCTTCAGATTCCCACATAATGTCCTGCAGGGACACTCAGGGTAGGTGATCTTGCTTTGTGAGGTTTGCAGTGCCTGGCAGGGGCACAAAGAATGAGTTTTGGTGGAAGGGAAGGTGGAGGTGATTGTCATGCCCACTGACATCATGTTCAAGGTGTTCACAAAAGGATGTGGGAAGTTGCTTTTAAAAGTCTCCTCTTGGCTCAATTTATACAGGATTTTTTTTCCACGTGTAGTTGTCATTAGTATAATGGGTTAGATTAGTCTCATTTCTTCTGTGAAAGACCTTCCATTTCATTTAAATATTTAATCAGTTGGAAACACTTCTACAATTTCTGCTGGCTGGGGCTCTGCCCTGGATTCCAATCCCTGCTCCACATCACAGTGAATAAAACCTGCCTCCATGACCCTCCTGCTTGCTTAAAGGGGGCTGAGGGATAGTGGAGCATCCCTTCTCCATCCCATGGGACAGACTGACTCCATGTAGTTCCTATTCCAAAAGGGATTTACAGCTGGAAAGCCAAACTGGAGAGAAGTTTGTTGTTAAGTTGCTTTAGAGCCCTCCAGCCTTCCTCCTGCTCAGCCCTGCTGGGCTGGGTTTGCTCTGTTAGCTGTGATTTACCCTCTGTGCCTGGCCAATTTAATGATTTCTCTCTTCAGCAGCAGGCCTGTGAGTCAGGAGTTCAGGATCTAGGAAAACTGTTGAATAAAACATAAGTGAATGCAAAATTAATAATTTAATGGACATTATGAAAGGACAGTAAACCAAACAGTTCAGTCCAATGGATGATGTATAACATCTAAACAAATATGACAACTAATTAAGGATTAGGTTCTGCGTTTTGGATGACAGGCCTTATAAAAATGAACAGCTAGGTTATGTCAGGGGTAAAAAAAAAGCTGCATTTTGCAAATGTCAGGCAGACAGCTCAGTAAGCAGAAAAGCTCAGTTATCCAATTAAAATAAATGTGCACTGTTCTCAATATAAAAAGCTAAAGCATCCTTATGTCGAGGAGTTAAGATGCTGAAGTATAAGTAGAACAAAAAGTGCTCTCTATAAAGATTAATGTAATCTATCAAGATTAACATTTTGCATGCTGGCAAAGGCAGATAGTAATGTGTTTCAATTCTTGAAATTGGAAACATTAGACTAAGATCAGTACCAATTTAAACCCCAGGTAACCCCAAATATTGAATTGAATTAATTATTTACAACCACAAAGGGCTAATAACTTGCCCTGATGGCTTCTATGGGAAATAGATATTTACAGTAGGTGCTCTCCTATTCCCCATAATCCTCCCTGGTACTTCATGTGAAATGTAATTACAAGTTGCATAAACGCAATTTAGGAAAAAGTCTTCCACTAGAAATAATTCTGATTTATTCAGGAGTTTGATTCCTGTCCTAAGAAAGAATCAGGCTGGTTTGAACAGTGTCATGTGCATGGGGTGTCAGGGAGAGGCCATAAAGTTTCAAGGCCACCAGCAGGGGACATAGTTAAACCTAATTTTTTGTTGCTTTCTAACAAAAGGAGATTATTGTATAACAGTGGAAAGCAAGCAGTGGGGAGGGACCACAAAACCAATTAAACTAGGTTGCACTTGATTTGTAGGGAAAAAAAAGACTCCACTATCTACACTTCCAGCAGAGCATATGGGTTTTTTAAAGCTAAGATTTAAACCTGCCCTTTGATGCAGGTCTTCTAAATAAGAATTTCTAAGGCTGGAAACGTGTGACAAAATTTCAAAAAGGATATTCAGTTCAAGGTATTTTCACCAGAATTAGCATGAAGCGTATGGATTTTCTGGTGGTTTATAAAGCAGAACAGAATTACTAGGAGGGAGGCTTTACCAGAGTATTAAAATGAAATTCAAGTTTGAGGTGCCTGCCATATAAAATAAAATCTGTCAAATGTTGAAGTGAGAGGTGATATCTTAGCTCTGCAGTGCTTGAGAAAACATGGAAGATCATGGCTGTAACACTCCCACCTCTGTTTGATTTCGCCACCCACAGATTTGCCACCTTTTTAATGAAGTGAGCAGTTGCACTTGCAGCTCTGAGTGCCTCTGCTGTCCTCACCTTTGTTCTTCTAGAAGCAACGTATCACATCTCCTTGGCCACAGCTTTTGATGTTCACCCAGAAGGGCAATGATCCAGCTCCCTATTATTTGAGAAGAATGATGGCCCAGGCATACAGACATTGTTAATTCACAGACTCAGCTGATGAGCTCTGTAGCTGAGGTCTCATCACAGACTTGAAATTTCTGGGGCCCTGTTACTCTACAGTTAAAAAGCAAACAAAGTTCTTTCAGGAAAAATAGCAAGCAAGAGAAAAAATAGTTTTATCTGTGAAGCTGAAAAGCAGCTTTTATTGGCAGTTCTCTTACACTAAGAATAGAGAGAGAAATATGCATGTTGCTACAGCTGGTAAATTCTGCCAGAGAGACAAGAAATTCCTATGGGATGTCTCTAGATTCTGGTACATGGTTTTTTTGGGGTTTTTTTTGACATGACCCTCTGTTAGTTCACTCTAAAATAATTCGACTCTTCCCCCAACGTTGGCCCCTAATTTGTGATTCCCATGGCAAGAACCATCCATAAGCCCTTGGAATGTGAGGACATTGTTTGTGCCCTGGGATTAAGAGGAAGGCAGGCACCACCAGAGTGTGCTGCACCAGCCCTCCACTCTGAATCCACTCTGAAATTGCCTACCTCTGGGAAATAAGAAGTGGCAACATGAATATGATAAGCAGAGCAACATGGCCTACTTTCTGATAATCTTCTTTTATAGCTTTATTCTCGGTGGCTTTGAGGGGAAGTCAATACAGAAACCGTTTTGCCCAGTGCCAAAATAATGGAAATACATGCAAATTTGTGCTCTCCCCAAGTTGTCTGTCTCTTTGTCCTTTAGTCAGCCTGATCCTGTCACCACTCTATAGAATTTCATACCTGTGTGGAGCCCAGCATAGAACTGGGGACAGGAAAATAGGATAGCATTACTGGAACACCCCTAAGAAACAAATCCCCAGTAAAACAAATTCTCAAAAACAACTGGAGATTTGGGAAAGTGAAAACCAAGTAACCTACTTCTGTTGAAGGAGTTAAGTGCCAACAGACACCATGGTTAACACTGATATGCCAGTTGCCTTTTTTCAATGTTTTCAAGTTCTTTTAGACAAAGCACTACCAGGGTTTTAAGAGACTGAAGTCACCTGAATAGGTGTGGTCCAATCTTGGGAGACTTCTTTGTTTAGAAATTTCACAAAGGATAGTTCCAACTTTTGTTTGTTTGTTTGTTTGTTTTAATTGTGAGAATTCTGCACTTTTTCTACAAATACTAAAGTTCTTCTCCCTTCTAATTTCACTCCTAAACTTAAACTTCATTTTCTAATCTATATTGTCAGAATTGCTTTTAGAGGTTAAAACGAACAAATAAATAAATAGGAAAAAAATAAAAGGAAAAAGAAGATGTGTTGGCAATGCTGCAGGTCTGCAAAGGAACATAGCACTGAGGTAAAGAAAGGCAGGTTACTGAGTGAACAGGTCCCAGGAATTTTAAATAACCTTAAGGCTGCTGAAAGGAAAAGTCGTAAGGTCTCTGGTGTTTGTGAACGTGCTGCAGAAAAGCAGACACATTAAAAGTGAAAGTTTTCCATTCTCTGTTGTGTAAGCACGAGCAGGCAACACATCAACAGTGTATTTTAATCAGAGAAGAGCTAAGAGTTTAAATTTGCTCCTATGCAGGGTTCACCCCAGAGCACATAAGGTGATCTGATTTCTGTAAATTCAGGAATGGATGTCCAAAAATAAATTGATACTTTTTTTCCTTTTTTAAAGTTAGGGCTAAAAATCTTTTACGAGGGTGACGGAATTTCAGGATTTTAGAATGAACTAATTAAAAGCCTGGTTTGGGGCAGCTATGTACATTTTGTATGAGTCACAGACTAGCTTTGTTTTGATCTTTGCCCATCATATTTCATTCACTGTGTAGTTTCTTAACAGAAAAATGTTTTGAGCTCACTGAAAGCATTTCAGTCTTTTGTTGAAAACTGCACTAAAGCAGGAAAACTCACAATTGTCCTACCCCTCCTGGGCACACGACTGGAGGAATGCTGAGCTCCTGGAGCAGATGGGCTTGGGCAGCTGCAGATGAGCCCCACCAAACCCAGCCTTGCCCTGCTTAAACTGGGGACAAGCACCTGCACAGAGCTGGGGTGGATCAAACAGCTAACACCACTAAATCACACAAACATGGTAAAACAGAATCACTGCACACTGAAGCAAGCAGTGCAATCCCCTCAGGGTCACCAAGGCCTCTCAGGGATGTGCCTGGCTGGGAGCTCTGAGCTGGCAGCTTCACCAGCAGTGCTGGGATGCCACAGGCAGGCACAGGCTGTGAACTGGAGGGGTTCAGGGTGTCTGAGATGTCTGGTAGCCCCAGGTGTGTCACCCTTCTGGAAGGCCACAGTCACAGCATCTGAAGCACAGAGGAGCCATGGCAATCCTTTGTGCCGAATGAACAAGGCACAGCCCCAATGGAATTACAGCTGTTCCTCTCCCATCTGGTGCCAGTCCTCCTGTGCAATGGGAAGTGGGGGCTGCTCACTGCCTTTTCCCATGTTGCTGCACATAGAATTTAACTTTTAGCCCTCACCTTGAAGAAAACATAGAATTGAGGATTTTCTCCCTCTGAGGTGCATTCCTTCACATGCACAAATTAATTAAATGTTTTTTGACCTTATGCTTTCCTGAACATTTTGTCTAATAGCCCAACCTAGATAAGTTATTTAAGAGGAATTGAAAACTGAATTTTCCTAGAATCTCAACTGTGAAAGCAAATCAACTCTTCTGTGCATGTGATGATAATGTGGAGGAAAAGGACAAAGATTATGTAGGAGAAGGAAACCAACAGTCTTGTCAGGAAGTTTAGAGGCTTAGCTCTTCAAGTCACTTTTAATTATCTCCCCCTGACTAGAAAAATTGCCAGTAGCCTGTAGCTGAATAGAAAAATTGCCACAGGACACTCCTTCCTTGCATAACAATAAAAGAAATGTGCTAAAGTCTGATACAAAACAATGCAGAATACTTTTTACTGTTAGTGAAGGGTACAGTGCCATGCCCTCATCTATGACAGGTTCTGCATCTTTCAGTTTAACTTAAAACTGAAAATGCCTCAGGATGGGCCATGCAGAGGTTTGGGAAATCCCCCATGAAGGGCATCTGTAAAAGATCTGGCACTTCCTCCTACATATGGAGTTGCTTGTTGCTAAGATGGCTTTACTGAAAATATTGGTGAAGTTTTAAAGATTACTTCTGAAAGAGAGCAACTGTGATTGCACTGTTTTCAGTAGTAATTGCATTCCTATGGTGCAGCTTATGAAGGTTTTCTGAGATCTCACTTTTGTATTTCCTCCAGGAGAAGCAGTTTGCCTAAATAACTCAACTCAGTGGGATTTTTTTGGTTGTTGTATTTTCTTCTTAAAACATTTTTTTTCTTTGTTTTGTTTTGTTTTGTTTTTTTGTTTTTCACAATTCCTAAGATGAAACAAGGAGCCTGAGAAGATTAAACAGCAAGTAACGATTTAAAGAACATAACACAGATTCTGGAGCTGGGGAACAGACCCCAACAAAACAAATACAAGACCAAGGAACCCCCCAAAGATTCCTGCTCTCCCTTATATTAACCTGACTTTAAATGGCAGGAGTTCCTTTGGGCTCATTTTTAAGTGGCTATAATAGTTATCTTTCAAGAGAAACCTGGGAAAAAGGGATGGACAGGCAGAGGGGAGATCCCCAACCCCCTTACAGAGCCATTCTTCTCAGAGAGTGCCTCCACCAGTGCTGGGGAGCTTTGTGCAAAGTCATTTTACGTGGAATAAAGACCTGTCTGTAGCCACCTCCTCTTCCACAGGCAGGTTCATGTGCGTTGTGGAGAGCACAAAGGCACTTACATCTCCCTCCTTGCAGCCAAGCCATGTGGCAAACACAGCCATGAGGGTTTCAAAGCCCTTGTTCTTAGCCCCTGACTGATATACAGCACTGTGACAGGCATAAGTTTTCCCCTTATTCAGCATGAAATGAACTTGACATGTTCAAAGCAGCAGAGCTATCAAGCCGGGGTTGAAATCAGCATCAGCTTCTTCAGGGGAATCTCCCCAGCCCTGCATCAAAATGTGATCTGTGCACTCCACGAGTCCCACGGGCAGCCCCAGCCAGCCCACACGTGCTCTGCAGAGGGGCAGAGCAGGGATGGATGTTCCCCCTGCCCTTCCCTGCCTCCCCTCAGTGCCCCAGAGCTGCCACCAGCCAGCCCAGATGCGCTGTTTTAAATATGCTGGTAATGAGTCAGTGCACCCACAGCCGTTTGGAGTTGGCATTTGGAATGTTTAAGTGTCTTTTGGGAAGCTTTTAGGCTGAAACATTGCTGTTAAGACACTGAAATATTAGTAAATCTTGCAAACGACACAAGTTCTAATGTTCCTCGTTTCTGTGGAGCAGCATGCTGTGCTAATGACCCGGTGACTGGATTTGCTGCTTTGGAAAGCAGAGCTGTGTGCTGTAAAACTTTCATCTAACTTGAGCTGCCTCTCTCTTAACGAATTTTTTATTTGTTTACTTGTTGTTTCAGTAGAATTTAAAAGTAGCAATTAAAAAAAACCAGCCAACCAAACCCTCATCCCCTAACAAGAAAGTTGCCTTAATTCAAGATCTAATATAATGATGGGGAAAACATTGTGCTCTGTCCAGTAAAGTGATAAGAAGTAAAGGAAGATGCATAAACATGCTGCTATTTTGGATGAACAGGAAGGCATAGTTCATGTGATGGTTTACACTCACAGCAGCCACCACAGCTACATTTTGCACTCAGCTCTGCCTGAACATGACTCCTCTCTTCTCCTGGTCAGACATTCCTGATGTCCTGGCCCAGCTGAGTCTCCTTTCCCTGGCACTTGGTTTGCTGTAGGGTAGAAGAGCTCTTGAGTCTGGCTGTGCCACGCAGGGAGGCAAAATTGCAGTTCCTACAGCCAAGGTCAACCTGTCATCTCTGCTTGCTCTGTTGGAGCTCACAGGAGGAACAAGGGGACACAGTGATGCTCCTGGCACTTCCACCTGCCCTTCCTGCATGCAGCCCTGGGGCACAGCCACCCTTTTGTCCCAGGGTTTGCTTTGCTCAGGAATAGAAAAAAATACTCTGCATACAAAATAAATAAACCCCCAGCACTTCTGCTTAAAAAGCAGAGACCAATATTTACTTTGTGCTTATTTACAATAGAGCTGGTGAAAAAAATGTTATTAGAAAAATAAATGGTGGAAATATGGTTATTTTTTGCTTATTTCTGAGCCAACTGAAAAGATGAAAGATAAAAGCTGAAGGGAGAGGCTGCAGATAAAAGCTGTCTGTAAAAATCGCTGCCTGCTACTCCACTGCCCCTCCTCAGAGCAAGGGCTGTCACAGCCCTCCAGGGCTGGCCAGGAAAAGTGTCCCCGTGGCCACCAGTCCAGCTGAGCCCGTGCTGAGCTCACCAGGTGGGGTGGGGGGGTCTCGTTTTAAGTCTCCATCCTTTGGGATGTCCTGGGCCATCAGCCCCTGGCTCCAGCCCAGCATGGAGCCTGGTGACAGACAGGGGACACAGACACAGCCCTGAGTGGGGAGAGGAGGAGGAGGAGGAGGAGGAGGAGGAGAAGGAGAAGGAGAAGGAGAAGGAGAAGGAGAAGGAGAAGGAGAAGGAGAAGGAGAAGGAGAAGGAGAAGGAGAAGGAGAAGGAGGAGGAGGAGAAGGAGAAGGAGAAGGAGAAGGAGGAGGAGGAGGAGGAGGAGGAGGAGAAGGAGAAGGAGAAGGAGAAGGAGAAGGAGAAGGAGAAGGAGAAGGAGAAGGAGAAGGAGAAGGAGAAGGAGAAGGAGAAGGAGAAGGAGAAGGAGAAGGAGAAGGAGAAGGAGAAGGAGAAGGAGAAGGAGAAGGAGAAGGAGAAGGAGAAGGAGAAGGAGAAGGAGGAGAAGGAGGAGCCATGGGGAATTTGGCTGTGCAGAAAGAGCAGAGCAATGCCAGCACTCGCTCATCACACAGGAGGGATGCATTTCACTGCTCCCCATCCTTCTGTGCCAGGGGTTTCCAGCTCAGCCTCCACACAGTGTGGAGGTGCTGGTGGGGATGCTGAGGTGCAAGGACCAAAAATGAGCCGTGGGAGGGTTAGGGCAGACAGGGATGGGAGGTTTGGAAGAGCTGTGGACAGTGTGGACCAGCAGCTCCTGTGACCTCAGTGGCCTCAAAACCACACAGGAACCTCCTCCTCCTCCTCCTCATTATTGCTTTTTTTAAAAAGCTACTCTCAGTTCCAAAATTTCATATTAGAGCTCCAAAAGCAGACAGAATAGTGTGTTTTGAGAGCTGTAGGTCTTTATTATGGTAAAATCATAACATCTAAAATCCAATTCAGCCCTTGCTATAAATAAGTATAATGAAGAATTTAATGGTATTTCCACTAAAATTAGTCAGAAAGCAAACTTTAAAAAATGACACAGATCATTAACTGGGAACATTTCTCAGAAGAGATTTGTTATATTAAAAAGGCACTGAAATTACTAGCGTTAATCAACTGTATTGTATTAAAAACTCTGTATAGATTAATTAAGTACTTTAAATATGAAGAAATGAAAAAGTGGGGATATAGAGGAATCACAGGCTTGAATCTGGGTCTCCTGACATGCTACTTCCCCTGAACTCCTTAAGCACCTAATTTAGTAAGATTTCAAATTAAATAATTATTCTTGGCTAGTCTAAGCTGCTTTTAATACCCTATTGCATAAAGTAACAAGATTCCTGACATCACTTTTCATTTACTTTCCTCAAGTATAGATACTGGGCTCGTGTCCACACCATACCCTGGGCTCAGTTGAGTCAGTAAGGGCTGAAGATAGCCAACAAAATACATTTTATACCATTTTTTGAGGTATTTAGCTGTGGTTCTTTTCCTTCAGGACCTGGCACTTTGAGGTGATCTCCTGCTGGAACAAATCTGGGCTTGTTTAGCCACAGACTGCAGAGAAGAAGAGCATTCAGCTCATACACCTTAATTTGTATTTGCCAATGAGGGCAATTTGCCTCTGCACTGCTGCTCCCTTGGGCACCAGACACTTAAAACAACCTCAGTTCAAAGCACCAACTCTAAAAAACAAAACAAAACAAAACTGTAAAATAGGTAGGCTACATTTTATCTTTCTCCTTGTGGGAGCCGTGCAGCATCACCTCTCTCATCCGGGCTGAGATAGCATTGCACAGGTTAGAAAGTGAGGTTATTCTGTGGGTGGAAAAGCAGCAGCATCAGGCCCTCAGTGCCCTTGTTAACACAGCCAGCAGCTCCAGGAGTGCACACTCCTCTCCTCTGGAAGCACACCTCTCTGGCAGATACATTATACACACAATTAGAATATTCACTGTCAGCTCGTGCAGAAAAGTGTGCTTTTCTGTTATGGCACAGGAAAAGCAAACCTGTATTTTCCTGCTTGGCTGTGGTGGTTTTGTTTTTTTTTGCCAGATCCATTTGTACCAGGGGTATTTCAAGGACTGGAAAAAATAACAGAGGTGCTCCCTCAATCTGCAGCACTTGGACTGCAAAGGAGAATCTGTAAGAGAGGTCAGCAAAGCTGTCCTCACCCTGCCTCCAAAATAACCAGCAAAATGTCTTTTCTTATAGACAGACATGCAATTAAGTTTCTACATGAAGAAAACTCCAACCAGTCTTCTTCCCATCCTCTCCACGCAAAGTCCCAAGCCCTGAACAGGTTGAGGGCTGACCAACAGAAACCTGAATCATCTGTGCACTCTTCCCAATCCTATGTGCTCCACAAAAGAAATTTCCCCCAGAGATCCTCTGCTTTGGAAACTGCTATTGAAAAGGCAGCACAGAAGTAGAACTTTTACTGGTTTAAACTAAACATTCAAACTTGAAAGCTGAGAGACTTAGATTTTTATTTTTCTTTTAATGGGCTTAGTATTAACAAAATAAAATTTAAAAAATATAATTCTGGTGCAGTTTGACTGGCTCAGTAGCAGATATTATCACATATCCTTGTCCACATTCTTATTTCAATTGTGTGGTGCTTTAAATGACGCTGGATAATGCAGCAGAGTGTGTGCCAGAAACAGGTCACCAGCTGATTTGCTGTAGCTGCTTTATAGAAAAATATATTCCTTAAAACTCAAAAGCTCTTCAGCCAAGTCCCCAACACTTGAGGAGCTGTTGTATATACCAGGTTTGTTATAGTGCAGCTCACATTCTGGGCACACTCTTTAGTTGTGTGATACAAATACTGACATAGATTCACGAAAAATGCAATAACCTAAAATGTTTGTAGCCACATACTATCACTGAAACAGAATGAACTACATTTATGTATCCTATATTTTATTTTATTTTATTTTATTGAGACATTAAATCAGCGAATGCCTTCACCTGTGAAATTCAGCTCAGTGGACACACTTGTAATTGTATTAATTGAAACATCTGGACACTGTCTCATACCTTTATGCCACGAGACACAAAACATTTATTTTCCCAATTATTTTAAAAGTATTTTTTCAAGCTTGGATTTTCTCTTTTTTCCTGACGTTTGTTCCTATTTTTTCCTCCCTTAACACACTTTATTTTACTATTGGTCAGAGAGTAAGATAAAAACCTGAAAGGAGCTACACCTGAAGATAAAACCTGAAAGGAGCTGCAGCTGTGTTTTACCTCCCAGGCACATTCCAGGGATGATTCCTAATGAATAAAAGCTGCTTGTGATAAGCTTGGAATTAAGGTGAAGTTTTGTGGGTGTAGTAGTTTCTGCTCCTGTGGGTCGTGTGGTGGCTGTAGGGTTGTTTGTTTTTTTTAGGTATGGAGAAATTGTGAGATTCAAAATGCCCTTTCTGTTTTGGGAGAAAAATATTTTGTCTGTGAAGACATTTGTGCCTTAAGAAAATAATGGCCTGGATGAGTGTTACTTATGCAAGCCCCTGTTCTATTTTCAACTTTTGTTAAGAGGCGTGGGAAAAAAAATATCTTAGTCTTGGAGGTGATTCTGAGGAGGGCAGAGGTGGATGAAGGATTGAGGTTGAGCTGGTGAAAAGGTGAGTGTGGGGGGCAAAATATTTTAGGTTTTGCCTTTGTTTCTCACTATCCAAATCTATCTTTAAATTTGCCATGAGTTAAATGAATCTCATCCATTCTTTAAGTCAAATCTTCTTTGTCTGGGATGGCAATTGGTGAGTCCCCTTGCTTCATTTCCATTTGCAAACTTTTGTGTTTCCATCCTCCTTGTCCTGCTGGGAGGGCATCTCCAGTGGCCAGGTGCTGGAGGAGCATGTTGGGGAGAATCAGTGTCTTGGAGTTGGACAGATTCACCTGCAGGAAGAGGGAAAAGAGTTGTGAGAATAGGAACAGGGAGGCTTATCTAGCAAGAGGGAGAAAAAGGCCTTTGCTTGAGAAGGGTGAAATAATTGGGGGCTATTAGTTTCAAAGCAATTTTATCAGCTGACAGTGAAGCCTAATGCTGAACACAACCACCCAGGGCACACAGAGAGCTGCTAGCCATGGTTTCAGCTGGATTTGGGGGGGCTGGGGGATCTGTACCTCATGCAGGGGCACTGGGCAGGGTGCCTGGTTACTAGCTCCTGCCAGAGCACGTCTGGGTGGACTGGCTTTGAGGGAGTGCTTACGTGGTTTGCTCAGATCCTTTCCTGGAGATGCTGCAGTGCTCTGCAGGCCACCAGCACTTCATCTTACTCTTCATACCTGCCTCTCTCCATACTTGTGATATTCAGATAGCCCAGAAGCTTCAGTGAGTTAGTAACTCAAACTCTGTTTGTGATGCAGGTTCATCCAGAAAAAATGAACAAAAAATTGAGTGTCAGTAGAGGGAACATAATTTGGCTGCAGTACGTGTCATTGAGACACTTGATTAGAAATTCCAAACGATTTAAGTTAAATTTTGGCTCAAGAATCCACATAAACTGGAGCACAAACACTGTCTTGTCCTTTTCTGCTTTGGCTGGAAGGTGCCAATTAAGTTCTGTAAGAGGGTGGCAAGGCCAAAGCCAAAATGCTGTGGACCCAGAGGGTGAAGGCATTAAAATGGGTCAGCTGTGTCCCTGCCTTAGGATAAAAGTTCTTAATTTATGAAGCAGAGTCTTACAGCCAGCAACAGAATTGGGCTTGCTAAGGAAATATCCCTAGAGGAGATCCTGCACTGCCTTAGAGGGAGATGAGGATCAAGCATGTGCCTGCCCCCCACCCCACAATGGGTGAACAGGTTTGAAAACTCCCTCCAGAATGCCTGTCTGCTTTCTCTGTTTTTGAGGGGCTTTTAGTCTCTCTTCTAGCTCAGTAGCATTAGCTGGGGTTCCTTGTGTGTTGTTGGTGTCTTCTAGGTGATACCTGGTGTTACTGAAAGTAATGCTAACAGCAGGAATAGAAGTGTCTGTGCTATAATAATAAAGAAGGCACATTCTACAGGAATATCTGACTCCAGGCTGAATGATCCGAGCATAAGTGTGCTCCAGCAAAGCTTTGTTTTTTCCCTCACTGGTGATCATTGACCCCAGCCTCCCTTTCTCTGCTGATGGAAGGTGTTCATTGCTTGTAGGCAAGAGGCAGTGGAAATCTGGATGGGAAACATGGTGCAATCACACAGAGATGTACTTTCAGTGTAAAAATATGAGGTGCCTCATTCAGACAGAACTGCAAGTGCAGCATGGAAATAAATAGGCCTGGAAGTTCCTGTGTCTTGGTGATGACTGAAGAGCAGATACAGGCAGTGTGTCCTCATGGCTGTTCAGATGTGTTTAGAAGAGAAAAATAATAGGCAATCTCTGAGTCGCTGAGATTTTCAATTGTCTGAAGTGGTGCAAGAAGCCAGCACTTCTTAATGAGGTTTTGTGGTTTCACTGCACGTGTTTCATTTGAAGGTAAAGAGTATTTGCACAGGCACTAAAATAGAGTGGAGAAGAACTGTATAGAATTTATGCTGCCCCTGGGGTTAAGAGTGTCCATATCTGGCGGTTTATGTCCACCTTTTCTTGCAGAAATGATTGCAGGGTGAATTTTAAGTACTTTATCATGTGCAGGATTTGTAAATGCACAGCAGTTGGGTTAGGACTCTTGTGCTTTTAAGGTGGCTGCTGTAAGCCTGGTGCTCTCAGAAATAATGCATACCTTTGCAGCAGGTTTAGTGTCAAGATGAATATGCACTGGTGCTGCCTAATTCTGAAACATCCCTAAAATTAGACTTAATATGTCTACACATTAGTATTGGAGTTTTTGAAAACAGGAAATAGGTTCATGTGATCACAGAACCAGTTAGTTTCTATTTTCTTTCCTTAGAATATCAGTGATAGCCTTACACATAAATAATTTTGAAAAACACAATTACTTCTATCCTGAAACTTTGAATGAAAAAATCAGAAATTGTGTAAAGAAGCTTAATTGGAGACTGTGACTAGGAACTTTACTGGAATATTTTCAAGTGCTTATCCAACCAGAGAGTGCTCAGAAATACAGCACTCGAGCAGTCGTTTGTGCTGGTGGTAAACAGCCATGATGATGTTCTTGCTTGTTATATTACAGTTTAAATGTTCTGCCATCCAGAACTGTTGGCTCTGTTTGTGTGCAGCTACTTCCTCAGAGTGAGTGAGCCATCCAGAAGAATGCCTTGTAAAGAATCCCTTTGGAGCCCCATAGCCTAAGGACAGATCCCCATGCTGCAAGGGAAGTTCAGCACTCTGATTTTTGGGAGCAGGACTTCACCCTGCCCTTCCTTAAAAATATATATGAATCTCCTCTGCTCCTACCCCTGCCCCTTTTTGGTTTAATATTTAGGTCAAAACTAGAGTTGCACACAAATGGATAGTTGCAATGATAAATTGCCAGCTCTGTGTTTGAATCAAGAGCAGGTCAAACCCCCTTGAATCATGGGGACTTCTTCCCACTCAGGCACTGACAGGATGTGCATTCAGTCCCTGTTAACTTTTCTGAGTTGCATAAGAAAGTTGGATTAACATCCCTGTGCATTTTGCCACTTTCTGACAGCACTGTAAGCTACAGTCTGGGGACTGTATTCCCACACAGGGCACACACTTGAACAAAAGTACAGCTTTAAGATCATCATTGTTTTGACCTTTCTTCTCCTTTTCTGCTCAAGTCCTACTGTGATCAATCAATAGCTGCTGTGGGAACCCTGGGTCAATATAATTTAAGATGGTTAGTATGTCAGGATGATGCCACTTCAAATACTGTAGCAGTCCAACCTTGCTGTATAAATAAAATCCCATGCAGTAGAAAGAAGGCAGATATTTTTCTTTGAAACATTTCTGAGCTCACAAGTCTGGCTTTATGCTGATATAAATTATTCTTATAAAAACAGAAACAGACACAAATCCTTGGGAGAGCTGCTTCCCATTAGATCAAGCAGATCTGGGGAGAAACTGAGAAGATGGGTATGAGCATGTGAGAAGCTGGCTTTGTGTGTCCCTTACAGCTTAGTCTGGATTGCTCTAGTTCATTAAACCTCAACATAGAGCAGTTGTACCCCAGACTTCTGGCTTAAGAAAGCAGCAAAAGTTTGTTGCAAAACTCCTTATTTGACCAACGTTTTGTTTCCTCTTGTGAGGAAAATGTCTTGTCTTGGTGGTGGAGCTCTGGAGCAGCTGTAGATGTTGAGAGGTGTTCAGGCTGCACTTCCCAATTGGGGTAGGGCTCCCCTCTGTGGGATTTATCCAAGGTGTTTACTATTTTTTTGTAAACAAAGAAAATCTTAGCTTGCAGACTTAATGGAAAACATGAACCATCTGTGAATGTTACTTGCAGCTCATTTACTTCATTGGCAAATATTAAACGGTGTTGTAAAGATCCACTGAAATTATGGAAATGGGTTTTAACATTAAAATCAAAGTGCAATTAGAACATTTCACTGCATAATTGTTTGGCAGACTAAGCTAGCAAGCAGAAGATACCCAGCTTTCTGATTTATTGGTCACAGGTTGTTTCTTTAGAACTACAGAAGCTGAGATATGTTTTTGTATTTATATTTTTTAAATTATCTGTACGATTATGAAAAGGCAGTGCTCACAATCTCAGGGTTTATTTTGTATGACGGTGTTTTACATTTCCAAACTGTTATCTCTGTTTTCCCTTACCAGCATAAATTGGAACCTGCAGGATTTAGAGGCAAGGGTACAGACAGCAGCAGTTTCATGTTTTCCCCCTGTGTACAACCTCCTCTGGAACTTGTTTGGTTTTAATTATTATTCAGACAAAAGGAAAAAAGGTTCATCACCAGTGTGGCCCAGAGTGTTTTGTAAGTAAACACCACATTACAGCAGGCCTTTAACCAATCCCAAAACATACTGGTTTTTGCATCTGCAGAACTGAAGAGGTTTAAAGGAAAAAAACAGATTTAGTGTTGGAACACCTAAAAATATTACATATATGTAAAATATAGCGTTAAAATTTATTTGCCCAATGCATGTTATAAATAGTCTCTGCTTTGCTGTTTCATAAGGAACAATGAGGGATTATGATAGGTAAGAGCTGGTCAGTGATGCATATAGTCCTTGTGCTTTTAATTTATGTATGGGGTGCTCAGAGTAAGAATATATTTACTGTCTCATGCAGCTGAGCACTAGGGGCTCAGCCCTGGGAATGAAATAACATGTAGCTGAAATTACTGTGCTGTTCTTTTTAGTGTAAAAGCTTTTCAGAGACTTTTTTCTGTTTAGTGTTTGCACGATAGGGTCCTATTTGTGACTGGGTTCCCAGGTGCTATTGCAATGCAAATAATTGTGTGGGTTTTGGTTTTTTTTAAATGCACACTGTGAGCTCCAGTGTTACTTCAGGAGTAAATATTTAAGTACCTTTAATATTGAACATTTGCTGAATGCCTTGGTACTGCAGCTATAACTGTTTAGTTTATTTATTTGTGGAATAATGTTAGTCTTGGGGGGAAAAGAGTGTCTGTTCTTGAGATCATGTTTGTGGTCCTTGGTGCTATTCTGGGTAGGCTGAACAAGAATTACAGCATGTGGTTTCAGCACTAAGGTGAAATTATATTGCAATATTGTTCCTGAGGGGGCAGAGGTGTACTGCCAATCAGTATTAAGGAGACTTCTTCTCAGGGAGCACTGCTGCTCTGTGGAAATGCACATTGCTGCTCTGTCTGAGCTGTGCAGTCTCGGGGCACTGCCAATTACTGAAGAAGTAGAAGAGCAACTCTTGTAGCTTTTAGCATTACAGGTGGTGGAGACATGAAGCATGTTCCCATAAGCACACAAGGATAATGCTGAAATCGAGATATTTTCATGCTGTTTGGCTCAAAGGCCAGGTGTCCAGTGGCTTCTGTAGCAGTCAGGCTCCTTCATCTGCAGTGATGCTTGTGCTGGGGGCCTCTGGCTCTTGTTGCAGCTTAGTCACTGCTCACCTGGGCAAGAATGTGGTTTTCTTAGCAAATGGTTTAGAAAGAGAAAGATGTTGATACACTCTTTGATTGCTTCTGCTTGTTCTTTTTAATATGAGTGGGATGGATTTCAGTCTGGTTTGGACATGAAAAGCAGTTTTTTTTCTGATGGGGGCTTTGTATTCAAAATTTGAGTTGAGGCTGCTACCAGCACGTTGCTCTTAGGCTGTTGAAAAACTCCTGAAGCAAGCAGAAACTGGCCATTGCTCATGTGTTTGGTGCTGGCAGCTGCAAGTGAAGCCCTCAGCTGGCCCTTCACAGGCACCATGGCACTGTGTGCCCTTGCTCTGGCTCAGCACCTTGGCTGCAGCAGCCCCCGCCCTGCTGTTGGGTGCAGCCTGCAGCAGGGATGGGCACGGGGTGCTGATAGGGCAGAGGCATGGAATGTGCTCAGGATGTGCAGGACAGGGGGTACCTGCAGCCCAGGAAACCAGTTTATTCCTCGGTGTGGCTGAGCAGCTGACACAGTCTTTAATCACCTCTGTGACCTGAGCCCCTTCTGGTGCTGGCCAGCACTGTGTGGGGACCCGTGTGTGAGCTGATCCATGGAGCAGCTCCACAGCAGCCCTCCCTCTGTGGTTTTGGGTAGGGATCTCTGCCACAGCTGAGTGAGTTGAGACGTTTGGGAGCTAAGGCCAAGAGGTTGTTTTGTGCATTCTGGGCCATTCCCCTGCATTGATGTGCTGCAGGGCTTAGTGTGCAGAGGCTGGCAGGCTCCTTTGCCTCACCACCAGTAAATACATGGATCAAACACAACGATTTCTTTAAAGGTAAAGAGCTAAAAAGAAGTAAAAATCTCAGCAAGCCTCATGCAAATGAGCCTGCCTTCCCAATACAATTTCCCTGAAACACCAATACAGTGTAGGTCTTTGTAATGTGATAAATCAGCTGAAGCAGCAGGAATTTAACTGAAGGAATAGCAACTTTTTTGAGCACCTCTGGAGGTTAATTGATGAAAGGATTTTGAGTTGATAAACACAACAGGAGGATTTGGATGTTTCTCTCAGATGAAAACCTGTATAGTCTGTGCTGCAAGATATTTATTTAACAAGAACTGTAAGTATAAATGTCTATGACGATAATTTCTCCTCCTGAAAAAAAAAGACTTTATTTCAGCCTGATGTATCCCACTATCACTGTGACATCCCAGATAATTTCAGATCCCTTCAGGGGTTTGCTACTTAGACACATGTACATGCTCATCCACAAAGTAGATGGAGTAGGAAGATGACCTCCGAGCTGTGAATCCCCACGGATGGGAAGCAAACAAAAAGGAATGGACTAAGGCAGCTTTGCAATATGAAGCTGGCACATGGTGGTGATAAACAGTCAACACTGGCACAACGCTGTTGTTTAGCTTTCAACTGAGTTAGTCTTGCTGCTACCACTGGGAAAACTAATAACATAACAAATGAAACTATTGTTCAGTTTCATTAAAAAGAAATCTGATAAGATGGGGAAAATTGAATTAGCCAATCTCAATAGAGTTGCTGCTTGTTGGAGCAAAAGCAATATCATCTCTAATAGAATATGTCCCAGATAGTTTTGGCTGGTCCATGCAGCCATGCAGTGAGTTGTGTGTGCAGATGCTGGCACAGCCATGCAGCAGGCTAATGTGAGCCTTAGTGGGTCAGCACTCTCCATCTCCAGCAGCAGCTCACAGCCAAGGCTGGCAGTGCTACTTGTTAGATCAGTGAGATGAATTGATTTCCCTTGGCAGAGCAGCTTGAGGCTTCCTTGCAGTGAGGCTGTGGTGCCCTGCTCTGTGGGACAGGTAGATCCTCCCCTGAAACCTCACAGCCCAAATCCTCTGCTCTGGCCATGGCTGTAGCCACTCTGCCAGGGTCAGGGGCCACTTGGATTCCTTTTTTAAAAATTCAACTTTAGAATTCACTTTGAAAGACTTTCATGCCCAGGCCTCCTGGTGCTCTAGGCTGGTTTTATTGTGGCTTTGTGAGTCTCCTGGCAGAGCCCCAGCAGCACAGTGCTGTCTGTAACTGTGCACCCTCTGTGAGAGTGCCAGCCTGAGCTCAGGAGATTGAAATCCTTGCATCACTTAGTGGTGACTCAAAAATTTTATACCTGAAATAATCACAGTTTGCTTGTTTTGTTGGAAAACAGATATTTTGATAACAAAATTAACACAGTAGCCTTGTAACTAGGAGCTGTTTGAGTTCCTCAACTGCCTCTGGCACAGCCCAGTGCTCTGTCCTGTCACTTGTCACTGCAAGGTGGGCTGCATGCCATATTGCATATTTGTAGAGCCATAAAATCCAGGGGGTTGCAGAAACATCCCGTGCACCTTTGGTTACTGTGTGAGTGCAGTTAACCTGGGGAATGTGGATCATCTCAGTGGCTCAAGTATAAGAATTCAGTGCTTGTTGGTGGAAGGGGACCAAGTGAGACTATCCTTCTAAATTATGGGAGAAGGAAACAAGCAAAAAGGACAGAGGTGCTGGATTACAAGAAAGGAAGTAATAATGTATGGAAGATTTTTGGGTTTTTTGAGGCAGTGTGGAGTGGGGGTGAGGCAGGAGGGACACAAAATTCAGTGATAATATGCTTTAGGTAGGATCAACATTTTTTTTTATATGTAGCATAAACACCTACATATACTGTTTGGCCCCAAATGTAGTATTTAAGGAGATTAATCTGAGTATTTTCAGGGAATTACCAGCTAGCATTAAACTCCTTTGACATCTCAATATCAGAATGTCTCAGAATTCAGTTCAGTTTCCTTGCTTCTACTTAAATTAAGGTTATTTAATTCTTGAATTGAGTTAGAGAATTAAAAATATTGATTTTTACACCTTTATTCTGCTAGAATTAATTTTCCAGAGCTGCTTTTCCTTGTTGCTTTTTTAGTAGGCTTCTGGCTGGCTTCTACTAATCAAAATAGGGTTGCTATAAAGAGGTTTTCTTGTTCCTTGACATGGTTTTCTGGGGACTTTAAAGCACTGCAGTGGCTGTTTGGTAATGCTCTATTACTTGTACCACCTTCTAAAATATCTCTTATGTCATCTCATTCTCACAAAAGTGGTGCACTCTGTTCAGGTTTAAATAATATGTTATCAGATTCAAAAGCTTACTGTCCTTAGATGATCAGAGTGAACTACTTCATTTTCAGTATGTGTGGAAATGAAACATTTTGTAATACAAACTTAAATCTCCTGCCTGTGGAATGAAATGACCTTGTGTGCTACAAGATTTACATTTAAGCCAATGGGCACTAAAACCTGCTATTCACTGCTTTGTATTTCCAGCTAGCTGTAACTCCATTTTGTAAAATCAAAATGGAAATTGTATCCTGAACATTTTTATTTTAGTGGATTTAAATATAGCCATGTAAATAAAACTATTACATGACAGAGAAAAAGAGATTTGAAGAGTAATATGTTGGAGAGAGTGAGAATGTGTGGAAATTGTAAGAGAAAAGGTTCTTGAGCTGCCAGTGGGATGTTCCTGGAATGTGAGAACAGCAACAGGGAGATGGAGATGAGGTTTTGAAATTAGAAACAGCTGGAAAAGCCTCCCAGGAGGCTCCTCCATGGCAGCCTGTGGCCCTTGCAGCAGCCACAGGACTCTGCTAGAGCACATGTGTGCAAGGACTTTAAAAAAATAAAAATCTTTCTAGATGATAACCTTTTGACAGTGCTATTAACTCCTCTTGCATATGTTAAAGGGCAAACTGAGGTCCTTCGTTGCATATTTTCTGACTTGCTTGGTCTGCAAAGGTGTGACTGGCATTTAAATGTGATTTGAAACTTGCTGCATAACACGTGGTGTTACTGGTGAGGATGGGGAGGATGAGCAGTTGTGCTTCAGACTAAGCTGGGTACTGGGGAAAGTGGCTCTTTGGAACACCAAGTCCAACAAAATGCTGCTGTATCGAGGCAGGTTTTGTTAAAGGAGAGGGAAAACATGGTTTTTCTTGGGATTTTGTCCTGCAGCTCCAGCAGCTTTGCCCCCACGGTGGGCTCATGGCTGTGTCCTGGTGACTGCAGGTGGGTGTGCTGTCCTTGTGGTTCTCCAGGGCTGGAACTGCCATCCCTGAAAAGGAGAAGGATGAATAACAGGAGACAAAACCTTGTGTCTGTCCTCCCTGCCCAGCAGAGCAGTGTACAAATGTCACACACTCAGGAGTTAAATTGATCTTTCCATCAAACTTGGAGACTTTTTTTTAAGTTATTGGAGGTACAAGGGCGTGTGTGGGTGGGCAGTGCTTGTGAATGTCATGATAGAGGCATCTTCCTATTTCTGATGTTGATGTGGAATCCAATATTCACTTCAATTATGGTGTTACAGCTTTTGTAACTTTGGAGAAACTGCTTTGATGGGAAAGAAAACAAAGCAAGTTGAGACTTTTTAGGCATACTTTCTCCAGTTTTTACTTTATGTAAGGTAGTGAGTTGCCTGTAAGACTTTATGAATGTCACAGTTTTTAAAAATTCTTTTTCACATGATTTTGAAATACTTTAACCTGAAGCAATATAATCTTGATAAATATACCTGTCTCCTATCTGCATTCTTGGCATGACTTTTTATTAACTGAGCCTATGGCATCTTTAAGAGACATTCCCTAACTTAAGATCTGCTCAACTGCAGATGAAGACAGCTTTTGTGAAAGGGAGTTACTGCTAATATGTGATGATGAAGTTATGTTAATATGTGATACAATAATTTGTTAATAAGTAGTGATGTTGAAAAGCTTTGTCTCAGCTGAGACCAGGAGGAAATTAATTATTTCTTCTTCCTTCTTCTGTATTTATTACATCTTTTCTATATCCAGTTTGCTTTTTCAGCAATACCATTTTAGAAGCTTTTAGAAATAATGGCCACATTCACATCAAATTGGGAATTCACAGGCTGATAGAAGCTGCTCTCTCAACTTACTCGGGAATCTCAGGAAATCCAGCTGCTGTTGGGTAATGCCTTGCATGCTGTGAGAGACCCCATCCTTCTGATGGGGAGCAAACAGTAGATCCTGGCAGTGCATGACTGTTAAAACATTACTGAGCTAGCAAAATTCACTCTAATGTCCTGGGCTCCACTTCAGCATTTTCATTTATTGAAACCTGCAGCACAGGTAACCAATCTTGCTGAACAGTCACATTGGATTTCCTACCTAAACTACACACTTTTAAGAAACAGACTTTACCATAGTTAGTAATTACCTAACCAACCAAAGAAAAAGTGCATGTGTACTTATTTTATGGGCTAAATGTTTTCTTATGGTGTGTTACACCTTACAAGTTCCCATAAAGAGAATAATGTTTTTTGGTACCTCTCTTGCCTGGCCACTGTTACTCTTTAGCCTAAACCTGAGCTGTGTTTAAGCAGGGCTCGTTTCCCTCCCATGGCTGTGCTGTTCCTGCGGTATTGCTTTTGCCAGCATCTCTGGCCAGGGGCTCCGTTACCTGTCTGTCCCCCAAAAGAGGCATTTTTGGGCTCAGAGACCAGCCTGTCTTGTGCAGCCATCCCCTTTTGACTTGAGCAACAAAAAAAAATCATTTTTCTGTACACTGGTTACACCAGCAGGACCCAATCCTGTTTCTGCTTGTCACTGTGGAGGTTCTGGAAGAACAGAGGACCTGAGAAGCCTCTCCTGCAGCTCCTGGACAGTGGCAGCACAAAAGGAATCCTGTCTTTAATGTATGTACCTTTAGGTTAAAGAGTGAGCTTATGAAGCAGAGGTTAAAGCATAGAGTCCTACCCAGACAGTTATTTGTATCTTATTTTTTTTTCTTAATGCTCAGGAATAGTCAGCACAGCCAACTTCCTCTCCTGGTTAAGGAAGGATTGCTGACCTCCATTCCTAAATACTTTTGTGCATTTGCTGGCTACTCTTCCCTCCTCTTGCTTTTGGCCTTAAATAGATTAATTTCTTTTGATCCTATTGTTCATGAAAGTGGGGTTTTTTTGTATTTTTTTAACTCTATTTTACCTGGTCTCTGAGAGAAATGTAGCCTGCCTGGCTCTTGGGGTCTATCCAGAGCTTCTGCTATCAGTGGTTCTGCTAAGATTTCTTTGCAGACTTTCACTATTTCACTGTACACACATTCCTGGTCTGTGTTTTAGCTCTGAACCACTTCCTACACAGGCAGTCGGAGCACGCTGAGTTTTTGGAAAGAAATAGTAAACAGGAGTTGGATAACACTGTGTACTAAATGTGTCTGTGTGGCTAAAGCCCTTCCATGGATAATGCAGGTATGTTAAGAGGAGGCGAGGCCTCTGTTGCTTTAAAATTAAAAACTGGTTTGTAGCAGAGTAAACAAGCTCCCGTGGTGGTTACCTAGACGATGCACTAATTTGGAATGAAAGCATTGTGCGGAATAAATAACAACAAAGGCATCTTGATAACACCTGTCAGTGGTACATTCAGGGATTGTGCTGGGAGGGCTTTGAAGAAACAGGGCACACAACTTTTCACAGCTACACTTTGTGCTCCAGGTATGTCTAATGCAAATGAGGGAGAAATTGGTGACATTAGACTAATAGCACTGCTTAGTCTGTAATAGTTTCTACTTAATAATGACTCTGTAGTTAAAATTTGCAGATGAAGGCTGAAAACAATTTCGTTCCACAGGAGGCCTCATGGCTTTGTGTCTTCTGTTTTCCTAAAATGAATATTCAGACTAAGACAAATCAGGGAGAACAATGAAACAAGATAAGCATCTAATGCTTCCAGGGGAAAGATCACTCTCTAGCATAAACAGCAGTTGCATACAGAAGGTTCTTGAAATTATGGCATGTTGATGTGTCTGTGTAAAACAAATACAGGCAAATTTATATCCAATGCTCACTGTAAAGTGAGACTTATATCTAGAATTCTTCTCCCATAGATATTCTTCCAATCATTTTATGTGGAAATTGAGGCCACAACAGGGACTGATTCCTTTTGTCAGCCTATCCGGTTCCTACCTCAATGCTATGAGGAAAGACAAGAGATGACTCAGTATTTATTTTTTATTGCAATCCCAAGTCAGCCATTGTAATAGTAATCAACAGTGGAGAACAGAAGCATAGCCCAGTTGGCTTCTCATTGATAATCCAGATTCAAGTAAAACAAATTTCTAAACCAGATCAACTCCTGTTAAATAAATGACTGAGGCTCCAACATATATCCTGCCTGTGCAGTGATAAAATGGCAGCACTCCTGGTTTCCTTTCCATTTGTGATTTGTCCATAGTGATGACAAACTCTTTTTAGCTGAGTGCACTGCTTATGGTGCAGGTTCCTGTCAAGGTGAATTTGATTCATTTTACCTTATTGCACCAAAGTTTAAATCATGTCGTTTCTATCCGTGGCTACATGTGGTTGATTTGTGGTACATGTCTAACTGGAGAATACATAACATAAGATTGATTACAATAGCATTTCTAAGAGTGTAATGATAACTTTTTATGGCTTTCAACTCTGTCATTGTGCTGGTGTCACAGTACTCTGAAAGGAGTTTGGGATCTTGCACATCACACTACGCAGGAAAAGAAGGTGGGGAGAGGAGCAGTAATCAAAAGAGCTGAGAGGAAATCACATTTCTTCAATAAGTTTGTCTGCAATGTAAAAAATGTCAAAATAAACAAATTTTCCAGCACACTCTACAGAAAAGAACATAGTCAAGGTAGCTCCATAAAGGGCTGCCAAGGAGGAAATGAAACCTGCATTATAGTTTTAATGAAACACTAAAGATACGTGGAGATAGTAAGCATCTGGATTTTGGAAGGTTGGTTTTCATGTTGGCTTTGATGTGACTGTATGGGATTTTTGCCTGTGACCATCTTTTCAGATACACAGTGGCTCCCTCTTGAAAGCTGTGAGTGATTTGGGTGCACGTTTAAAGGCATCAGAACTACCAGGATTCCTCAAAATCTCTGAGCTATATGCATGGGTTTCTTATATTGACAAAAAAGCTCACTGACACTTTTAAAGATGCTTAAAGCCTGTGTCAGCCAGCCCAGCATTCAGAATCTAGACAAAAGAAATACCAAGTAGATGAAAGTTTAAAGATGCCACAGAAAATTCAGTAGCAGGTCTGAGAATGTCTCTAATATTCTGGGTTCCTTGGTGCCTTCTCTTCAGAGGCACAGAACTTTATGGCATCTTTGACTTCTCCTTGGCTATGTTATGTCTTTTTTGTTCTTACTCTTTTTTTCTTTAAATTTCTTCTGAATAACGTGATCCAAAGGAAAAAAAAATGAATTTGCCTCTGGTCTGAGTCATGGGGGAGAAAAAAGCAGTGCTCGCTCCAGAAGGGAGTAATTTGAGGTTATAGGAAATCAAACAAAACTCAACAGGTTAAAGATGGATGCTCTGTATCAGGAGAAACCCTAAAAAGGTCTCTCTCCTTCTGGAGCTGATCAGATGCATAAAGGCCCATTAAATGTGTCCCAGTATAAATGGGCTCTAAATATCCAGGGACCTCCCTGAAGGGAAGGTCTAGTGACAAACTGGATGCTTTCTAAGTTACATTTCCAAATTTTCATCTTCACTTTTCCCTTTGTTTTCCACCTTTCTCAGAGGACGGACAGATCTTTGCTGGTGGCCACAGCATGTTTTATTGGAACCACTGAGCTTACCTTCTGTTTTCTTTTCATTCCAAAGTGGAGTGAATTATGTTCCCTGCTTAATCCTGAGAGCTAAAGCCATGGAAACTTCTATCCAAACAGTGGACTGAATTCCAAGTGCTGTCGGGCTGAAGGTCAACAGAATCCTGGTTTGTATCAGAAGCTGTGTGACCCACTAGGGAGTGATTGTCCCCTGTGCCGAGCACTGCTGGGGCTCCACCCCAAGCCCTGATGTCAGTTCTGGGCTCCTCAGGACGAGAAGGACACAGAGGGGCTGGAGCTGTCCAGGGAAGGGAACAGAGCTGGGGAAGGGGCTGGAGCAGCAGTTTGTTAAGGAGGGACTGTGGGAGGGCTCAGCCTGGAGAAAATGAGGTTCAGGGGAAAATTTTCACTCCCACAGACATGTGGATGTGGCACTTGGGGACATGGCTGAGGTAATGATTCTGTTTTTTCAAACAAAATGATTCTGAGATTCCACAAAATGCAGGTGCTGTGGTTGATTAACTGTGATGGGAACTGTGATTTTCAAATGTTCCCTGTCAGCAGCAGGTGCTACTTTGGCAGAATCCTCTGCTGCTCTGTTTCTGATCAGCTCATGGCTCCAAATACCAGCAAACCACAAAGGGTAACAAGATAGACCTTGCCAAGGATCATTCAAATACAGTGATCATGTTTTTTCTCAGTGCTAACTGGGCCTTCCTGTTTGTATAGCAGTGTTTGCAAGTACTACTTATAAGCTGGATAAATTAATTAAGCTCTTGAAATAATGTGTACAATGCTTCAAATTAAAAGCAGATTTGATTTGTCCTGTACAAAGACCTCAGGGACTGGATTGCCATATCCTTTGAAGATACAGTGATCAGAAAACCACACTGACCATTAATTGAGTGTTAATGGCAGATATTACTCTTTGGAACTAATTGCTGGTTGGTATATAGATACGTGTGTATATATATCATATATATGTATAATATATATATATATAACTGTGTGCACCTCAGGTATTTAAATAGTGTCTGCTTTCATGAATACTGATATTGTTTCCAAGATACCTTTCCTGGTTGTTTTCTAAAGTTCTACAAAGTATTCCCTGAGAACTACTTCCTGCTGTTGGTGGGGTTTCCTAACCAGGAATGGTTAAAAGAGCCATTCTTGTTGAATTTTTAGTTTGTGTACATTTTCACTGCCACTCTAGTCAGTGTATAGATGCTGCTTCAATGTAATTGAAACTTAGTTTTTTTTAAAGAGGAGGCAATGAGTAAAAATTTGTTTTTACTGGCTTAGTTTATGCTGATAAGCAAATTAAATAATTTGCTGTCCTGAACATAGGAAGAAGATTGAGTATTCTTCACACTTCATGGCCAAACAATTCCAAAGTTCTCATCAAGCTGAAAAGAAAAATCACTATTTGAAAGTACTGAGCTAACTCTTTTCTACCTCCCACCTTCTACCAAGGACTTTCTGAGCCTGATCAAGGTGGGCTGAGTGCCCACTTGGCAAACCATCACCTTTGCATGGCAGAGCATGCATTGCCTCTGAGTCAGAGACCTGCAAACTGCTTTGTATTGCTGGGAGCTAGAGCCAAGGAGCCTTCCAAAACTACAGAAAAGCACTTTTTGACAGCTGATGTTTGAAAGTTAAGTGCAGCATCAAATGGGAAGGTTGGGCAGGGAGGGCTAAATTATGGACAATTATATTGTTCCAGGGAGATCTGGGGATTGATGCTTGGTTTTGATTAAATCTGTTCACTGTTCAAGGAAAATTAAGTTCTACTTGCCCAAATTATTTATGGTGTGGACCATGTGCCTTGCATCACACGCTCTCTCTGGTCAATGAGTGATAAATCCATGGGATAGAGGTCTCTGAAAATGCATGAGAGTTGCAGTGAGTGAAAAAAGGTAAGGGAGGGAACAGGGCAGGAACTCAGACTTGACAAGAGGCTTTTTGTTTGAATGCTTTGAGAAAAATAATCTGAAAAATGTCCCATGCAGCAAAAAAATCAAAGGCCAGTTTTGCAAATATCTATGTGATTTTGTAGCATTTTTCAAGCCTGGTGTGCAGTGTTTGCATACCTGCCTCTGCTTCAGGGCCCTTCAGGAGGCTGCTGTAATTGTCCCCTTGGGGACTGGTGGTGTGCAGCTCTCTCTGAATCGCTTCATTGAGCACTCAGATGCTCTTCTCTAATTACTGCTGGAGAGGGGGGAGACCCTCTAAATTTCAGCTGAAGAGCTGATGTCTTTCAAGCTACGCATCACTTCATAGCAAATTTGGTTACTTTTGTTTTGTTTTGCTTGCTTTTAAAGAGAGAAGAGGAAAATAGTGGTATAACTTTCCTTTAGTAAAGGCAGCACTTTGCTCCTATTTTCACAGTGCAAGTTGGTAGGAAATTGAGTTCAGAGTACTGAGGACACAGTTCAGGCATTTTGAACCCTAATGTACCTGATTTACTGAGGGAGAATAATGAAGCAGAATAGCCTCAACTGCTGGAATAGTTTCACTCTATTGAATTGCATCAGTTTTAGACAAGTGGGTCTGAACTGTGACATGTGAGATGGGATGTTGTAAATAGCACTGCTGTGTGCACAGCACAGCCCCCTCTTCATCCTGCCTTTCCCTCTAAGCCTGCCCATCTTAGAATTCCACACAAGCTTCTTTCTCACCAGTGAGAATGAAATTTTGATAATCCTGAAATGTCTAGACATCTGAACTCCAACTCCAAGCCTGAGGTGCATCTTTTTGGAATTTCCATAACCTACATCTTACATGACCTATGCAGTTCCTGTAGTAGTTTGTTTCCAATTAGAATTTTAAGTTGTAAAAAAGGTACCAGAGAATTTGCAGTGATGCTACGAGGGATAGGAGACCTAGTTCAGGCAAAATAAGATTCAATTCAAGCGTGGGTAGGTTTATGGGATTGTAGGGTTTTAGTTTTATTCTCACACTCCTCTGTAATTCCTAATTTTGGACAGAACAGATGGACTGAAATTTCTCTCTCTTCCCTTGTTTCCCTTCTGGGAGAAAACATGTTTGCAGGGACAGATTCACTGGTATAATTGAAATAGAGAACAGGTCTGCTGCATTTCTGGCCAACTCGAAGTCCAGAATAAAAGAAGAAAATGAGGTTTATATATTTTAACGAAAGGAAAAAATACATCCCATTAAAAAAAAATAGCTAACATAGGTATAAGGATCAAGTCATTAAGCAAAAGGGAATGATACAGATGTGTTGGATAATGCTGCATAAAACACAGTTCTCCTCTGAGGTGCCTTAGAAATGCTGTGCTGGTGATGTGCCTGTATCCCCAGTCAGATGCAAATGATGTAGGTCTGGGTTTACCTGAGCTCTGTCTGAGTGCAGGCAGCCCATGATGCTCCAGGAACCTCCCTGTAGCTTCTGCATCTACACAGAGACTCCACTTCAGGTGAGCACAGAAACTCCTGCCCCCAGATACAGATGAACTTTGGCCAGGTGCAGAAGTGACTGTGCCATGCCCACACCCCTTTGGTTAAAAACAGAACCAAGCAAAATGAGTTCATCCATGAGCAGAGCCTGTCAGGCGAAGCTGCAGAGCTGCCAGAGGAGTTGGGATGCAGCACAGGCCAGGGCTGCAGGTGCTTGTCAGCCCTGCTGCGGATGTTCAGCCCCACAGAGGGGTCTCTGACTGCCAACCATCACATCTGGGATTCATTTGTGGGCGTGACAGCACCACTATCAACCCCAGAATGCTTTTAGCACAGCCACCCACTCTCTGTGAGAATCCCCTTGGGTCACAACAGACTCAGGCAAAAGTTAAGAGCATTTAGCTTTTATAATGCTCTTGTGCAAACACTTGGAAGTGAGATACTTGGGAGAACTTCTAAACAAACCAAGCTGGGCTCAGGAACTCTCTGGAGCTCAGTATTGTTGGAGGCTGACAAAGGACTTGAGTAAAGTGTCAGACTGACACTGCTCCTGGGTGTGCCTGGCTGTCTAGTTACAGCTGGCACTGGGGGCAGCAGGCTGGGCTTGATGAACCCTTGCCTGAACCAGGATAATAAATATATCTTTGCTCATTGTATAAAATGCACTACAGGGTTGAAATCCTAAAAGGCAAACTCCTTCCAACTACTGAATTTAAATTCTAGTAAATGCCTGTATACAGCAGAGAAGGGAATAATTATTATATAGCAACTCTACAAGGTAAGAAAATTATTTCATAATCCCTTTAATGTCTGTGCTTGCACGCTAGCCAGCTGGCTTGGTTACTGCAGGTAAGAGAGGCTATTCTATTCCTTTAACAACTTGTTTTCAATCAAGCAAGCTAGATTTTTGCAAGATCAATATGAGATGAACAGAAAATATTTGATTACCTCAGGAGCTGTCAGTGTCTGACTTTTTTTCTAAGCTGACATAAATAACATCTGGGACAGCAAATGTACATGCTTGTGCTTTCTATTTCTGAACATTATTCATGGACTGAAACTTAGCTTGAAATTGAAACAATAAGAGTTCGAATTCTGGAAAAGCACCACTTCAATTTGCAGCAGAGAAACAACAAGCTGCCAGCTGGAATGAAGATTCCCAGCACACAGAAGGCAGAGAGCCTGTGTAGCATGATGCAAAGTACAGTGAAACCTGCTTGTAAATCACACTGCCTTTTAAAATTCAAGTCCTTCTCCCTGGCAGAGTAGAATGCAGCTGAAGTATTGCCCCATGCCTGAAATTATAGCACCTAAAAAATATTGCTGCTTGTTCATGCTGTGAGAAAGGTGAACCAGTCAAATTGTCTGAGAAGAAATTGTCTGTGCTGCACCTCTGGGGTGGGTGCTGCAGTCACTCCTTCACCTTGTGTGTGCCCCATCTAGACAAGAATTCTAAAATTTCCAAGTTGTTTAAAAATCAGCTGTTATTACTAAATCTGAAATGGCTTTATGAAAGGTTACTATCTTCACACCTGCTATACAGGTGGTTATATTTCTGCTTGGTAAGTCCTCAGAGCAGGAACAACAAGAATACCATCATACAATTTCTATTCTGTGCTCTGAAAGTGCCTTTAAAATGCAGCAGTGTTTCCTACCCAGCAATTGTCCCCAGCAACCTCTCGAGATCTGAGCTATTAACTACCAGTGAATGAGTACATGTGCTGTGGCCTTTAACCTCATCTTTGGGTTATCATTTCTGATGTTTCTTTCAATAACTTTGCCAGTTTTTTGTTTTGTTTTGTTTGGGGTTTTTTTTTTCTGCAACTGTGATTTTTTTTCTTTTCTTTTTTTTTTTCAGAGCTATGTCTCACACTTTTGGGCTGTATCCTCAGGATAGAAATACTTACCTTTTCTTTCATATCTCATGTGCAATTTGTTGGCTCTGACAATTCCTTTCATTCTGAAAATATTGCTTTATAGAAATCAGTTTTAAAACCCAGAAGCAACTCAGACTATTTTTGTCTGTAGCCATTCCAAAGAAGTACCAGTTGCCAACTTGTCTCAACAGTAATCAGCACCTCCAGGTAATGGCTCCTGACACACTTTGGTACAAAATGTTGCTGGAAACTCACGATCTGGCTCTTCTTTTCAGACAAACAAAGAAAAATGCTGGGGGAGAGAAAAGATGGAAGAGTTTACTTCCTCCCCTTGGAATAAGGGCTGTGAAAAGGGATGAGATGTCAGCATGGGATCCTGAACTTGCTGGGGACGAGCAGAGGGCTCTGCTGTCGTGTCTCTCTGAAGAAGCCGTCACCTTGAGTTAGGCTGCTGGGCCATGGCAGACTGCCACCCACACTTGGGTCTGCTTTGAAATGAGCAGACTAGGAGTGGTTCAACTTCCCAGACACACCAACTTGGATAATGCCAGGGAGAGGGGGGAAAAGGGGAAAGGAGCTTTCAGTGAATAAACAAAAAATTAATTAAACCTTTCTGATATGCGGCGCCAATACATTTAAATCTGACCCAATAGGTTTTAACCACTATATTTTTTTTCAGGCTGTTGAGTGCAGGTTTTAAAAACTCCTTTAAAATTCAGCTTGTGCAGGTGGGGAGGCAGGGATGCAACCAGCTTTTCTCCCTTCTGGCCAGGAGGCAGGTGAGGGAGGGGGAGCACACGCAGCAGTGACCTGGGCAGAAGCTGTGATCGCTGACCCCACACAGGCCAGCTTCCCTTGTTATGAATAAATCCTTCAGAGAAAGTTTTACCCCGATCCCGCTCCTGTTCGTGCGGGATGGCTGCCCCTGATCCCGCTCCTGTCCGTGCGGGATGGCTGCCCCTGATCCCGCTCTCCCCGGCTCCTGTCCGTGCGGGATGGCTGCCCCTGATCCCGCTCCTGTCCGTGCGGGATGGCTGCCCCTGATCCCGCTCCTGGTCTGTGAGGGATGGCTGCCCCTGATCCCGCTCCTGTCCGTGAGGGATGGCTGCCCCTGATCCCGCTCCTGGTCTGTGAGGGATGGCTGCCCCTGATCCCGCTCCTGTTCGTGCGGGATGGCTGCCCCTGATCCCGCTCCTGTCCGTGAGGGATGGCTGCCCCTGATCCCGCTCCTGTCCGTGAGGGATGGCTGCCCCTGATCCCGCTCCTGGTCTGTGAGGGATGGCTGCCCCTGATCCCGCTCCTGTCCGTGAGGGATGGCTGCCCCTGATCCCGCTCCCCGCTCCTGTCCGTGAGGGATGGCCGCCCCTGATCCCGCTCCCCGCTCCTGTCCGTGAGGGATGGCTGCCCCTGATCCCGCTCCTGGTCTGTGAGGGATGGCTGCCCCTGATCCCGCTCCTGTTCCTGCGGGATGGCTGCCCCTGATCCCGCTCCTGTCCGTGAGGGATGGCTGCCCCTGATCCCGCTCCTGTCCGTGAGGGATGGCTGCCCCTGATCCCGCTCCCCGCTCCTGTCCGTGAGGGATGGCTGCCCCTGATCCCGCTCCCTGCTCCTGTCCGTGCCCGATGGCTGCCCCTGATCCCGCTCCCCGCTCCTGTCCGTGAGGGATGGCTGCCCCTGATGCCGCTCCTGTCCCCGCGGGATGGCTGCCCCTGATCCCGCTCCTGTCCGTGCGGGATGGCTGCCCCTGATCCCGCTCCCTGCTCCTGTCCCCGCGGGACTGCAGCCGATCCCAATCCCGTTCCTGCTCCCCTTCCTGTCCCTAAGGCCGATCCGGTTCCCGCTCCCCTTCGTGTCCCTAATGCCGATCCCGACCCCATTCCCGTTCCCGCGGATGCTGCCCGTGGCTTCGGCCCTGCACTGGTATTCCGGGCAGAGCAAGTGGTTTCACAGGGACAAAAAAACTCCCGGAGACATTCCCTAGAGAAAGTTTTACAGCGGTTAAAGTTGTGTGTTTTTATAAATGTTTCCAGTTGTCTGTAATGTTAATTGTTGATGTTAAGTTCTTGGCCTCACCCTGTTTTCGGCCCCAATTGTCCCTTTCCCTCGCGTCGGGTTAATGCCCGCGCTGCCTCCCCAAAATGGCGCCTGTGACAGAGGAGGAGGAGTGACGCCAGTGGAGTACATGCAAATGAAAGACGCAGAGCATACTGGGACACTGTTAGAGCTGAAACCCCTAAAATAATGAGTCCAAATAACATCTAAGACGAAAATAGCGTTCCATAGCTCGGAAAACTAACGGAGAAGGCAAGGTCACCATCCGGAGCCGCACTGTGACCTGAATCGCGCCCTACCATCAGGAGCTCCCCTGACAATAACGAGCCATTTCAGTGTCTTGAGGGACGCCGTGAGGATGACAGGCCCAGTTCTTCCTGCGAAGACTGAAGTGAACAAGTTTTTCTTCTTGGTGTCGCCTTTTGGGAAGCAACAGTGGTGCACAGCTGTTCGGGTTCTGTTTTCATGGGCCCCAAGAGTCAAATGGAAGGTATTTCAGCTCTATAGCGATGTCTGTCACCAGGAGGTCCTTCATTTTTTGTCTATTATTCCAGGCATAACTTGTAATCAAATAAAGCTATGGTTGAAACACTGTTGTGATGATGATTTGTCTGATCTGAATTGGGTAGGCTGTCCCTTTGTACTTGGCTAGAAGGTTACAGGCCTTTAAGTTTTTTTAAAAGAGGCCATGATCTGCTGCCCCTTTGCACAGTAAAGGCTGCAGGGACCTCTGGTGTGGGACACTGAAGTGGGAGCCACTAGCCCCCACACTTCTGCACATCTGGGCTGGCAGGGTATAAAACCCCAGGATGTGTTTTGTTCAGGGCTGCTCCTTGGGGGCACCAGCTTGAGCTGTTATTTTGTTATTCAGTTACTGCAGCAGGATTACATCATTGTAATGATCAGAACATCTGAGACTCTGCTGTGGGAAAACTGGGGTTCAGCAGGTGGGGAAGCACCTGGTCTGACTGTGTGGGGTGTGGGTTGCAGCTGTGAATGGGCTTTGGTGAAATTCGACTGTACAAACTGGAGTTTCACCGTGTTTTCATAGCTCATGATTTTCAGGAGAACTTGTAATTCAGAGTTTTCTATGTTAAAAACTTTTCTGAGAGATTAGGAAAACCAGATTTCCAGGGAACATACAGAAGAAAACCTTTACAGCCACCAAAACAAGCTGTTAGAATAAACTGAACCTATTTAGCAGTTTGCTTGGTATAAAACTGATCAAACTAATAATGTTCATTATATCCCAGCCCCTGCAAGCAATTTTGCAAAGGCAAACCAATGCCTTCCCTGTGTTTGGACAAATCTCAGGCTCAAGCATATCACAAAATTCAGCTGCTAAAGAGCCATACCTGGATCTAGCACTGCCAGAGGAGCAGCACTTTTTCAGTCTGTTCTGACTCTCTTTTGGGGTGCTATACATGAGATGGAGAAGGCTGCCTCTGAAGTGGCAGCATTTGGTTTACATGGGAAATACAAAACTAACTTACCTTTTCTTTCTTAGATTCTATATATTTTGGGTTTTTGGGTTTTTTTTTTTCAGTGCTTATAGCACGACTGTGAGTCCCTTTGCATCTCTGTGGTACTTTGTTTTTTTGTAACCTGGTCCTTAGTGCTATTCCCACAAGTCTGAAATCCACATGAACATGCTGTTTGTTACCCTTATTAAAAACTCAATCACTCTATTTTATGTCTAATACTGATTTTCAGGTATCAGATGTGTCTGGTTGTTTAAAACTGAGTGTAGCTTATAAGTATTAGGGAATGGGTGGGAAATCCCATGCACAGCAGCAGTGGGATTTGTCTCATCTATTTACTAGGAATGCATTAATATCAGAGGCAGGTTATGAGTTTAAACTAAATCTCCTTTCTCCCTCATTATTTAATAATTATTTAATTTTCTTTGATTCTCTCTTTTTCCTTACCAAGTTAAAGAACCAACCATGCTCTGGCCAAATCTCTACCAAGCTGAGCAAACTCCTTCTTTTTATCCTTCTTTGATACTATAATGCTTCACCAGGACCAGTGTAAAATCCTTTGTTCTACCCTTGCCAACTGACATCTTAGAAACAGGATTTATCTCTGAATGTTTATTCTCCTCTATTCTCCATTTTAGCAGTGTAAATATTTGACTTTGCAGTTGTGACGTTAGCATAAACTTCAGAGTAAAAACTTGGCTTAATTAAGACCATCAAAATACCTGTCAGCTTTGTGTATGTACAAGAGGCTAGATCAGAATTAGCTACCTACAGGTGATGCTGCCCATGTTTCAAGGACTTTTTTATTTCTTATGGCAGAATGTCTTTCAAAGGTGAGTGTTGCAACAGGTACTTAGGTAAAATTAGAGAACATGAAAGAAAGATTATATTCCTCTAAATACTGAAAGTTAGGTCTTATCCTAAAACATCTTTAAGTGTAGAATATGCTGCCACATCTTGGGTAAGAAACACCAGAGCATGTCTGTCATAAATACAGCTGAATTTTAAATACCCTCGTTTTTATGCCTGCATTCATCTCAAAGCACACAAAAACTCCTGGAGGTCAATCTAAATGAAATAGGGATACAATCAATTAGCTTCTTTAGTTGCAGCAGTAATTGCTTAAAGATGAGAAAGAAGAGATCATCTTAAAAACTTGCTGGAAGTAGAAAATAAATGTATGGAGAGAGAAGTACATGGATTGCTGTGATCTTTTACAGTTGTATTAGATATTATGGCTAAGTTTTACAGTTGTCTTAGACATTCTTTTCTCAATTAAAGACTTTTTAGGAGAATTTGCTGAGGGGCTGAAGGTTCCACCACAGGATGAGGCAACCAGTGGTACTGAGATCTGGGTGAACAGAGAGCTGGATTGCAAACAGCAGCAGCACTTGAGGTTTTGTACAATGCAATGCCAGGTGCAGCTTGATTTCATAAAACAATAACCCCTGGCTGATGGAGTGTAATATGGCACATCTTCAAGAATAAATGAGACAAAATATTCCAATTACAGACTAATCTTACTTCTTTCTATCCTGAGCCAAGCGTTTGCCTCAATTGTTCAGCAACAAATTACCCCAGGAGCAGAGAACTGCCACGGAGGATAGCAAAGTGGTGTCTGCTCAGGGAGATTAACTGTTGATCGGATGCTCGAATTAAGAGTTCTTGAAGGAAAAGAAGCAAACCAATTCACAGCAGATGAGACACTGATGTCTTGTTCTTTGTCATCAGAGGAGCCTTCTGTGCTGTGTTCACCAGGATTTTTTTGGAAGCTGCTTTTTGAGGATTTGTGTGTGCCTTCTGCACAACACATGCTTCAATAAAAAAATAATCAGACTTACAGGAACAGTTTCATGGGGCTTGGGAAAATTTTTGAAGTGTTGAGTTGTGACAATTGATGCCTGTATTCAGCATCTCTGAGAGGTTTAATTAATGATCTGTCATTAACTCTTTCATGTATCCATGTCATAAGAATATGTTTCTTTTTCTCTTCTTTTAGAGCGTTTTAAGACTGAGGCTGATTTTGCCCTGAATGCTGCAGAGGGAATTCATAAAGAGGCCAAGCTGAGGTGCAGGGAGAGAAGCAATCCACAGTATTAGTTCCAGCCATACTGTGAATGAACATCTATTACTGTGGTGAAGAAGTTTTAGGGAAGAACACTGATGTATGTGCTGCAGTTGGATTTACTCATTTTTACTGTTTCCCCCTCCACACCCCCTGTAAATATTTTTGTGTAGCTGCTCTAAGGACAGCCTTTGGGTGTACTCTGCAGTCAGAGCGGGGGGCTCTTTGCAGTCATCCAGAGCCTTCCATGGGCCTTGGATGGATATGGAATTCCTCCTTTGCTTCCAGCTGCATGGTGTTGAACCACACAGACCCTTTACAGAGTTTGAAGTGTTTCACAGTCAAGTACAAGTTACTGCAATGATTAATTGATTTATAAATATTTTCTACAACTTAACCAAAATCATCGCTGCATTGGAAAAGAGCCACTTGACACTCTGTGTATGTATTTTAGGCTATGAAGATCAGCTGCAATTTTAGATCTGTAAAACCACTCCACTGGGATATCTCTATGCAGATGGGAGACAAAACTCAGCCACATTTTTCAGTGAGTGGTTAATGGTCACTGTTTTGAGAAATTCAGAGTTTAACCTAGCACAGTGACCAAGTGTAGCCCTTCACCTGTGTCTCCTGTATTATTCACCCAGATTTAGGTTAACTGAGCTGCTTTGCAAGCATGGACTGTTAAAGATAGTTCCTGACATCAGCTCTTTCCTTGCTCTGTGGAAAATGTTCTCTTGAGAAGACAAAGCAGGAATTTAAAACAAAGCCCAGCAACCTTACATGGTCCTCATGTATTCCTGGGACTCCTGATGATTGTTTGCTTGCTCCTCAGTTTAAAAATGCAGGTTTTGTTGACTTTGTTTCAGGCTGAACTGATCCTCTAAATCCCTTTGGATAACAGTTGCTGCTACAGCAACATTATGGAGTACTGGAAAACACTTGAAGAAAGTGATTTTCAGCATATTAAAAGCTCAGAGTGAAGGGGCTTTGATGAAATCAGGTCACTGTGCTTAGGAGGTGGCTGTTAAATGTGAATACCAGGAGCAGGAGGGGTTAATGAGGTTTGTTTTGGAGGGTGGTTCAGGTGCAGGAGCTGCCTTCAGCTGCAGATATTGATGGAAAAGCCTCCCAAACAGACACCCAAGGAAAGGCTTTGCTGCTCTTTTTCCCTTGCTGTGGGAATCTGGGTGCACTCACGTTGGCTCCAGCCAGGATGAGCTCCAGGGCATTGCAGGTCCAGTGCTGTGTGTGCAGATTGCCTGTGATGCTATAAACTAGATTATGAAGGTGTTTGCCAATATTTTGGATTCTCAAAATGCCTGTCTATCTTTGAGACCTCTGCAGTCAGCCAACTGCTGCAGGCTTGGCCAGCCACGCTGCTTGGCAAATGGAAAGGGGTCTCATTATGGATAATTTGATTTAACATACCTGCTCACAAAAGCAGGTGACTCTTCATTTAGCTAGTGAGATATTAAGGGTAATGTTTCAACAGGTTTGGAATTACAGTGTGGTATTTTTTTTCCCTTCTAGATTAACGTAAAGTAAAATTGAGCATTTTTGTAGTTTAGTTGCTGCAAAACTCCACGTACTCACTTAGCAAAGTGTTTCAACAATCCACATTCATGTGAATAACTCTTACATTAACACTGTCTAAAAGCCTCCTTCTTGCTTTCTCCTTTCACTTAAATAAAAACCTGAGGGGGGGAAAACCCAAAACCCCCCAAAAACACCTATTCATTTCCTCACATGCTTTCTGACAGGAAATTATTTCAAATTTGAGTTTTGCATAACCTCACAGAGTTCAGGTGCTCCTCTAGAGCACCTCTGATAGGTAATTCTTACCTAGAAGGGAAGGTTTTGTTATGATGGCTCCAACTTCTATATGGTAGAAATTTAGCCTGGATCTTCCAGTCTTTCACTGGGTGGCAGAACTGTGAGAGCAAGTGCCTAAATCCAAGAGATGGCTCTGACCAGATCTAGAAATATTCTGTGATACTTCAAAAACCATTCCTCCAGCCTCCTGCAATCCCATAGAAACATGGGACAGAACAGGAGTGCAGATTTTAATGCATCATCTGGATGGTTGTGTTTTTTAAGGCACTTATTTATTCAGTCATAAAGTTCTATTGATGCAACACAGGTTATCCTGTTTGGTTGCAGGCTGTCCTAAAATTCCTATTTAAAATGCATTACTTGTATATTTACAGTAAAGGAGAAGCCTCCCTGAAATGTGTGCCAGATCTTCAGGGCATGCTACATAATGTGGCCCCAAGAAGAAATGCCCTACTTTCAAAGCTGAAGAAGTTAAAACAGTAAGTTATAGAATTAGATGGTGAGGAAACAATGAAGGAGACAAAAGAAGTAATTGCAGGGAGAGATGTTGAGGAGTGTTTTCTAAGCTTGTACACTAGAGCAAAAGAAGTGGTACCAAACTCACTTGCACATGCACATTAACTGTATTAACCATCTTCTTGCCTTATGTAACATCTAAATAATTAAAATGTGCTCTTTATATAACTAAAAGAACATATTGCTTGAAGGAAAGTGTAATAAGGGGTAGGGGGAAGGGTTTTGATACAAAAGATTTCCTACCCCTTTAGCTGTGGAAATGATAGCCCAAGTACTGTTTTTCCACTTTTGGGCTAAATTTGAGTGAGATGTGCCCTAAGAAATAGTTCCTTTGCTTCTCCAAACCTTAGATTGGGCTATGGCCATTATTAGTTTAGAGGAAAAAATGTTGGATTCACTGCACCCACTGTGCATAGTGGAAATCCTCCTTTCAGTGTCAGAAAACAGATCTTTGCTCAGATGCTTTTATCTATCTATCTATCTATCTATCTATCTATCTATCTATCTATCTATCTATCTATCTATCTATCTATCTATCTATCTATCTATCTATCTATCTATCTATCTATCTATCTATCTATCTATCTATTTTAAAATCAGATCTTTGTGGAGATTTTTTTTAATGTCTTTTAATCTTTCTTATCCTTTGCAATGACTTTGGGGTGGCTTAGCAATCAAGTCTGGCCAGGTTACACCTGAAGAGGATTGAGGTGGCCCCGGGGGAGCAGATTGGTTCAGATGAGATGCAGGTGAGGGCAGTTAAGTCTTCACGTGTTTAGAAGCAGCTGGGAAGTTCCCAGCCTCCAGTTCTCTGGGGGCTGTTCAGAAGAAAAGTTGCAATATCCAGTGTAAGTTTTGTTGGTTCTTTAATACTTTATTTCATGTTTGTATGTAGGTTTGATGTTTTTGTGTTGTGGTCTTCATGATGGAAATTATCAGGAGGTGTTTACAGTTTTTTTTTTTCCTAATTATATCCTGGATTTTTTTTGTGCTAAAATGAGCTGACTAGCTGAAAGTAGCAAACTTATTTCTATCTCTAGCAGCCAAGCAGAGGCACTGCAGAGCTCATGGTCTTGAGGGCTAACAGATCATCACTGTGGGAAGAGAATGTGATTTGTTATTATTTGCTGCAAGTATAATTAATCAAAAGTGCTTTAGTTGTTGTGCTTTTTTCTTCCCTAAGTCTCAATTTTGGGTTTTGAAGTCTCTCATTAGTAACATTAAAATTGGAATGGTGCTCTTAAAACATTTGCCAATTACAGAAGCCCTTTCCTGTTTGCAGTTGTACAATGTGATGTTTCAATGTGCTTTTCTCCCTTCTGCGACAAATCTTAATTTTTATTTACTGCACAGTATACATTTATTTTTTTGTCCTTCTAGAGATAAAGAATTTGCATGCAGGGTTTCTTTGAGTTGTTCTGAAACAATATTTGTCTTGATAATTGGATGCATTTATCCAGTTCTGTGGATGTTTTTTCTTTCTGAAAAATATGGGTTGTTGTTGTTGCTCTTCAGTGTGGTCTGTCCCTTAAAGACTTGTTTACTGTGAAAGGAAAACTACAATATTATTATTCCATTTACCCTGTTAAATCCTTACCTAAATGGGGTGTATGTTGGGGATTATTTGTTCCCTTTTTAAAGCTATTTCAACACCTGGTATTTACTCAGGAAGCCTCGAGGACTCATGTGGTTCTCAAATTGCTGCTCTTCTCCAAAGTTCTCTCTGTTGCTCTTTGGATGAGTGTGATGGACTGCTCTGCATGCCTGGGAAGTTCCATTTCTCACCAGGCAGCATCACGTGCTGGCATCTCTCAGGGAGTCCCATATGCCAAGACACCTGAGCCAGTCTTTAATGCCTCCCAGCTACCTGGCAGGCCTGGAAGAACCTCTCTCAAACTTTCTCTCCTGTCACTTTGCTAATTTTTAAGCGCTATTTTAACAGCATGCAGAGATGAACAGACTACAGGAGTGGAGACTCTTATGTATTCTTTTCAAGTAATAAATAAATAATGCATTTCAGGCTGTACTACCAGCAGATGTTCCTTGCTCCAACTTTATGTTTCTAGAGATACTTAGTAGTAAGTTCAAAAGTAGTTTTACAGTATTTCTGGGGAGCAGCAACAACAAAGAAAGACACTGAGAATGGCTGCATGTTTTAGTTCCTGGAGGGGAATGTCAAATATTTACATTTTTCATGTTAAGAAGAGAGAGGGGAGTTAAAATTCTGCAGTGGTTTCATAATGAGTAGACTTCAGCCTCAATGGCCTCTCTAGAAGATGAATTCTAGTCATTAATAAACAGGGTGTCTGTCTGTTATGGTGTGCATTAATCTGTTTAGCTCATGTTTGATGAACTGAAGGTTGTTGCTGACTGACTTCAGTGTCAGTATCCTCTGACTGCAGCAGAGGAGTTTGTTTTTCCTATTTACAGAGGAAGAAAGACACTGGAGGACAGGATATCCAGGATCCCAGTCTTTTGGCAGGGGTTTAGGAAAGTGTTACATTAATTGGGAAAGGTTGAAGGTGTGCCCTGAATCAAACCCTTCTCTGACAGGGTAGTAAACAGATATTGTACCTGGAATGGTAGAGGCCAGGAGTTTGCCTCTTATTCTAGGGATGCCTACAGGCCTGTGGGGGGACAAGGGTCCCTTTGGCACAGGGCTACACACAGAGTAGGGCATTGTACCCCAATTAATGTCCATCTGGTAATTTGAAGTGTGGTAAACATGTTTAAAAAAGATTTATTTGATATCTTTTGCTAGTTTAATAGTGATTGTAATTTATTTCATTTCACTGGCTATGAAAAAATAGCAATGGTTTTGATTATCTGAATTATAGAGGGTTTATCTCCAAGTGCTTTTAACTCCAGTAGATTTGTTTTCTAGGTTTGGGAAATAATGGCCTGGCCACGTGCACTGTGCTGGATGTGTAGCACTATATGTGCACAAAAACTCCCAGAGTTATTATTATTGAGTATCTTCTCAACAGATATTGACCACTAGTTATACATACAAAAAAAAAAAAAAAGATAACAAATACTTAAAGGCATTCTGACACACCCTTCTCTGTGCCACACCAGTGTGTGATCACTGCAAATGGGATTATGCAGCAATATAAAAAATGTCATTTGGTTTGTGTCCTCCAGCAGTAATGGAATAGCAGGAAAGTAGGAAAAACATTTTTTCATGCATATTTTTTTTTACTCAGATTTCTTTTTCTGTGATTGCTGTTTCACTTTTTAAATTATTTTTTAAGCAAAAGATGAGAAATGTGTATAATTTCTTGAAGTGATGTTTCAAATGATGGAATTCAGTGTTCTCATATGCCAGTGTTTCCTGTGGTTCTGCATTAGGGAAATAAACTTAAATCCAGGAGAGAACTCATGTTTTGGCAGTATCGAAACTTATCTGTGCACTTTATATGGAAACATTAGTTGTGATACCTGAGGGAAGTATTAAAAATAAATGCCAGTGACCACCTTGAGTCTAAACTTTCTTCAGCAATCTGCTGTACTTTGTCCTTATTGTTAAGTCAGTTTAGATGTATTTGTTTAGGTAGAAAGCATCGAAATAATGTTGGTTTGGTTTTGGCTTTTTTCCCCTTTTATTCACCTTTTTTTGGTTGTGTTTGCTAGTTTCTGTAAGGAAGGTGTCTTGCTTGGGAAAGGCTTCCCAGGGCACGTGTGTTGAGGAATGAAGTGTCTGTGTGAGGCTGCCCTGGGTGGTGGCCCCTGGGGACAGGCAGGACCCTCCTGCTGCCACCCCGAGCTGTGCCAGCCAAGCCTACACCTGACCTTTAATTAATCCCTTTGATGGCTGGGGAGAGGAGAAAGGGCTGAAAGCAAACTTCGATTTTTGTTGGATATTTTAAGATTCACTATCAGTTTCCATTTCCCTGCTTCCATAAGGGAGATGGTGTGAGAATTGAATACCTGCTCCCTTCCAGTGCTTCTGCTTTCTCCGTTTTTGTGCCAAAGGATGAAAATTCCTGTGACAATGTTACCGTTTTGCTAATGGTTCATGCCCTAGTGGATACTCTCCATTGCCCTAAAATATGCAATCATTTAATTGTCATTGCAATCCTATTATATTGCCATTATGGAACGTCTGGTGGGGAAAGCTATGAACATGTTATTAGCGCTGAAAGGGACAATTTACTGAATCTCGCTAAATGCCATCACTTCTCAAAAATGAAACAAAATTACTTTATTATGCATGTCTTACTTTAATATTCTGCTCCTAAAATGATTAGGAGCCATTGATATCTTTCTGACTGTTTTTGTAAAAGTTTTAGTTTGTTTCAACAGTAGGAATGCTAAAAACTTCTTGGCTTTTTCCAGCATCCTTCCTTATATTTAAAAAAAAAGGAATGGGGGGAAAAAGGCAACTCTTTTTGAACTGGAGTTGTGAGTACAGTTTTTGAAGCCTTTTGTGTTTAGTGACTCAGGAAATGTTCCTATTCATAAGTGAATCAGATCTCCTCCTCCTGGCACTCCCTCTCCCTTTTGGCTCCTCTTCCCTTGCTTTTTTTTAGCTGTTTTGTAAACTCTTTGGGGCACAGGGTACATCTTAATGAGTCAGAAATAACATTATACTCTGCACAACCTCACTTGAACTCTCCAATTACAGCCATAGTACAGATAATTAACTAATTAACTCCCTGTGTGTAACTCCTGTGCTGGGGGAGGGTTGGTTGCATTTGAAGCACATGCAACCTGTTGTCAGTGTGGGAGCTTAACACTGTGTAGGCTATTCCCAGAGATAGTTCAGTGAATTGGTGAATTTGCAATTCTTACTGATTCTAGAAATTGCATTTCCTTCTGTGGATGGCAAGTGAGGCTGAGTGAATCATTCCCTCACCTTTGGAATTCTCTCCGAAGAGCTCTGGGAAATCCAAGGAAAATGTCATTGTGGAACAATATGGAGACCAAGAGGTCTTGTCCAATGTACTATGAATTCTGGAGGAAAAGCTATTTTAACCATAAGGAAATAAAGTATCATAGAAGTCCTTTAATATCTTTATAGTTTGATGTCTTTGTAAGTGCACATAAAACAAACTCAAGAGTATTGCATGCAAATTATGATTAACAAGTTTGAGTTTGGGGGGCATTAAAAATCCTAAGGTATGATAAATGCAATATATATCAGCATTAAGAATGCAGATATATGCTTGCATTGCAAGTGTGTCACTGAGCACAGCAAGAATAGTCTGTTGTGACTTTTTCCTCTTTTAAATTCATGTGATATGTTTAGCTATTTCATGTGGATTCAGCAAATTTTTTTATTATTTTTTTTAAATCCTAGATTTCTTCCTGGTAATTTTGAATTTGCAGTTCTGGGCCAGCTGATACAACAAAATAGAATTATTACTATACAACTTAGTTTGGAAAAGGGTTTTTGAAAAGCAGTTTTGAATTGCCTTGTGGCAATTCTCTTGTACATAAACTCATTTTAACTGCATAAAACCTACTATATTGCATCTAGAAACTGCAGTGAATGCGCATTTAGATGTTATGAATAACTGCAGTTAAGTAGAAATGAAACTGAAATAAATCTGAGTTTTATTTGCACTTTCCCTTCATTTTAATGCCACTCAAGCTGCTGCTACCTTTTATTCTCAGAGTAACATAGCTGTTAAGGATAAAGAGCGTGTGTGTGTGTTTCTGTGAAATGCTCAAGCACTGTTGGCCTACATGTAGCATGGTTTATAACCACAGAGGCTGAGCAATGAAATTTTGACTGCTGGACATTATTTTAAAGCTGTTTGCTCCCGTCATGGGAACGCATTGCACAACTAACACAAGGTATGGCTGAGAAAACTGAATAACCACTTCCAAATTCAAGATTTCTGTGGGTGATAAGTGATGCTTGTGCCTTGGCTTGCCTCTGCTGTTTAAAGGTGTTGGGAGCAGGCTTTTTCCTGCAGACACTGCCTGGTTTGTTGTGTTGTGCTTGCAGCAGCCAGAGCTTGGCTCTGGTCACTCCCACACTGTGTGGGTGACCAAAATCCCTCTGCTCTGCAGCCACAGCTGACTTGAGGGAGCCTGAGTGACTCTGGGGAAAATTGTCAAAAGCACTTGAATGGCTTGGTCAGTGTTGTGTCACTTCTGAGCATGATTCACCTGCTCAGGAGCCGCAGTCCACACCAAGATCATGTGCTTTGTCTGCCAGTGCAGTTAACAGTCTCTGAAAATTTTACCATCAAAAATCCTGGTTGATGAAGGTTTGCTTGATTTATCAGGCTGTGATGGCTTTTATTGGTTTCCTGCTGTTCTTTTTGCTGCCAACTCATTCAAATCTAAAGTTTTGGACCATTTCTCTTCTGTAAACTCTCAACTTTTGTCATGCAAGCCCACCCTGCACAATTACTGTCAGAGTGTAATTGAAATGCTAAAATAAGGTAGTAGGAGCCTGTGCATTGCTTGGTGAGCTTCTGCCAGCAGCTAATGAGCGAGCCCTCTGTCCTGAACACATGGATGTGCTGGAAAAACAGCCCAAATGCTGAACACAACATCTCTTAGCAAAGGCATCATGGAATGGAGCAGTTTGAGAACCATTCTGCTCTTTCAGAGTGTGAAAATCGTCCTGAGGAGCCGGGACCCAGCCTGGGCTGGCTCTGCTCCATGCAGGGACAGTGGTGTGGCTGTGCCTCTGCCATTCTGCTCCCCCTCACTGTGGGCCCCTGCCCTCAGCACATTCTGTGAGTCTGGCATTATCAAGACTGTTTCTGTAATAGCATTCTCTCTTTTCTTCATCTTCTAATGATTAAATCTGCACTAATAATGGTTCTTTGATTAGGTTGTTAATATTTCAATTGTGGTGCTGGGAAGCCAATGACAGGACATAGAAGGAGCATTTCTTTTTTGCCCATAGCAAGATTTTCGAACATAATTTCTTTGATCTCTTTTGAATTCACAATAGCACAAATAAGGGGGAAAAAAAAAGCATGGAGCAGACTGCTGGCATGGAGGCTGACCAGGCTCAGGAGTTATCCCCCACTGCACTGCTCCTCTGCCTCGTCTTTTCTTAACTTTTAACTTGTTTTATCACACCCTCCTCCCCTTTCCCTTCTTAAAGGAGTTATCTCAAAGACTGAGAATTAGTACAGCCTGGAAAAATTTTAATTCTTGCCCTGATTAATGAATATAATGCAATGTACACCTGTGGTGATAATACCTTTATTAGTGTTGGAGCTGTTAGACATCAAAGCATTGTATCAGGCAAAACCATCTATTTCTCATTTAATGGAGTCACAATTCAAGTGTATTTTGTTAGAATGAAATCACATCATAACTGGAGCTCTGCCTGGTGAGCAGAAATCCTTCCATCCCAAACTGCAGGTTATGATAGGATAGGCTGTTATGTTCAGTGTGGCAGCTGCAGTATTAGGTGGCAATCCACATTTAACATCACTGAATACTTTATGAATTCACTCGTTTTAACACTTGACAAGTGTCTTAAAAAGCTAGATGCATTAACATTATTTTTGCTTCATAAATAAGGGTGAAACTGTGTTCTCACCTCAACGTGAGCAGCTTCAGTAAAGAGAAAATGCTGCAGCTTTTGGAGCAATAATTCATTTCCTGTGTGGATAAACTGAGGCTGAAGGCAAAATAGTTTGTCTCTATCTAGTATTGTAAATACATTACCTTTCCCCTTTTAAAATTGAAATCCTTCCTAATAACCACAAGCAATGCTGATGTGTCTTTCCCACAGCTTCTTTTGTTTCTTTTCCAAACTCCTCTGCTGTTAATTCTATTGTATAACGATTTGTTAGAGGTTTTTGTTTGTTTCTGATTCCTCATCTCTCTAAAAGCAGGAAGTTTTCTGGCTGAAAAAAATATATTGGAGATTTATTGTAGAAAAGCCTGGATGTGCTTACTTTGGCAAAATTCTCCATGATTTCATTGTTCTTCTTAAGAACCATGAAGAAAGCTGGTCATGTTCAATATTGCCTGCTCAGGCAGTGCCTTGTAGGCATGACAACAAGCATATGCTGTTGGGGAGGTGAATACAACTGGGTTTGGAGCTCATCCATCTCTTGAGACAGGGGTGGGAGGCAAGGGGAAGGTAACAAGGAATTTCTTATAAGACAAAGATAAGATGAACGTTCCCATATGAAAACAGTAAAGAAATTCCTGATGTGTAGGGTTTGATTTTCATATTCTCTGGATCATGGTCCTATTTAACTTTTGTCAGGAAGGATGAAGGGGCCAATAATGGTGTTTTCCCACTCTCCAACCTTCTTTTCCTTTTTTCCCTCCGTGGATTCTCAGATTTATTTTTATCTTGGAGAAGCTTCAGTTTACTGGTGCAGTAGGTTAGCTTTTATAGAAATAAAATTTAGGAGAGACTGATACCCTTTCCATACAGCTTCCAGAGTGCTTTCTAAAGCTTTTATTGCTGTAATCTTTCAGATTCAGCAAGACCTTGACCTTTGCTGGCTCCATTATTTTAGATATGTTGCATGACTTTGATTCCTCTGTTCTACCACATCATAAGAGAAATTTTTTCCTTATGGAAATGGCACAGCTACATCAAACGAACAAGTTGCTCTCTTCACATTAAATGCTATTGAGATCTGGCTGCACTTAAGTAGAGAAGTAACTATTACTTCATTGCATAACAGGTAAAATTTGAGTAGACAGGATACTTAGAATGGAAATACAACATATTCCTAATGCATAGTGATTACTTCTGCAAACAATCTATATTTTAAAAAAAGGAAAAAAGTAAAAATTGTTTGTTTGAATCCATGAAAATGAAACTGCCTCTTTTCTTTAAATTTTGCAAAGACTATTCTCACTTTGTGTTTTGGGGCTTAATTTGATAATCCAGAAGTTCAGTCTGGGTGCCAGAATCATCTCTTGCCACCTTTAAGGTAGAGATACAGGTGTGGTTGTGAAGAGTTGCTGCTGGTCAAAGGTGATATTCTCATGTTCTTCTCGTGTTTGTGTTGACACAATAACCAATGTCAGAAATGCTCAGCAGATCACTTTAACAGCTTTCATTTAAAAATTGTATGCATGTGCCACATTTCCAATTACATTGCAAGTATGAAAGGAGGTGGTCTCGTGGGAATGCATTCAAATGTCTGAGGAAAAAACATTCTAAAACACACATAAAAGGACACTGCAAGCCTGATTAACATATGAAACTCTCAGCAGTAGAGTTCCTTGAAGAAAATGAAGAAAAATGTTGGGAAGAATATTTAGAGTTTAGTTTTACTGCTCAACAGCTCTGTGTTCATTAACTGGCACATCCCTTCTAATTTGTGATCTCATTTGTACTGTGTCAACAGCTTTTAGCAGTGCCTCTGCACATTCTGTTTGCTTTAAAGCACAGTTTCTGTAATCAGGGAGAAAACTGGGAGCAAAATCACCATTTCAAAACCTGTACTCATCCTCATTACTGCCTCCTTCTCTGCTACCTGGCTGAGTTGGGGCTGGCTCACCTGTGAGCTGGGGAGGTTCTGTAAAGCTTTGCACATCTGATAGAGCTGATCAGTATTTTTGGTGAATCACTGCAGGCTTTGTCACATCATAAAAGTGTTCAGGAATTGACCTCTTTGCTTCCTTTGTGCTGCATTACCAAAATTATCTCTTCTATGTTTTGTCATGTGATAAAAACAGGACTGGTGTGATTTACAGAGGTAAATTTGGCCATCTCTCCCTGTTTGTTTGGACTGGATGGTACATGTCAAATTTGTGCCTGTCCCAATGAAGATGTAACCAGGAAGAGGAGACAGCGTGTTAGTGGATCAGAAAGTGATCAAGGAGTTGCTGTTGTAAGAGTGTGTGCCAGGTATGATTTACAGATTAAGATGGTTTCCCCTATTTAGTTTAGTGTGCATTTTTCTCTTTATCTTTTATTTATTTTCTGTATCCTTTTTGTCCTAAACTCTGTCTCAGTCACATCAGAAGCTCCAGCACTATGAAATCAGGACCCATTCTTGTCCTGCTTCTCAATAAATTTTGAAAAGTGTAATTTGCCTGTCTGAAGATTGCATTATTAGGTTTGCCTTATTAGTGCTTATTCCTTTGCTGGGTTCATCTGTAGTAAGTCAGAGTTCATTTATTATAGAAGTTTGCAGATATACAGAAGAAGAAATTGTGAAGAGACTAATAGTTTCTATTCCTCACAAGAGGGATATCTCTAAATTATAAAGTATTATAAAAAACTTTTGATCTTAGCATTAATTTTCTTTAGTTCTCAGTACCTTTGACAAGGAGAATAAGAAGCAGTGGTACCACATGGAACAGGGAGGGAGAGAGCCATCCAAACCCATCTTTCTTTGGTTGATTGATGTTTGGTAGGTTTAAAGGAGGTAACCTTTCTTAGGTCACCATCTGATTTGGTCCTATGATTAATGAAGAGAACTATCCCAGCCCATTTCTCCCACATGTGTTTTTTTGGTGTGATGCATCCTCTGGTGATGCCTTGCAGTCATTTAGGTGGTGTGGGACCTTACTGAATGAAAAACAACAGGAAAAAGAAAAGAATAGAACCAAAAGCATTTTGTTCTGTAGTTAGCTGAAGGTTTGAATTGGCTACTTTGAGATATTAGTAACCTTCAAAAAAAGAATTAAAATCAGGCAGGAGGGCCTGGAAGCAGCTGTGTGTATAATGTTGCAGCTCACACAGCTCTGCAGCTATCAAAATAGCTCTGTATATACTTGGTTAAATATTTTGGTTTTAGTCTTCCTTGTGGCAGTCTTCTACCATAGTGCTCCTTATTCCTTCCTGTCAAAAAAATGAGAGGGGAGCCCCAGGGCACAGCGTGCATCTCTCTGGGCTTTTCCAGCTGCTGATGGAAAGACAAGCTTGTACAGATGTGGAGTGAAGGGGAAGCTGAGCTGTTCCCCCAAAGCCCAGCCTCTGCTCCATGGTGTTTTTCACCACAGTGCCCTTATTGAAATTTGTGTGGGTGATGTCAGTTTAACAGGCTCAGCACTTTTAGGGGACATTGACAGAAACTAAATTGGAAAATGCAACAAATGTTAGGTTTTAGCAGAATATCGACTTAATACAGATTGAACAGGGAAGAAAAATATTGGGTGGTGTGCAATTTGAACTTCACATTGTCTCATTAAAGACTCTGCAATGGATAACACTTTCTGCCTGCCTTGCCCTCAGCTGTAGACCCAGCAGATCATTCATGTAAGGAGTAATAATAAAGCACTCTGTGGCATCTCACTGCAACTGCCACGAGGTATTGTGAGGATCTGTTTATATTACTTACCAAAATCTACACTCCATTTATTTCTGTGTAACTGTTTTTTTTGCTCCCTCCCCACTTTTCCATGGCCCCACATCTATTTCTTATTCATTTGTTTGACCTAAATTTCTTTTCTTATATGCAGCAGTCAATCCATTGAAACCCTCAGGTCCCCAAACCTGGGTGTGTATTTAAATGTATTCCCCTTTTAATGGTGCCACCTGCAAAAAATGAGTCAGAAGAAATATTAGTTTCTATCAATGAGAATTTTGGCCTGCTGTCTGGAATAAGTGGATTGACTAAAAAATTGAAAACTTGGCCCATCAACTTATATTTTCACAAGAAAATCCACTAATTCTCAAAATACAACCTCTACTTTCAGTCTTGATGTGTTTTATGCCATTAATTATGAGTAGCTGGTTTAGAAACATATAAACCATGGGTTGAGGGAACATCACCACCATTACTGTGAATTAAAAGCAATTGAATCTGGTACCAGTAAAATACCTGTTAACCAAGTAGCAGCAGAGGGGGGTTTGTCAGATGGGCAGCTGATTCATTTGGGTGGTTACTGATGAGGTGGCAAATTCTGGTGTGTTCCTCTTGATTGGGGAACTGCAGGGGATAAGGAAGTTATTCAAGACAATTAGTTCATGGTTAAGTTTGTTGGAATTTTTTTTGGCTTTATTTTCCCCCAAAATGAATTGCTTAATATAATCCCATTGTTTACTCACCAGAGGATAAAGAGATGGAATTTGCCAACTGTGCAGAGTGGGCTTTCAGTGGGAAGGACTTGTGGTGCATTTGTGGCCTGAGTCCTACAGGACTGTGACTGTGCAATACTGATATTTAGTGCTTTCCATTTCCTAAGCAGTAATTCTGCACAACTCATTATTTATGTCCAGAAAATGCCAAAAGCTTTTTTATTAAAAAAAATACTCATAATATGAGTTTGTTCAATAGCCTCTGGAATACTGAGTTTTGTCTCTTGAGTGCAGGAAAAACTGTTTGTCTCCTTTCAGAAAACATCCAGGTTTGACCCTTCATGGCCAACTATAATGTGAATCTTAACTTCCACAAAACCCAGAGAAAGAATATTAATATTTCTCTCCATGTTTTTCTTTTCATGATTGTAACATAAGCACTGAATGTGATTTTCCTGTCTTGAAACAAACACACCAATAAGTCTATCTGGTGTGCCAAGAAAAGATGCAACATCCAGACAGTTCTTTGTACTGTGAAATGAGGCTATTTTGACTAGTGTTTAGGATATACAACATATGGCATGCTGCTGATTTTTGCTTCCAAGGGATCATATTGGATTCACGTATCTGATGATATAATTCTAACTGCACCCTACAAAATACTGAAATGGCAACTCAGTATGTTTTTTTGAAGGTGTCAGAACCATAAAAAGTTAATGCTGGCTCTGTTCCAGCACTTCTTTCTTTTATTAAAGCTAATTTCTTAGCTTTTGATTAATCACAGCTGTCCTTGAGGACAAAAAAATTACCAGTTAGGCAGACTGGGAGATGCTTTTGTGTTTTTCTTTTCTGCTTCCCTTCAGCAGACCCTGATTGTGGTTTCAGTCTTCTGGTACCTGACCTCCAACTGAAACCCCACCCAGGACAGCTGTGGCCAAAACCTGCTGCCAGCACTCTGGGTGTTGGGAGAACAGCTTCTTTGGGATCTCTGCAGAGGAGGCTTTTGGGGGATGCTGAAGCCTTTGATTCCCAGTTGCACTGGTGTTCAAGGGGCTCAGGAGAACATCCATCCCTCGTGCTGCAGCTCTGCTCATGTCACCTTATTAACCTTTCAGGACTCATCAAAAGCCACTGCTCCTGGGTTTGGGCAACAGAGAGATCATGGCTGGTTTATGTATTTTGTAAGTCGTAGAATGGTTTGGGCTGGAAGGGCTTTAAAAATTATCTTGTTCCACCCCTGCTGTGGCAGGGACACCTTCCATCACACCAGGCTGCTCCAAGCTCCTCATCTAGGACACTTCCAGGGATGGGGCAGCCACAGCTTCTCTGGGCAGCCTGTGCCAGGGCCTCACCACCCTCACAGGGAAGAATTTCTTCTAAGATTTGATTTAAATCTGCCTTCTTTCCTTTTAAGGTGATTTTCGCTTGTTCTGTCACTATATGTTTGCCTATTGTGATGCTTTGCTAAGATTCCTTTTTTCCTAGACTCAGGAGGTAAACAAAAATGACATATATTCATTATATCTGTGTGATTTTCAAGCTAAATTTTTCAACCTGACCTGTTGGTCAGGTTGTCCTCTTTGGCACATGAACAGTATGATTTAGGTTAAGGTTTTGTCTAAAATTGAACTATCAAGCATGGCTTTGTGGGTAAGTAAACTCCAGGCTGTGCTCTATCCTTTGTTCCCCATACCCCCTTTCTGTTGGCATGACAAAATATTTGGGGGCTTGTTCAGCTCTCTGATGTAGCTGGGAAAGTTTTGCAGGATTCATTTTCTTTACCTCAGGAAAACAAACAAAACTGAGCAGCAGCTGAGCTGCTGTGTGAATTTTGTTCTTGCAGAGACAGTGGGACCAGCTTAACACACACATTTGGACTTTTGGCTTGATCCGAGCTCTGTATGTCTGAAGAGTATTGCACTGTAGCCTGATCTCACCTAGCAGATGCAAATCTGGTTTATATAATGCTCTTGAACAAAATAAAACCCAACAAAAATAAATTAGTCACTTTAATTAGGTGGCTTTTTTAAATGCCATTTTGGGGTACCAGGTGTTACACATGGGAACACTTGCCCTGTGTTCTGGTGTTGATGAACACAAACAATAAGTGCTTTCTTCAAGTCACCTGTGTGATCCAAGAAACATACTGTGATCTTGCCCATCTCTTTACTTGTCTTCTTACACAAATTTAATATGCCTGCTACAGTATTTTCTTGCAATCTCATTTTCTGTTAACTTTCAATTTTTATAGGCTGAAAAGTACCTCAGGGAAAGAGCTTGCTGATTGGTTTTTTGGGCTTTTTTTTTCCTCTCTCTTGTAAAAAGCTATTTTTATAACCCCTACAGTTTCTACTCTTTTTTCAGTGCTTGCTTTTTCAAAAAGAATAGCAAATTGACTGTATCTGGGAGCTGATATGCCTATTTTGCTCATAACTTTTAGCTGCTGTTTCCTTAGAAATTTTCTGATGATACATATGGTGTGTATGAACAATGTGCCCTTTCTGTATTTCCCTTTATTTCTTTTCACCCAAAGGCTTCTTGTCCGTAAAATTTTAATGTAAAAACATTTTTTTGTTTAAAATCTGTCTTATTCTCAGATGCTCCCTGTTTTGTTCAATCATTAAATTATAAGGCATTAAATTATAAGCTGCCACCTAGTTATTTCTGTCATTTCCTCACTAATCCACAAGCACATGACCTGAAAGTGAACTTTCCCTTTAAAGTCTTCTAAAAATATTCCTTCCTGGGATGTGTTGCTGTAGCTTGTGTCTGAAATGAGCTGCTGTTGTTCTTCCTTTGCTCCATTTCAGTGGACCACAGTAGCAGAACCCACCTGGGAACCCATGGGATAGGCAAGAGCTGCACCAATTCCAACCTGTGGGTGCATGAGAATGAGATTTTTAATAGATACTCACCTTTGTAACCCTACTGCTGCTTTCCTGAGGAAGTTTCCTGTCCTGGATTATATGGGATTTAGGCAGGTTAAAAATATACTAAGGGAAAATTGGAAATATTTTGTGTGTATATATGCAAAAGCACAATTTTGCAGGAGCTTTCTCAAAACCAGTCCCAGGCAATGAGAATGTCCTGCTACAAAAAATATGCTGGAATTTTCTGGGGAAAGCAATAAGACTTGCAGTGGGATATGTGAATTTAGGCCCATGCTGTGGTATCTAGAGTCTGTAACTTCAGTTGGCTCACAAGAATTGGATAATTCAGACTGAACTGCTGACAAGCATGGAGCAGTCTGGATTGTTGACTGTCTCTGCAGCTCTGCCCAAGAAAAGCCAAAGAATGAGACAGAGACATCCCAAATTAAAACACAGGCAGGGGCTGTGCTTGCTGTAATTTTGAGTTGGGTTGCTTGTTATAATTTGAGGAGAATATTTTTGCTTGAGTGTCTTGGTGTTTCCTTAGTAGATTTTCCCTGGTGTGGTCTCCACACATATTGCCAAGATGTTTTACAGTAGCTAAATTGAGTGAGATGTATAGAAATTATTCTGAATCAAGCAAAACTCAGTGAGCTGGGCCATATATTTCTGGCAAATTTATCTCCATGGAATGTGAGGGTTGGTGACAAGGCAGGCAGACTGTTTTCACATAATCTCTGCATCTTTAATCTGAACTTTCCAGTTTTGAAGTTATATGGCAGCTGTGTCTTAAGAATTTCAGTTAAAAAAGGCTTAGTGGTGACAACTGACTTTAACAGCTCAAGCTGGAAAGGTGAGGTCATTAAAAAAAAAAAAGCAGCATCCTTATGTCTACAGTGCTGGCCCTTTGTACATAGAGTCTTGAAGCCTGAGGTAATGCATAAAAATAATGGCTATATGTGACACTTAGTCTATTTTGAGGAACTTCCTATACTTAGTGACCATTAGACAGTACAAAAATTATTGTTAGACTTTTTTTGCTTGTGCTAAAACAGGATTTGCAGAACTGCTTAATGGGCATTTACTCTTTTACAACTCGAAAAGAGCCACAGCAAATCTATTTTCTCTTTTTCTGACTTCTGCCTCTGCTGGCTCTGATGTTATCTATTTAAAACCAAATCTGATAAAGGATAATGGCTGCATTAGAGTTGAAGAACTGCTTTGCTTGATCTGTCTCCAGTGGCTCTGGAGCAAGGTCTAGGGACTATCCTTTGTAATAAACACTGCCACAGACAATCCCTTAATTTCTCAATCAATTCACCAGTAAGGTGAATGTTGACAGCTCCAGCATTTCCTGGACCAAATGCAAGTCTGAGGATATGTGGATTTTACAGAGAGACACAAAGAGGTTGAGGGAGCAAACTACCAGGATCAGTGAAGAGAGGCTCAGTGGGAGCTGATCCTTGCCAGGGAGGGAGAAGCAGCCCTGCAGATGGGGAGGGGAAGAGGAGGAGGAAAGATGCCATTCAAGCTTCTCATCCAGGTACTGCAGCAGGTACCTCTGTGCCATAAATGTGGTGTCTCTGTCATTTCCTGACAAATAATTGCATTATTTCCTGACATATCCATGTATAAACATAAATGTGTGTGTATATATATATGTATGCAGAACTGATCATCATATAAAGTATAGAAATTCTATGTATAAATATATATATACCTATTTATAAAAATAATAGTTCTGCCTCCTCTTAGCAAGCTAGGGAAAACAAATGTATATGTCCAATATTTATTGCTGGGAATAATGACCTAAATTATTTTCTTGTTAGAGTTCAGATAGCTTCATTATTATACAGCTTCCTCAGAGCAACTCTGTAGAGTTTTTTTGTATAAACTGTACTTATTTATCACAGGGCTCGTTATCTGTGCTGTAATTACAGTATGCATACTGATTTTAGAGAGCAAGAGAACTAAAGCTGTTAGAACAGTAAGGATAAGTTTAAAAAGAAAATAAAACAATAGTAATTCATGAGGTTCCTAACTCACAAGTTGTGTTTCATAAATCATACCTTAGGAGCAAGCCAGTTAGTTAAAGGATGGGGAAAGGGCTCATCCTTCCCCCTCCACCACAGTGCAGGGCTCTCCTGTATCACACTGGGCAGTGTGAAAGCCTCAGCAGCCCAGATGACTTGCTTCAGGGAGCTTTTTGGGCAAACTGAGATGTTGATGCTTCCCAGCATTCCCATGCCATTGCCATGAGGCAGCAGATCCCCTGTGCTGCCCTTGCACAAGCCCCTGTGCAGGGTGGCAGCTGGAGGGGACAGTGAGGCTGCAGGGTGGTGGCTGCAGTGACCTTCAGCCCCTCCTGGCCACAGTGTCGTCCTGCTGCTGCCTGCCCCTTGTCCTGGCTTGGACCTGGTGCTGCTGATCCCAGCACCGCCCTGAGCTGGGTGGCAGCTGAATTCTGGCTCCTCGAGGGAACAGTCACAGCGTGGCCTTTGTTGGCCTCTCAAAATCAGCTGTAGATGGTTATAAGAGGTCTAAGAAGGTTTCTGTAGGCTTAAAGATTTGTTTTGTGCAATTTCTGATTTTTAAACTGTGGAGTTCACTTGTGAGTAATAAGCTGATGAAATTTATCTAACTTTGATGTTTGATATTGTACTGAAGAATTTAGCCTTTATTTATTCCATAAGAACTTTAGAAGAATACCACACCAACAAATCTAATTAACAGGGAGAGCTGCTTTGTTCTGTGACATTACGAGAGAGAAATAGACTGGGGTATGTGGTAATTAAGGTGCTGATGGCTTTTCCTAAACAAATTTGAGTCTGTGGTGAACTTTTTGATATAGTCCAGCCTTTATTGTTTGCTGGAACTTTTAATGTACATCTGTGGCATGATGGCATTAAGCTCGCATGTGATGATGAAAAATATATTGACTCTACTTCTATTAATGCTGTGCTGAAATGTACTTTGCACCAGAACTGTTTGAAATGAGTTCAGTTTGCTAGCCCACTGTAACATATGACATTTTTCTAATTAGGGCAATATTTAATTTACTGTCTCATGGCTTTTTGAATAAATATAAATTGTCATACTAAAGTGACAGGTGTAAAACCCTGGGTAGCTGTGTTAGAGAGGTTAATTTGCTCTTAATCAAATCAGTTCTGCTTCACTTTCTCACGGGGAGTGTGAGATAATAGGCCTGTTTAACTGGAGATTAGGCAGCCTTTTCCCTGGAATTCCCAAAGGATTCACCTGAGACTTATTGTGTCATATTCTCTATAAAGATATTTGAATACATCAACATTTAAAGATGTGCTAGATCTACTCACAAGGTATTTTGTTGCCTGCATTTGACTCAGCAGCACTGAAAGGAGACCTGGGACTAGAGGAGCTGTAGGAATGTGGTCGTGTGGAGAGCTGCAATGTACCATCCAAGAAGGGACCCAGGTTTGGAAAAGAAAGAGGGTTAGATGTCCTTAATTTGGTTGTGGGTTTTGGGGTTTTTTTGTTTGGTTTTTGTTGTTGTTGTTTTGGTTTGGTTTTTTGTTTGGTTTGGGTTTTTTGTTGTTTTGTTTTTTATAATTTTCTCTTACTTAGCTGAAAAGAGAAAAAATTCTCACCCCCATCTTATATTTTGCAGTGAGAAAGTTGTCAATGTGTGCTGCTTGAGAGCTGATAAAAGAGCTAAGAAACACAAATGAAAATGCCTGCCAGTTTGTAGGAAGTGAGAGCAACATGGGAATCAATTGGAGGGGTATGTGAACATAAGAAGCTTGGTTTGTGGGATCAGTAGGTGAAGGCTTTGTGCCAGAAGGCCAATTGCTGCCAGGATTTGGTGGGAAGGGGCAGTGAGACACCACCAGCATCCTGCCCCATGGGGGCGTGAAGGAGGAGCTGAAAAGCACTCAATGAACCAGCTTGGTGTGAGTTAGGAGAGAAAACCAGTGTGTTATGGAACACCTGAGGCTAGGGTTGAGAGCAGTGTCAGCTTTGATTGCCTGCTACATCTGGGATAAGAGGTTTTAGCATTCAGGGGCAAATTGGCATCTTATTTTACGACCTTCAGTATAAATAACTCCGCTTACACACTGGAAATGAGGTGGTTTTTAGTCTAAAGTTGTGATGCTTTCTTGCCACAACATTTTTAGGTAGGCCCATCTTGTCTTTTGCTAGCAGAAAGGAGAATGAAATAACCACCCTTGCGTGGCAATCTGTGTGCAGAGGAGAAGCCAGAAGCACAAACTTTCACAGCTCCTTGTGCCTGGCAAGCACAACAGGAGAGGCTCTCACTGGTTTGCCATGTGCAGTGTGGAGGGAAAAAACACAAGGAGTGGTCTTGGTCCTCACTCTGCTTCAACATCAGGGAAAACCTTCCTAAATAACATTCTGTGAGCTGAGAAGACAAACGTGTGACAGAGCTGGGTCTGAATTTGCTCTGCTGGGGGACAAAAGAATGCCTTGACCAAATCAAGGAGACTCAGGAAATGGTGATACACTTCATATACAGCTCTGAACAAATTCCTCCCTACGTTATTACACATGAAGAAGAGGCATCTTCTGTTTAATAATTTAGGAGATAGGAAATTAATCTTCTGTAGTTCCCTGGCTATAGATGGATGCTGCAGTAAATTGAGAGTGATTTTTGCTTGTTTGCATCTTTTGTTCCTGAATTATCACATGCACCTGTGACTTCTTTTCTATTTATTTGAATGGGCTTTGTGTAAGCCAAGTACTGAGAGAAAATGTAACTCTTTTTTTTTTTTTACATAACCTATATTGTATGTAAAACAAGCAGATCCCCTGACATGTTTAGAGTCCTATATTCTGGATGTGCTGGGCAAAATGAGAAGGATAGATACTATCGCTCTTCTATTATTTATGGACTATAAAGTCTTTACAGTGGCATTGACAAAGGGTTTATAGTCAGTACACAAGCTGGTTATACCATAAATTGTAATGTTATATGATAAACTGGAAGTTTATAGCAGTAGTAGATATCAAAGAAAAAAATGAATTTTGGTTTGAAATGATCTATCATGGGATGGAGTTGCTACAGGTTTAAATATTCAACCATTTTTGTCTTCATTTATTTTGAAGCTACTGATAATTCATGTGCTACAGAACAAGGATTTATAGGTTTATTTAGAGACTGCTGTGGGGGGAGGTAGGAATAGACCCTTTAAACTCAAGAACAACACATTCTGGCATGCTAGCTGAGAAGCACTGATGCAATTAAATTGATTCAAGTCTTTGGTTTCCAGCCCTAGAGATGGCAAACAGTCCTGTTGCTAAATATTTGGTCTGTTGCTACAGGGCTCCCAATAATGCAATAAAATAGTTGGATTGCTATTTCTAGGAATGTAAATGGAGACTACTTACAGCAAAAATGTCTTAAACATAATTTAATTGCTTTGAGTTTGCATAAAAACTAAAAGCAGGAAAATGTCAACAAATATTAGCTCCCCTTTCTTTGTGAGTTACATTCCTTCCTTTAGCTAAGGATTCTGTAAACAAGAACCAAAATATTCTTAGTGTTTACTTACAAGACTTTAATTTAAAAAATCTCATTGCAATTTTTCCCATTGCAAGGAATTGCTATGTATTAAATTTGTACTCTTTATTAAATTCATCGTTTCTCACTGCTCTTTTCTCCCTTCAAAGCATTTCTGGTGTGTAAGTACAGATGGAATGGCACTACAAACTTAACTAATAATGTGCAAGTAAAACTAATTTTCTTTTTTTTTTTTTTCCAGCTTCTAGAACTGACTTAAAATTATCTCAGTTGGCCAGAGCATGGTGCTCACAATGCCAAAGCCATGGGTTTGTTTCCTGTATGGGACATTCATGGAAGGGGTGGACTTGATGGTTGTTCAGATTGTTGTGTGAAGCACAGTGTACCATAGGAGTTGTCAAGCTTTGAAAACCATTCTGCTGTCTTAATTTGTCATGTGCTCAACACCCAGGTACAGCCAGGATTTTGGGAAGTTTACGATTAGACACAAAACCAGAGGAAAACAGCTTTTTTTTCCGCAGAAATGAGTGTTGCTGACTTGTGTTTGGTGGTGACTGGCGTGTTGGTGGAACAGATTTGGCTAATTAAGCAAAGATTGCTGTGTTTGGCAGTGAGCAAGCTTGAGGGGTGGTTCAGGTGAGAGTGAGTCCAAGCAGAACAGAGGGATGGGAGGAAGCAGGCAGCACATTGTGAGGAGCACAGAGCATGGTCCAGCCCCTGGTGGCCTCCTGAACCTCACTGTGCCCCTTCCTAGGAGAAGGGTTCCCATCCCTCTGTGGGGCTGACAAATTCTTCAGGGATGAGAGTGTGTGTGTTATTGCAGGGAGAGAGGCTTGAAAGCCTCTTCCCCAGTCAGCAGAATGGCATGAGAAATTACATTCAGGCACTAAAATATGAGCACTATTTCAGTTTGTCCCTACTGCCAGGGGCCCAGGTAATGTCTGAGTGTATGCACAGCACATCCATGGCTTGTTTCCAAGCTCTGCTCCAGTCTGGCTGGTTAATGAATATGCGTGAAGGGGAAAAGAGGAGGTGTGAGGGGGTTGTCTGTTTGTTGGTTTGTTTTGGTGATTTTTCCTGTTTGTTTTGTTTGGAGGGGAGGTTTATTTGTTTAATTTTTTTCTAAAGAAATACTTCTGTTTCTGGGGGGAGAAAATCTCGCTGCTGTTTTCCCCTGAAGTACAAGTTTTGCACTGTGTACATTGGTAAAGTACAATGCTAAGGATGAAAAGATGTATCTCCCCAAGCGATTTCTTGAGTTGTTTTTCATGCAACATAACAGTTTTCAATTGTACCATGTAGCAGTCAAGTGGTCTTGTTTATTTTAGTTATGCCTGAGGAATACTTTGAAGAAATTAAAAAAAAAAAACAAACCCAAACCATTTTGGGGTTAGACTCTGCTCGTTTTCAGCCTTCTCTGATCTTTGACACCCCTGCTAAGATATTGAAAGAGATTGGGATTGGTAACATTTCCCCCTTTGTAGTGGTGTAAACAAGCATATATTGTAAGACCTTGTCTGATTTTTTGACATCTGCTTCGTTATCACTGGTGCTTTAAATATGAAATAGTTCCACAGGAATTTCAAACAGCAGAGCTTCATGGGTGCTTTGGCCACTGTTGTACCCCATAAATGCTAATAAAGTTGGCATTAGTGTCTACGGGATGGGTTCTTGCAAGCTGGGCATTTATTTTAGTTGTCACTGCGAATCAGCATTGAATGTTCACACAGGGCAAAAGGATTGAGGACCAGAACTGATGGTGAATGGTGGGCAGCTTTGTGTGGTGGGGTTATTGATGGGAGAACAGCCCTGCGTGGATCTGCTCTTCCCTGAGGTGGGCACAAGGGCTGAACCCATCACAGACTTTCTGAGGACTCGTTTAAACCTTGTCCCTAAATTTTCCTCAGGACCCTGAGTTCTCATGAGCCTTAATTGCTCCAAGCATCCTCAGCTGCCCTTGTCCCATGGCCCAGGAGTGGTGCCAGAGCTCAAGTGGGACAGTGTGTTCCCTCCTGTCACCTGCCCTGCTCCATCACCCTTGCTCAGGTATCTCTAGACTATCTGTGCAGAGGTGCCAACTGCAGTGGGGTGGATTTCAGTGTCACAGGGATTGCCTCCTCCTCTGTTCAATGTGCTGATCAGCAGTGGAGGTTTCAGGTGGCTTTGTAGAGTAGGGATTTTTTTTTAATTGATTTTTCTCCTGAAGTTTCTGCCTGATTTGTCTAAGAAGTTGCATAATTTATCTGCAGCTGAAAATTGCTCCCTTTGTACAGCACAAAAAATGACATTTTCAGTTTGCTAAAATAAATAAAAAATAAGGGAGGGGACTTGGGGAAGTCAGGGACATGTTTATGTGCCAGTGGCTCTTGTTTGTGCCTGGCAGGTAAAAAGTGAGTGAACTGTTAAATTGCTATTGTGCTCCTATATGAGGTCATCATTGATCTTTGTGAAATTCTTTAATGTTGTTACTAGCTCCTAAAATCTATAGCAAATACTCATTGGAACATGTATATCTCTGAGGATTTATGAGCTCTTTGTGATTCATGCAATCACAAATATGATATATACCACTGAAAATTCTTTGGGTGGTAATTTTTCCTTTTATGTTTCCTGAACAGAGAACACCCTTGTAAGCCCAATACCTGTTTCAATCTATCACTGTTTACAGTAAAAAACTAAAAATTAATTTGAGTTTTCTGCCTCTTATGCAAACTAAGATACCAAAAGCTTAGGTTATCTTCCCAGCATATGCTTGCTGAAATGCCTGTTTTGATACAGATACTTTTAGCTCTGGGCATACTTTGGTATCTAGTCTTTGCTCAAGCAAATACACTTATACTCTATTTGTTTATTTTCTAGATAAATAAAGATACCTCCAAGTCTGAACTATTGAATGCTACCTGGTGCCTTGTCCTAGACAGGAATATTTCTCCCAATAAATACAGTAGAGTTCAACTGCATTTGTTAGTTTTGGAGAGTGCCAAAATGGAAGTATGTAGTAAATCTCTATGTGAGGTGAAGAGATGTTTTGTGCTCACACTCTATGTGAAGCTTGCCTTCTGCATGGGCTCTTTGGAAGGAGGAGAAGGGGCTGATGATCTGCTTGTGCAAGGCTGGAGCCCACACCCGAGGTCCTGCATCCCAAACCACACTGCAAGGATGCCTTTCAGCTGTGCATAGCAAGGAGGAGCCTTTGCAGCTGCACAGAGGCACTGAGACATTCCCCCACTTCTCACCCTCACTTTGCAAGAGCTGTCTTAACACACTGCTTGAGCTGGGATTTTTAGCTATGCAGTTATGCTGTCAAAAAGAAATAGGGATTGTGATCCATATCAGTGCTGTTTATATTTTATTTACAAAATACGGTATTTTTTGATTCAAGTCTAAACACATAAGCACTTAGTAGAGTACAAGCAGAAGTTAGCCCTGAAAAGACATGATTTTAGCCTACATTTCCAAATGAAAGTAAATGTTTGCCAAAGATATGTGCATGCTATACCTTGAATGTGTATAGTCCCTCTTAAGCCTTCTTGTTGTGATTGTGGCTTACATAGCTCAAAGCTAATTTTGCAACAAAACCTTACAAGTGGAGTATTTGGAAAACCAAACCATGCTTACAGGGAAAATCAATCCTGGTTGTGGAAGGTCCTTGATACAACTGAAGCTTTGCCTGGACAGCTTAAGTGGGGCTCCTGACTTGGAGTTAATTTCACACCAGTGCAGGAGTACAATGGTGAGAACAGCCTAACCAGTACAAAGGAGGAATGCTTGAGCAGCCAGCTCATTGTGATCTCTGCAAGAGCACTGTGGCAAGCCCATCACCCAGAGCTCAGGGACTGCATGGCTCCTGATCTTACTAAGAATTCAAAAATTATTTCAAGACACTTATTTAAACACTTTCTCTTCTTTTCAATTTTTTCTTTTTGCACTGTCCCTTATTGTCTACAGTTTTCTTCCTTCCTTCCCGAGGTCCTAAGTGAATCTGACAGAACCAAGTGAGTTGTTCCAAAATGGAAGCACACTTTTTTGTAGGACTATGGCATGCATAAAGAAATTTATTTGTAAGTAAGAAACTTCGCACCAGGTTTGTCAATGCACAGTTCTTGCTCAGACTCCTTGTAGAAATGATTCATCTATGTGAATCACAACTCATAATATGGATAAGGTCGTTATAGGTGGCTTCTGACCTTTTGTCTGTGTACAAAATAGATACTGAAGAGCTCCAGCTGCATCTTTAAGAATCAATGGCAGCACAGCATGAGGTTCTGCACCAGTGTTGAGTAACAGAGCAAGAAAGATCACACAGCCCAGATAATGGGTGGCCTCTGGACCTAAAGTCATCTCACTGAATCAGACTGCTGATTTCCATATAGTTCTGCATTATATATAGCACACTCTTGAGTTGCCATCTTGTTTTTGTGGCATATTCTTTAAGTTCATGAATTAGTTTTTTGAGCAATCAGACTATTGAGGAATGCTTCTAGCACTGATGTGTGATGGTTACTGTGATAATCCTTTGAGCTCCAGTTGTTGTTTGACCTACAATTACATTTCTAGTGTGTTTGATAAGAAATAGCTGAGAGCATGAGATTGCAGATGTGTATGTTGTTGGCATTATCATAATTGATAAATACTGGCTTGTTTAAAAAAATGCAGTGACTGTGCTGGAGCTTTTAACTGGCATAACACAAACGCCCTATGTTTACTTTAAATGTCTGCATTTGCATCTTCTGCAACCTTGACTCAAAAATCCTACAGTCTTCATGGTTTTGGAATCTTACTTAGGCATGTTTCTCTTCATCTGTGCTAACCTGCTGCCTGAGGCAGAAAGCAGATTTTGATTTTGTCTGTATTTTGCTCATTAGTAGAAGCAGCAAGATCCAAGGATCCGGGGAAAGAAGAACCACATGAGCTTGTTTCTGGCTTGGATCACCAAAACCACATGCAAGAGAAGTGCTAGGAACAGCCAAATAGCAGGATGCTGTTTCATTGAAAGTGACAATGAGCTTCCAAAGCATGTCAATCAGGCTTCATTATTCATCTAGTTTTGCTGTTTCAGTATCTTCAATACTAAGGTGCAAAGTTGAGAAACCCAACCCAGCCCAAAAGCTTGCTCCTTATGGGTTTGGTCCCTTATTTCTGTAGCTTTTGTACCACTTTGGACTTGTTCAGCCAGTCACACCACCTACATGTTGGAAGCTTTGCACTGTTTGGGTACTTTCCAGCTATCACCCTCTTTCTACCTTTTCCAGCAATACAAAAAAATGGTTATGTGATTTTATTTTACTGCTTTGTGCTATGCTTAACAGTCCATATGAATACAGATCTTGATATAGGTAAGGTAAAATAGAGATGATTTCTCCACAGTAAGTAAACAAGTTTAGCTCATTATCTATTTTGTAATCATTCAGTATGCAGCATGTATACATAATTTTTTGTTACCCAAATGATCCAGAGGTTAAACTAAAGCTTACATATAAATGGGAAATATTTCCCATATTCATCTGTGCAACTCCCTGCTAGGCAGAGGAACAAGTGTGTGCATATTTTACAATACCACTGAGCACACATTTTTCATTCTTTTTAAGTCTCTGTCAGTTTAGGTGGCAGTGACCGTGGGCCTTTGATCAGGCTGGCTGTTTGAAATCTCAGAGTGGCTAATAGCTCCTTGTTAGTGAGGGGGAGGAGATGAGCACTGAAGCTCACAATCACAGGCAGTCACTCGGTGAACTCCTGAACTGGAGTGTTTTGGAGTGGTTTTCAAAGCAGGGGTTTGAACCTGGCAGTGTTTGAAGTTTGCACCAAAATCAGTGCCTAGGCATGGAGATGACACCATGCTTTTCCATGGCATGGGTTACAGGTGGAACTGGAGAGGTGCACAGGACACAGACATGTGCAGCTGTTCAGGAAAAAATGAGTGTTGGTCTCTGCAAAGGAGGTTTTTATTTGAAGTCTTGTGATATTGAGGATGGGAAGAACCTTCTGTGACTGCCCACTGCCTACTCAGACTGGGGGCTGCACTCAGCCTTGGGAAGAGGGTAAGGGATGTGCCTGGCTAGCACTTGGTTCTGCAGTGTGGGGTGACTTGGAGGAGCAAAAGTAAATGCTGGACAGAAGAAGAAATCCAAGTAATGTCTTTGAGTATCTTTAAGATAACCAAATGAAACATGACAAGTTGTGAATATAAAATACCTGTGTGCTGTATGTGTTGCTGGTCTCTTGGTGGGGAGAGGGAAGTATTGTTCAGGTGGCCTTGTAGATCAATAAAGAAGACTAGTGAAAACTAGCAACAAAAGGGGAAAAGTGACAGAAAATTAATGTCTTTTAAGTAAAAGCATTGGTAATAATAATAAAAAAAGACAGGACTTCAAGAAATCAAATTATTTTATACCTTGTATCCCTTTGATCAGAAAGACTAGTTGTAGAGACCTAGTCTATTGCTGAAATAGGTGACATGATTTACATGACTGAAATGCTAGAAATCAATAGCTAGGATTTATTTAGGAGGGATTTGGTGGGCATAGAGGTAAACAACTACTGTAAAAAATCATATTTCCAAGTAAGAGATACTGAAACAAAATTATCCTGAATGGATATGAGTCAGCTTCTGCTCAGATGATGCACACCCACAGTTTGTTTAACAATGGCGGAATTCCAAATGAGAACCGGATAATTCCCTTCCTACATTTACTTGCAATCCTCACAGTGGAATAATTTGTGGAATAATTATAGTGACTAATTTGTCAAATTTCAGTTTAGACAGCGCTGCTGGAAAACACTGCTGGAAAATGGATACTGTTGCAGCTTGCACTTAATTATGTTTATCCTGCATCTAAATAAGAATTATCTTGCCCAAGCTCCAAGTATGAAGTTGTTTGGAAAGTCCATCTTGCCTTCCTGGGCAAGCTTGATTTTCCAGCTTTTCAGAAAGGGTGCTGAGTCAAAGGGGAAAAGATAGAAAATAATCACCTTTCTCTGAAGTACTTTTCTATGCTTTCCCCCAAGATCTGTGTCAGAGGTGTTTTGCTCTTGGCCTGAAGCAGATTTTTCACTTAATTTTTTTTATTATTATGTCGTCTTAACCTCAGAAAGTTCAAAGTCATTAAAAACAGTTTGCCAAAGATTCTTTAGAAAATCAGTCCATTTTAAGATGTTAATTTAATACTAAAGATAAGGGAAACCTGTAAATAGATGCAAGAAATGCTTTAGAGGCCAGTGCTTTCTGCAACTCCACAGTTCTCATTATCTCCCCTTTAGCCCTGCATCCCATGCATGACCATCAGATGAATTGGATCTTGCATCTAACAAGGCATTATCTCCCATTGGGAAAAAATGTTCAGGAGGCGTCCAAGAGTACTTTGAGAACAAGAGCATCATTTCAGCAATGAGTAGCTGCTGACTCACCAGAAAAAGATCCTGCCGAGGCAGCTAATTTCCCTGGAGCGATACTTAGCGTTTGTAAACAGGGACCATGCATCTCCCAAGCTGTGCAAACATCTAATCACACATCACTTACACACAGATTGCTTCTCTGAGCCTCTTCGGACCCCTCCGCTCCCGAGGAACAATCCCTACTCTCAATTTCACTTTTCTTTCCTTGTAGAAGTTGTTCAGGACAGGCAAAGTGAAGTAAAAGTCCCAGGATTTTCCATGTTGCTTGGGAGAGGAGGGATCCAACTCCTGCTGGACGGCAGGGTAACTGAGGTCTTGATTGTCTTTGAAAGTCGTTCCTTTTAAATTAAATATTAATCTCACAGGAGATGATGGCAGCAATGTCTGTATTTCTGACATGTAAAATGTATTTATCACTATGAGATGCCTCCAATAAAGAGTGAGGGTGAGAGGGGAGACACAGGTTGAGGGACAGCTGAGAAGAAACAGACATTTGCTCTAGATTTATACTGATATTGCTCCATAGAGTTAATACTTGATTTTTTCAACCCTTTGCTAAATGATTCCATGTTATAGATTGATGAATTAAATAGAGTCAGAATATTCTAGACCTTTTCACTATATTTAACGCCATCTTAGACCAATGAACCTGGAAAGGTGCAAAATAAGAGCAAGAGCTGAATGCTTTTTACATAGTTGTCTTGATGCTCAAGTCAAACTGAACTAGAAATAAAGGCTGCTTTAATTTTAAAGTAATCTGCCCCAGATTTGGGAGGTGGCATTAACATGCCATAGTTGGCAAATTAATTATTAGAAACATACCCAACATAAATACAAACCCAGGTGAGGAAGTAGTATTCTTCCAAGCATGGGTCTATATATATTTATTCATAATGTGTGTCAATCCAAATGATGTACAACCACTGCTACTTTCCTTCTAATGGAAAACTCAAATCATCAACAGTGTGCATGAAATACAACATTTTGGCTTCTAATGCTTTGCAGTGAGTTCTGCCTTTAAAGGTGATGTTTTGTTTGGGTTTTTTTAGCAGCTCTGATGACCAGGGCATTGGATTAAGTGCCAGAGATTCTGGGTTGGATTTCTGCCTCAACCATGATCTTTCATACCTTATTTTTATTATTAAATAATGGTTGAATACAATGCCAGATATTCCTGAAAATGAAGTCTTAGTGACAAATTAATACATCTAAGACTAGAAGTGTGCATGTGTATATAAAATTAAAAACTCTGTAGTGTGGAACACTGCAGAAGGGTCACAACCAGGAAATAGTAGAGAAGAAGAAAAGTAGTGTGTAGAAGCTTCTAGTAGGTATCAAAAAGATGCATGACTTTATTCCATTTTCTTCTTCATGAGCAGAAGTTGGTAATGGACTATTTTAATACTTTTTCAGAAGCTGCCTAGGAGCCCTAGCTACTAAGCCATAAAGGGAATGGGTAAATCCCCAGAAGGCTTCCTTCCTTTTCTTTTATAAATGTGTAGAGGAAAAAAGCAAAATAATAAAAAGACACCCAGCTTCAAAGTTAGATGTAAAATAATTTTCCTTTGTCTATTATCTTGCCTAGTTCAATGTACTAAAGCAGTTTTCCGAATGTTATGGAATTTAACGTTAAACAAAAATAAGCAGAAACAGAAATCTGTTTTAATTTTCCTCTAATTACTTCCTCAGTAATCAAGCTGCCAGTCAGGGGAATGAGGACAGCAAACAGATCAACATTTTATCATCTTTGTTTTTGCATCCAAAACTTCGTTAATGGACAAAAAAAGAGGTTGCTGAATTTGGTTTCAAGTGTAGGTATCTGATTATTTCTTGAAGCAATATTTGCGTTATTTTGTTTCAAGTTAATTTTGAGATTGCTTTTTTTTCCCAGCACAATCAGTTAAAAAAAAAAGACCTGTCAAATCTCAGGGATGGTTTTTTGAACATGCTGAACAAAATCCTAAATTAAAGTAACAGTGATAACAGTTCCATTTATATAAAGAATGCAGAGTCAAAGTGCCTTTAGAACAAATACATTTCTCAAGATCAGAAATCAGTTTGAAACTGATTTCTTTTACATCTGCACTTGTGTAGTCATGTACACATCACTAAAACTCTCACAATTTCTCCTTCTCATGTAAGAGAAAGTACAGGCTTAAGGCTTTCAAAGTGTTACCTGCACCCATAGGAAAAGTACAATATATACTTGGATTACTGTATTTCTTTATGCTATTGTATTTCTTTATGCTGGATCTGGAAAGCATGTGATTTGTTTTCAGAGGAAACTGTACTCCTAAATTCCTTTGAAAAATCTCCCTCAGTAAATCTGTTATCACCCTAATTCTTTACACAGATGACAAAAGGCATCTGTCCTTTATATGCTTAACGAAAATAGTTTGATTTAATTCTAAATGACAGGCATGGCAAAAGAAAGTGATATAATGAATGTGTAAATGAAGAAAATTTTGCTTGGGATTCTTTTTTCCTTTTGTCGTGTTGTTTCCTTGTATTTGTTTGTTTGTTTAGAGAATTTTGGGGGCTGGTTTTGTTTCCTGCAGATTTATTGGAGTAGTCTGAAGGTAAGGAAGGGAGGAATTTAGTATTTAAGGTATTGGTCTGGAAGACAGAAGGACTTTACCTGTTTCCCTACCTGATATGTTTGTTCTGAGTCGGATACCTCTTGTTTCCTAGCTTGGAATATTTTTGCCAAACATATTGCATAGTTTCGTGAAATAATATTTCCATTATTTTTATTAAGAGCAACAAACAGAAAGCAAGGAACACAACAACTGCAAAATTCAGAAACCTCAGCTTCCAGCCCTTGCCACTCCCTAAATTTCAAGCCCTTATGTAAGGAAAGATGCACTTGACTTGCAGAAGGATGTATGAGGCCAGGATACAGTTTCTGGGAGTGGTAGGGAGAGGAGGGAAGGCTCTCTGACATTTAGTGTGGGTTTACTTACACATGTGGACTGTAGCCAAGCAATTATTATTTTGGTTTTTTCTTCTCACTGTTTCATTGTTTATGTGTGTGTAGCCTTTTCTTTCCTTAGTTGGTATTTGTTCATTGCATTGAACTTAATTAAAAACTTTAAATAATTCTTTTGAAACTTGGTTTGGTTGTATTTGCACAAAATCCTAATTTTTCTTGCTTACCCTCTCTTTGCATGTGGTTATTTAACTCAGTGAGGAGGTCTGCTTACAGACAGAATTACTGAGACATCTGTGGAAAGGAGATTTTCAAATGGCAGCATAAAAGTTCTTGTGAACTTGAGAATATTTGCATGGGCATGGAGAGGTTTCTGAGCACCCAGAAGGTAAAGCTTTGTTGTGCAAGCTCATGGAATAGTGAAAAACTTTCTTTTTCTGCAGCATTGTAGTTTTGTTTCACTGCTTCAAACTGCTTTTTTTTCTTGGTTTCCAGGTCCTGAGCAAGAACTATAAATGTCACAATATGCTGAGTTAATGAGGGAGCACCAGGCTGGGCTCTCTGCAAGACTTTGCTTTGTGGTTTTAAATCAGAAAATCAGAGCCTTAAATTTATCTGAACACAGCCTCCTTTTTGCCTGTGTCGTTTAATGTATCTTAATTAACTAATGTCTTAAGTGAGGATTCAAGTACCCATGTAGATTAAATGAGCCAATTTAGGATCCTGCAGGAGCTGAGTCCCTCTGAAAATACATTTCTTCTTCCACAAAGGAATACAGAAAACACTTTGGAGGCTGTTTAATTTTGCATGGCAAGGTTTTGGTGGTGGGAGCTGCAGGGTGGTTCCAGTGAGAAGCTGCCAGAAGCTCCCCCAAGGCCAGTGGCTCCAGGACAGACCCAGCTCTGGCCGAGGCTGAGCCCAGCAGGGCCAGGGCAGTGCCTCTGGGATGGCAGCTGTAGGACTGGGGAAGAGCAGCTGTGCAAGCACAAATTGCAGCCTGAGAGCAGTGAGAGCTGTGAGGGGCAGCTCTGCAGAGCCCAGGGAGGGCAGGAGGTGCCCCGGGACAGAGCTGAGGTTCCCCTGCTTGTGTTCCCTTGCTGTGCCCATGGAGCTGCTCTGGGATGCAGAGATCACCTGGAGCTGTGCAGGACCCACAGCAGAGCAGGTGCATGCCCAAGGGGGCTGAGATCTCTGGGAAACCCGTGCTGGGGCAGAGTTCTGGCAGGACTTGTGACCTCACAGGGCACCCACCTGCAGAGCTTACAGCCCCAGGCTGGGGCTCCTCTGTCCCTCCCGCCTCTGCAGCCCCAGGCTGGGCAGGAGCTGTCACAGGCAGCCAAGGACTTCAGCACTGGGGCTCCCCTGTTCCCCCCAGCCCCAGCATCCCCTGGAGGAGTGAGAAGCAGAGCTGAGGTCACAGGTAGAAGCCAGTGATGTTGTGTATATTGGTTTGACTGCTGATTGCTCTGGCTGAAAACCTTGGCTGGGCAGGTGAGAACTTCTCAGGTTCCTGTCTGCACACCCCGTGCCTGCCTGTTTGCCATGACCTGCCTTTCCCTGGATCATTGTCCAGCTCTGTCACACACCATCCCAGCAGGGCTCCTGCTGCACTGGGCCCACATCACCTGCAGCATCAGATCCTGGTCATTGTTTGACATCAGGAGGAAGTTCACACTTATCTTCTCATATGTGTTTATTTTTACGTGATTTAATATTTACTGCAACAACAGAACAAACTGTTGTGCTAAGAGGACAAGTTCTGCACAAATCAGGACATTGCAAAATCAAAATTAGGTAGAAATTCTTTAAGCAGCTAATTCAAAGGAAATATCTCAATTTCCAAAGCTGTACCGTGCAAGACAAAGGAGAGTAATGCACTTCTTCACAGTCAGCATAAACAGTCATAACAGACACTGGGTTGAGAATAATTGAATCATTAGAATTAAAGATCTCCAAATCACAATCAAAATACTTTTCTGGACTTAGCAATTCACACAATATTACTGTTAAAATAAGAAAAGCATTGTATTATAGGAGTTAAATGGTAAGCTTCTCTGCACAGAACAATTACAAGTTATTCAAAACCCTTCCTGCACAGGGTGTTTATAAAAATGCAGAGGCTCATCACACCTTGTATAGACTGAGGCAATTAATGGTGAAGGCTTCTGGAAACAGAAATGAGACTTGGTAAGTAATTGCTAGATAAACATTATAGAAATGCTGAGGTCCTGGGTTTGGAAGTGAGAAAGGTTTCTAAATGCCTCAGATGCTCCTGTGAATGTTGCTATTTGTTATATCTCTGCAGCGTTTCAGTGTCTACGAGCCCATTTTAAGATACTTTGGGCCTGATTAAAAAATAATAATGGCTGAGCAGTTGAGATACCAAGGTAATTCAGTCGAACTGATGTGAGGCTGAGTTGTGTTATGATCAGAGTCAAGATTGTCAGTGATCACTTTGCCAGCTGGTATTTTGAAGTATAAATAATAATTAAGAGCTATTTTTGTGGCTACTGAGGCTTTTTTGTCTGAGTGCTGTTTTTTCTGCTGCATTAGAAATGGGTATCCCAATGCAACCTGGCCTCTGGAGCTGGGCTGGCCATCACGGGTTTAATTCCTGGAAGAGAAGTGATTCTTGCAGTTTTCAAAGGATATGGATATGATATTTTGTTTTTCCTCTTTCAAACTCTTCTCCCTGATGAGGAGTGGAAAAATATTTTAAATTTTAGTACTGTTTATGATTCAAGAAACTGTTTCTTGCTCTGCTTCATTTACAGCAGTAAAAAAAAAATAAAAAAATAAAAATTTGGTGGAGAAGAGTTGGTGCCCTTAAAATATTAAGAGAAATATTTTTCCAGACCATTAATACAAAGAATCCGCTTACAGGGATGTTTATTGTGAATGTTTTAGCATGTAGTTGTTTTTATGAAGCTATTTTGATGTTCCTGAATGCTCCTGCACAAAAGGAAATATTCTCACTTTGTTAGTTAGTACTTATGAAAATGACTTTATACAACTTATAAATAATCTAAATGTAGGGTCATGACTTTATCTTGAATGTTATGCCCTGTTGGAATAAAAATACGGTTATATAGAGTTGTGCTAAAGCACTAAGAGAGGAAAAAAGCCAGTGCTTTCTGTAGGTTGCTATTGCACTCTCTATTTTACTGAGTTGGCTTAGAAGACAAAAATGTTCATTCTTTATTTGTGTGAACAGCCAACTATAGCAGCACCAATGTCTGTAACTGGATTTCATTATGGAAATTCAGCTAAAAAGGGCCACAGGCACAAAAATCCATTAAAATGTTTCTATTGCTTTACATATTCTTCTGTGATAAAAATAGCCCTATATTTGAATTTAAGAAGCTTTAGCCTAAAGGGTAGCAGATGGATATTAAGGAGATTATAATAAAGAAGGGTATTATAAAAAAAAAGGTGGATGGGGAGAACCATTCTTTTACATTTAGGGAAACCATTTGTAATTGCAAAGATATTCAGAAAATGTGATCTATTCCTAGGTAATCAATAATGACTTGTTGATTCTTTGTTTCTTTATGAAGTCCTGATATAAAAATAGGCTCATTTTGTAATAAATTCATACAAACAACACCGGAAAAAAAAATTAGCTTTATCTAGGACACTTGCATTGTCACTGCAACAATGTAAAATGTGATGAGTGGCTGCCATCTGAGCATATTTTGAAGTAAACAGTAAATGCTCTTTGGCTTAGTCAGAGTCTCAAAAAGGCAGCCTTCAGAAGTTTGAGAAAATGCAGCCTTTGCCAGTTCCAGACCCCATTTCCCTTCACATAAATCTACTTTATATCTGAACTTTTTCCCTATCTCTGCAAATTTGTCCTGGCAGATTTAAAGGTTTTCTCAAGTTTCGAAAATTTCTGGTCCCTTTGGAGTCCAGGCAGAGCCTTTGAGCAGCCAGAAGAGATTTTCTGCTTCAATCACAGAAGTCCCTCCCTCCTGTGTGTGCCCAGACCACTTGCACTTAACAGCTCAGTACCTGTATGTTAAGTTTGAGACCTATCAGACTTAGCTGTGAGTTTTGCATAAGGGGAATCCATGGCAAGTCTGGCAGTTGCCAGATTGTGGGACTGGAACAATAATGATGCACAGGGGAAAGGCTCCAGCCAAACTGTCCAGCAGCATTGAACAGTACAGCAGAGTGGCTTTTCTCTTCTTGGAAGCTGGACAGGCTGTGTCCTGCATCCTCTGCCCTTTGGAAAGGAGTGATTCTTGGACTGCCAGGGTTGCCCCATCGCTGGATGTCTGTGGTGAAAGGTGGAGGAGCTGACAGGAGGGGGGAAAAAAGCCCCACATGTGTCTCCTCTCGAGCTCTCCTGTGCTGGCTGGAGGTGGCCCACTTAAAGTCTGATGGGATTAACTGGCTTCAGTGGGCTTGACATCTGTGTGAGTAAGGTTAGACTTTCCCTTCAGATCAGCTGGCCCTAATAGCATTTCTGTGATTGCATTCCCCTTCTTATACTTTCCATGTCTTGCCTGAATATTGTGAGCTGTGCTATAAGGATGGATTTATTAGAGATTCCTCTTGCTTTTTGAGTGAGCCCTGGGACTTTTCCAGCAAAAGATAAGGGAAGAAAGGAACAGAGGGGAAAAAGGAAACAATTTCAGGTCTCAATAACTAAGAAGGGTTAAACAAAGAGATAACTGCAGCAATGCCTAAATGTTTTCAGCATCTCTTTAATGTGAAACCTTTTCATCTGTTACACCTTCAGAAGTCAGATCTCACTACACTCCCTTTGAGTTTTGTGCTTCTATTTCTGTCTTAATTACCTCTCAGAGAGAGATCGCTCCTCTGTTTTAGAGGAGGGGGATTCTTTTAATGCAAAGTTGTATTTATTTATAAATATATACATGTATATATGTCTAGAGAAAGTCGGCTTCAAATCTTTTGTTCGTGGCACTCACCATATGCTACTGTTTAATATTTAATCAGCCCCACCTCATCAGAAACACTGCTGGCCTCATTAGATAATTAATGGCTGCCTGCGTCTCATTTGCTTCAGTTGATACATCTGCAGCCCGTAATTAGAGCAGGAGTTTATTAGTTGCACTGGCTTAGTTTATTTGTGAAACAATCTCTCCTTTGATTGAAGCCGTTGGGATTGGCATATGTGGACAGCCTGCCTCCCTGTTCAGTAGGGCTCTTTTGTTTACATTTTTGCTACAGTTTTGCAACACTGCACATCCTGGCAGTGCTAGGAACAGTTGGTGGTGAAGATTTGCCTTTTATAATTTAGAAGATAATTGGGTAATTCAATGCAGTAAAGCTACTGCAAAGCAATTCTGTAACTTTGGGGGAGGGGTGAGGAGGGAAATCTGGTAGACAATTTGTTCTCTTATAATATTCATTTTATATTATTATTTTTTTCAGGCATCTTAATACAAACCCTCTCTGAAGGATATATGTGCATAGCACAATGTATTTGGAAAGCTTTCAATTCACGTTTTTTTCATTCTGATAGATTAGCTAAGACATAACCAGTGTTCTTAAATATTGGCAAGTGGTCACATGCCAGTGTCAGTAGCCATCCTCCTGAATGAATTCCCATCTTAAGCCTCTGTCCTTGGTCTATCAACTCATTTTCAAGTGTGTAAAATGTACTGTGGTATTTTCTTCTGACCTATGAATTTATGACAAGTCTCTTACTGAGTAGTCTGAAAGAAAACCTTTATACAACTGTCCACAATAATGAGATTTATTGCTCCTGCCTCTGAGAGAAAACACCAGATCTCCTCAGGATTGTCTCTGAAAGGTCCTTTCCTGTCTTTATACTCTTAATTCTGATTAAGTGGGCTTGGTTTTTTCTGAGGAAATAAGTCTCTGTAGCTGTTCCTCCTGACAGGTTCTTGTACCAATGATCATCCAGCCAGGCAGAAGTTTGAATGGGGAGTTCTCCCCCCTCATTATCTATTTTTGTCTTGCATGTTTGCTGCACACCTTGCCTTGGCATTGCCTTTGTGTGCAGAGGTACTGCAGAATTCCACTCTGGAACAGCACATGTGTGTTTGACAGCCTCTGGCAACACGATGCAAGTGTTAACTGTTAATGTGGGGAACAAATCTAAGTCAGATTCAATTTTCTTTGCCACTAAAAAAAAAAACCTGAAAACTGTTCTATTTTTTGTGTATTTATTTTCCAAAGGGGCAGGTTATTGAGCCAGGACTTATTTTTTCAATGTGAGAGAAGGTGTTTTGGGCTGTTGACTCTGACTCTTCTCTTGTCCTCAGTCAGGATTTTCCTGCAATGAACATTTCCAGATAGTTCTTGTTCCAAGACTAAAACATCAGCTGCCTTTGCCTATGTGCAAGAATTCCTGTAATTAATCCTAATTTCTCTTTTAGTACCTCTTTTATCTACCAGCATGTGTGCTCCTGAAAGTATATTCTAAATCTTCTATATTCTGGGATGCTCTTTCCTCCTTGTTGTGTCTCATAAAAGCAGGGGAAGGCAATTGTCAATGATTTTTGCCATCAGCCCTGCTGCAAAAGAGACAGGTTCTAGTGAAAATTAAGCTGCACCTTCTTTTAACCTGCTTGTAAACCAGGTAAATTTACTGCAGGTTGGAGGCATCCTCAGCCTCTGGAGACTGGGTTAAAAGTAATCCTGGCTGGGTGGTTTGGGTGAAGGCCTAAACTATCTGATAAAACTTGGTGTTGGCAACTCCCCACCCTTGTTCTCTTCCTGCAGAGATCAAGTGTCTGTAGCTGTCTCTGCTGGGAAGCCTTATTTCCTTTATTGTGTGCATCTGGGTGTATTCTTTATTGTTTGGGTTTTTGTTTTTGTTTTTTTTCCTTATTTTGCAAGCCACACTTTGTACTTGAGCCCAGCTACCTCTCTCGCATAGCTGGTTTGTTTCCCTGATGTTATTGAGAGACTTAACCCTGGTGAGGAGCTAGAATTTGTGATAACCACGTCTTTAAAAGACTGGTACCAGGCAGCCTGGCTGCACAATTGGAAGGGGTGTCAGCCAGCAATAGTTTTACTATAGCTCCAAGCAATGGCTTCCTTATCAGTCTTCAAAACATTAAAAAGTCTTTTCTTCTACTAGATAATCCTTTATCATCCCTCTGTAGCTCCACTTAGCCTACACTGGCAGATTCAGTGCGTTTTGACAGTTCTGACCCGATGAAAAAGCTTGTGCTGTATTTGTAATTGATTGTACCCATAAATGGCTCACAGACTCTATTTTGTTTCTGTTGTTCACTGTGTCACTTGAGCTTTTTGTTTGTGTTTCTCTGCTTCGATTTCTCCACAGTGAGAAGAGCTCTGCAGAAACAAGTTTAGATTTTCATTCACAGGGTGGTGTTGGGCTACCTTTGGGAGGAGGACAGGAAGGAGAGACAATCACCAGTGTTTTCTGATGCAGAGCAAGAGGGAAATGATGGCTGCTGTACTCCAGGGACAGGCACAGGCTGCCTGGAGATTTGGATCAGAGCAGCTGGTTAACAAGCACACCTTCCTTCAGACTTTGCTGTCCCTGCTTTTGACCAGTTTTAAGTCCTCATCCTAGTAATGGTTAGCTTTTGCTTTCCCATATTACTGGCACAGGGGAATCTACTAAACCACATTTGGGTTAAATTCTGAAATGGCAGCACTAGATGTGCCTGCACAGCTAGTTATAACATGCATTTGGCTACAACAGTAGGGATCTGTATGTATTGCCTGCACTGCTGTATGGTTATTATACAGTCGAATTAGCTGAAAATTCGGAGTTTTCCAAACACCATTTTTTTTCTCTGAATGCTTCCAATGTCTTATGAAGGGCGTTTTAAATGGCAGGTTTCTGAAAGGTGATTATTTAATGATGTTTTATTCAAAACAGCATTTGTGTATTTAACTTCGTAAGTTGTCCTCAAAAATCACTTTTTTACGTTTTGAGTGCTAAATCTGAAGTTTGTTTCGAGTTTGTGTCCATGATTACTTTTATAAGCTCAGAGGACTCATCACTGTTGCATGTATTTTGCAAAATTGTGGGGTTTTTTTCACCTTTGCATGGTGCAGTGCTGAAGTTAAAGGCAAGAGCATTGGTTAACTGATTCTTCAAAGCCAAATGTCTTTTTTTTTTTTTTTTCCACCACTGTCACTTTATGGTAGCTTACCCTTGTATACCATCTCTTCAGGTCGGCAAAGTGTTATTCTGCCATTTAATACAGAATTTACAAGGCTAGAAAGCAGTTCTTAAAAAAAGTCATTAGAAAATGAAAATTTCAGACTACAACAGTCTGTTAGACAAGTCATTTAAAGTAATAAATAGGTGAAACCTATTCTCATAAGCTGAATTCTAAGAGACATTTACCTGATATATATATAATAATGAAAGAAACACTGGCACATGCACTGCTTCAATTGCAAAATGAAGAAAAGTTACAATAAGTCTCCCTGTGTATGCCTTTTCTTTCCCCTTTAAACATTCTAATGTCATTGTTGTCAGGTTTCTATATTCAGAGTCTATCTCCTTTCAGTAATCTTGGGCTCGCCTGCTCTCCAAGGGACACAATTATGTTAGTTCCAAATAAGGGCTCTTTGATCTCTTTTTATTCCTCCTTTGTTTCTGCACAATGAAAGAGAGTGGAACTCAATTAAAGTGACTTAGTCTGGTCTCTTGACAGAAATTGTTACAAGTAAAGGGTTTGATTCTCTCCTCAGTTAAACCAGTGTTTTGCCAGTGTAGCTACATTGACACTATCTGAGCTGCATTGATGGAAAGCTGCTGCAATGGAAGAAAGGATCAATCCTCAAGTTTCTCCAAATAGGCCGTTTGAAAGAACTACCACTTGCTTTTTCTCAGCTGAATTGAAAGCAATTTAATTGGCTTTCAAAGTAGGCTGCTCAGTGAAAGAAGCCCAGACTGAAGGTGACCATGATTGAGACACAAAGGGGAGACACATCTTGTGATGAAACTTTGTTTTGCATTAAAGTCTGGTAATCCTTTAAAAGCAAATTTTAAGAATAATGTGACCATGGCTGTCATTGTTGTCATAGTTCAAAACAGGGGTGTTACTCGGTATTTTCTGAGTAAACTCATGTCTTAAACTCACCGCACACCATGTGTTTATAATTTTTTTTTTTTTTTGAGAAAGGCATAAATTATAGGTAGCATGCACTCAGCTTGTGCTTTCAATCCAAACAGTATTTGCATCCTCAATATATGTTTTAGGTCTTAAGTCAGTCTGTCTCTTGAAAGAGCTGGAGATTTGCTAGAGCCCGCAGGGATTATGAACACTTGGTAATTGCTACAAAATTAGGTTCTTCTATTGATAAAATGGAAATATTAAACATTACTCTATGCATTGCTGTAAAGAAAGCAAGTTCAGGACAGAAAAACAGCATCGGAAACTTGAAATATTCCCCAGAAAACAGAATATGTGGTCTCTTTGCCCTTTGTGGAATATAGTCATCAGTGTTTTGTATATCTCTGGGGGATTTTTGCATAATATTTGTCTTTATATTTGGGTAGATCATTGTGGTTAAGAGAGATCTGTTAATACCATAACTGATATTGAGTACTTCTTATTTGCTCCTTTTACTTTGAGACATTTTTTCCTAGATAAATCCTGTTAAGGGTTTTTGTCATTTGGTGGTTATTCAATGCTTAGCTGTGCACCAGCCCTACTCATCTTCTAATGCTGCTGTGAAGTTTGTGGTCCTTCAGTTTTTCAGCCTGTTAGAGGTTCCTTGTCAAGCCTTATTTGGGGAACCATCTGATTTAGCTTCCTTTTCACTTTTTTTCAGGATTCACTTATTCCCAGCATGCTAACTGTTTAAAGCTGGTTTTCCCATTAGCCCTCAGAGGTATGAGCAATGCAGTTCCTATGTCAGGTTAGTAGTTACTGTCTCTGAAGTCTCTCTTCTCCTTTGCACCTGTTTCCTACTCCTTTTCTCAGCAAATCTTGTTCTGCTGGAAAATCCCATTATGCTGCTTTTTGAGGCTCCTGTCTCAACTGGAGTAAGGGCACATTTTCTGGCACAGAATATTGCTGTCAGAAGAAGGTCTCAGAAACATTTGTTTTTCTAAATAATTCTTTGCTGAAATAATTCTCATGCTTCTAATCAAAAAGGACAGAAACAAAGGCAATGTTTCCCAGATGATGTTACCCAGAAGATGGAAATTACAGCCAAGCAAGAGATGAAGGACAAGCAAAGAATGCAAGTGTGGGAGGTATCAGTTTGCTCTCAGTGTCACAGATAATTTGGACTTGTCTAAAATGGGTCTAATGATCTCTGGGATATTTGATCAATTCTCATTTAAGCAAATTCCTTGAATTTCAAGGTGATTCAGTGATTAGGGAATACTTTAGACATCTCTATTTCCTTTGTGCTTTTTTTTCACCATGTGAAATTTTTTAATGCTGAAGAAGAATGATGGTTGGCTGGAAGATGTTATTTAGACAATAAAATAGAGAGAAAGAAATATTTCAAGTCTTCCAAAGGTATCTTGCAACCACGATCCACTGATAGATCTGGTTGCTGTTCTTTGCTCTGCCTCATATTCTCAGGGGGGAAAAAAAATAACTACAACATAGGATGCAAGAGTTCATGAAAGAAATCATACGTAGGAAAACCTGACTGCCATGTAACAAGTCTATTGCATTTTGAGTATATGGAAAAAATAGAAACAAATCAGTCAGTGATGTTTTTCCTGTCTGTACATGAAGAACAGTAGACAAGTCAATGAAATTCAAGGGCAGGAAATCTTACAGTGGAAAGCAATTCAAGGGGTGTTGGTGTCTTATATAGCTTATCTGCATGCAGAGCATCCTGTATTGAAATACACCTGTGACTGAAATAAAGGCTAGAAAGGAGAGCTATTCTAAGATTTTTGGATTAATATTGCTTAATTAAAAAATACTATTAAATATCTCAGTGTTTTTGGGGAGGTCAGGGAAGCTCTCTGAACTCTTGTCAGGTCTCTTGCTGAATTTTCCTGCCCAGGTTTTTAGCATACCTAAGGCTGGGTCACATGAGTCCCGTCTTTGAGCAAGGCTCTTGGGAACTGGACTTCTGTCACCTTAACGAAGAGACATTCTAGCACTTGGAGACATTGAAACTTCCTTATTTGTTTTACACAAAGGGAGTGAAAGAATTTACTTTTTTTCCCTCCCCACTTTTGGAAAAAAATACTTTCAAATCCTCTTTTTCTATGACAAATACTTTACAATAGAGTGAAAATATTTTTATATGAGTCTTTTAGGTGACCTGCATTCTGAGCTTTGCCTTTGTTTGCTTATTAGTAAAATCCAGAATCCTGCATTTTCAGTAGGGCAGAAAAGTCTCTTGATTGCCAGGATCTGAATGTGATATATAACACTGGAGTGATAGACATGTGTGCAGTAGAAGGGTTGCTTTGTGCTAATTCTGCTCCACTGATTTCAGTGGAAAATACCATCCTAAAAATGACGACGAGGAAAAAAGATGAGTTATTACTCAGTTCTGCATATGTTCTTCCATATGCTACCAAGCTGCAGTTGGGTTGAGGTGAAGCCAGGGCATCATTTTGTATGCATCTAATTCTGCTTCTATCTATTCACCTGAGCAGGGTGGGCATTTGCTCTGTCCTTTATCTGCTATGCACAATGCAGGTGCTGCTACAGGAAAAACACAAATCTTTTTAGTCGTGTGCAGCCTCCCATGTATTTGGGTCTTACTGCACTACAATTTTATCCCCTCCACAAGTACCTTTGGTTTTATCAGGCTCTCAGGAGGAGGTTTATCTTAAGCTTGGTGTGAAGTGGAGGTCTAAATTCTGAGCTGTCTCTAAATCAATTCACTCTTCCCTGGTACAAAGAGTGCCATTCATGCCTGGAGTGGAGATAGCAGTCTTTTCAATATCAGTTAAATGTTTTATCCTTATTTATCTTATTTAATTCAACCATTCTAAAGTACTTTTTAAAGTAATCAGGTATGACAGTGCTGGGGTTAATTAACAGTTGGTGTGCTGCCAGCAGCTTCCCCCTGATGGTATTGATGATGATACTGATCTTATCTGATACGATTTGCTAGGAAAAAGAGAAAGAAGCAAAGACATTATGATATGAATATATAAGGACAGTAGGTGTCCTTCCTGCCGTTTTATGGATGTGTCTGAAGGATTTCCTTTGTGAGAGAACAGAAGCTCAGCCTAACCCTTATCTGTACCACACCACAAAAATCTATCTTCAAATGGCATCAAACACTTGTCTTAAAACCACAAAGCAAAGTATAAATAGGTGCCTGAAAACTCATCGTGCTGATGGTGCTGAAGTAGTATCATCCATGTGATTTTGATGGGCAGTTGATATGTGTAGACACAAGTATTTCCTATCCATGGGTTATGAACTTGCCATGTTTGAAGTTTCCAGTCACCAGTTAATACATATACAAGCACTGAGACATATCAAGGCCTTTGTTTTGTGAATCTGGGAATTTTGCAATGTCTGAGAGGCATTTATTGCTTTTGCAGTGTTTTTTGTTTGTTTTTGCTTGCCTACCACAAATGAAATAGAAAATATGATGCCAATAAATCCTCTAAGAAATTTAAAAATGAACAGCAAAGGAGTCTCAGAGAAATGTGTCACTGTGATGCAAATGCTTGTCATGCCTCTGGGAGAGACAGGAAAGACTAAAATCCCACAGGTGATATTGGAGGAAACCAGATGATCCAGTTAACACTGTGCTTTTTAAATCAGTGATGATTAGATTTTCCAAAAGCCAACTGTAAAATTGTGTTTCTTTCTCAGTGCCCAAAGTCCTTCTCCAGTGTTGACTAGCTGTGTATAAGGCAAGCAGTCTGAAAATGCACACATTTTTACACAGTCTGTAAGTACTGATAGGCTTTCACATAGTCATCAATCAAATTTATGTGCTGGGCTCTGTGTGTTTTCAGAACCAGGTAAAGGAGGGGTCCCTTAAGACTACTGGAGTATTGTCACTTGGGAGAACTGTGAGGATGAAAAGTTAGCATAAAAAGGCAGGTGAATACACCAGATGTTAACCTGGTGAAAGTTGCCATCATTTTCAGGTAGTGACTAGTGATTATTGTTTGAGAATATGGTGAGAATTAGCATCAATCTGATTTTGCTTTTTAAGATTGCAGCAAAATGAGTCATATGGTTTGCAGTTAGGAAAGTAAATAACTTACTTTTATGTACTTTATCATTTTAATTTCTCTTTCTCTTTAAATGCAATCATGGTAAAGCTGTGATTGAGAAGTTTTGGTTGAGTTAGAGGATGAGGAAAATGTATGTAAAAAAAACTTCATTCAAAAAGTAAGGCAGAACATTTTTGGGAGCTCTGGTATCTCTACAAATACGCTCTTTAAATCTGCCAAAATCCATTCTGTGTTGCTCCTCTCACTTTGCAAGATATGTTGAAAACCTTGCAGGTAAGGATTCCAAATTTCTCACAGTGAGATGACTTCTTAAATTGACAGTGATGCTGGGAATGCAGTTGGACTGAGTACCTCTACCAACCTACTGGTTCCTGCCATCCAGCCCTATGAGAGCACTTAGGGTACTAGTCCTGGATCCCTTTCTCTCAGCTGAGACTTATCCTTTTTGCTGAGTTGATATTGCTCATATTGTGCAAATTTTTGGGGTCATCCAAGGTGTGGGTAGGTGTTGAGCTGGCTGATTGGTGTGGGAAGGCTTGTCACACTTCATGGATTAGCATTGCATAGGGCAGTGCCTTCAAACAGGAGAGCTGTGTAGCATGTAATTGGTCTTTGAGAGAGTATTATCAAGATATTTAATGCACCTAATTAAAAATAGGAAAATAGAAAGTATTTCTAAGAGCTATAGAATTACCTTTAAATCATTGTAATGATGTTTTTTTCCTATTGTGTAAGTGATAATGTCTGACCATAGGTCAATGCCTCTGTTCTGTTCCTAGTGATTTTGTTGCCAGCAGTGATCCTGGTAGATGATGATCTCTATTAGGAGGTTATTTGATGTCATGGACACCTTCCCCTCTGTGCTCTTCGTTTAAAAAAAATAAATTGTATCTGGTGGTGGTTTGTGCCTCAGTATTTCTATGTGTGCTTGCCTGCATATTTGGGCAGTGTGACCTTCCAGAGATCCTTGGTTCATGTTTTTACTTGTAGAAATCAGATTTTCCCAGTTTGTGTTTCTGTGTGCATAAGCCAAGACTTTCATATTTGTTTAAGCAGAGGTTGATTACAAAAAAGAGGTGGGTTTACATGCAGTTATCGTCTTTGTTTAGGCATTGGTGTTTCTATTCATATTAACATCATTTTTGTCTCCCTGAAAAGCTTTATAAGCTTTGAGTTTTCAGAGAGCTGGGGTTCACCTACATTTTGCTGTGATTTTGTTGTGGCAAATTAAACAAATAATGCAACTTCTTTGAAGCAGTTTCTCTAACTTCATTATCAAACCAAGCATTCTTTTTGGAGTTGCAAAACTCTGTTGCAAGACCAGCAAAGAAGGAATTTGACAGTCTCTTGTCACAAGATTTTTTGTTTCTTGGGGGTATTTTCAAGAAAATAGATAAAATAGTGCTTTGTCTGAAAGCTTAGTCTAGAGAGCAAGTGATACACAGACTAAATAAAACATATCTTGAATTTACTTGTGGAAAGTTTAGGTAGTAGCTTGATGTATGGTTTCTTGGACTCTAAATTTCTTGGAGGCCATTGCACCAAGGATTTTGTTATTTCCAGGTTTCAGCCATGTAAAGACTTAGAATGCTGCAGGGTAATTTTATACAGTGATGACCTTGGTGCCAACATGAACTAGGGGAGGAAAAGAGGAGAGATGAACAACGCATAAATGAATTAGATTTGAGCTATGTGTTTAATATTTTATTTGCACTGGTTTGTTTTGTGGTATTGGTTTAAACCATCTGCATTTGGGTGGAACAAGCTAACAAGCTCCATGAAACAAATAAGATATATATATATATATATAATTTTGGAAATTTAGTTTGAGATAAATGTACTTCAGCTTTAAAGGAACTTTTTCTTTTAAAACATCCTTTTCTCTAATTTTCTTGAAGTGTAAGAAAATGAGCTCACTTTGTCCTCAAACATACGGTACTTTATCAAACTTGTATATAAATTACTTGATTCTTCATACTGCTGATATTCTTACAATTGTTTTAATAGACCATAAAAATGGTAATACTGTGGTAAACCATTAAATGCTTTAGCCCAGCAGTATTCCTAGTTTAATAGTTTTACTCATTTAACACTTACGATTTGTAACCGAGTAAATCTAATTTTAAAGTAGGTTGAGGAAGTTAAACCACCTCTGGGGGATAAATCTACACTCCCTTACCTGGAGGGCAATACTAATTGCTATCCAGACCCAGAACAGGCTCAAATGAAGTCAAGCTCCAAGGATTACTAATGAGTGAGTCTTACATTGTATGAGCTAAAAGTCTTTGAATGCTATTTTTTTTTACTTGAGAAACTGGCTGAACAAAAGTCTGAGAAAATCCATGCAATCAGTAAGACTGCTGGTGCTTTTAAGCATTAGTAATTATCAGCCTTCCTCCTTGGGATGTTAATGATAGTGGTTTGACCTTAGCCCAGTGTCTCTATCTAAATGTATAACCTAGCCATCAGTTTGCTTTAAATCAAGCACTAAATCTGTCTGAGTGCCATTTCATATGGGTATTAAAAAAGCATCAGGGTCTACTAGGCTTCTTTTGTCAGCTAAATCTCAGACAATTGTGTGAATAAATTAATGGATGAAACTGACCTTTTTAAAATTATGCTATAAGTTCTGTGTTGGTGTAAATGAGGAGCACATCTCAGTATGTATTTCAGTGCAGAGGAGGTATTTGCAAGCACTACTATTAAGCTGCATAGTCATATCAGTGGTAAGACAAGAGTTGTAATTTTTGTAGAGATCTTTAGCCTTTCAGTTTTCCACCTTACTCATAAATCTTGAGTGAGTTTTTATGAGGTTGTTTTATTTTTCTTCCTTTCCTTCATTCTCTTTGTTCTGCTGATATATGGCAATAGAAACATCAAGATTTGTTCAAAACACTAGTGAGTTACATTTAGACCTTTTCAAAACAAAGTATGAAAGTGTTTGCAATGATTAGCCAGACAAATGTTAACATGAATAAATTGTAATGTAAAACAGGGTATAAAAGGATGTGAGGGAAGAAGATTAGGTCTCTGTTCCCTCATTTAAATCCTCTTTGAGCCCAGAGGGTTTAATAGGTATGGAAGTAGTGCCTCAGAGAGTGAGACTGGGACTTAGGAGGTGCAAATACCTTCATCTGACTTTCTGCGGCTGCTGAATTTTGCCCCCAATGGCCAACCTTAGTAAAATCCAGCTATTTTCTTTGAATAATGAAGCTGTGGAAAATCCAGCAAGTACGTGGAAATCAGAAGTAGGAACAGGCCCTAGAGGATTTTTAACCTAAATAGAATAGGCTGTATCACCAGCTTTGAAAGCTGTTGCTGTTTCACTATTCTTTCTTTTTGCCTCTGGGATATTCCTGAAACGTGTGCCTCTTCTGTTTTATGAGATGTACTTGCCTCCCTTAGATGTAGAGAGAAACAGGAGGAGGTGGACGATGGCATGGCCTCCAGCACTTTGTTTATGAGAACATCCTTCCAGCAATTTTATGTCTGCATGAGGCAGAAAAACCATTTCCAATGTGCCCTTGAGCTGTGGATCAAGCATTTTACTTCTTACTCTTTTCTGCTTTAAAACTTAGTATTCCTTTCCCAGAGTCCTTAGACAGATGAGATTTTTGTTATTTGCAGTGGCCGAAGCACTTTCAGCTCCCTTTCTTTTTCCCAGCCCCATTTCCCAGCTGATTGAGCTCGTGTTGTGCATTTCTTTCTCTGCACAACAGCTCTCCTGGGAGCAGGCTGGCATGCTGCCTCTGCTTCAGGATACCTGCAGGACAGTGTGATGGTGCAGTCATCGACTCAAACTTTTTATTGCAGCTCAGGCTCATGAAATGGGTCTGTTAGGCAGGGTTGTGTTCCCAGGCTGTGTTCAGCAGGTTTGTGTACAGAAGGCTTGGAGAAATGAGCTGACCACTGGCTGGAGAAAAGCTTGTTCATTCTCCAGTCCTCCTGCTGCTAATGCCCAAAGAATCCTCAGTTCCTCCCCCAAAAAACTCCAACAAACTGATAACAAAACCCAACCTAACTCCTAGAATTAGTTATACTTTTCCCCCCCAAATGCAAGTAACCTGACAAGCAATCAGAACATTGGGGATGATTTAGTCCTAAGGAATGTGCAGAGCCCCTTGGGCTCTCAGACCCAGGGCAAGGACACCTCCAGGGTGGCACCACTCCTTGATGCAGATCTCCAACTTTCTGTCTTTAGGTCCAAAGTACCACAGACAAAAGTTGTATTTGCTCTTGGAAATTAACCATAGTCCTTTGAAAAAGCTGGTGCCATTATGTATGAATAAAAATAGATTTTTTTCTTAGTGGATTTACGTTCTCTGTGTGGGGGGATTTTGAGTCCCATCCTCTGAGGGGCTGCTCTGCTGTAGCTGTTGATGCTGGATTTAATTCCTATAACAAGGCAAAGAAAAACCTGTTGCTCAAACAGCAGTATGTCGTCATCTGGCGATGCTGGTTCCTGCACAGCCATGTCCATATAGCAAACAGCCTTGTTTATCCTGTTGCTAATTTACAGAAATAAATTTCTTTCTCCATTGAGCGTTGAGATACACATGTGCAATTCACTAGTTGTAACTTGTGTTATTAGCTCTAATCCCTCCACAACAATTTGCCAAAATAATTGCCTCAGCCACAACGACCTTGTTACGTGATGTTTCTAAGTAAGATGTGCAACAATTTATTTCTTACTGGAGCTTTCTTTTTTAAATTAGCATAATTTCTTAAAAACAAACAGATCCAACTCCTCCATTCAGCAGAAGTGCAGAGGAAAATTGTTTATACTGTTTTTACTTTGTTTTTCTTTTGGGCTGAGTTTTTATTGTCTTGTGGAAGAGAACTAATGACAGATTAGGAGGTAAACAGCTGCTTTCCTGGAGCCATGTATCATCATGTAGGTTGCTTCTATAAGGATTGCCTTCAAATACCAGTGTCAGAGTGAAACTGGTAATGAGAAACACTTTACTTTGGGTTTGGTTTTATAAAGCCTATCTGAAAATCTGTGCAGAAAGCAGCATACACGTAAGTGCATTTCCTAGCCTAATTTCTTCTCTTTTTACCAGTTATTAACCTTCAAGAGAGCTTTTCTTCCTGTTCCATGATAGTTGTCAATGAAGGATGGTATCACAGATTTTGTGAACTGTTTGTGGGCTGTTCCTTTTGCCACTGATTTCACTGGGAGATATGGGGAGCCCAAGTTCCCTGCAAGAGGTTGACTCTTTTAAAACTCTTTGATCAATGGGGCAAACATCTTTAAACTTTCTACCAACATTCCCATGCTGGAAGTCAGAGTCTCTGGGCTTTTGATACTGTGCTTATTATCTTTTGTTCTACTCCTGTTCACTGTAATTTAAATTGTAGGCTGCAAACCACAATTAGATAATCACAGATTTTATATCTGAGATGCCTTGGAACCACTGAGTGCATTTTATGTGTTTCTATTCATTTTGTCCTTTATTCAAAAAGCTCCTAAACAGGTCAGTTTGAGGAAGTATTTTGTACTCCTCCTGTAGGGAGAATCTCTTCAGCCCAAAGTCCCACTGAGGTTCTCTGTGGGAAATGTGGATGCCTAGGATTCTTCCACTTTGCCTTCCCTCCAAGTTTCTTGTACACCCTGTGCTCAAAGGCTGGTTACTTCTTATGGGGATTTGAAAACTTATATTTTTAATCTTTAGCAAGTTACTTTGTTAAATCTTCTGGTGTTTTTGTTTGTGTTTTTTTACTGCCCCGATTCTCATTTGAATTTCCTCAGTTTGTTATTTTCAGTTTTCTCAGGTGTGCGCGCGACTTCTGCTTTTTGAAGGTTGTCTTTTCATGTCTAATAGGCTCTTTCACTCAGCTCTTTGAGTACACTGATATTGTTTTGGAAACCCATTTGAAATTATTCCTGAAAGGTATTATACATGTACTCTGAGCTTTTACACTGCTGCCTTTAAAGCCTCCCTATGCCAGTTTATATGAAAAGAAAGCTTTAAAATATTTATATGAATATTTTAAAAATTTTAGCTGATTCTTTTTAATTTATTTTTAACTAGCTTTTTCATATTTGTATCATTCTTTTTTTTCCCAAGTTAAGCAACTTAACCTTTCAAGTTAAACCTCTTGTGGATTTGCTTTTGGGCTTCTTTTTGGCGTTTTTCCCCTCTCATACAAGTGATTTGGCATCTGTGTGTGGAGTAGTGTCTTTTCCGCAGTTTTTCTTGGATAACTTCATCTTAAGTCAAGCTGATCCAAGAATTGCTTCTCATCCTGTGCGTTTTTTCATTAGCTGCTTCAAAAAGTGATTCATTATGGTTTGGGATGTCCAACAAATACTGTATACTATATAGGGGCAAAATAAAATCTGTCCCTGTTATTGTGCTTTGTCTTCACAGCTCGTCACTCTCCCTTGAAATCTTTAACTTATGATCCTCATGTATTTGAGATATATTTAATATTTCAGTTTTAATAGATGTTTCTTAGGTCTCCAAAGCTTTGTAGGGAAACACAAGTTCCTCTCAGTCCAGGGGCAATTCCTTTCCCTACAACTCTGAGTTGAGCAATCTCTTAAATACTTCTAATGGTGTCCAGTTGTGTTTTGCTCTCTCAATATCTTCATCCAAGTATAGCAATTATATTGGTGCTTGGTTTATCATGTGTGTTGGTGCCAGTTTTTAGACCTTCTCTAACAAGCTGCTTGTAAACCAATTGCTCTGTTATTCCCCTTGAAACCAGGTCAGTGGGGGTTGACAGGACTGTGTCTCCAAGGGAATACTGTCCAAGTCTTTAGGGGTTTCTCCTAATCAATGAGAGAAATTCTTCTTTTTATGTATTTCCTACCATCAGTCATAATCAGACAGACTCTCTTGTGGGTTTGTCCATGCCAAGCTCTTGTAACCCATCATGATTTCTCTCATCAGCTCTCTCTCACTTTCTGGACTACTTTAAACACCTTATCCATTCCCAGTAGTTTGTTTTCTCTCCTTAACCAATTAGCCATTTTCTCAAACCTACTAGGAGCTCATTCTTTGCTTTAAATTCTTATGTTCAACATGGAAAAAAAAAAATCTTCTTCCCAACTATACTTTCTGAACTTCTCCTCACTTTCAACTTTATACAGAAATTGCTTGCACTCTAATCCACTGTGGATTCCCTCACCCATTGCGTGCATGAGTCGAGTAATTTGAGTTAATTGCAAGTTAATTACTATTTAAGAGATTTGGTTTTCTTCATTATTTGCTGAGCTACATATTAAATTATACTGTCCTTATGAAGAAGTAACTTTCCACCACTCCAGATTTATGCCCTCCTCAGACCATTTGGCACCATCAGATGTGGCCATAACAATTTTGCTTATGTTGTTTCTTGTTTATTAGAACACAATTCTGGAATATTGATTACTTTTTCACTCTAGTTTTGCTGCTATTGTTATGTCCAACAGTAGAAAAGGTTTTCCTTCATGTCCAAGATTATGTTTTTAGAAACTTCACTATATAGACATGTGAATTTGAGGGAAGTATAATGTGTTTTCTTCTTCCTCCTGCTTTCATCTACTGACATTATTTGCACTTTGGCCAAATAAAGTTTTTAGTAAAGTTGTGCAACATTTAAAAAAATAAAATTGATAGACTGCCCAGCATAGGTAGCAAAGAACAATGTTTTACTTGAGCTTTTATAGGACCCCTATTTGATGGTGGGGTTTCTTCAAAATGTGGATCACTTAAAATATTAAAAACAGAGATATTTTTTGAAATGCATTTTGTAACTAAAAATTATTTCATCTTTAAGTACAGAGTGAGTATTAGGTTAGTACCTTTGGTTGTTGCCTGGTGTGGGAAAAAAAAAGATGGAAAAATATTTGAACTGTTTTCATAGAGAATCAACCTCTCTAGGTACTTAAAAAGTAAAATTGATGTAATTACTCCAAAATTTTTATTGAAATCCCTGCCTACTAAAAAGAAATAGTTTTTTTTTTTTTTCTTATTGTTGGTTTGGTTTTTCTGATGTTTGGCTTTGTTTTTTTTCTTCTCCTGCAATCAAAACATGTCCATTAACCTTGTCTCCTTTTTGTTTTTCATTTAACTTGAGTATGCAAGGAAGTGTTAATGGTTGAGCTACAGTTTGATGGAGCTGCAGTACTTGTATTATGTAAGTTTATGACTATGAAAATACAAGGGTTTTCAGTTAATTACTTTTCTCCTGAAAACCCCTACATTCATTCCTAGACAGAGAATTTCAAAACCCATGCATGTGTTCTCCTTGACTGCACCCTGCCTTTTGTTGTCTAACATTTTTAGCCATTAAATATTAAAATTCTAAAAAAATTCAGTTGGTGGACCTATCCAGCCCACTTTTATCACATAGGGGTTTCCCCATATGCTCTTTTAGTGACTGGCATCTGCAACTTATAAACAGCCCTGAACTTTGGTCTGCATTTAATTACAGAATTAACATTATTATGTATTTTTGGATCACTGCCTGAAGAGGCACTCATGCATTTGTGCTTTTGAAGGAACAAGGATTTTGAAGACTTCTACTCTGTTATTGAGCCCCTCCACTCCATTTAATGCCCAAGTGAAATCTAGATAGGGAAGCTTTCCTAGGTGTACTGTGATCTTTTGTGTTACTGAAATTAAAAATATGTAATTTGGAAAGAAGAAAGTTTGCCTGTGGTAGCCTGTGTATGTTAATTCCTTGATTGTCTTTTCTGTCCTGCAAAAGGGAAAGTAGATTTTTCTGTGCTGTGAGCTCAAACTGTATCTTGATCTCTGCATGAGAGGTGAATGTTTGTGGTAAATGCGGTTTTCTTAATGAGGTCCTGCTGTTCTGCATGAAACACTGTCACAAATAATAATAAACAGCACCCAGTTTCTGCATCTGCAGTAGGAATAAAAACTGGGTGGTGAATCTTCCCTCCACAACTGTGTCAACAGCAGGTCCTCATTACCTGTCCATAGCTGCTGAAAACTGGTTTATCCCCTCATGGTCAGAATGCTGCCCAAGCTCTTTATTTTTGGTAAGATTTTTGAAAGGAAAAAAAAAAAAATTTTCTTCTTTTTCAAAAGGATTTTGTTGGCACTCCCTGAAACTGCTTTTGCTGCTTCCAATCCATTTGATTGTTAATGGGCTTTGTGGACACAGGGCCTTTGAGCTGTAGGAATTGCAAACATGGTTCCAGCTGAGCTCCTGAACTGATGGGTGATCATCTTAGCAGGAGCTGGGGAGATCACATTGTGATTTCTGCAAAAGTTCTGCCTTATTGTTCCTGCTTTTGCAGTAAATGCATAAGACCCTATTTTCTTCATGGAGAATACGATTAAATTCTGTAATTTAATTATGAATCATATCACTTTGCTCAGTTTCTTCATTTTCTTGTGTGCTGTTTCCTCTGGAGCAATCTACAGTTCCTCTGGGCTGCAGGAAGGAAGTAGAGGAAAAACAGTGCAAGAGCCTTTGACTTGAGAGGAAAGAGCAAATGAAGATCTGGAAAGGGTAACCACTTCAAGAAGGTTACCTTGGTCAAGGAAAGAGAAATCTCTGTTATTGAATGTTTGATTTCGATGATGTCAAAGAAACAGAGAAACCAGATGGGAAGAAATTGTGTTTCGTTTATCTTGCAGTTTAGTGTAGAGAGCCACAGGTCTTCCCACAGGTGCAAGGTGAGACAGCTTGAAACAGTGTTTGGGCATGTTCATGCTGATCTGAGGGATCCTCCTGGCTCCTGCAGTAGATAAGGGGATTCCACATCACATTTATTTATTGCACTTTGCACTTCTCTGCTGTGGTCATGATCTCTAATCGGAGTCAGAGCTGCTACTGAGGCCCTTGGGGCTCCTCCATCCAAGGCTCCAGCTTTAAGCTGAAAGATTTATATCCTTTATCTGACTCATGGCTGCTGCAGGCTTCGTGATGCACTCAGAATCAGAAAGCCCTTCAAGGCCCAAACTTCATAAATCTTAAATCCTATAAACATCCTAGGTTCTGGAGTACTGATTTCAGGAAATACTGTGTTACAAAAATTGTGAATCCAGTGGTCCTGGTTTCTAGCAAGGAAATTTAATTAAAAGAGGAGATAATTAGATGAGAAACCTCTCCTGGGAGTAATTAGAAATATTTCTGAATGGGTTGAGTTAGATGAGTAATCCACTGAAGCTATGCAAAGCCATGCCTGTCCAGCTTCCAGCAAACTGAGTGAAAAAGGAAGTGAGAGACTCTCCCCAGAGGCGATTTCTTCTGGAACAGGAGGGAAAACTTTATGGCTGATGGAGCCAGTTTTGTGTCATTCCTCCTCTGAAAGGAGTTTGTACCAGACTGTGGTTAAAAACACCACTTTTCTGCAGCAAATAGCTGAAGCAGCCCACACTAGAAGGGGGAAAAGGTCTATTTCTGTGCCAGCTGCCATAAGATTTGAGCTTAGTCTTCTCTGCCACCAAACCCAACATGGTGTATTTGTGCTTTGCAGTTGGAGGATTTGGAGGCTGGGGTGTGTTTTCTCTCTCTCTCTTTTTTTTCTTTTTTTTGTCTTCCCCTCCCCCTTTCTTAATTGTATTTCAGAGAGGAACAAAGAGCTTTATGAGAAGATTTGTCTGCATTTCCCCCTCACCTTTTTCAATAAATGAAAAAGTTTCTGGAGACATGGCTTAGGGTGAGACCAAGTTGATGGACTTCAAAAAGTCTCAGTTCAAAATGAAGTTAGGCTTATGATGCCTGCAGTCTTTTCTTCTGGAATGGCTGTTTTGGGATGGCACTTATGGCTAATACTTTTTTTTTGATGCTGCACGTGAGATGGTTGTAGGTTGTTAGTGCAAGAGTCAGGTGAAGTAAAGCCCCCCAATTCATTCACAGCAATTCAGTAAATGGATTTTTACACAATGTCCTAAATGTTAAGGCTCATCCTCTGTTCATTTTTCATGGCATCTTCATTTCTAAAAAGCATCTTAGCTGAAAACAGTTTTTATTTTTATGTTTCATGATGAAAGAATTATCTGATGGGAACTCAGACTTCCTGTGATCCCTATTGGCTATATTCAGAGAGGCTTTAATATGATTATCCTAATCTTTAGGGGGATTTATGTAAGCATGAACTGTTCAAATAAACTGAAATTCAGAAGAGCTTTTCATACTTTTCTACTGAATTTTTCTGGGAACTGGACTCCTGTCATTTAACATTTCTACTTCAGGAGGTCTTGCTTCTCCACGAGCAGCACTTAAATGGAACAGCCAAGACTTTTGAGAGCTCGTGTCCAAGAATTACAAGTTTGACTAGAGGTGTCATAAATTCTTAGCTGCAGCTCTTCACAAGGTTATCCAAACTTCTCTGAAGTACTGTACATCTTTTGCTGAAGCCAAGTGCTGGTGAACAAATGTTCTTCTCCTTGTATCATGCTTTCCAGTTTGGATTTGTCAACATCCTGGAGAGCTTACAGTTTTCCACAAAATTTCAGTTCTGTTTATGTCACCATAAACAATTATGCATGTGACAGTGGGTTTGTTTCCTTTATTTTCAGAAACTTTGGGTGATAAATTCCAGGAGCTGGAGCAGCTGCACAAAATGACCAGCTCTTTATCTGATATTCTGCATATGTGGATTTCCATAACTTAATTCACTTGTAAGATTCTCCTGTGGCTTTCAGTTACCTACAAAGTGTGTTCAGGCACACGTGTGCTTATTTAATTTGTGCATAAAATAGAGAATTATAATTTCTGCAATAGAATAAAAAGCAAACCAACCAGTCTGGGAAACTCTGTTGAAAGCTCAGTATGTTTTATGGATATTGTTGGAGAGACTTTTAATTTCCATTTATTTTAATATCTGAATTACCCACCTTATTTTTGCAATATTATGTACAACAAACTGTTACCTATGTGGAGTCTTGGGGAGGTTGTGCTTTGAGCACCTGCACAGGAGTTTTTCAGGAGCTGGAGGACATGGTTCCTTTGTGAGGCATCAGAGAAAATTTGGGCTATAGGTTTTGTTTCTCCAATCCTGCACAACTTTAAGCATTGGCTTAATTTCTGCAGACTTTAGTACACTTCATTACTTGTGCAGCTTGCAGAAGTTAGAGACAGAAAGATTTTTATTAAATATGTTAATCACCTAACATCATTTGCCTTGCAGCCTCAACTTTTAAGAAGGAAATAAGAGAGGAAAAAAGTTTCATGCATAAAATATAGCACATGAAATAACTGGAAAAATGCAAAGGTAAAAGATCAGTTGTTTTCTCAAATCCTTTAAATTCTAATAATTTGTTTAATACCTCAGAAATAGAAATTGTGTCTCTATGTGCTGTTTTTAGCTGAATTCTGACCATTAAATCACTTTTGGTGTTTGAGAAATTCTCATTAAATTTATTTATTAAAATTACGGTATATTTCCACAATCTATTGTGGTTAAGGCTGTTCTTGTGCAGCACCCAGTAAGTGTTTTTGTGTTTCTGCACCAGTGTATGGGATTTGCAATAATGGATGTCATAACCCTCTGCTGAAGCTTTGGAAAGAACTGGCCATCAATCACCATGTACAGTCTTTTCAGTTGTAGCTGCCAGTAAATGTGTTTTCTTCATTTATTTGGAAGCTATTATGCTGTCATTTAAAAGCCCAAGAGAAAGAGGAAAAAGCCCTTTTAATGAGACTTTGTGCACTCTGTTTTTTAATAATAATGGCTTGTTTCATGTTAAATTTAAAGCATGTAGCTCCGTAGCAAATAGGTTTTATTTGGTTCACATAATCAAAAGCAGTGCAACTGGCATATGAGCATCTGCTCTGATCCCAGCTTTCAAACAGAGCACAGAGAACAAACATCCATGCTGTCCCTAGTTTAGACTTTGAAAAGTCAAAACTTTCTTCCTCGTGTAATTGCCCTAACAGATCTCATCAGTGCTGGTTCACATGCTGTGTTTCACAGATCACAGACTTTTCAAAGCTTGCTTGCTGATGAGGAAGGGGTTGTGCAGCCAGCAGCACGAAGCCAGCCTGGCTTCCTGCTCCCCTCTAGCTCTGATTTTATGGCTTTATCTCCTTTGCTGGTACTTAACTTGCCAGGTTAGGTTTTGGTACTGCCACACAAGGCCTGGGCATAGAGCAGAAAACTTGGTGTTTGCTTTTGTTTCTTGTTCTCCTGCTTCAGGATAAATGCACAAGTCTTTAAGGTTCTTTGTGTTTGCAGTGTAACAGTTAATTTTTTTTTAAATAATTCTTTTAGATCACCTAAATGTATCCATATAACCAATATTTTAATAAGTGAATCAAGTTGGAATACTATGAGGCAAAGAGTACAATCTTTAAGAGGCTTCTAGTTATTTAATTATGCTTCTAGATTCATACTTTGTAGAAAAAAATAATTTTAGACATTTAAAAAATCCCACCATCATAAACTTCCTGTCAAGTGTGTAGCTTTCATGAATTGGCATGTTAACATCTGACAATGTTTCCACAGATTTCACGTATTGGAACAGGTTTTATTGGTAGTAGCTCATAATACTCAAGAAACTTCAATGAAAAATTAGGATAATTTCATAATTATTGTACCTCATGGTACAAACAACAAATTACCATTTCCTAAAATCTACTGATTTTACCTCAGGTTCATTAAAAAGGGCTTCAGTTTTGCATCTGATTCTTGTTTAGGAAACAGCCATGCAAAATCTCATTTTGAAAGAAACCTATCTTTTACACCACATTATAAAACTGTGGTGCTGCAGTTACAGCAATGTTCAAGAAGTTCCTTCCATCATGTTTTTCTTAGTCTTTAATGACTTTTAAAAGAAGTGAAGAATTCAGTGCTTTGTGAAAATTATTAACTTCAAATGCAAGCACAGATACTCATTGCTTTTCCTGCAAACAAAAGAAAGCAAATTGTGTAACACATCTTTTTAAGCAGGTTTTCCTTCTGAAAATGCTGAAAACAATTATATTAATAGTGGCTTGTTTCTTTCTTTATCTTGAGTGCAAGTTTTCCTTGCCTTGCGATATAAAGGTAGCCATGGCAACTTAACATTTTAATCACTCCTTTGCAGTGCATTCCTTAGGTAAAGATTATGTAGAACCTGCATTTGATATCTGAACTAATTAATTCTGCTTTCCTTTAGATAATATTTCAAGATAACTGTTCTTATTTTAAAAAAAAATAAGTGTAACTGAAACAAAAATGCCCAATTGTGAAGGAGACAACAAATTTGCATTTGAAATTGTGTTGCTGTATCCACTGACTGAAAGACAGGGATTTGCTGTTTATAAAATCCTCACCCCTCCTGCAGAACAAGGGAATTCCCAGGACTCTAAGGAGTGCTCATGTTTCATTTAATTATGTCAGAAGCAGTTCTGCAGGCACTGGCCTTTCAGCACTGGCAGTGTCTCAGAGAATGTTAAAAGAACACTTAAGTTATTTGTTTCTGGCTCAGCAACAAGGTATGGCAGCCTTTTCTCAGTGCTCTCACACTTTTTTTTTAAGGACAGAACAAAAACAAGTGTTGAACTCTTCTCCTAATCCATAAACAATATTTGATAGCTGTATTTATGTGGAAAACAGGCATCTGTTTGTAGTAACAGTGCTGCTAGCTCAGTGCTAGGAGAAGCTTGTCAAGCCTGAAAATGAACCTTTTCCCTTTGAATCTCAGTTTTGTGAGTGCTCCAAAACATTATAGAGAGCAAAGGGGTTTGATAATGGGCTTTATCATTAAGTGGTACTTTGGGTTTGTGCTTTGTACTCCTTGCCCAGGTGGTAACTTCTTTAGCTGTGCATTTGGATATTATTCCTGAAACTCACTACTATGAGTATTGAACACAATCTGTGGTCCTCTAATCACTTAAACTCTTTCAGCAAACTTTTTACTCAGAGCTATGGCCCTCATGCTTCTCATTCTGTGACTGCAGTACACTAGTGTGATTGCTTCCCTCATAAAAAATGTCATTTTCTTTCTCTTTAGGGAAAAAAATTTAATTTGCCTTTTTTTTTTTTTTTTTTTTTTTTAAAGTCCTAAATCAGAAGGCAGGAGCTGGTGATATCAATAAGCAGATGAGGATTTTGAGTTGTGTTCACCTCCTGGATGGTGAAGTCAACACGTGGTCAGCTGGTTGCCAGGAGAGAACGATGAAGTTTCTTTGTCAGATTGGGCAATACTAAACGTTTTCAGGACAGCAGGAAACCTCTAGTAATAAATTTCCCTTGCAAATCATTGGGATGTTCTCAGGAATTCCCTAGCCTGGTTCTTTTGGATTCCATTGAAGCTAGTAAAATAAAATTAACATGATAGGCTTTTATGTATATTTTTGGAACAGTTGTAAAACCCAGGAGTTTTTTCACAACAGTTATTAAGAGTTGAAAGTCTACATATTCTTTTTCTTTAAGAATCTGATTCACATTAAGTGGAAAGAAAAAACCACATGGAGAAAGCTTGTTATATAAGAGTCACAGACCCTCTGACAAGTATTTTGGTGATACATGGGTGCTTAATTCATCTTTGAGCCATGTGCTTGCTGTAGCTCTGCCTCAAGCAGAGGAAAGACTTTCCAGTTCCCCTTTCTGGGTCTTGCCAGCCTTCTCTGCCTCTCTACTGGAGTAGCTGCTTAAGCAAGAAAAACATTTGGAGTGATTCCACCTCTGCAGTTCCAGAGCTTGCTGTAATGTGGTGCTCCAGCCTCCTTCCCCAGTGCTTGCTGCTGTGGGAGGGTGAGCAGGCTGAAGAAGGTTAAAAGAACCACGTAGCTTCTGTTCAGGAGATGCTGTCAGTGGGCAATAATTTAATCAGGGGTTGTCAGTGGCCTGCTGCATTGATGGAAACCTGCCTGAAATGTGTGCAGCCAAGGCAGCCCTGGGCGTTTTGTGTGTTCAGTCTGGGGAACTGGAAGCAGCCTGGGTGCACAGTGCTCCATCTCCCTGTGCTCGTGCTTTGCAGGGGTCACTCAGCCATCCAGAGCAGTGGGAAGATGGTGACTTCAGAGGGGCACAGCTTGCTGCATTTACCAATGTCAAGGCAGAGATGTTATTTCAATTGCAGGCATTTGGGAAGCTGGGAACGATGGCTCGTGGCAGTAAGTGCAGAGACTTAGGGTAGCACGAAAGTGCTGGACAAGGGTTTGAGTGTGGAGAAAATTGGGGAAACAAAGGTTTTATGCACCTTATGTGCATCTGTGATCTTAACATGCTGGCATATTCCACATGTTAAGTGTTCATTGTATGTCATCTGTCTGGAAAGAATTTGGTTCTTTGTCAACTGTGCCCCTGCAAGGAAACATGGATTTAAACAGGCAGGAAACACAGCAGCACTGATACTTGATTGCCTTAATATACAAGAAGAAACAACCTTGGTCCGAGCCTTCCCCAGGCTCTCTGGGCAGCCTGGCTGGGAATCACTGGGAGCTCTGAATGGCAGGATCCAAGCATCCCAAAGTAGCAGAGCAGCTGAGCAATTTGACTGTGCTTTTCACAGCCTGCCTGCCTGGGATGGAGCCAAATTAGACAGCCAGTTTCTCAGTCTTGGTATGTAAATAAAGGAGGGTTGTGTCCCTAAGTATCAACCTCTTAGACTGGAAGAAAAACAGCTAAGAGGGGTTAATGAATGAATTCCCTAAACCACAGTGAACTAGAACAGGGGGCAGGAGAGAAAAGAATAAGTTGCTTTTTTTTTTTTTTTTAAGGAGAGCAGGCACTCATTGCACTTAATCAAGTGGAGAATGATCTGAGTGTCAAAGGCCCTTAATTGTGTTTTCATCTGGTGTGATTTTTGTTTGTCTGAAATCTCTTTGGCAGCCATGCAAAGAGGTTCTGCTCTGTTTAGAGCCACTTGTATTCCATGTATGAACTATTTGCCCACATCTTTAGGCAAAGAGTTCACACAGAAAAATGAAAATTCACCTGCACTTCTCTAAGGTGATGGAGTCAATCCCCAAATGGCTGCAAACTCTGTGTGTAGGAGAACTTTGGATTGCAGAACACAGTGTTAAATGCTGAATGTGCAGAATGGCTTAATTTCCTGTGTGCAGGGCTGAGCAAGGTTATTAAGAAGCCCTTTCAAGTTTAAGATTTTCCCCAGGGAATCTCCAGAAACACAGCTGCTTGAAAAGAGAGAAAGGGAGGAAAAAAGTAATAATAAAAAGGAGCTGAAATGTGAAGATGCTGGCTGTGTGCTGCAGAGAAGCTGGAGGCAATATTTTGCACAAACCTGAGATGAGGCAAGATAGCAGCAGCAGAAATGGGAGGAGGGACAGGGCTCTCAGTGCTTGCTCTTGTTTCTTGAGCCTTACTCAGACACGTGGCAGGCATAGAGCTGCTGACACATGGTGTAATACATTCAGTGAGTGCTGAGCAAGGGTTGAATCAACAGCTGTGGATGAGAGAAGAAAGCATGGGTTTGTTCTGACTGGTTAAGTTTTGGGGAACTGTCTGTGAAACTTTGATATGGCGACTTTGCTGAATCATTGCAAATATCCATGGGAGTGGAATCCAGTAGGTGCTGCCTGGTGCAGGGATATCGTTCTGGAGAAAGCAGCAGCCAGAGTCAAAGAAATGCACATGGGATAGGCCAGTCCTTTAAAAAGATGTGATTTCTGTGAGGCTTTATAGAATTTTTCCAAAACAACTAATGAGAAAAACCTTAGAATGTTGTGGAAATTGAGGAGAAAGCAGCACAGGGATAGGGATGAGTGTAATTTTTGAGCTTTGGAAGTGTGACAAATGGATTCCATAACACTTTTCAAAGTAAACATTTGCCTTCAGCAGCGTCATATGTATCCCTAAGTGAGCCCCATCTATTGCCACCCTTGCTGTGTTGTTTTGGGGAGGATGGAGTGCACGTACCTCTCACAGCTACCATGAATGGTTCTGCTGTGTTTGGGTCAGCATGGGAACACTTCAAATCCCCCAACGTTGTTTTTAACCAGGGTGTGATGCCTTCCTGCAGTGGGATGCTCTTAGAGGAAGGCTCCAGCATGAGGAATAGCTTCATGTAACTGCATTATGTCACAGCCTTGGCTGACTTAGTTCCTTGGCCAACTTAATTATTTTTATGAAGAATGCCATGTAGTGTCAGAAGCAATGAGATGCTGAAATTCTGTATCTAAAATGAGTTTAAACTTAGTTATTGCTACAGCGTCAGTTAAAAAAAAAGTTCCAATGTCAGCAAGTACCTGAGAAAAGAAAGTGTAAAATAACTAAATATGTTTGTATAGTACAGTTTGCCAGTTTCAGCTTCCACAAGTGACTGATTTTATTTGGAAAGGGTAGGAGTATTTTAGGTTAGACTCTTTCACATTCTAGAACTGGAAGGTTTCATAACCCACACTGTATGTTGAAATGTGTATCAGATGGTATAATAAAAAAACAAATTAGATTCTTCCTTTCTTCTCATACAAAGAATACAGGCAAAGGGATTATAAAATAGTTATTTCAGAAGTGACCCAATGAATTTCTACCTGACAATGTAGAACAGAGGTGCCAACACCATCACAGTGTCTCTATGCAGATCATGGATTTAAATGGTATTTCTATTAAGTCACCTTATAGCTGGTTCCATATTTTAATGCTGACAAAGAGCATGACACCTTCTTTAGTGTAATTTGCTTTTTAAAATCACCTCTATGCATTGTTAATTATATTGCAGGTATGTGTACTTTGACATGCATTTCACTCAGCTTGGGTTGCATATAGGCGAAATATTTTTCTTTCACCATCAGTATTCAGAAACATATTTATTCTTTTTTAAACCTTGTTGAATTCTTTATCAGCTCAAAGTAGACTGAAAGACAAGTGCACAGCCTTCAATGTGATAAATTTTGCACCTCATTTTTTAGGTAGTCAGTAAGAAATGTCATGAAAAATAAAGGTTTTTTTAAATATTGTGTTTATCACAATGAAGTATTTTCATTATTGGGTTCATTAGCTTAGTTTTTTAGCAGAATAATTAGCTCAGCTTCAGTTAAGCCTGGAAATGCCTAACACTTCTGGAAATAAATTATTCTTTCTGAGACTTCCAAACTTCAGGCTGAACTGTTCTGCAGTAAAAATGTAGGTGTCTAATGTTTGGAAATAAATATATTTTCAGCCTCCAGTTTCACATAGGCAGTGTGCTGTGGTTACAGCCTATATAACCACGAGAAATATTCCTTCCTCTGTTCAAAGACACATCTATGTATCACGGAAAGGTGTTTCTGACCTGTAACATGAGAGTGATGATGGCAAACTTGTTCATACGAGTTCTATTGTCAGGGCAGAAGAAAATGCCCATGTTGGTGTTTGAAGGTGCAAAACTCTTTCTTGCAAAGGGCAGCTTCTATCCTAATGGGCTGCTCCATTTCTTGTGGCTGAACTTCAAGACAGATGTGGCAAATGACATTCAGAAATCACCAACAGTGGCTGGAGCAGCAGAGATGAACAAATAGGAGCTGTTGTAGAGCGAGGAGTTACCAGCCAGAGGAGTGACCTTCAGCTTAATATGCACTTGTCTGCATTGATTTTTATCTTCCAGCATGTTATTGAACACAAAAGCAAGATGAGCCAAATCCCCCTTATTGTTCTTGAATGCTGCAAGACTCCTTATATGAATAAGGGGACTAGGAGGTGACTCTATAAAAAGAATATTTAGCTGGGTTTTTAGATCATCTGCCAGATTTTAATCTCTGTAGGCATAGAAACAGGGTTTTTTTCTTTGACAGCCACACATCTGAAATTAGAGTTTAACTCCTACAGTCGTCAAAATAGATTTTCTGTGGTTTCAGAGCTTTTTCTAGCATCAAAAGAATATTCAGTTTAAGTTTCATCCCTGTTTTATGAGGACTTAGGTTAGATTCTTCTGCAGGCTGATTTCTTGTTCTTAGTTACAAGGCCTGGTGCAGCTTTTATGTTCCTGATTCTTATAATTTCTCCTGAAGGAAGGAGAGTTTAAAACCAGGCAGTTTGGATGAAGAGGGCCATTGGAGGTTATGTCTGTACAGCTGTCAGTCAATGCCTGGAACTCTACATATGCTTTTTACCAAATTTCAACCTACGTACCACCAAGGCAGTTGAAACCTTTTGGGCTAATGTAGACCAGAATGAACATTTTTGTAACAGGAGAATCAGGCCAGGAGAAATTTCCAGAGGTAGCCCAGTGACTTTATGGCCTGTGGCAAAAACTTGGCCTATTTTTTTTGTTTAATCTCTTCACTATTTCCAACTTCTTAACAGAATACTGCTCAGAAATATACATGGGGTTTATTGAACAAAAAAATTCCATCAGCTCAGCTATGATGATGCAAAACACTTTATTCTCAGCACAAATTTGAACCTGTGAAAAGAAAAAGCAGCAGCTTTGTAAATTCCCATTTGAGACTGTGCTATGTGTTTGGTAGGCAGAGAGATGACAAAGAGGAAAAATCATATTGGAATATGATAAGAAAGAATACTTTCTCTGAAATTAAGTTTTTTAACAATAATGGCCTTGCAAAAATGTGAGCAATATAGAGTGCACCAAACATTATACAGCTGCAAGTGGGAAAATAATTTAGGCAAAATAAGATGATCTGTTTCTTAATGCCTTTACTAGGCAAATCTAGGAAACTGTTCCATTTGCTTTACATTTTCTGGACACCTTATCTTTCCTGCTGTGAAATATTGAGCTAGTATTTCTTATTCCTTTCACTGTAGGTAGCTGAAATTTATGCATGGAATTAAAACCACCTCCCACATTGGGAGCCTGTCCACCTGAGATTCTACTCAGGAAATTAATTTTCTGTTTCAGAGGAAGAAGAGCAGGTAAAGAGCTCAGTCATCCCCTCTGTCATCCTGCTTCAGAGCAGAATCAACCATACTCTTTTCATCCCTGGCAAAGAGGACATAACTGCTCCTAAAGATTTCCATTTATGAAGTCTCTACAGCATTCTTAGGGAAATCTATCCTGAGCTTAAGTGTCCTTACAATTAGAAAGATTTGCCTAATATCTAACCTAAATCTCCTTAGCTGTAAGTTAAGCTCATTAATTCCTGTGATATCCCAAGTAAAAATGGTGAATGGATTCTTTCCTTCCAGTACATTAAGACTATTATCAAATCTCTTGTGTCTCTGTGTTCTGTAGCCTAAGAATCAACAGTTTATTAAAGGTCTTCTTGTAGGACAAATTTAATATGGTTCTTATTTTTTCCTTTCATTTTTTTGCCTTAAATTTTCAAAAATTACTTTTGCAACTTGTTTAGTTTTTCTTGGACAGCAGTGGGATACAATATTTCAGGTGATATCTAGATGAACTGTTATTTCAGGAACACAGTGTGTTTTTATGCCTCTGAGGAAATTGTTCCTCTTCTTGTAAGGCCATGACATTTACTGAGTCATAAACAACTTATGATCTGCTACAGCCTTCTGATCAAGTCTTCAGGGTTCCTAGTTAGCTGACTAGTCACTATTTTTTTTTGTCTCTACATTTCTTTTTTTTCCTTTTTGAACTGCCTTCACTTTTCTAGATAACTTCTCCAATTAGTCATATTTTTCTGGGGGCGTTTGTTTTGTTCAAGCTGCTTTTGTGTTCTTGTAGAAATTCTTGCACTCTATTTTCTCAACCAAAAATGTGTACTCTCTAATCCTGTTACTGAAACAAGCAAACAGGAACAACCAAGGCAGCCACTGAAGGAAGTTGACTTGATGTTCCCTCTCTAATGGTGGGCACCTAACAAGTGTAGAAAATTGTTTTCCATCCTTATTAGTACTGCCTCAGTAGTAGATTAATCGAGTTTACAAGGGTTTAAGTTTGGTGACTGTTATTTTTTGCCTTGGTTTTTTTTTTTCCTTTTTTTCCCAAGCTTTTTCCAAAGAATATACATGAATTTACAAGTACCAGGAGATTTAACATTTATCTTTTTCCCCTTTCTTTCCTTTTTTTTTTCCCTCTTGGATTTCAAGTGTCCATTGTTACCTTGTTACAGAAATAAATTAAATGCATTTCTGGTTACTAGTTTTCTGCCAAATCTCATAATCTAGAAGTTGACAACTAGTTTGATTATTTATGTCGATATGTTTCCAGGAAAGTAATCACACTTCTCCAGAGTTGTCTGACCCTTATTTTTGCTTCTGGGTTCTAAAATCCAGATAGACACAACATTTTTCCCTTTTCTGCCCGTCCAGTACTCCACTCTTGTCATGAGTTGCAACTGGTAACTAATTTTGACATTGCTTTATTCAGACCTTTAATGAAGTAAATCCACCCTCACTGTTTAGAGATTAAATTAACTTTTAAAAAACGTCCTAGATTATTTTTCCTGTCTTTTTTGCCCTGATTCACTGGTATTAACTATACTGGCAGCCTTCTTGCAATTGCATCACAAGTGCAGTCTGAAGCAAAATGATATTAAATTTTTGACCTTCTTGATTTTCCTCCTACTAGATTTTCTTCATCATGCAGTAGCAGATCAGTTTTATTATTTATTTTGTTCTCCCTTTGCATATATGTGTCCTTCTCATATTACTAATACACTTTCAGAATCACTTCAGCCAGCCTGTTGTGTCTGTTTGCTCTTGGGTTTTATATTTTATGTATGCACTTGTGCTATTCCTTTCTACTTATCCCTGGTAATTAAAAAAACCTTTTCAGATTCCTGGCCTTTGAAGTGAATAAATAATTTTGTGCCTTAGTGAAGTGACATCTTGATGATCATCTGTTTCACACTCAGATAATCTGTCTTTAACTGTCCTATTTTAGTAAATGAACTTCTGGTTCTCCTTTCTCTCTAAGTTTATTCAAAGCATATTGAATTCTGCTTTCATGATGTCTTTGCTTTCATTTTGTATTATTCTCTTTTCACTTCAACATGACTATCAAGTACCTTTTTGTGGTGACTCTTATGGGTAAATAGAAAGGTTATGACTAATAAGAAGGTTATAAATAATCTTCTCTCCCTCTCAAGGCTGGTGTGGACTTAAAGGAAAAGTGTGAGTGAAGTGGTTTCTGTAGAAATGGAAAAAGATTCAGGAGAGAAGGGTCCTGCAGGCAAACTTAGGCAATGCATATCATGTGACAGCTTAAAATCTGATCTCTTTGTACCACCAAATTAAAAACTGATCTACATTTTATATTGCATTTCTCTTGGGAATTATTTTTTTCTTTCTTGGAAGCTTATAACAATTCATTTGGGTGTGCTTTCCCTCTTGACTGCAAAATATGGCTCTTCTGAAGACACTACTGGTTTGGCATTGTATCACAGGAGAAACTGCAAAAGAAGGGTGAAGGGAAAATATCAAAATAAAATCCATTTCTAGGAGGAAAAACTACTGTTTTATGACTGTTAATTGTATGATTGATCTGAACGTGTTTTAGGGTGGAATTGGCTTTTCTTCAAGGTATTATTTTGTTGATTACTGTCACATCTGACCCAACATCATATTACATAATTGAACTAATATCCCATGATACAGAGGAACTTTTTCTGGAAAGTCTGGAGGCAAAAAGCAGGACTGATATTTTCACTTTAAGAAGCCTTTCATTTCAGGATTTTGCTAAAAAAAAAGATGATTACACACACTGATTTTCCATTTATAAGTGCATAATTTAAATTTTTCTTACCTCAGAACAATTCTATTCCATTTTCAGTTGATGTTTCTGTAAGATACGTTAAATTAGATGGGTAAATAAATTGGCAAAATTACTACAGAAAGGCTGCTGAGAACATACCAATTCTGGACATTACTTGTAGCATTTAGGAGTGTTAGGAGAACACAGGAGATGTCCTCCATAAAAGCTGAAGATTTATGTTACAGGAGTATAGGCTTTTTGGAATGTTTTATATGAAGTAGATATTGAAGATATTTGTTGTATGAAATATAACTTTAAAAGTCTTTATTGGAGATTCTCTTTGTTCCTCACTTTTATGCCTTGCCTGTGCCTGCAGAGGGTTATGAACTTATTTCAGTGATAGAAAATTTCAGGAAGAACTACTTCAGCCATTCCTTATCATTGGCATATAGTAAAAGCAATTAGTCAACTCGGGGAGTTTGGATTTTGCAGGTATTTCATAGACTTCTTGCTTCACACAGGGAGAAGGAAGGAATGGCATGTATTTTTTTCCTTTATCTTTTATTAACTGCAAAATTGAAAGAGATCTCGTGTTTTAATTTCACAGTGATCTCTAGCTTGTCATGTTTGTCTGTGCACTATGCACTGTGTCTTCTTTAGATCAATGGATTTTCTGTTTTGTCCTAACATGCTTTGTGCACCAAAGAAGTGACAAAAATGGGTTTCGTGCATATTTTAGATGCCTACAATGCCTCTCATAGTGAACAAGATTATAAGCATCTGAAAATGCACCATCTTGAGTGGTTTTATAAGTATCAAATATTAACAAACCATCTGTGTTAAATAAGTTAATAACACCTCTTGATAAATTCTCTGATACTTTTGTCTGCTTCCACTTTACTTTGTGCTTTATATAAAATAGTTCAGGTATGGATTTTCATCCATTGAAAAATACATATAGCAGCCACAATAAGAAATTTATTGTGGCATGAAGATAGACTTGCAATCAACTCAGCACACTGCACGAGATCCTGCTCTTGACAGTAATTTATTCTAGTTTCAAAAAGTAAGAACTTTTCCCATACTAAGATGTTAAAATGTGAATACAAAAAAATCCTGTGGTACCATTTCTTTAGCTAGTTATCTCATACTTTGGAAATTTGCTAAATTAGCTGTATTATTCTGATTGAACAAGCCTGTGTTGGGTGTTTCTGCTCTTTCAAAATAGCTCTTTTACCTGGGTGTTCTCTGTAAGGGTCATTTTGCTTTCAGAGAATTCATTGAAAGTCTTTTCTTTCTGTTGTGAGACCCCAGGAGATCCCTTGCACCTTTCTGTGGCCTGGGTGTCACAGTCCAAACACAGTTCATTCTCTTTGGTCCCATCTTTGCCTTTGGAAGCTCAGCTGGCACTGAAAAGAGCAGTGCATCTCCCAAGACCTTGGGAATTAAATATTCAGGAAGGTTTCTCAGTCAAAAGCTGGAAGAATTTCAGATAGGCAAACATTTTAGTTCTTCTAAAACCCAAACAAACCTCAACTCCCCAACTCCTACTACACTTTTGCAGTCTAAGTGTTTCTGAAATCACCTTTTAAATGGCCCACCAGCTTATCAAACAAATTTTAAATGGTAAACCTGACTTTTAAGCTCAGAAATACAAAATGAGCCAGACTGTGCTCATAACCATATTTGTAGATGCATTTGTTACAAGGTGATGAGTCCCAAAAGGAGCTGCATCTTGAAAATTGTGTTGTCTAACTTCTGGATATTCACTTTTATCCCTGTATGTGCTTGATTAATACCTGCACAGCTACTTGTATAGATGTAACTAATTTTTTTAAATAAAATGCTATGAAATATGAAAATAGTGTTATATAATTTCTGCAAGGGTATATACTGTATTATTTTTACTAATCTATTGTAGAAAGACAAGAGGGGGGTTTTTCCTCCCTCCAAAGTTAAATAAACTTTTAATTAAATAAAGCTTTTCTCTTCAAAATGGTGTCTACAAATATCTAATCCCAGAGCTACAATTTCTCAACCTTCCTCCTCTTCTATGAGATGTTGCTATGGTTTTTACCCTGCTGGGTAGTGAAATGCAGTAATTTGTTTAGCAATTCCTTTCTTCCACAATACTGTACAGACACAGAGGAGGCTTGCATTTACCAAGTGCATCAGTGTGACAAGTCTGCTGTTTTTCACAAATCCTTCTAATATAAGTCACGGTTTGTGAAGCACATATATTTTGGGTTAGAAGCTGAAATTCTTATCTAGCAAAAATAAATTTCGCTGATGGCATTATAGAAAGCTGTTCCAAGTGCTGCCTTTCTTCCTCTCTGCAGTAAATGTGAGGACCCTCGAAGGGGCAACAGATGATATGTATTATCTTTTTGAATTTGTTGGGCATTACTAGTTAGACAATTAAATAATCAGATGCTTGAAAGAAGCTTAAGTCATAATTCAGGTTTCATTAAGTGGTGAGAATAAGAATAGTTTTTTTACACCTGTTCTGTTTCAGTATGATCTGAATTGCTTCAAATCTTAAAGCAAGACTGTAATATAAGTGGTAAGCAATGATAAGGTTTGCAAGGGTTTCTTTGAGCAAGGCTTGCATCTTCACAATTGCTCAATATCTATAAGACATTTGGTTTATAACCTTCTCCAAACAAGTTGGGCTGTGTTGAACACAAAATATTTGAAAATGTAGAAGGTTCTGTCATAGCAAACAAGCAGTTTAGGGTTTGCTTGCTTGGTGGTGGTGCTTCAGCCACAGAGGACTGTGATCTTGGTGTCCAGTGAAGGTGCTGCATTGCAAGGTTTAAAAGAGCAAAGCGAAAGGGAGTGACAGTCAACAAAAAGCTCCAGGGAAATAGGATGCAGGATGAGCAAGACTTAGTTTTATTTGGGCAGAAAACACAGCAGGCTGATGTGTGGAAATGTCTCCTGTTTTGCTTTACCAAGCCATGAGGTAGCTGTTCTACTATGGATTCTCCTCAGTTTCATTCAGTCTTTTGATAAAGTTTCAAGTGGTGAAAACTCCAGCTCTTGTTTTGGGAGACAAATTGTCCTATAGTGTAATTAATCCCACAATCAGCTTGTTTCTTCATATTAATCAAAGCATATATTCTTAATTAACCCCTGGGCCTTCTTGCTTTGCATGCTCAGCAGAACACATTAGAATTGATGGCTTATGGTCATTTTTTGCTGCTTTTTGTATATTATAGCACCTACCTCTTCAAATGATATCTGGTACACTCTGACTTCTGTATCCTGTTGCTTCTCACTGCTCACTGATATTTGCAGTATGGGAAAAAACTCTGGAGTCCATTTCTGGCAGGAAAAAGTGAAGAATGGGCAAAACATAATATTACTTTTTTTTTAAAGTAGGTCATTAAGCTCTTACATGCAGTTTATGAAAGCCTGTGGGCTGCTTCTTACCAGGCAGCAGTCAGCCAGCTTGCTGGATTTAGAGCCCAGCTAGTTCTACATAATTTGGGAAAGAAACCCAAGGCAAAGAGGACTCTGTGACTGAGGGAGGTGATGTCCATGGCCTGTCCTGTAAACCTGCAGCCTCACTGGATTGTGTAGGGAAAGCAGTGCCCTAACCACCCCTGTGCAGTGCATGAAGGAATGGTCATGGATCAGCTCAGATAAAATGACTGCATTTTGTTTCAGTGCAGGATCAGATGAAAGTTTCAGTAGCATTCCATGCCTTCTTTGCTTTCAGCTGTTTGCATGTTTTGGTGCTATCATCCAGCTCTCTGTGTTGCTAGGGTTTCAGCACACTCCTCTGTTCAGTTCTTGTGGATGAAATGAGTGTTTTATTGCAATCGTCTGGAATTTTCTTCATTTAGTCTAGCAGAAAAAGTACATCTGTCAAATGCACCTGTCTTTCTGCACTGAACTGTCAAGAATTGATGCATAACTCCCAGAAGTATAGAGGAGTTGTTCTCAGCACCTTGACTTTTCATTTCTAAATCACCCAACATTCTCCTAACCTTTTATTTACCTCACAATCATACAGTAAATTTGCAGTAGACTGACTTCTCACTCAACCTCCCAGACTGTTTCCTCCATTGAGGTGTTTCTATTCTTCCACTTCATCTGCACCAGCTTATGCCCGTGGGATTTTCCTCCAGGTTTGTGGATACTTACTTTAACATGCAGAATATTATAGAATTTGAGGTTTTCTGGCAGCTGGACTAGTATGACATGTTTTAAAATGGCTTTAATTTCACTTATTTGATTTCTCTGAAACTCTTTCATTGCCATCTTCTGTGTCTTCCCAAAATCCAACCTCATTTTGGATTATCCAAACAAGGTCAGTAAAACTTGAGCATGGGTGTGTTTGAAAGATAAGGAATTCAGGGACTAAGTTAGAGAATTTAAGGTCAACAGACCATAAAATATCATCTCCAAATTTTAGTAGGAAAAGTACTAGGGATTCTTTCTACCAAAGTTTTAATAGCAAACTGCCATATAGAGAAGAAAAAAGCTGACAGTCCTCAAACACTTATAATTATGTTGATGTTATACACTCATTTTAAAATCCTAATTGGGTTGATTATTACAATCAATAGATTATAGTTGTCTTGATATTGTGCTTTATGAGGTCACATGTGGACGATGAAAGCAGAATCACGTTGATGTTTAAAACCAACAGGTAGTAATTACATTGTTTGGAAATTGAATTGGGTTTCTCATGGCCTTGAAGATGAGTATGGAATATCTCCAAGGGTAGAGATTCTCCTTTTCCACTTACTTCAGCCTGGCTTTGGCATCTCTACCTCTCCTAGAAGGCAGTTCTACAAAGCATAAGATCCCTTCCTGCCCCTTTCCCTCTGAGCCTTGTGTGTCCTCTCCAGGTAGAAGAAAGCAGCTCTCAGCCTCTCTGTGAATTAATGTGCAGCAGTCACTGCCTGTGCTGGCAGCTCTCCACTGGGCTTTACCTGGTGTGCTGGTTTGAAAGCAAACCAGTGGGAGATTCCTAGTCAGAACTACACTTTAATAGGAAAATTGAAATAAAATGCAGCAGTACAAAAGCACTGACACAGAGTACAACCTGACGCCCTGTCAGTGCAGGTTGTTGGCAGCAGTTTGATTAAATGGTAGCTGCAGTCCTCCTGGAGTGACAGATGTGGTTCTGTTGAGGCAATGGTCCTGTAGAAGGGTGCATTTTTCTCTGAAGGTGCAGTGGTGGTGTAGAAGGGTCTGGTCTTCCTTTGGAATCCCTCAGTACTGTATCCTGGAGTGGGCCCTCATTTCACTTGGGTTTCCTTTTGCTGCTGCTGTACCTTCCTCACCACCTTCTCATCCCTTGCCAGTCACATTTCTCCAAGCTCTGTGTATGTGGAGCATATTTGCCCTTGGAGCAGCACAGCTGGGAGCAGGGCACAACGTGATTTGCTCTGTTTTTGGAGTCAGAACAGCTTCCCCAGGACTCCTTGTGGGTCAGCCTTGGTAGTGAGCAGCTCCTGGTGCAGAGTGAAACCAGTGTGTGAGTTAAAGATATGACAGCAATGTAAGACCTGTGATCAAAATCCAGAAAACTCTGCATTTTTTTCCTCCAAAATGAATTTCACCTCAGCATGAAGCTTCAGAGGGGGTGTGTGTGAGATAAAATAGAGCTTTGCTGCTGTAAACCCTGGATGCTGAGGCAGAGCAACTCCTTCAAACTCTTATTCAGCAATGAAACATTACAAGCTTGTTTCATCTATTCTTTTGACAACCACATCTTAATGACCCAGAAAAGAGGTATCCAAGCAAAAACATAGCAGGACTTTAAAACCCTAAAGGAATTCAGTCACTAAATTGTCTACAATTATGTGACACCCACACATGCTGGCTTAATGTATTACACCAAGAATGTGTTGATGACTTCACCAGCAGTTTCACATTAAAATCACTGAGCAGAGCATGGTGATTTTATTTTTCACTCTTTATGTGGAGAAGTAAATTTAATAAATATTTTGTGAATATAATTATTTTATGTTAACTATATTTACATTGGCATATATCATTTTAAAAGGAACTATTAAACTCAGCAGTAAGGAGAGAGAATATGTATATATACAGTTCTGCTCGTTAAGTAGGGCTGTGAACTGACTTCATCATCAAACTCAAGGTACATAAATGGAAAGGATATGCCAGGGAAATATTTTACAATTTCAGTGTTCTCATTTCTCTTAGTGATGCAAATCTCTTTTTTTACCCCCCCTTCGATGAAAATGAGGATGAAATTCTTTTTTTATGTAGATTGAATTCTTTAGCCTTAATTAAATTATAATGGTTAATAGAAGAAGGGTATCCTATGAATTTGAAACATTTCAGATTTTAACTGAGGATGCTTTCTCTCTATAATTTTTTTAAGTGATAACTGCTAGATTAAGCAGGTCTTAAGTGGTCTTGTATCATTATTCAATCTTCTTGTATAACCAAAAAAAGCTTTAGAGCAGAAGGTAAAAATTGTTGGAGGGACTGCATAGTATTTCTGGTGTCTCAACACTGCTGCAAATAAAGAAAATAAACCTATTTTCAGTTTTCACAGATTTTTAGTATAATAGTTCAGGAATTCAAGTGGAAATGGGTAGGCCTTGAAGAAAGCAGACACACTGAACATTGTGGAAAACTATCAGTTGCTTGAGGAGAAATCTTGTTGGACATCACAGAAACATATTACTATTCATTGAAATTAAATCTTTTTTCTTTTCTTTGACTCTCTTTATGTGTTAGAGGAAGAAGCATTCCAGGGTTTTACCAGAAACCTGAGGTGCAACACATTTCTGCTATTTAATGTCAAGCAAGTTAATGTTATGCCTCAGTTTCCCTGGCCATAAATGGGGATAATGATACTTATCTCCTGTAAATTGCTTTGGGAACTTTTGATTATGAAAGTTGAATATGATTATTCATTATGTTTGCTTCCTATGAATATTCTAGTGAATGTGTTTCGCAAGGGGATGATTAATTTTCAACAAATATCGGAGACTTGAGAAAATGAGTTTATATCCTCATAAATATAAATGTTCTGTTTCAGATGCTGAGGAAAAGTGACATATTTGTATTCCATACAAATGAAGCCAGTATTCTCAAATGAGGAACACTGAACCCACACGTGTTAATCACGTGTTCTTTCATGCCAAGAGCTATCAAGCTCCCCTCATGCCAAGTAAGAAATACATAGATATACTTTTAGACAAAGTAAGAAAGAGATATAGATGCCAAAGTTTACTGAGTTATGGTTATTTCTGCATGTTACAGAGGTGAAACACATGGAGTGTTTCCTCTGAGAGCTTTTAAATATGCAGAGTGTCATTCTATGGCTTGGTTGGTGTGGAGTGATGTGGGATATGAATGTCTTGTCACAAATGTCACTCCAGTGTCACCATGGAGAGGTCACTGTTTAATAAGTATGTATTTCAGAAAAGGCCTGAGTACCAAGAGATGGGATAATCCATGATTGGTCTTTACAGAATTTTGTAGTGGTCAGTCACCCTCAGTGTGAGGAATGTTTGCCTCACAGCTGAGATTCTCTGTCTTGCTCTTGTTGCTCTCTCCCTTTCCTCTGTGGAGATGCTTAGATGGAGTTACACAACACTGGACACTCCTTTCAGGTGGGCTGAAGAGATCAATCTTTGTCTACCAATAACACGTTTTTCTAACCTTAAAACCTTACTTGTCATATGTTTACACTTTCCCTCTAATTTCTCTGTTCTCTTTGATTACCAGATGCTGTGTAGTCACATGGTCTGTAACATTGTCTTGTTCTTACACTTTGCTCATTCTTTGTCAGATACTGAAGTGGGGCTTATTCTGGTTTGTACCCAACCTCGTGATAGTTTATATGAATTACCTTTCCACTGAATCTGCACTTCCTTGTCAGAATTGCAGCTTTTTTGGCTTCAAGCTATCATTCCCTTGGTGGGACCTGAACAAAACAGGTGAGTATGAGTATCAGAACTGTCATCTTCATCTTACTGTTGAAAAATGACATGTAGGCAATATGTTTTTAATTATTTCAAAAGCCTACTTGCCTAGGTTTAGATGAATGCAACTGTGCTTCACTTTGAGGACCAGGAGCTAAGAAGTAGTTAGGAGCAAGAGGGACCCATTTTCATCCTTGCTAAAGAAAAACCCTTAAAGTTTTTTACTACTTTAATCTCTGTGCCCAGAAAACGAGGAGCACAACAACAGCAGTGGTCAAGAATGAGGTGAATCCACAGAGATGGGTTTGGGGCTGGCCCTGAATTTAGTTGCTGTTATTGCTGAATAACACTCTTCATCAACAATAACATCTCAACCCACCCTAAAAGGAAAGACATAGGTAAAGCTGTCATGCAAGGTATAATTTCCATTTCTAGAGATGAAATTCTAGAAGCATCAGTGGGATATGGGGACAGAAGACAAAAGAAAATTCTCAGGTAGCCTGAAACAAAAACAGCAGTAACTGAAGAGAGTGTTCACGCAAGATTTCTGTAGGATGGCCTTAAAAAAAATATTTTTACTTATAAGAGCTTAATTGAATAATTACTGCCCTGTGGCCAGAGCAAAACTCAGCAAAGCACACACTCCAGCCTCCTGTAACAATCTGAAGATTAGTTGGAGCATCTAAAAACCTAAATAAAAACCCCAGCAATAGCAAGCCAACAGGCCAGAGCTTTATAATTTTGTCAACTTTTATTTTATTTCATTTTTTTTTCAGAGGTGTGAATAGATATTGAATTGTGCCTGAAAAGTGTGATTGTTTTGTCACTCCCGCTGCACCAGGGGATTTTTATTTTGGCAGTTATCGTTAAGTAAAAACTGCCAGTGAAAGAGTTGAGCAAGAAGAACATATTTGAAAGATTCCTGCACCAGTCAAACTCGCTTAGCCCCTTAATCCCTTACATTGGCAGTTGAATCCAAGAAAAAATGTAGCAGTGCACAGAGGAGCTATAAACAAACAAAGCTTGAAGCTCTTGGCACCTTAAAAAATTGCCTGTTTCTTGTAAATACATTGCAATAAAACAATAGCTACTGAACATTAGTGGAGAAAGAAATCAGCCATGAGGAACTCAAAGTAGGTGGCCTTCCAATTGTGGGGGAAAAAGTCAGGAAAGTGGCTGAGATAAATCCTGCAAATACCATGCAAGGTTTTTGAGTACTTTTATTAATAAAACACACCAATAGAACGCATGCAGAAAACTAAATTGATCATTTGAATGGTGGAATATTTGTCTAAGGACCAAGGCACTCCATTCCCTGCAATTTAAACTGCTTTCTCTGATAACACGTTGTAAAGTCCTGCCTTACCACCCTTTCTTAGCCTTAATCTCTCATATTCAGCAACATTTTTGCTACAGAACATGGGAAAGAAATAAAATCAGGTGTCCCATTTGTAAAGTGCAGTGATGACAGCAAGGATGCATTCTCATAATTTGCTTCACCATGAATTGTTTGAGTATCCTGTTAAAAATGAAATGGGAAGAATTTTTGTGGTGACTTAATGATGCACGTGCCTACAACTGAAAAAAAACAATATTTGAAACCGTAAAATTTGGATTGAAATTCTATGATACTAATATCCCAATTCTGTAAAATATAGACTGAGGTAGAAATACTGCACAAAATAAATGGCAAATGGAACACAAAGTTCTGCAGTTGGCCACTTTAGATATGCAGAAGGTTTTTATTTTTGGCAACAGCTATATATTTCTGTAATTGTCTTTTTTGGTAGGTGGAGTGGACAATTAAGGAATCAAGAGAAAATTGTAGGAGGAGATGAAACACAATGAAGCTATTGAAAACTGCATTTGCTTGTTTCCTTTTGTTCTATAGTTTGTCTTTCTTTTGATTTTGCATCCTATACATTGCCCCTTCTGCCATTTAGGTCTACTCAAGACACTTTTGCACCATTTACCAGATCTCACACTGATAAACCAGTAATGGACACGCTGCAAAACTACTTTGTTAATTTTTTTCTGGATGTGAAATCTGATTCTGAATGCCTAGGATACATTTTCATCAGCCTAAAACTTTCATCATGATGGGAATTCTAGTTTGCCTTCTTTTTGCTCTCACTTTTGAAGTAAGACTGGGATGAGGCAGGGAGGGCCACACAGATATGAACTGGGGTTTAGCCAGGTGTTTTCATTAAGGAGACAAGGGCTTGCCTGAAAAAGTAGACCAGGTGCCACATCAGAGAGGATTATTACCTGTAATTTTAAGTGGTAGTAGAGAGAAAGCCTCCTAGAGAGTAAGATGGATATATCTGGAAGTTTTGCAGCATCTTGAACCTCAAGTTACTTCCCTGTGTGTACTAAACTCTGTGTGGGAAAAGCATGAGGTGCTGTGCTCATGCAACTCCCTTCATTTGTATGAAGCTCCTCCTCAGAATGGTTAGTAAAACATATGCTGGTATGCCTGTGAGGTGAGGATTACAAAATCATCTCCTTTGAGAGTGTGTACTACACACAATCTTTGTTAGCAATAGAATGTAATAAATCCCACATCTCCTGGCTGTCTCAGGTGAGTTTGCATCCCAAGCTCTATCATTTCTAGAGCACACTGCATCCCCCAGCACAGACTGCAGGGCAGGGGAGAGGCTTCCTTGGCACAATCCCCCTCCTCCCAGCTTCCTGAGTGACAAATGGAGGGTTTGAAGGCAGCAGATTTAGGGTACTTGTCTGCCTTTATAAAATTTCTCTGCTAAATCTGTGCAGTTCCTGGGCTTACTTAAGCCTGGAAGTAGCACAGACAGCAGCACTGGTTCTGAATGTGTGTAACTGCACTGTGTGAACAAGACACAGCAGGCTCTGATACCCTGGGACCTTTGGCATGGAGAAGGTGCTCAATATCTAATAATGCCATTTGATGTCACCCTTCAAGACAGAGGATTTAATTCTGCTGTTTTTCTGAGAATGATCCCCACAGAAGTCAGTAGTGCCAGGGAGGTGTTGGGTTGCTGCTGCAAGAGGCTGAAACCCTCCCAGGCAGTTCTTGTGCAGACAGGCACACCATCACTGGTGATGAATATACCATAATGTATCAATCATGTTCCTCAGTGCTACCATCTCTGGAGATCAGAGAACATATGATTTGTTGTTTAAGCGTGAACTAAATAGATAATCTCTATTTACTTTGCAGTACTTGGAAAGCCCTTAAGTCAGAATGATAGTTTAATTGTATGGTTTCCATCAGCATCCAAGATTTGTTCACTGTTTTGCATTCACTACGTCATAATTTCTTCCTGGAATTCACAGGGGACTTATTTTCACTTACATGAAGATCTCTTCATGCTGTTCTGTCAGTGAGAAAGAAACTTAAAGTGGGAGTAAATTAGGCTAATATACAGTGCTGTTATATTGTCAAAGAGATGTAAAGCAGTGTTATTGCAGCAGAATATGATGTCCATCTTCTCATTTCAGTTCTCAGCACAAAGAAATTCTCTCCTTAACTGAAAAGGAAATGATGAGGTAACTAACTTAGATTAACAGAAATGGTAGTAGCCCTTTTTGCTGCACATCTGATGATGTTCCCTAGGATGACTGTTGCTACTTGGGTTTGGGTAAAATCCTAAAGAATAAGAATTGCAGATGCTCTCCTTCTGGTGTTTTAGGATAGAGAGTATTTGTGTCTGCATGGGCCTGACAGTATGTGAAAAATGAATTATTGCCAGTGAGAAATGAAAGTTTATTAAAAAGAAGTGCTTATCTTCAGAGAGAAATAATCACAGTGCATTTCCAGTTGAGTTTCTTAAAAATAAACAACCAACTCCCCAAAACCAGAGGGTCATCAAGAAAAAACTTAATGGGAGAGATCCATGTAATGCATTTTTTAAAAAGGCAATGCATTTTTTAAAAATGTAGTTTGATATTTAAGCACTACATGGAAACAGGAGAGCTCTTTAAATCCACTTAGGATCTTCCTACCTCCTGGGTTTCATTTTAGAATTCGGTGTCATCGCTGAAGCACAAGGACACTGCTCTTCCTGGCTTTAATCTGTATTTTTCACTGGGTTGATTTTCATTGAAACCAGCAATATCTTTCCTTTCATGAAAGATTCCTTTATGAGGCACTCTTAAAATTTTTGATCTTGACTTTTGGTACTGCTGACTGATAATCAATCTCTGTTTTATGAATAATATCTTTAAGTATAAATATTTTAATTAGATTTAGCAGGAATTATTATGAATAATATATTTTACCATCAAAAGCAATCACTAATAATATAGTATTTGATGTTCTGTATTTTCTTTACCATATAAAAGCCTTCTCTCTGCACTTTAAGTTACATTAGCTATTTAGAAATATAAATACATATATTATAGCTCTAAATATTTCACTCTGTCTTTTGTCCTACACGTAATTTCACAGGCTCCTTGTAAAGTGAACATGTGGTTTTGACAAATTCAAAACAAATTCTTGGAATGTGCGATGTAGCTATCAGCAGTGCCAGTAATTTCCAAAGCCAGCTTCACAAATGAGTCTGAGAACAGTGGTGTGAACTCAAAAGTCAGTGGTTCTTTTGGTCTGAGGGTAGCAAATGTCTTTTGTAGCTGTTTTTATGCTGAAGGGCTCACAAAACCAAATATTCAGTGCTGGCCAGAGAAGCTGGGCTCTTTAGGTGAGTGGCAAGCCCCAAAAAGGTGCCAAAGGAAGAGGCAAAGAGCAGAGGAGCTCTGGCCACACGAGCTCAGCTGGGCTCACGGCTCTGTTTGGCTCTCTGGTCTTTGTCTTTCTGTAACCATGGCCAAATAGGAATAGAAGGGAATTTGCAGGTCCTGGATGTGCAGCACAGCAACTCCTTTTGGTCCATGCCTTATGCTGGTGTCAGCTTGAAATCAGGATCTCAAACTCAGCATATAGAAGGAAAAAGGTGAAAGGTAAAGAACAGCTCCCATCATTATTTTATTCACTAATTGGGCTTAATTTCTAATATAGCGATTTTGGTCCATTAATTTCTGGCTTCATGCTCCCCTTGTTTATCAGAAATTATCTCTACACAGCTGTTTGATTTTATGAGTAGGCATTATTTGGTTTGGACTACTTCAATCTTCCTGTCTTGTGCTTTTAATTCTGGTGAAATGGTTTCATGCATCAGTCTGAACTTGTTTCCTTGGACAAATAGATTTGTCTGTGGAACAGAAGGTACAGAAAACAGTAGCCCTGTAGTCTTTATTTTTCTGTTGTGTAATTAGTTTTAATTTGTGCTTTTTGCTGTTTGGTGAACTTCAGGAAACTGCAGTGAAAATAATATAGAAAGGAAAGCCAGTTCAGGGATATATGAACCTTACTTGATATTCCAACATAAATTGTAGCACTCTGCTTAAGAAAAAATGTGGAGGAAGATGAAATTTACTATGTATTCCAAAACATCCCACCCTTTCTGAGCGAGGCATTGGTGCTGAGAGCTTGGTGGTTTGGGAAGCAAGCATTTGCCTGCCTGCAAAGTGAGGGGCGGCGCAGGGAACACCCTGCATGTGAATCTCAGGCAAAAATGGAAAAGGGAACTGAGAAAACACAACTTTGTGCAGTCTAAAAGCAGCAAGCAGCTAAAGCCCTCCTAAATCAATAATTGTTTGCTAGAGATTTACCTTGTTTTTAATAGAAAGCCTTGAAGTATGTTTCTGTAACATGAAACTCAGTGGTCGTGTGTGAGAGTATTATGTAATTGTCCACACATTCCACTTGAAGCTGTAGGGGAAATACAGAGCTCTACAAATCTATATTATATCCTGTATAATATTCACTAAAGCCTTACAGCAGGCTTAATCAGTTGGACATGAATTAATGATGGTTATCAAACAAAAAATAATGAATTCCAAATAAATACTTATTGCATAATTGAGGTCACAAGAATTTTCTATGAATAAAATATATTTGTATTTACAATGCATAAATTCAGCTGTGAGACTGTTGGCCATAAACAGCTTTCTGATGGAAGTATTGATGAGCTATGTTAAATTAGTAATAGCTTGAATACATTTCTTAATTATGTCACAACTTTGTGTGTAGGCATGCTGTTTGACGTGAATTGGCTGCCATTTATTTTGTCTGTACTAGGAGAACAAAATGGTAGGATTATTTTTTTTAATTTTTAAAATCTAACATATACTCAAGAGCCTCAGTTGATGATAGAATGTTTAGGATTAGTCTCTTTTGTTTATATATGCAGTGGATGTTATGTTGTTTACTTCTTTGCCAAAGACAATTCAGATAATTTTGTCATCAATGCAATAATTAGCATAGATTCACATGTATTGGAGAAAACATAAATATGTTACTCTGGTCCTTCTCAAAGAGCAGGGCAGAATGCACCCAAGGGCTGCATACATGGTGCAGCATTTACAGAATACTCTTTGTTTAAAAAACAAACAAGCAAAGGTAAAATATAATAGGAGGGGGTACTCGGGAGTAGCTCTAGAGTCATCAGAGTAATCCTGTGTGACACCAACCATTGGTATTTAGCATTACAAATGGAAGCCTCGGGGCAGTGGCACCTCTGCTGTGCCCAGGGTTCTGTGAGCTCATGCTGGGCTGTAGTGACCAGGGAGAGAAGTGATTTCCAGACCCAGATGTGGTTTGGTACTGGTGGGTTAGCATGGGAACTTTGTAAACCACATCATCTCTTTGCACACCAGTTCCCTATTCACCAAATGAGAATAACTCTTACTGACACAGCTGGAGCTGTGAAGTTTGTGTAATGTTTTTAATCCACCGAGCTGAGCCATCCTCAGTCATTGCAGTTTTTGAAAAATTATTTGAGTGCTTCCAGTTGAATTAGCATCACACATTTCAATAGATGTGAAATTTGGTTTTAATGAGCATAAACCACCCCCTGTTTTGGAAGCAGTGTTATCACTATTGCTCTCTTATCTGAGAGCCCTGGTTATGGCCCATAGTAAAATCCTTCTTGCAAAAAGCTGTGAAAGAGAAACAGATAAATAGAAAAGCAAGGAAGCACAAGTGCACGATAGGCAGAAGCCTTAACGTGTCAGCAGTCTTATTGCATTTTGCTCCTCTTTTTTTCCTCAGCAAATGGGAAGTTTCAAGAGATAATTACAGAACTAATAATGAGCCTTGTCAGCATTAGCCACCCCTAAGAGACAAGCACAAAATGGTGAGTGTTCCAAGGTGCTTATTTAGAAGTTTTAGTGAGATGGATAAAACAAGGTTGGAGGAGCATGAGGAAAAGTGCAATGGACAGGAAACAAAGAGAGGCTGGACTCACCAGAGCAAGTGTCAGAGCAGAAGTGCAAAGGAACTTGTCTCTCAGACAGAGACATAATTGTCCTTATTGCCCTCCTAACACTAAGGAAAAAAATTCTGAAGCATAAAATTGTGTTGGAAGAAAACAAAACATGTGAATGAAGGGCAGAATGAAAATCTGTTTCATGAATAAAATCATTATTTCCTAATGAAGGGCACATCCTCTTGCAGAGTGGGGTCTGATGATCCCTTGGGCTCCTCTTAATCAGCTCACTGCCCTTGCACTAAAATTTGAATGGGTTCATGGTGGAAGAAGGACTTGTGGTTTCTGAGAGTTGTGACCCAGTAGAAGCAGCCTCTGTAGAAATGTTGAAATGCTTCAAGTCACAGTTTTGCCTTTGGTCTACCAAATAATTTTCGGATAAGGTCTAAGGGATAAATCCTGTTGAGAAGTGATAAAAATCTTCATCCTGCACATTTAAAACAAACCTACATAAAAGAATAAAGAAACATACCATGAAGGGTAGTAGTGTGTTAGTGAAGGTGGTATCTCCATGGTTCTTGTTTCTTTTTTTGTATTTTATAGATATTTTTTAAAGGCATGGATGTACTTACCTACTCCATCTTTATTTATGTTCCACTATTAAGAAAAGTTCAGAAAGATAAAATTGAGTGTTTTGTTTTGTTTTTCTTTCTTGAATAATGAAGAATTAGAATGAGATTTATAGTGCAATTTATACTCCATACCCACATAGTCTTGGATGCTTTTTCTGACAGAAGCCAGCACAGAGAGCCACCCACTTAAAAATTCTAGTAATATCTGTTTTCCAGATAAATACTTTCAACAGTAGAGCCAGCTAACATACAGAAATTGCTTTTTCTTCTTTTTTTTTTTTTTTTTTTTTTTTTTTTTTCTTATGAGGTTTGTAACATTTAGGTCATACTCAGACCAAGGACAAAGAAACAGTAAGATTTTCACTTTATAGCCCCTATTTCATAAGTAGCAGGAGTAGGTCAGAACAATTACAGTATATCTCATAAAATTGTCTGCCTCCCTACTCTGCCACTTGATTATTCTGTATAAATTTTCAACTGAAACTGTAAAATCTGCAATATTTATACTATAGCATAAAGCTGTAAAGATGTGAAGCCTCTCCATTCACTCATGTCCTTCCACGAAAGTGAGATTTTGAGTAAATTTTACTCTTTAGAGTCCGTAAGAAAATATCACACTTTGTCCTTTAGAGGTTTGTTTTACTGTAGCCTGTTATTTCAAAGTTACATAATTTCTGTCATACCCACCTGAAAGAAAAAATTAAAAAACAAATTCCAGCAATATCTGTGGGTTAGATTTTGAAGAGAAAAAAGACACCACACAAAATATTCTTTAGAATTTAACAAGAACGTGATTATTTTACAACTTAAAAAAAGCAAACTTTTACATCCTTGTGGCAGTGCCAGTTGTGTTCTCTTTTTCAAACGTTGTCAAAAAGTTATAAAGCACAAAAGCTTTCAAGCACTGAAGATTAATCCTCCCTCCCACAAAGATATAGATTGTAGTCAAATTCTACAAACCACGTTTTGCTTCTAGCTACATATTTTTAAGAATAACTCTGAAGCAATATCAAAAGCAGATGGTGCAACAGCAGCATTGAAAAAGCATTTGGTGTATTGTAAGTGTCAGGTTAGAATTCACAACCTGATGAATTGCCCACAAGTTCAGTGCTAAAATGGTGCCATTTCTGTTTTAAAATAACTAAGTTAGAAACTATTTTCAGAACTAGAATTAAAGTTAAAAAAGAGAATAAATAACCCATATGTCCCTTGTTGTTTTTAAATATTCAAGTGTCAACTGGAATTGTGAAAGCAAGGGTTATGTGTATTGAATTGCTACAAAAACTTTCCATTTGTTCAGAATTTTCATGCTGTGGGAACAGTGCTTTCAAAGACCTTTGCAGCTGGTATTGTCAGCATATGCAGTAGATTGGAGTTTTACATAATACTTCAGGAGCAAACACTCTTGGCTTTGAATGAAACTTTGTTTTAAAGGTAGCAAATTCTCAACAATGTCACTGTCTGGAAGCAGAGAAATCTTCCTCAGGTGATGGATAAAAATTGACCTTTCTAACTATGAATAATGTCAAATGCTGAAGCCATTAAAGATCAGCTTCCTCACAACTATAAGACTACATGATGCTATTTTATATTTCTATTCAGGAGTAAAAAAAAGATTAGGATTTCTTTCATACTATAGATAAGAGGAGACAGCTCCCATTTAGCTGGCAATTCCCACGAAGGAATTTAAGGTTTTATACCCCTATTTCAGTGCCAGGGGATCCGTGGACCTTCATTTAGAAGCTGAGAAGACAGAGGGCTGTAAGAAACTCTGGAATAAGAAGTTTCCAGAGAATAAGAAACTGCTTATTCTAAAGTTTCTCCTTGTTAGGCAGAGAATCCCCCCGCTGGCAGCTGGGTGGCACAAGCCCTGCGTGGGTTTGCCACCCGGCAAGGAGGTGACAGCGCTGGTTACCTCGTGGGTGACAGCGCAGCTCGGAGCCCTCTTTGGGCGCAGAGCCAGCATCGATTTGTTTCTGGAGCTCTGCTGGCTCCTTGGCAGCGCTGCGGGTTTTGGGAGAGGTGGAGAAGCAGAGTGGAGTTTGTTTCTCGCTGTGCTGCCGTGCTTTGGTAACGGGACCAGGGCGCTGTGACAGCGCAGGTGTGATGCTGCTGCTCCTGGGGGTGGTGAGGCCACACCGGCTGAGCCTGCAATTTCTGGGTTACTTCCATGTTTCACTGTGCCTCTGCTGCTGCCCTGTGCAGAGAGATCTTGGAGGGCTTGTTTTGCCTTTCATTATTCAGATTTTTAGACAGTTAGCAGTAATATCTGGGGCATCACTTACACGAAACTGCCTGCAGTAATTAAATTTCCCAGGCAGTGCTGAGAGTTTGGTGCTCCTGCAGTGTAAGTGGAAAGACAGAGGCATTACAAGTCACCAGGTGTATCCCAGATCTGAGACTGGCTTGTTCTGCTACAAGGATGAGAAGCATCCACCTGTTTGGTTTGGTGGCGTTTCCAGTATATTGATCCATGGAGAAGGCAGAGCCTCTCCAGAGACTGTAAAAATGAGATTCCTAGCTAGACGAGCTCCCATGAATAACAGGTTTGTGTCTATAAACATATTACATGAGGCATATTGTTTTAAAGATATCCGAAATGCCATACTGAAAAAAACAATTCATGAGATTCTGAGGTGAGGAAAAGACAAAAGGAGGGGCTCTTTGTACATAAGTGAGGTTTTTTTTTTCTCTTGCTATGATGCAGAGTAGATGTTTAATCAAAACTTCTGTGAATTTAATACATACTGTAGGTGTTTTAGTACCTATAACCTTATTTCTTGCTTGATTTCTTGAAAGGAAAATAACCTCTCCCAGGATTTGTTTTTAATGAAATGTAGGTAATGTGTTTTTTGAGCTTACAAGAGTGATGCTATGAGACTGCTCTGGGAGAAAGCCTGGGGAGTAATTTCCCATCTGTCCTTTAAGGACCCTGGCCTTGGAAATTACCCTGCAAGCAGGTGCCTGTGCCAGATCTGAGCTGCTGCTGGCTCTCAGGTGGTGACAATGGTGTGTGGTGCAGAGCATGTTACCTCCAAAACTGCTAACCAGGGGGTAAAGAACTGCTGCTTCTGCTCTTTCCTCTGGGAAAAGTCAGTGCTTTCCTAATTAATTAAACATAGCCTTACAGTTAAAGCAAAAATGTGCATGTTAACTCCTGTGCAGCTGTGAGCTCAGGAGAGAGGGTGGTTTGCATTTTTGTGCAGGAAAGACAGCTTTCTTTTTTGCACAGATTTGGCCTGAGAATACCGAGGAAAGTTATTTTTAAGGTTTGTCCTGTTATGGCATGAATGCCCAAGTAGTATAATGCAGGATTTTGTATACTTCTAGCTTAAATAACTGTGTTTAGTTTTTTTTTAAATGGCATTCTGGTGTTCTAGCTTTCCTGGCTTTCTAAGGTTAATGTTGAAAACAACCTTGGCAATTAGAAAAAGCCTGAAAATTTCCAAGTGCAGTGATCCTTCAGCTGGCACAGAAATGGATAATGGTTTGGGCATGTTTTAGGAGGTCTATATTGGTTTCCCCCCTCCTTTAGATAAGTTTGGAAAAGTTGCTGTCTGGCAGCTGAGAAGGTGCTGTCTGAAGCTGATAGGATATTGCTGGTGTTAGCAGCAGCATGACCAGAATCAATGGTAAGAGTGAACAAACCAAATAATCTTGATACTCTTCTGCTACCTGAAGGTCCAGGAAGGGGACATGGCCGCTTGCAGTCCTCACTCAGGTGCTGCATTCTTTTTCAACTGTTAAAAATTAAAAAATGAAGTGAGGAATATGCCCTGAGCATTCTCAGCTGTGGCACACCATATCACCTCTTTGTTTGCACTATGACTTCAGATGATGTCAGCAGGTGATTGCTAAACCCAGGCTGACTCTCTAGTCCAAGACCAAGGAAAAGCAATGCTTCCTAATGCTCTGGCCCTAAAACAAAATGAAAGCTCTGTGCTCAGGTTAGTTTCCTTGGAAACCAGTGGCTGTGCACATGGGCACGGAGTGGGGCCGCAGTTTGTGGATGTGGCCCTTGGGAGCCCCATTACCGAATTTCTTATGTTTAGAAATACTTTGTAATAAGGCCCCTGGTGTCACTTATTAGCAGTAAAGTGTAGGGCAGCCTTCATCAGCATCAACTGCCAATTTGTTTCTTATGGAAATGAATCCACGTTGATGGTATGTAAGACTTTTTGGAGATTTTCTGCTGGAACAGAATCCTCACTTGTTCGTTTTGTGCTGCCACTTGACACACACTTCTCTAATTTGCATGCTTTTCTACTCATTATATTGATTTCAGCCTTCTCGGTGAAATGAAGTAACAACTTGCAAGGAGAAGATGGGCAGAGAGAGAGGAAATAAACTCATAGAGAAGCATTTTTGTCTGCACCATGTTCTGCATTAAATTACAGTACTAGAGCTGAAGCAATTTTAATCTTCACTGACTAATCTGCCTTCTTTATTTCCCCCAAAGTTTTGTGCCTTCATCTTTGCTAAATGGTGTTTTGATTCACTTTAAAATGCAAACTAAAATATTAACATTTAAGGGAATGTCATAGAAACGAATATATGCCTGTCTCATTTTTTCTATTACCTATTTCATTTTTTCTATTACCTCTTAGGAAGTACACAGATGAGTAAGATATTTAAAAGGCTATAAGCTAGCCAGATATCTGGTGAAAAAACAATTTCAGTTACAAGGCAAGTTCTGGATCAAAGGCTTGGGTCCAGGGCTGTGCAAGCCTTTTTATTTTGCAAATTTTGTCAGATTTTTGTGGGTTTAGATTGATTTATTCTGTTATCATGGCTTCATTTTTTCTGCAATTGTTTCAAAACTGCCTGTATTGTGTGTGAAGGTCCCAGACAACCTACAGTCTCTGTTTATTGTGGTTATCAATTCATGACACAACAGGTCCTAATCCCCTCCACAATGGAAATGCATAAATTTCTCTTCAGATCTGACCTCCTGGTGTGCTGGTGAAAGAGAGGAGAGGGAGACAGAAAGGAATTTCACTCTTCTTGTTGAGTTACCTTGGTGTCTTTCACTGACAGTTGAGAGATATTTGATGGGAAAGGCTAAAAACTACTGGAGGAAGCAGGCAAATATGAGAATTTAATTTAAAACCCAAGATCTTTTGGTATTATCTTGTAATTAAAAGTCCCAGAAAAATACAAGCCTGAAAAGCTGAGAGAAATGAAGATATACTCAATAAATGGCCTTTTCATGCAATCACACTTTGGGGTCTTTAAGAACCTCTTTGTTTCATGTTTGAATTCCTATAATTTAGGCCATGCATACACTCCTATACACAAAGATCAGTATCTTTCGAGTAAACTCCTTTCTTGTCATTAAGACTTGACATATCTGTTGATTGTGGCTGCCTCACTGCAATAAACTTTCCTCAGAGGATATACAAACTCTATTTTCAGACGTGAATACCAGGAAGGGACTGCATGTGAAGTAGGGAGAAGGAGTTATTCTTGTTCACAGAGGCTGACTGGGGAGGCACACGAGTTACTGATATATCCTACATGTCTCAGACAAGAGGGGATATAGAAATCAGAGGAACAAGGTGGACTGTTATGTTTCTGGTCTCATGTAATCTCTCACTGAGGTGGGTTTGCTTTTCTATGGAAAATTCTCTTGGATTTTCTACAGTCAAGTTTTAAATGTCTTTGGTGTTAAGGTGTTTGGTGTTATGATGCTTTCCTTGTGGGATTGTACTGGAGTCAGGATATTTCATTGGTAGGTTGTGTCCTAATAGTCCATTAAAATTTAAAAAAAAAAGTTTCTCCATGAAGAAATTCTAATGAAATACTGCCACTGCAAAAACTGAGTCTGTGAAGATCCTGCAAGAAAAATGAATGGTGAAACTCCCTAGACAGGGAAAAAAAAAAGGATTAAATTTAAAATGGCAAACAATGGAAGAGAATCCTTTAACAAGAACAAATCTAAATTGCTTGAACTTCATTGTGCAGAAGGTCTCAATTTCTGAAGGCTGCTTTTCTTCCACCATCATCTCTTAATTGCAGTGAAAACATCTCTTGAATGCCCGACATCATTTATAATCGGATCTCATTCATTGTTGCTCATGATACTCTCATTGTTAAAATTGTTATTTGTACATACATGCAAATGATTAATATTTTGAAACCCTTTGAGTTGCAAGCTCTAAGTTGTAATTTACTTTTTTTGCTTCCAGTCAAATGAGAATATGCCTAACAGTCACTCAGAATTGTCATCCCCCCAAAAAACCCACCCCAAAACCAGTAAACAAGATCATCAAAAATCCTTCAAGTTGCATCTCTTGGAAAAACGAGTTAGGTGAGGTATCAGTGGGATTTCACACTGCCCTCTAACCTTTCCTGTCTTATTCTAATTCCCTCTAAGATACAGTTACACTTTTATCTATTCCCTCTGGTTGTCAGGGACGGTGAAGCAATATTTGGTTTCCCAAGGCTGCATCCTAAAGGGTAAATCCTGGCCACTGGGGGCAGAAAGTGGGTATTTGCTGCTCTGCCCAGCAGAGATGGCTTTTGCATGACAGGAAGTAAAATAATCACATTTCCTCCTTTTTATACTTTAATCCTACACACAGTATCTCAGGGCATTCCCTTCTGAAATTATTTAGACTGAAGCAAACTTGCTATTCTAGTAAAAAATATAATATTTTTTTCTTCTTACCGTTCTTTTTAAAAACTCTTGAATGGCTAGAGCTCCGATTGCTTTCATATGATCGGTTAAAGCAAATATTAATCATTTAATTTAATTTTTTATTGATTTTTGCTAAATAGGTAAAAGCTGAAGTGAGATTGCAATCTAAGTTTTTTGAAACACCTTTGTGAATCTTTGTTGCCTTGGAAAACTCTTTTGCAGTGGTACAGTAATAAAAATATTCAGAGGAAGGTCACGCTCAGAAGTTGCAGTAGTTGCTCACAGTGTGTGTAATGTTCTTTGAACCAGCAACCTTGTAAGTTTTCATCTAGCACAGAATGTCATATTAACTGAGAGGATCATCCCATGAAACACTCACATACACTGAATCTTTGTGATGTGTTCTTCTGCATTAATTGTTTCTCTCAGTAGTGGCTGAAACCTGCTCAGCTAAAAATGTCAAAGGTGTAAGGGAGAGTAGACTCAAATGTGTCATAGTGGGGATCCTGACATTTTCCAGTGACTGCTGTCAGTCTAAACATTTTGCTTTTGTACACACAGAAATTCTTTCAGGGGCTGAGTGTTTTGGAGACTGAGGCAGCTAGATCTGACTGGAGCAGAGGTTTTTCCAGGTGAGCCTTCCAAATGGCTCCTCCTGGCTGGTCTCCTCAGTGTTACATGTCTGCACTTTTCATCACCCACTGCTCAAAGGAAATAAAAATGCAATCTACTTTCTTTAAAAGCTTGATAGGGTATATCTTTAATGGCTCCTCTTTCAATGTCTGTAGCATTAAAATAAATTTACCTTAAGAGTAGGATGTCTGAAAATTTGCATTTATGAAAACTCCCAGGCTTTTAGAATAAGCATAGCCTTCCTGCCCAAAGCTGTGGCATTGCACATTGAGAATCAAAGTTCATGTGATGTCCTTATCAAGTGAATAATGCTGTCCAGCAAAATTAGAGCAAGCACACTGCCCTGTCAAACCTCCCTGGCTTCTGAGAGTGCAGTGAGATTAAAAGAACTTGGATGTGTCTCATACCAAACTGCTCTACCTGAGGATACCTTTAGGTTGTAGAGATAAAAAGAGACAAACAAACAAAGCCAGTAGATAATTTTTCCCATATACTCCAGATCTCTGTGGTCGAGCTGTGAAGGCTCAGAAGGATGTCTGAAGCTAGAGCAGTGTGATTTAGTGTAAACTGCCAGCTTGGTGATTGAGGACTGACTATTGCCACTCTCTCCCTGCTTCCATTCAGGCTCTGCACAGAACCAGTTACAGCTGCTGTTTGTATTGGGGTGCAGTGATTTCTCTTTGGAAACAATTCCTTCTCCTTTCCCGAGACTCCAAGCAAGCAACACTGGCTGTTTCAGGCATGTGAAGGAGTCATATACAAAAGCAAGCACGGATAGATGTTTCAGTTGCCAGCTTCCTTGGAGGCTGTACTTCACAACAAGCATTGTGTCCCCCTCTAGTCTGCTGTCACAAGGGTCCTGACCCAGCTTTGTTGTTTGGGAGGAATAATATGCCATCAACACTGCCTTTGCTTACCTGATTCTTCCCCTCAGTGTCTCCTGAAGGAGCCTCACCTGTCTGTCCTACAAATGATGTGCAGCCTTTCTAATGCCAGTGATGTTGTGAGCCCTGTTTCAGAGGGGGGGGGGTCACCAAATTCATTCCATGGAGTCAAAAATGGATCTAAATCCAAGTGATGTTTGAGTTGCCACTGATAAGCTGAGTGAAGCTGGACCTGCAGTGGTGGGAAGATGATAAAAATGTCCCCTGGTGACTTAGATCCCCGGGGATATCTGTGGCCCCAGACAGAGCAGCTGTTGCAGATGTGCTCCTCCTGCATGCTGCTCCCTGGGGATTGTTAGTGATGGCTGGAGGAGTCTTGGCTGGCCCTTTGGCAGGTGCTGCCTCTGGGCACTGATTTAAGCCACTCTGAGGCTCTTCCTTTGTGCCACTCCTGTCTGAGTTTCTGGTGCAGCCCTACCAGGCTCTTACATTTGAAGCAGCACTTCACAATGGGCTCGTGTTTGGGTGATATTGATCGCCTCACTTTAGCTGTCAGTCTTTTAATTAAAAATATAATAAAGATCATTAACTAATTCTATGTTCCCTTGTCCAAGTTAAAACCATAAAATTTAATATGAGACATTTTGTGGGGCTGGAGCTGATTGAAACAAGGCTTTACTAGAGATGCAAATTGGTGAAAAATAGCTTATCATGGTTGCAAAATGAAAATGTTAGTTTATATTTTTGAAACAGATAAGCTTATCTGAGCAAGGTTATTTATTTGGACACTTTGACCTTTGGAAGTAATACAGTGAAATATGCTAACGCAGACTCCTATTTTTCTTTTTAAATATTTATTTCAGAGCCCTGTGACAATCTCGTTTTCAGAGAGGATTTGGTATAATCACAGGGTGTTTGCAGTTACGATTAAGGTACGTGTGGCACTTGCTGCCATTTAGTTTAATTGATGTGAAAGTCTGAGTACATCTTAAGAGGGCAGGATTTCCCTACCTGAATTGAGCCTTCATCAAAGACCAGCAGGAAGAGTGTGTGTGGAAGAGGGAAGGAAAAAGACAAGTACAACAGAAAACTTCTGTCTCTAAGGGGACCTGAGCCAGGACAGAACTGGATCTTGGGGTAGCTAAACAATATCTTCATAATTTTGTATTTTTTTTAATATTTTTTGGGTTTTTTTAAAGTCTAATCTGCCAATTGATCTCACCTGTTCCCTTAAGAGGAACAAGCTTTGCATTAGAATTTTGAGTCAGATGTTAAAATTTTGTATGATTTGAATTGGATGCAGTGTGGGCCCTGCGTAATTTTCTGTTTTTCCCTGATGACACTGCAGTGTCACAGAAATGAGAGGAAGGTGACAAGTTAAACCTTTTATGCAATGGTAGCTACTCCAATGACTTTTTTTTTTTTTGCAAGTAGAGAAGTAGCCAAGGTATGATTCACTCCTATAGGATTGCAAATGCAGCCTTCTTGACTTGTACATGAAGGAAGGACTAATTGGAAAACACTTTTCCCTCAAGCTTCTCTCAGCATTTGGAGGTGTGCTGGGACCCCAGTACAGCTCCAGGATTGGGAGAGGGACTGTGATCCCAGTACAGCTCCAGGTTCGGGGGAGGGGCTGGGATCCCAGTACAGCTCCAGGTTTGGGAGAGGGGCTGTGTGTGATCCCAGTACAGCTCCAGGTTTGGGAGAGGGGCTGTGATCCCAGTACAGCTCCAGGTTTGGGAGAGGGGCTGTGATCCCAGTACAGCTCCAGGTTTGGGAGAGGGGATGTGATCCCAGTACAGCTCCAGGTTTGGGAGAGGGGCTGTGATCCCAGTACAGCTCCAGGTTTGGGAGAGGGGCTGGGATCCCAGTACAGCTCCAGGTTTGGGAGAGGAGCTGGGATCCCAGTACAGCTCCAGGTTTGGGAGAGAGAGTGTGATCCCAGTACAGCTCCAGGTTTGGGAGAGGGGCTGGGATCCCAGTACAGCTCCAGGTTTGGGAGAGGAGCTGGGATCCCAGTACAGCTCCAGGTTTGGGAGAGAGAGTGTGATCCCAGTACAGCTCCAGGTTTGGGAGAGGGGCTGGGATCCCAGTACAGCTCCAGGTTTGGGAGAGGAGCTGGGATCCCAGTACAGATCCAGGATTGGGAGAGAATCTGTGATCCCAGTACAGCTCCAGGTTTGGGAGAGGGGATGTGATCCCAGTACAGCTCCAGGATTGGGAGAGGGGTTGTGCTGCCAGTACAGCTCCAGGTTTGGGAGAGGGGTTCTGCTGCCAGGACTGAGGTGCAGATCTGCAGCTCCTGAGTTGAACACAAGCTCTGCTTCTGCTTCTGGCTGCATCTGCCAAGCAAATCAGAGCAAGGAGAGGAGTTAGGAAATCAAGATCAGCAAACAGATGGGGAAGGGAACAGGAGAATTTCATGCCCTGATGTTTCCTTTGGCTGTTTGCATTTTCAGCCACTCTTTGGTGCCCCATCTGTATTTCCCCACTCCTGGCCTGAAGCACATATATTTAACATGAATTCCCATTTTAAAAGGGAGTCAGTGAAAAGAAAAGAGGGGAAAATTAATCCCTTTGAAAAAAATTCAACATCTGAAATTGTTAAACTCTGATCACAGATCAAGTGTTGCTCACTTGCAATATTTGATGATTTCTTTGTGCAGTGGTATTTTAGATTCTCTGGTTTTATTTTTATTTGGCTCCATTCTACTTGAAACTGTAATCCTTTAGGAATTCTCTCTAGTAAACTCCCATTCAAACTATTGGGGATTTCAGCAATCTGTTGGCACAGTCTTTCACTGTGTTTTTGAGTTATTTATAGATATGGTCTTGCATCACTGAAATATTTCTGCATATTGTTCCAGACAAAGCCAGTAAATTCAATATGTCACTGTGTATCCCCTGACTTGCCTCCAAGGCCTTGTTTTTCACAGAGAAAAAAAAATATTTTATAGAAGAGTGGGAGCCGTCTGACTGCGAAATGGGCTAGAATAATAACACCAGGCTCTCCGATGGAAATTTATACTCTAGATTAATCATCAAGTGCTCATTAAACATCTATCTACTCTAGGACAAGATAAAAAATCTTCCTCTTGATGTTACCCTTAGGATCTGGACAAAAAATAATTTAATATTGGAACATGAAAACAGCAAACTTGACCCAACCATCAGCTGTAGTGGTTTTACATCTGTTCGGTTCCAAGCTGAGAAACATCTTGCTCATATAATGATACCAGCATTAGAACACTTATTATTCTTAGAAGGCCTTGTAGTGAAGCATGGAAAGAGCTGTATCATATTCCATCCTCTTTGGGAAGTTATCCTTTGGCTCAGATATCAAAAAAACATCTTTTAACCTGAACATAGAAAAGGGCACACCACAAAACCAAAACATTGGGCAGCATTTCTTAAGACACTGTTTTAGTTTGCATCTTTCCCCTGTAAACTCAGTTTCATGGCAGGAAGACCACATTTTGAATAAGAAATAGATATAAGGACTGTGGTGAGGAATAAGATTTTGTCTTCTTCGACCCTATTGTAGGAATGACAGCTGTGGATTATGCTAGTACTTTGACTTAGCTCTTCACTACATTCTTTATTTGACATCAGATTTCTTTGCAAGTAGCAGTTTTCCTGGGCTGTGCAGTGACAGTGTCTGATGCCACAGTGCAAGCTCTGCCATGCTATCACTGAATTTAATTCCCTCTTCCCCGTGTTATATGACCCCTTATTTGCCCTGTGTTCAAAACGTGCTTGGCAATGGTTACAGCAATTCTGTTCATCCTGCAATCTCATTGTATTTTGATCACATTTTATTTTAACCCAGGTTTAACTTGTGTTGCAGGGCTACAGACTGCTTAATACAATAAATTTTCAATTTTGTGTTTGACAAATATGATTTTTAATTTTTTCCTACCCTAGTTTATCCCCAGTCTCAGCAAATAAAACTTTCAGATCTGGAAAATCATGCACCATTGTGTGCATGATTTGCTTTGCTTTTTTTCATTCCACATTTAATTGAGAAGCCACCAGGAAGAGTTTTTAGCCTTCTCATTACTTTATCTTAATTGCAGTATCTATTAATTTATATTGTGCAGTACTTTAATGATATGAGGGCCAGTAAGTGGCTCTTGTTCATTAGCCATGTAAATGCTGTGTGTTTGAGGTTTGGGTTTGTTTTTTTGATTGGTTTGTTTTGTTGTGGTGGGTTTTTTTGTTTTTTTGCTTTGCCTTTTTTTCAATCCACCTAATGTCAGCATTTTTTTTGCATGTAGAGTACTGTAAGGGTGAATAAGGAAAAGATATTTTCATTCATATCAAGCTAAAATACCTCCAAAGCAATCTCAGTGGAATCATTAATTTGCTATGAACAAATGTCTCAATTAAAGCTGCTTTTACATTTTCTCATCATTCTCTGATTAACTATTAAATAGGTGAAGTTAGTTTTAAGCCTCTTTGGCAGCTCATAGTCTGTTTAGTGGAGAAAACTTCCGGCCAAGTTTGCATCATTTTTGGATAAAAAGGCCAGCACAGGGTGACGAAGGTGGCCAAGCACCTGGATAACAAGTAACCTGTCCTGTGTTGTTTCTGGCTTTTGTAGTGTGGGATCTTTCCTGTGAGGGTGAAGTTCAGCTAGGGCAGAACAGCTGTAAAAGCACAGGAGTGGGAGAAGCCAAGAATGCCAGGAGGTGAGGGAATATATGGATTTCTGCCTTTAATCTGGGAGAGCTGTGGTTTGCTTGTGTCGTGTTCCAGGGAGAACAGAGCAGGAGTGATGAAGAGGGACTGACATTGTGTGGCTGCAAATAAAAGTAACAAACCCTCAGCTCTTCCACACTGATTGGTAGGTCTCTCCACACAAGACTCTTTGAATTTGATTTCCTGCTAACATGATGTTAATTTTACTCTGAAAAAAATTTAACATGTGAATTCAGAAAGTATCAGTAACCCTGGAGCTTGGTGTTAACATTGTAAAATATTCAACAGGTGTTGGATGAAAATTGGACAATAGGTATTTTTTATTAAACAGTATGGATTTCAAATATTTGAGAAAAAATTCTGTATCAATGTAAAAAATGTGAAGAATTAGCAGCAGAAGCCTACATTTTATGTGAAAAATGGTGTTTTGTAAGTTTGCCAGCTTACTTTAGTTGAGTACAAGGCCACAAAAGGAAGCAGAGAATGCAGAGTGGTGGCTGCAGGGAGTGATGATACTTGTGAGATGCTAAAATTGCAGAGTTTATGGACAGCCCCACTGTCCTCCTCACTTGTGCATCATCCTAGAAAAAGTGCTAAAGCTTATCTTTATTTAATGCTGTTCAGTCTTGTGTGTATTTTTCAAGAGCACGAGGTGGTGAGGAAAAAACTCGAGAGAGTTTTCTGTAGGGTGGCAGGGTGGGAGGCTTCTTGCTTTTGCACAGTGGGTTTGTACAAGCAAGGAATCACGAAGAGCAGCTTTGAATCATAGAGGATATCCCCTTCCTGTTTGGTCCTCCTGACCTACAAAAGAGACATAAATGACTGTACAGCCTTCTATTTGGTGTCTGGAAGGAAACTCAGGCTGTAAAATAATTTAAGGTTGTTGTTGCTTGAATTTAAAAATGGGATTTCTTGTGTTGTGCTGAGGAGGACATGTAGACTGATGCTCTGCAAAATTTCAGACTGTATGAGGATAGAATCATAGAATAGAATTGTGTAATCATTAAGGCTGGAAGACCTCCAACATCATTAAGTCCAACCTGTGCCTTATCCCCACGATTGCCACCTCACCTAGGGCACTTGAATGCCACATCCAGTCATTCCTTGGGCACCTCCAGGGGTAGGGGCATCACCACCTCTTGGGCAACTCCTTCCAGTGTTTGGCAACCGTTTCAGAGAAAGAATTTACCTGATAGCCAGTCTTTACCTCCCCTGGTACAGCCTGAGGCCATTTCTTCTTATCCTGCCTCTTGTTCCCTGGGAGAAGAGAGCAGCCCCCACATCTCACTGAGACTCTCTCAGGAAGCTGTAGACAGCTATGAGGTCTCCCCTGAGCCTCCTCTTCTCCAGACTAGGCAGCCCCAGCCTCTCAGGTGCCAAGGAGGCAGCAATATCATCATCAGGTGTTTTGGGCTACCTCAAGTTTCTTGTGGAGCTGTTAAGTTCTCCTATATACATCTGCTCCTAGTTGCTTTTATGCAAAATTTGCCTGTAACTTCCACCAGCCCAATTGCTTAACTTGACATCAGTCCTCTCGTGCTTGTTTGCTATTGCATCAAACCCCAAACCAGAAGGGAATCTTTTCCCATTCCCTTTTCTATCTGTTCCTTTGAGAACAACCAGAGAAACTTTTTTGCATGGAGCTTTTGAGTGACTGAGACTCTCAGAGTATGTTTGCACTCGTTGGAGGTAAGAGCTCCTTGCTCTGAGCCCTCATCCTGGAGCCTTCCTTCTGCTCACGGGCAGTTTTTTTCCTGTTAAATTCTGTAAACCAACTGAGAAAATGAAGCATCCTCGAATACGAGCAGTGGACCCCCACGCAGGTTGATAGCTCTCCTGCAAGAGAGCACGCCAGCAGCAAAACAATCGAGTAAAGGACACGGATAATAAACCCCAAGTAGTTAATCACCTTCAGCGTGCCCTTCACCAAAGGCAAAGAGCTGCCCTCCACCTCTGTGTACTGCCATCCACCATACAAACAAACCCTACAAAAATCTAATTATCTGCACTAATGCTGAGTATTTCCAGCGCTACAGTCGCAGGAATGTTCAGTTGAAACTGTCCTTTCCCTGGCAGGTTCATTTGTCAAAACCAGAGCGTGTTGTAAAATGTTTTGCTAAGTTCCTGGTGAAATGAGGGTAGGTTTCTCAAAAATCTATTCTGCAGATACCTGGTGAGATGCTCTGCAGACCCCTCAGGTTACTCCTGGTGCAGGGGAGCAGATAAGTGTTTGGAGGGGATGCAGCATTCCTAGATGTGGGCTAGGGGAGGATAAAGCATAAATTATGGATTGTGTCTCTGTCTGCACAAGCAGGTTGGATGCCTGAAAATACATAGCTAGAAATGTTTGGGTGGCTTGCTGCCAAATATAACAATCGTTCCTTAAGCAGTTTCAAACTTTTCTTTCACAGAAAATTCTAAAATGTAATTCTTTCTCCTACAAAGCTCAGCTTGAAAGGGAAAGAACAACTCTTGAGAATTGGAAAATGTGTGTTGATGAGCATAGCTCTTTGTTACAATATGTTGCTGAATTTTAGATGTTTGTAATGCTACGTTTTGGAGGTAATTCCCTGATTCAAAACACCTGTTTGTACCAGAATGTTTTGGGTTTCTGTTCTTTTTTTCTGGGAAATCCTGACTTTTCCAAGATGAAAAGAATCTGTCTGGTGTGTAAAACACTTTGATTTATCAGAGGTAAGCCCTGCTGTTAGCAGAGATAAAGGCCCTTGTTTACAAGGTGTCTATATCCTTAGAAAAAAAGGAGTTTCCAATAATTGAATAAGGTGTTGTGAATGTATAGATTAAACTAGAAGGCCAACGGCAAGCATGATGAACTTCAAAAGAACAGCTTCTCATCTCTCTGGGGACCTTCATTAACGAGTCACCAGATAGGCAATTACTGTACAGTTCTTATAATGACCGGGATCAGACACAAGCAATCAGCACAGTAGGCAGCAAAAAAGCAAGCAGAAAAAAACTGTGAAAATATGCCATTAAATCTTAATTATTCTTCAAAAGAAAACAAGCACAACTAGGGGGCAAATAACTGTAAGGAATATACAGAACTGTATCCAAACCTGCTGGCTCAGGGCAATGATATTTAGTTATTAGCAGCATCAACATTTATTTAAAGCTAAGTATTATGTTCACAGACCACTCCGAGGTGTATTTTCTACCTGTTTGTTGTAAGCCTTAGGAAGAGCTACATTTGCTGCCACACGATTGTTTTCCCAATCAGGACACATACCCTGTCCCCCTATTATTTTGATCTCTATTCCACTACTCTCTAGAAACAGCAGCAAAGCCTAGGGCCTCAGGTGGATGTGAAGAAAATGAGAGACAGCTTTTCTGAGACAAATGACTCAAATTGATAAAGCATGACAGGCCATTATGGGAGAGCAAAGAGGTCGTTGGGGCTGCACAGCACCACCAGGTCTGATGAAGTCTCAGCCCAACATCCCTACAGGATTTGTATGCAGCAACTTTAGCCTGGGTCCATGGGGCTTATTTACCAGGGGAGGCTCCCCAGGTCATGGGTTGCATAAGTGGTTCCTTTGCAGCTAAGTGGGCCTGTTTAGCTCACTGGAATTCTCTGGGGAAATCTTTTAATGATTACGAGAAGATGAGTTTCTTGATTCATCCTTCTTTGTAAGAAATAATTATGCACTTATAAATAATATAGGCCCCATGTACTCACTATTACTGGGGAGGAGGAGACTTAAAAAAGGAGATATTGCACAGTAGCTATGAATTTCCAGATCTTGTATCTGCCTTGAATTGCCTTTTAAAAAGCATTCTTATTCAGTGGGCCACAAAGGTCATCCTCATCCCTGCCTTGCAGCAAACTTTTTGTTTGTTTGTTGGTTTGGTTTGGTTTGGTTTGTCTGTGTCCTCCAAATTGTCATTACAGAAGTAATTTTGATCTGTCTTTAGAAATGTGCATAACCCATTACAAAGTGGATGTATCACTTCACCATGTATGTGAACCACCTGCGTGTCTTACTCTTAGTGTGTGTAAATTGCTTCAGTCTTTCAAGAGTTAAAGTTGTTTAGGATCAAGAGGACAAAAAAGCAAACCCCAAAGTTCTCATACTGTTAGTATAATGTTCATTTGTCTGAAGTTCAAAGTACTCCAAGGTTGAGGTCTGAGAGATGGGCTTGAGATTCTTTTCTACTTCTTGAGAAGCATATTAGCAGGAAAGATAGTAGAAAGAGATTTTAAAAAATCCTAACAAAAAGTAATAGTGTTTATAATGGCATTGCAAAATTGATTTGTATGTTCTATGAAATTTACTGTTTCCCTCTACACCTAGGGAGATTTGAGTTTAAAATTGATAGCTTGGGATAACCTTCCTTCACAGAAGCACATGGAGGAAGTTACTTATTTGCACAGTTGTGTGGATTTAGCTCCAGAGTATTGTATGACTAATTGTCTAATGACTTTTGCTGAGTATATTTCATAGTGCTCCATACTTTCCCTGCAGAAAGAATAATTATGTAAATAATTATTATCAGAACATAATGTGCAGCTAAAAAGTGTAAGTTGCATTGTATGATCACATACTTGTATAATAAGTCTGGCTCTGTGAAAGATAAAAGTGAATATTGAAGCTGTGGTAGTTTATTTATATCCATTTCTGTGCACTGATCACCTAAGGTAGTTTAACAATTTAAAGATTTGTTCTATCTGATAGGGGTTATTCAATGTGGGAAACCCCCAAAGGAAATAATAACATTTTGCATTCAGAGCTCCCAACTATGGAGGCTGAAACTGGTGATATATCAGAGCTTTTGATTTTGGTGTTGACTGTCACAATGATAATCCCTCAGTAACGATTCCTTTGGTTTCCTTGGGAAATCAAACAAGATAACAGGAATAATTAATCTGTTGTTCTTTTTAGCGTTACTGATCCCTGAAACATAAAAAAATAATGTCCTAATCTTTCATCTCTGTGTATTCTAAATCACTGTTTAACTTGGTTCTTGAAAACAATATTTAGTTATCAGTCCAGAGTATGTGATAGGTCCTCAAGTTAGCTGGGAGGAAGAAGGATGCATTTCAGAGTGTTCTGCTTTCATCAGCAACTAATGTAAAAATGAAAAAGTTGATATAACATGTGACAATAGCACAATTCAGCCAATTCAAAAAACATCAAGATACCATGCTAGCCATAAGTCAAACTTCTTCCTATAAATTTTTAATTAATTGGAACAATTTTAGGATGTCTGGGCTTATTTTCCATAAAACTGGATTACAAAATAAGAAATTTAATTTTGTGACTCTATCTTGATAATATTTATTTTGAGCATAATTATTGAGCCAAAGAGACATTGTGGAATAAATCTCAATTCCCAACATTAAGTTCTCTAAATAGGAACTCATGGTAGTTTCACAGATTCTGAACTTTTATGATTTGATATTGTAATTATGAACTATTCACAGATATTCTTCTCCTCCCTTTTTGCCTCCCATAGCCTGCATTTAGGAAAATCTCTTGCTACTCCTGCTTCTTTTAAAGCAGCCAAGAATGGCATCATTGCCCAGTGACTCAGGATGAGCTGGGTGACTGCAGTGCCCCTGAGCTGCTCCGTGAGCTCTGTTATCTGCTCACCCCACTCATGAGCCAGAGCCCTGCAAGTTCTCATCTGCTTTTGCCAGGGGTTCCTGATTATTCCAGAGTGATGCTACACGTCTAAATATTGTCAATAATGATACATAAAAGTTCTTACTTGGTCATGGTCTCATACAAGGTTTATGAGCTGCACTTTAGAGTAGTGGATAGAGGATCAGTTGCACACTACTGTGTATCCAAATCTGTAAACCTTTCCCCCAATTTCTGTGTGGATCTGTGAAGCAATCTGGAGCAAGTGACTTGCCAAGTCACCTAACAAACTCTCACAATGATATTAAAATTAGCAGCTCTGACTCCCCACATCTCTGTGCAGTTTATCATCAGGTATCATTTAGTTGTTATACAGTTTTTAGTTTTGCATTGGAATGTTGTGAATTTCAGCAATTAATATTGACTATCCTGCCTGTTTCATTTCTGTATGAGGTTAAAAAATAGTTATTGTCAATTATATTGAGGGTGTGACACGAATTCATGAGCTGAGCAGAAAGATCCTCTATGGTAAGTTTGTTTGGATTTTTGTTTTTGGTCAAGCTTTCCCTTTTGTTGCATATAGGTAAAAGTCTTGTAAAATAAGGGCCTTGTTACCCTTGCAAAATCCTAGCTCAGGCCTGTTAATTCTGTTAAGTAGAGGAACACTGTGGGAAAATGACTCAGCTGAATTAGAGGTAGAAAGACAAGTTATATAACCATTATGGGTTCACATCATGATATATGGTGGTCAGTAGGATTATGTCTGTTATGATTTAAAACTACTACTAGCTGCTTTAAAAGGCCTAGTTTTTGCAATAAAGGGCTCTCTCTGTATCTGCCTGGGGACCCTGCATTGCTTTGCTTCGTACATTACTTCATATTTTTTCTTTGCTTTCCTATTCACCCTTTTCTATTTTTCTTGATACCTTTGATGTCAATTGGGCTGGCAGGTCAAAGTGAGCAATTGCCTTTCTGTGTCTTCAGATGACACAGATCACCTCCTTAATGCTCTTAGATGCTGGTGTGACCTGGGCAAACTCCAGTTTCCTTCTAAATGCAGATCTTTGGAGTTGGGTTAAAACTGATCCAAAAGTTTGTCTTGCAGTCTGTATTATTCAGAATATGGTTTCTAGCATTTAACTTCAATGACTTGATTTGTTTCATTGTTAATGGTATTTCTTAGTGTTTGTGTCAAATTCCCTTTTGAAAGCTCTCTGCTCTTGTGTCATCACCAGAGTTCTGACAGGGTTCTGATCATGGTCAAGGAATGGAGCTCTTGTTGTTTTGGTAAAATTTTTTGACTGAGGATTTTGTCCAGGGCAAGATGCATGTCAAAGATACACAGTGCTGCAGAAGTCAGACTGTGCATAGATACTTTTGAAAGCAATTGAATTATCAAGCTGTACCAAACTTCAAGAGAAATCTAACAGGGAAAAAGGAGGAAATGTGCAAGGTAATTGCTCAGTCAGGGTTTCTTTGTTTATGAAGTCTCAGTGTAAGTGTAAAACAAGTAGGTACCCTTCAGATAGACTATAGACATTTAAATATCTAACTTCAAATTTTTTTCTTACATGAGTTTTGTTTCCATTGGGATATATTCTCAGTAAATCAAATCCTTTAGAGAGTCCTGACTATAGAATTTGGGGGTTTTTGGGGCCTGGTCTTCAAGGTTGAGCAGCTCTCCTGCCTTTGGGGAGAGTCTTGGGCTGGCCAAGTTTTACAGCAGTCTGTGATGGGTGTGCTCAGGTGTGGGATCTCTCTTCACAGAAGGATCAGCAGTAGAAAACAGAAGAGCAGGATGAACAGGCTGAATGCTTAAATAAGTCAAATCTCATGGTTGATTTTTGCCCCTAGATGTTCAAAAAGAGTCAGCTGCTGTGCAGTTCATACTGTGCACGTGTGTGCTGTTTTGGAGAGGCAGTGAAGTCTGAGCTGGCTGGTTCCTCAAGTAACTTCATGGGTTTCTTCCATTCCCTAGATGGGAGGGGAGCCTTCCCCTGGTTTCATTCTGCTCCGTCTGGACAACTACCTTAACTTTACTGCAATTAATACTGCTTTTAAAGCTTGCTTACCATGAGATTTTTTTAGTCTAAGTTCATCTAAGTTGTTGTCTTTTACTGCCTTTTTCCAAATCAGCCTACAAAGCCAAGGAAGTTTTTTATTGTAAATATTCTCATGACCTGGTCTAACCACAAAGTATTATTGGATTAATAGGAATCATTCCCATGTCCTTCAGTTCTGTTTACATCATTAAAAGTATATAAGTAGCAGATAAAGAAAAAATATCTAGGTCATTCTATCTGAAAGTATTTAAATTTAGTTTAGAAGATTAAGCATACCTGTTTCAACAACAGAAAGCATTTTGTAGAAGGAAATTGTTAGCAATAGCTAGAGAAAGAACAAAGAAAATATTTTTGCTTGATTCACAATGAATAATTTTGCTTTGCTGCTAGTTTTCTTCTTGAAATATAAGCCAGAGATATATTTCATCATTAACCTTTTGAACCAGGCCAAGTATAATTGGCAATTCTCCTGCCACGTCCATTTGTCTGTATTATGCTGTTCCTTTTATAGAAGAAATAATTGTCATTTTTTTCTGTGTACAGCTTTTTTTTCCCAGCCAACCTTTGCAAGGATCAGAATTATTAAGTCACCAAATGATATCCTATTCTATCTAGGTTTAGCCAACAACAATTTGTGGTTGTACATAAAAGTATTTCAATATGTTCAATACCAAAGAGGAGCACAACTGAGAAATTCTGTTGAGCAGATTGGATTATTACCCTTGCCTCTGTTTAAGCCTGGCAACAATGTTCTGGGAGATGATTTTGCTGTCTCCTGACATGCCATAACCCACAGCAGAGCTCACATGCCGTGCCATGACACAGGCCTATCTTGTCTGCAATCACCCACTGTCAGTAATAATGCCCTTTGTTTACTGAAGAGCTAATCAGAAATTTGCCCAGCTGTAACTGGAATTGCCTTTTAATATCTTTGCTGTCAGCCTGCAAGGATGTCTTTTTGACATTATATTTGCAGGAATATATATTACATACTAACAGATAACAGAATAGCCTTAACATCTGGAGAAGTGTCTACCTTCAATCAAAATAAAGGATGATCTTTTTCAGTACTTTCCTGACAAGTAGAGATTTCAGAGAAGGGCTACACTCAGATTTTTTTCATGGTCTTTACTTATTAAGTCAGTATCCCTTTTTCCCTGTTGGTTGCTTGCTGATTGCTGAATATTTGCCCTTTGCCCCTAATCATTAGTTAATACATTAAAAAATACACCACCAGGGACATAATTTTTATTTCTCCTATTAGTTATGCTTCTGCTGAGTGCACTGTTCACTAGTGAGCACTAGCATGCTGTTTTACAGTGGAAATGACACAAAAGGGGCACACATTTTCATTAGAAAGGCAATTATCAGGCTGGTGGTTGGTGGTTTACTGCTCCTTTGGCCCACGATTTATTATGTAAGACAGAAACTGGAGTAATATGTTTTAATACATCTGCCTCAGTCCAGCAAACTTTTAAAGTCCATGGGTGTTCTGCCCTTGACCTCCTCCTGAGCTGAATGCAGAGTACTTGGCTGGTGGAATATCAGTAGCATCTTGAGATGTACAGATAAAAGCCATTAGAGAGGAATTGGATATTATCACTTTTGGCTTTGCTTTTATTACACTGTGAAATACTCTTTTGGTGGTATATCTGCCCAATTTTGACTTCTCAGATCTCAGCCTCAATTATCAGTCCTGGAAAGCAGCTGTTATCAAGGCACTGTATCAGAAGCCTCTGAACTTGACAATTTTATATTAAAAGCCCACAGTGAAATGATTTAGTGGCCCATAAATCTATCAGTTCCAGAAGCCTAAATATTTGTACAGTTTCTTTTGAGATTTGGGGTTGCTTCCCAAAAGAGAGTATATGCTTACAAAAGATGAAATGTTATGTCATCCCAGAGCTTCAGTGACTGCATCAACAGGCACAGGGTATATGGGGCAAGAGTGGTTTTTTAATCCATCCAATTATGTTCTTTTTTTTCTTTAAAGCTGTAACTCGAATCTATTAAGAATTAATTTCTTACATTAATAGATATAGACTTGAAGCATTTTTGTGACCCTCTTTTTGGATGACTTTGTGTTTTGTAAATCACATTATTTCTGTCTAGTTTTACTAGAGAAACCTGAACATTAAGACTTAATAAAAATTTCAAACTCCAGAGATTAGGAATTTTAGACTCTTAACTTTTGATGACTCATTGCAATAAATTTCCATTCTCCTGCCTTGTGTAATTCCAAACTCTTATCAGGGTTTGTAAATTAAACCTCTAGACACTAAAGCATTGATTAGGCCAATTGTTGACAAAGTCAAGGGCCAGATTGAGAAGGGAAATTATAATCTCACTTTTCCTCAAACCTCTTCAATATTGCTAGGTAACCGTTTTTGTTTAAAACACATTATGTCAAATTTCTGATACAGAAAAAAATGAGAAAAGCACATATTGTGTCCTAATACTTTCAAATATGGGGACACAGGTGATTTTTTTTTCTACAATGTCATTTTGCCTCATTATTGAGTTCAGCTATCTGAACAAGAATGATACAGCTCTGTTGAGGTTATTAACCCGGGAGGTATTAATTTATCTGCAAACAGTTAGCGTTTTATGCAAATATAATTTTGCAGGCAGGAGAACCAGGCTGAGTCCTCCTCTGCCTCCTGGGACAACCCTGTGTCCTCAGCCAGGACAGGCTCCCTAAAATCTTGTGATAATTTCTCATTGTGGGACTTGACAAAGGCAGAAAGAATACTTTCAAAAAACACTCTAGAAGGCATTTTCAATATCTTTGGTTCTGAGACAGCATTAACTCTGCTGAATAGTGAAAGTAATAGGGATCACTCAGCCTGCCTTAAGGCCATGACAAACCTCTAATCTGTTTGCTGATAATTCTGCAGCCCTGTGAAGAGTTCTCATGTGCTCCATAAATTGTGCTGAAGAATGGCCTTTTTTGGAATAATAATATAGTAATTTCTCTATGTTTACATAGGGTGTAAGTAGTTAAAATGGAAAACAGCCTAAATCCAATAGCTTCTTAAGATATTGCACACCCATCAAAGTAAACTGGAACCCAACAGATCAATAGTTAAATACCATTAAAAACAGTTTTGAGAAAAAAATCATAATTGACTTTGCCATATGCTTCATTTTCTTACTACACTATCTTCAGAGTGAAACACAATCACCGTTCATAGAGTAGCTAATTATCCGCTGTCAATTAAGCCCTCAATAACTGATCTCTTGACAGCTGGTAATAAGTCCCAAACCCCATTGCAAATTGCACTAAAATACATGTTTATCCACTGGAGAAAGATGGGGAGCAGAGCTCACATGTTCATGAAATTCTGCAGCCAGAAACAATTGCCTTTTCGAGACAGCTTTCCTTGCACTTCAGCTGTGGATTTTCCTCTTTTCTGACTTCTTAAAGCTTGCACATTTCAAATGGCTTTTGCATTCTCTCTTCAGTGAGCATATGAAACTATGCTCAGACAACCTGGCAGTCCTTGCCTAAATGTTTGTTTAAAGTGGCCTTTTTTATATCTTCACTGAGCAAGTGCAGGTGTTGACTAAACTTTGCATTTGTTAAAGCAGGTAACAAGGGATGTGGGAAATGGGAGAAGAACCGGTTTGCAGGTTCAATAACTCACTGATATCAACTCTTGCAGGTTATAAACTGTCCCATCTTAAAGGCTGGGGCCAAAAAGAATAAATCTCTTTCCCAGATGAGCTCTATTTCACCTCCCAACTTTGTTCCCTCATGCTTTAATCTGCCCTGGGGGCCAGTATGTGCTGTCCTTACAGCTTTTTCCTATGTAACTACTTTAAGAACTACTTTGTAAATGAAGATTTGAAAGTCTTTGTTTCATTACCAAAAAAAACCCCAAACAACCTAATGGGAATCGGAGAGAGGAAAACAGAAATATGACAATAAAATCTTATGACTGTTCTTAAATATAAATAAACATATAGTAAAAGAGCTTGATTTGGAAGAAGTACAAATTTGTGTTATTTTAATCACATAGAATCTCGTGATAAAATTAAAGGAACAGGAAACATTCTATCTATGCAAATTTTAAATGTCAGGTGAAAGTGGCAGATTTTGGCCAACTTGTTGATTAGTCCTATCTGTTGCTGCAGTAGTGCATTCACTCAATAAATAACCTGCTGTAAGGGTTCCTCATTGTGTGATCTAAAAACCAATCTATTGCCCAATTCTGCAACAGCTCTATAGAAAACTTACCTTTCAACTTTAAAGGCTGAAGAATCTAAATTTCTTTATGTCCTAATTTGTTCTTTTAAAGATCTGTTCCAATATTTTCACAGGGATAGTGCAAATTGATTAATTAATAGGTACAAAGTGTATTTGTATCTGTGCATTAGAAGACCTGATCTGTATCTGCCTAACTTGCTCTCCATCACAGAAGTATTTAAGGTCTTATTTTATAATATCATTATTATTCACAAAGGAGGAAATGAAAATATTTCTAGGGTTTGTTCCTCCTTGTTAGTCATCCACATTTTTCATTGCTTTTGGTTGGTGATAAAGGCTGTTGTGGAGCAGTGAATCAATAGATGACTAGTGTAGCCTTTTCTTTTAATTGTCACCATCTCCACTATAGAGATCGAATCTTTTTTTTTTTTTTTCCCCTTTCCTGGCACTTAAGAAAGGAATTGCCATGAAAATGGAATAGCCTTTAGTTCACTTCTTTTTTTCTTTCCTCATCACACTGGCACACAGATCCATCTATCACTATTGTAATGTTCTTTTGAGATGTAAAAGGCTATTTAGTGCATCTTATTAACTACCTCTGCATAATGGCAGCATCAGAATTCCGAGTACTTTTCATTCTCAACACAACTGGGGTACTTTTAAGTAGAGAAATAAATGAGTTCTGTAAGCAAGAACATTGGAAGACTCAGATAAGATAGTGATATTATAAGAACCTTGAAAATAATTCTCTTCATGCTCCTTTTATATTTCTCTAATTAAACTTTATATTCTGATAACTCTAAGTATCCAATATCTTTTTAAATACCTGCTTTCATTTTTTTATACATGTCCAAAAATCCCATGCTGTACTTGTCTTTGTACCAAGTGCTGTGCTGGAGAGCAGATTGTAGATAGCAGCAATGTAATTCCTGCCATCTTAAAAGGTAATAGCAAAATAACTCTGTCAATTAAGTACTGGCTTAATAGTTTTGTCCTTAAAGTCCAGATATATCCTAATAATTCCTCTGGAGTAGCATATGCTTCTATATAAGATCAAGTGGGCTATCTAATATTTTCCTTTCCTTGTGTGATTCAAGACTGATTTACAGTGTGTGTGAATATTTGTATGGAGTGCTGTATGTATACAATGGCAGACCTGTGCTCCTTCTGTAAAAATGACAGTCTGTGAAACCAAAAAGTTGCTGGTGAAGTTATCAGTCTTTTGCTCTGGGACATGAGTGAGGTCTGTTCCCCTCCCAGAATGTGATGTCGATGCCCAGGAGGGGCTGTGCAGGAGGGCAGGGTAGCTGTGCTCCCCACAGCAGAACCAGCAGCAGGGACAGGGGGAACAGAAGGAGCCCTTCCATCACATGGGGTGGGTGTGGGACCTGGGCAGTTACTCTGTGTGGAGGATTCAGCATTTTGCTAAGGGAGCTCTTCCATTTCCTTTTTCCCTTTGGATCAATTTAAGATGAATGCTATGTCTAGTAGGAAGCACCTTTAATTCCTCAGAACAGTTCAGCCTTGCAGTCATATGTGCTCTTCATTATGTAAATTTCGTGCTCTTTTCCAACATTTGAGATGTAACAGAGAGAAGTACCAGACAAAGCAAAACAGATGCTTAAAAATACACATTTCTGTGACACCGTTCTTCCACAACTTGCATGCTTTCCCTTTCTAGGCAAATTCCTTTAGTGTATTTTAGTTCGGTGCAGTTTCTACTGCTGTTTTATCAAAGTGATGATCATTTCCTGCAAGGTGAGACTTGCTCAGGCCAGAGGACAGCCTGTGTGCTTGTTCCCAGTGTGGCCTGCCCTGTGGGGTGGTCGTGGGCAGCACCATCCTGTGCTCAGCTGCAGAAGAAAAAGGACCAAATTTAGCGAGGCTGGAACTGCCTGGGGGTACTGGAGAACTTAGTGCAGGATTATGTGACTGCTGCTGCCAAAGAGTCATCTTGAACTTCAGGAGATCCTGCACCCTCCAACCCCTAACCCAGTAATCCCACCAGGACCTGTTTGTTCAGCCAAAGCAAGATTGCTCTGCTTTAATCTCAGTCCCACATGCTAAGTGCAGAGAGGTTGAACCCCTGTCAATGAAAAATGCACTTGGTTCAAATTACACGCCTGTGACCAGTGCTCGAGTGGTAATATCTTACATTTTATAAAACTGCTTTCATCTGGGAGGTTTTGAAAGCAGCCACCATCATGAAGGCTGCAAATTATTTGTAAACAAGACTTTACTATTTGAAAACTTAGTCTATTTTTTTATTTTGGTAAACTAAGACAGATTGAATTATTACAGTCAAATCCTTAATGTTACTCTTGTTTACAGCACACTTCCCTTAACAATAAATCTCTGGGCCCGTGGGCACTTTCAATTACTGCATCTTCCTTGCTTAGCAAAGGAACTCATAAACCTTTCCCCTGTCATACCACTTTGAAAGATCTCTCTGTAACAAAACTATGTTGTCTGACAATGCTTATATTAAGAAAGACTTATTAAAAGCATAACTTGTGTGGTTCCCTGTGACCAGGGGAGAGAAGGAAGGCACACATTACTACAGGTAATGTGTACTTTCCTTCAAAATTTATTGCTAAGGCTGCAAAGAAATGGGTAGGACAGAACTGAATCTTTCAGTATTATTTAAGTTTTTTTTGTGGTGTATGAAATAATTATTCTTGGTATAAACTCTTACAAATCCACAGCACCAGACTCAGTATTTCAAGTTTTATGAATTTTAAAGAAACCAGAAGATGCATCTGTAAACACAGAGATATTTCTCCTACGGAGGATTTTATGGCATTATTTGAAAAGGTGTCATGTTTACACAGTTTCTTGACCTACACAGAGGGCAGAGGAAGATTCACTCGGATTTTAGAGATGGAAAAATGAGGTGTGAGAAGAAAATAAAATTCAAATTTTCCAGCCACCCTTCATTTCTATTCACATGCAATAAAAGTAGGGGAAATGTAGGAATCATGGCAGAAAACTACTTACAGTTCATCCTTATAATCTGTGTGTGTTTTCAGTATAGATGAAAATTGTAAGAGAGGTGTTTTTAACGGAAATCATTATCTACTCACCACCAGTGAGTTAACAGAAAAAAAAAAAAATTGGTGGGGGGAGCCACAAAACCTAAATACCGAGCAACTTCATATCTAAGTGTTGTGAACTCAGATAGCTAAAAGTAATTTCTGAAATTTGTGTTTAGAAGTATACACTGGAAAAGCAAATAGACTGAGTTGCTAGTGGAAACTGGAGATGTTCATCATTTCTGGAAATTGGTCCAGATACCCAAATGTCTCTTAGAAAACTAATTTTAGGAATGATAGTAGGCAAATGTTGATGAATATTACCAGTGTCATATTTAACTGTTAAACATGTAATAGCATATAATCCTTTATGCCTCAGTGTTAAAATATTCTTTAAAATAAATAACAATAAAAATATATGAAGCGTACAAGTCTATCCCAAATAGCCGTAATCCCATTTTGTAACAGTAATGAATACACTGCAGCAAGCTTCACTGATTAAAAACTTTCCCTGCCAAGTTTGTTTGCAGTTTATCAAGTGAGAGGTAAAACACAGACTACCTTTCTATATGGTATGCTAAGCTTTACTTGTGTAAGGCAGTCCCTCAGTTTGAGCTTCAGGTTTGGATGTCTCCGGCTGCCAGAAGTTTAATTTGGGTCACCAGCAGACCTCTGACTGCTATGGGTAGGAAAAAACAGAGCAAAAGGCAGGAGGTTGCTGTGCCCCACCGTGCACTCCCTGAAAGGGTGAGCGAGCTCTGACATGGAGTGTTGGTCACAGAAAATGGGACTCAGGAGGCCACAGAGTCCATTCCCCTGAGGCAGGACAGGGGGCACAGAGGGTCAATTGCTGAATCTGTTGTCTTCTTTGCCATCCCAGTTTCAATGTGTTGTTGATAAAAAGCTTTTGGTTTCCATGTGGAAACAAATGTGACTTAGGCACATAGTGGTATTTTCCAAAATGCTGCATGCTGTGAGATTTGCCATGTGCATTTCCCTTGATATACTGCAGATGTTTAGTGTCATAGTGAGGTATTAGAAATGACACATTAGAAGAAAGAATTATTGTGTTCTGTCATCACTGAGAAAGGAATATTTTTTGTTTTGCTGAGATTAAAAAATAGAAAAATGAATAGAAAATGCCTGGAATCTATGGAAACAGTAATGTTTAGAGTTATGGCAGTAATGCACCTGCATTTCTGGCATGTATAACTGTAAGTCTTTCCTGTGCACAAGGTTTATTTTAACATTTGATTAACATCAGTGCTTCATTTCCCAGTTCTTTGTTAGGTTCTTTGCAATTGAATTATATGGACAGAGAGCTGTCCATAGTCCATAGACTTCACAGAATCCCAGAGAATCTCAGATTGGAAGGGATTCATAAAAACTCATTTGATACCTCAGACCTGGAAATCTGAGCCAGACGCTCCAAATAAACTGTGTTGAAACTTCATTCAGATCCTCCAAGCTATTTGTGAGGTGTTTGAGGAGGTAGAGGGGGCAATTTGAGAGAAACTGTGGCTCCAAGGACGAAGAATTTACAGACGTAAGAGAACAGATCCTGCAATTGGCTGTGTTTGAAACTGAACCTGGAAGGAAAAGTTTCCAGTGTGGGAATTCATGGAAGATGAAGACCTGAAGAGAAGTTTGCCTTGCTTGTAGGAAAATAATGCTGCTTGCTTTGCCTTGGCTGATCTGGTGTACACAGCCTATTTGCATATTTGCATTCCTCCCCTACCTTGCTCTGCTGCTCTGTTGCTGTGTTCAGGCCTCCTGACAATTATAATCCAACAACAGGACAAATTCTTTAAGTACGGTGCCACAGACCTTTTGTCAGATATTATCTGTATTAGTGTTCCAATGAACTGAAATGAATAAAAAATGCTCTCCATGTACTAAGCAAAGGTGTCACACATTCAGGGAGCCCCAAGTCAGAGCCTCTGATGGAAATCCATTGCAGAGGGAAAATGTTCATACATTCACTGCCACCCTATGTGTTACACATCAAGTAGGACAATGATTAATTTTGTCCTTTCCCTCTTATTTAAGAAAAATTGATTTTGTGTGTAACTAAAGGGGTTTTATAAAATTATTCTTTGTCAACAGAATAACTCTTACAGTATATTTATATATTATATAAACTTGTTATTTTGGGGATCACAGCAGCTAAAATGCTCTCTGTCTATAGTCTTGGATGGAAAAATTATTATTTTTTCAAGGACATCTATATGAGTTGAAATGTAAAATTCGCCCTAATTTGCAGATTACTTGATCAGTCTTGAGGGTATTTGGCAACATTTTAAATTGAATGGTAGAAGAATTAAAATTAATTTGACATTAATTTTGATAAGATGGATAATGGTCTGTTGCTCAATCTAGAAAAAAAACTGTAAAAGATGGAAGGTGTTATTCAGTGCTACAGAAAACAACACCATATTGCAATAGATTTCATAGAGTTCTGAAACAAATTAGCAGCCTGGATGATAAAGAGGGGAGGAAAACCACACAAACTAAGTCTGGTTATACCAGATAAATTAAAATTAAGAAACTTCTGACCAAAAAAAATAAAATATAATCCAGACACCCTGCTAGGTTCGTGTTCATATTTGCCCACAGCTTGCAACTGGGAGAAACAGGAACAAGAGTTCCAGCTGTAGAAAGCTGAAGTTAAGCCTTCATGAAATCAAATCATAACCAATTCTTCCTCTTAATACTCTTCCAAGGAGCAGCAAGATATTTTGCCTTTTAAAAAGACTCAGATCCAATTATTTAAGAGATGAAAGAGCACTAAACAAATCTAATAACTGCCAAATTAATGTAATTTCCTACACTTGTGTTTGGTAGCTGAAGACAAACTAAATGCCTAAATAGCTGTCTAATCTAAGGAGCAGGAAAAAATAATGTGCAAAACACCCTTCAGAGAAAATATCTGCCACCAATATCAGAGCTTGCAGTAGGTATCAAAACTGAAGGAACTAATTTAAAATACATACCAATTTATTCATATTAGGAAGTGAAATGTTCTTAGATTTCAGGGCTGAGGAGCACCTGAGTGTATGTGTGGTCAGAAGCAATTTGCTGTTGAAGTTGCTGGATCAAGGAAGTTTTGAAGTCACATTGCATCTTCTTTTCCCTGCTCTAGATATCCTCCTAATGACCAGCTATAAAGAGGAATTAGTTTTATTTTTGATTATGCAGAAAGAAATCAACTCTTCCATGCTGAACCTGGAGGGCTGAAATAGCTGCAGTTGGATTTAACCATGTGAAATTGGGAAACCTGTCAGAGTAGGGGGAAAAGGCTGCACAGTGTTTTGCCAGCATCCCTTTTCTGCTGGAGGAGCTTCACACAGTTCTGGCCACTCTGAGATTCACACCTTTATTGATCATCTTTATCAATATTTGTAGCTGGAGGTTAATTTTTTTTTCCCCCCCACATACCCTGTTAGCCTTTGAAAATGGAGTTACTGTTTTTGATGGCATTTCTGGAATGAAAACAAAATCTTCCTGATTTCTTACACTTGGTCTCTAATTTATTGTGATTCAACTGCAATTGCTGAGCTAAAGAAGTGTGGGTCTGGATCATTGTCAGTGATCTGAACAATGCTTTCTCTGATTTCTCTGATTTTTCTCTAAAATATGGTAATACTACACGTAGGGTTTTCCCTTCCAAATTTCTGATGGAATGATACACCGAGCAAGGTATTCTTCTTGAACAATAACATTAAAAACATCCTCTCCTCCAGTGAACAGATGGCATGTAGCCAAATCACCAAAATCTGAAATACAGCCTCTTCTCCTGCAGAACATTCTAGGTTATGTTATCTTCACAGTGCACTATTGCTAATAATAGAGTAAAATCAGGGGTGTTTTTCCCAAACTGGAATTCTGATAGATTATTTGGCTAATTCTTTTGGGGGAAAGAGTTTTAATCTTTAATCTAGTACACATTCAGTCCATTTAACTTATTGTGGTGGTACACAAATAGAATAACACATTAATCTTGTTATGCCACATCAGTATTTTGTTGCATTGTATATTTTTTGACTTTTATGAGTAAATACTGCAGTTAATATAATAACCATAAAGCATTCAACAGGTTCACAATCTCATAAAAAACTTATTTAATATAAAATCAAAACTAAAGCTCAGTGAACCATTCAGCCAGCAACAAGATCATTTCTATAGGCAGTAAGATACAGATGATTAGCTCTTTTATATTAATTAGATAAAGGATTTCTTTTCATTTTGGATCTTAAATCTCTTATCAACCTTGCCAGAGAGAGGGGGGAAACTATGCAATGGGTCTTGTAGGATTTTGAAAGTTTTTGGCCCCAAAATTTCACTGGGAGGATGTTATCTAAAAATCTACATAACTGAGAGCAAGAATCTAAATCAGTGACTTTTTGTTGCTTGATCTTTGTGTCTCCTGTAACACAAGCCTGGGGAAACCAAGGAGAACTAGGCAGTCAGTACCAGTTCTTCCAATTCATAAATTCACACTCACCCCAGTTTGGCCCATTACCTGTGGATTACTCTTTTTCCTTTGACTGAAAATTGGCACTCTGAAATAAAAAATGAGGCCACTGTAGGAAAGAAACAGAAAATCAGATAATTTCTACACTGGCTTCCTGGGCTGTTCAGGAGCCTATCAGCTGCTCTTAACCAAGTAATAAATCTGGAAGACCACCTGACCTCTGTGTGTCATCCCCAGGCAAAGCCTCACACGAGCATTCAATTAGCTTTTGCAGCTCACTAATTTGAGTTTATGAAGCATATTGTCCCCACAGCAAAGAAATGCTGCAGGGCTATTGTAGAGGAGTGTGCATCACAGCCTTACATGATTAATGAGTTTTTATTATTATTGCCAGCCTACACAAGCAGATTTACAAATTATCCAGATTCAACACCTAGGTGGCCAGTTCCTCATGTCTGCATGTCAACACTTGAACTTTCCTTTATCTGGAGTATGAAGATTATTTGAATAGAAACCAACGTGAGCATTTAGGGACAAAGGGAAATAAAAAATAGCTTGGTGTAAAACTTGAGAATGGAAAATATGTTCAATGAAAATGATTCTAAAAAAAGTGTAGGTTTTTTCAGAATAAAAGGTGTGATTTTCATTAAACAATTCTGTATGACGAGATTAATCCCGAGGAAATAACTCTCAACATTCATTGCATTTATTTTCAAGTGAAGATTCTTAATATTAAACTGCTGATGGATTTCAAGATTTATTTTTGAGCATTTCATACTCACAAAACCTATGTTAGCAACACCTTTCTCTTTTACTTTACATTAAAAATATAAATTTGAGATACAATATTTTCTGGCCTCTTTAAGCAAGCAAAACTAATTCTCTTCCCCTACTCCTGCTCCTGAAGTTTTTTTTATTTCAATCACAAAATTGTCTAGGTCCACCACAAGACAAGTTCATGCCCTTTCTTTTTGTAATAGAGGACAGCATTTCCTGCCCTCTTGCACCTACTGATTAATATGCTCTTGGTACTACTATGGACAACTGGACATCCTCCTCCTAAAATCAGATCTCTCTCTATCTCAGGTTATGAAACTTTAATATTAAAGGACAAACAAAATAAAATAAATGCTGGTCAAGATCAACCGTCAATGAAATATGCACAGTGTCTCTAGAAATTACATTTCATTGTATGTAAGCCATGGATGACAAACTACAAAAATAGCTCAAGGAAGGTCTCAAACTCTGCAGTCATATCAGCAGCTCTACAAATGCTGCCTTTGCTTGTATCACCATCTTTTCTTGCACATTGATGTGAAACTGAAACTAGATACAGAGAGTAATGTTCATTTTCTTGATTATTTTTCTCTTCAGCTAATGAGAAGAAGGTAAAATGGTGTTGAAATACAGTTCAATATATTGGTATAATTTAGAAGTAATATAAGCATAATTTAATTAAGTGTAATGTAGAAATATGTTAAGCTAAATGTAGTTTAAACATAGACAAGGCTGACGTGGACTGGGTAATAAAGACCTCTATTGTTCCAGGGAAGGGTCAAAAAGAGTTTTTTTGGTGGCCACCCAGGGCTGCCCTGGGATCCTTTCCAAGAATTTCCTTGACCCTGGTAGGGAAGAGTTGATCACCCACATATAGTTAATTTACAGTGTTTCAGAGATTGGTTTCCTTCACTGAAAAACCACCTGAAAGCCTGATCCTTTGTCTTTTGAAGTCTTGCCATTGATTTTAGGATAGCAGTGTCAGGTCCTCAGCAGACATCTCACTGACATAGCTCCTCTCACATTTATTTCTTCTGGCTGTGTTTTAGAGCCAAGCTAAAGTCAATCTTGAACACAAAAGGGAAAAAAAGGGAAGAGAATGATAAAGCCTCCATGGCCCAGGAAGGACAGCATCCTGGCTTTGAGGCTCAGCCACTCTGGGAAGGGAGAAAAAGCCAAGGACTTGCCCATGTTTTTGCAGGATGTACATCCCAGAGTACCCTTCCCATCCCAACTGCACAAAGGAAACAGCTCATCAGCAAAAAGCCTCCTAATAAATCTATAAGGGCCTCACAGCCCTTTCTGGTTTGTTCAGTGATTTTTCAAGCTATAGGAACTGTACAAAGCCTCTCCCCCTCCCCTCTTGTAAAGCAGGGTGTAGCAAGGGAGATGCATTTTGGTTTGCAGCCTTCTCACTGAGGTGTGAGTTGACTAAAACAGAATTCCCACTGCGTTTTTCCCAAATGTTGCTAGTGCAGGCTGACTAATCCATACCTTGGATTAGGTAATTCAATTTCAGAACATTTTGTCCTCTATTATAGCCTTATTCTTTCTGGTTTATAGACTATTCTTCCCTTCTTTTCCCCTTCTTTCCTCAAATCTTTCACATTTAACTGGTTACACAGTTATGAATATAATGTTTTAAAGATATAAATAATAATGAGCTCCTTTAATAAAATCAGACAAGTTATGCAGCTGATGTCAATTATAATGGATTTTAAAGGTTTTGATCTAGAACCTGGGTGGCATTACATTTAGACTAATAACTGTAACTATGATTTATGTGTTTGCAACTGAAATGGTTTCAGTGCTTCCGATATATGTCCAAAGTAAAATTTATAGTCTGCTACAGAATGTATAAATAATGAACAGCCATATGTCATATTGCATTTAAAAATTTGACTTCTTCCACAGCCAGCATAAGGTAAAATGAATTAAAATTTTAAGTTCATTTGGGATCAAGTTACTTTAATACTTTAAAGCAGCTCCGCAAATACAACATTGATTTAATTATCCCTTGCTGCAGTAAAAATAAAATACTTTTAAATTTGTAGTTGTATTCAAATTAAACCATGACAAAGGGCAAAGCATGTGCTAATAAGAAAGAAAATGATCCACTTTTCTCCTAGAAATTATTATAACTAATTATTTTTTAGATAGCCAAAGTAGGATAACTGGCATTGACAAAGAGATGCTGCAGGTTTATTACACCTTTTAAATTAACCCCCCTCCAAATGCTCATTTCATGTTGGAAAAGAATCTGTAATCTATTTTTAGTAATATGAGCTGCATGTGAGTTCATGAGTGCACAGGGTAATTTTCCACTTGGCTGTTTGGAAAGTAAAAATGCACCTAATATTTGTGGTCTGTTTGCAGCAGAAAGAGGCCCCAGCCCACCCTCACAGCAGAGCCTGTTTTCCAGACTGTACCTACTGTTTCTAAGTCTTGGTTTAAACATTTTAAATCTTGCTGGCTAAACTAGGTTTGGGTTTGTTCCCCTTCTTAGCTATCTGTTGAAATTTATCATTGTCAGGAGCAGACTGTGTACAGAAATGGGATGACAACTACTATTTTGTTAGTAGCTTATAAGGTGCTTTCCATTTTGCCCATAACAAGAGGCAACACATAGCAGGATTTCAGTCCTATGGGAAACTGCATGTGCTAAGATTTCACTACAGGAGCCCATTCCCTTTATGTCATCAGATCTGTTTTGCACCAGTAAATGTTTCTCAAAGGTTTTAGGTAATTTTTCTGGTATTTATATCCAGGGAAGTGCTGAATGTTCAGCATTGCCCATGGCTTGAAGCTTCCCTTTTCTCTTCATACAGGAATACTATTTTCTTTTATTCCCTGGAGTGCTGGTACCAGGACTGATCTTAGTGAGCTCTTCAAGAAGCAGAAATAAATAAATGAAAAATTTGCAGTTAAGCCATCAACAGAGATGACATCTATTCCTCAGCAGATCCTTGTTTTATACTATTGGGAAGTTATCTAACTTCCCATAGAAAATGCTATTGATTTTTAGCCTGTTTTGTCAACTAGTCAATAGCCACACACAGAGGCTTCTTGTGATGCACTTTTTTTTTCCCTTTTAGTAAAAGTGCTCCTGTATGTTGAGTTCCCAATGTGGCCAGCCAAGCTTGGTGGCTTTTTTCTCTTGAACTTTAGGCATTCATACACGTGTTTGGTTTATTAATGCCAAAGTCTATTTTGTCATTCCTCTAAAAAGGTGTCTTAGCTGAGACAGATGCTTTTGCTGAGAAATACTCCGGGTGTCTTAGAGCCTTTGGGCTCTGCCAGACACTTGGCAGCAGAGTCAAAAGTGGGTGTGTGAAATGGTTACTGCTCTCACCTTGTCTGTCACAGATTTAGTTTGTCTTTGCTACCCCTGACTGAAGTTATGAAAATGGCAACATCTGTCACAGAAAGGCAGGAAGACCAGGGGAGGAAACGAGGAATGAAGGCACAAGAAGTTTCAAAATTCCAAATGATTTTTTTTTTTAAAAATAATGTAATTGAACAAGCAAAAACCATTAATTGTTTTAATTCTAGGATTCTGAGTAAGGGAACTCTAAATGTCTTTTCACTTTACTTATCAGATGTTTAGTCCCAGGGAGCATTCTGAAATCAGATTGTCTATAGTTATTGAATATTTGGTAAAAAGGTGGGTTTGCTGTTTTCAGTGGGAGAAATTTAATTCATATCTTAGGAGGGAAAGAGAGGACTATTTTATTGCTGGCTGAAATAATGGAATATGATCATGGAAATGGATACTCCTCTCCATAAAATATTAGTGATTAAAAAAAAAATTGTAAATTTTCCTTCCAAGACTAAGATAACATCAAACCATGTGTGAAATGCTTTTATCCAAGACATGAAATTTTTGTATAATTTTGACTAGCCCAGCTCTCCCTCTGTCCCTTTTTTCTCTTAGTTTAGCACTCCAATTCTACCCTACCATAATTTATGCAAGAGCAAAACATGATTTTTTTGTGCTTTGGGAAAATCCTCGTGGAAAAGATACCCAAGTATCAAAATACAAGGTTAACTTGTGGATCTCCGTTTGTGTGGGCATCAGTTTTCTTGATATTCAACAATGAGAGACACTCACCAGTTTTCTGTCTGTGGGAGAAAGGTTTTGGAAGAGATTATACTTGCAAAGAGATAAGGCTGCATTCAGGTGTGGCTTATCAGAAGAGGCTGCTGCCATTGTCTGATGATAATCAAGAGCACCTTGTCTGAGCAGGAGCTTATTTGTCTCTTGCTCCCTCTGAACTCTTGCCCCAGCTTTTCAGAGAAATGGCTGCTTTTATCTTTTTACAATTTTTCAGAGATTTGTTGCTAGATATTAATTTCAGCACAAGGTTGTTTAAGAAGTCAGGTGAGCTTAAGGAAAGGTCAGGAGAAAGAGCACTGAAGACTTGGGGAAATTCAATAGCAGGCAAAATCTCCTCTCCTGATTTATTCAGTTGAATGGAAGTGTAAATAGTTGGACTCACCTCCTCCAGTCCAGACATTTCATGACCTAAAACTAAACTGGTAAGTTTTTTCCTGGCTTTTTTTTTTTCTTCAAGTTGTTGCTTTATTTCTATCTTCTTAAATAAATATGTAAAGAAAACTACAATTAGTAGATGTGGTATTGGAGAGAAACCGTAGAGAAAATGTTGTGGCAGCTCTACCAGCAGTTTCTAACCTATTTTTAGGTTTGTTATCTTTCAGTAACTTCACCTTGAAGACAGCTGTTATCATTGAGGTGAACTTGCACATTCTATAGATCTGTGTCTTGAGATGTGTCATTCAACAGTTTCACTGTTCTTCTTTTGGTGCTTAGAAAAGGGATTTTAAAAAAAAGAGATATCTGAGGCTTTTTGTGTCGTTGGTAGATAAAACATTAACACTTCTCACCTGTTGTTGCTACTCAAACAGTACCAGGCATTTTTAACAGGCTTTTTTGTAGCTATTTTTTTGTTTCATTTTGTTTTGCCAGATATACCTGTACAAGTTCAATCAGTTACTAATTAGTGACTTAAAAAAAGTTAAAAGTTTATTTGTGGCTTTTTGTGGTTAAAACTGTGATGACTGGACTTAAATTTGTCATAGAAAAAGAGTATTGCACTACGTTATTTAACCTCTGCCTTTTTTTCCCCCCCTTATTACCATTCAAACTGAAAAGTTTAGAACATTTTTTTCTCTTCCTTTTAATAAAGTAAGGGTCTTCAGCTCAAGAATATCTTTGAAGTTGCTTTTCAGATCCTTGATTGGGCTCAGGAGACAAATTGCTGTATCTCATTGGATTGGAGCTGCTGGTTTATATCATGACCTTGTGAGACGGGTACTGAGAGCAGAGAGATGAATATCAAATTATTTCACTGGGTTCCACAAATTTTTGAACACTTCAATGCTTTTCCTATTAAAAAAACCACTCAATCAACCCTCAGCTTTCTATATTATCAGGTATTTAAAGAAACTGAGAGAATGGTAGTTTATAGAAATTGGCTTTTAATATAATGATGTTACGCTGGCTATGTTGTCATCAATTGTTATTATTGTATTACCTAAGCTATGGGCTTCAAGACCTATTAAGAAATTAAATTTTACACCAGCATTGTTGGAGCTAACAGAGGGAGAACAAGCCCTTGGGAGTCTTATTGGTGGGGTGGAGAAGTGAGACTCTGTATAAGATGGGGAAAGAAATAATAAAAAGTGACCACACATTTTGATTAGAATTCTAGTCCCCAGTGAATGATTGTCATGAGAATGTCATTTATTTGACAAATTAATGCTTTGTTAGGACATTGCATTTAGATAAGGAATTACCATAAACATAGGCTTTCAGTTTTCTTAATTTCTCTTGGTCAGTGTTGCTTACAGATACCTTCTTCAGGGCAATTATCATCAATCTTGTCCTTAATTAAAAACTTAATTTTATCCTTCTCATAATGTTTTGTAGGACAGACAAATAAAATCTTGGTTCTAGTCTTACTTCCCGATTTCATTTTGTGGTGTAACACAGCCACTGCCAGAGGATTTGTGATGTGATTGGTACCTGTATCATTCTGTACCTGAAGACTCAGAAGGATTCTGTGGGTGTGGAGTTTAAGCTGCTTTAAATCCAGCTAATTACATGCAGCGTTTGCAGGAGTCTGATGACTTCACAAATGTGTGAATCCAAGTCAAAACTGCCACCAAACTACAGGGCCTTCAGAGCAGTAATTCTTATTCAGGCTTATCTTGGGAACAGAGATGTGTGTTCCAACCAGAGAGCAGGGGAGGTGTTGATTTCTTTTGTCCCCTCATAATATTGAAGTTCCAAGATCTATTTGCAAAGTTTTTTTACTTATGTTTTGTTTATAAAAGAGTGTGTCTCGTATTTATCCTTGGAAATAAATATATTTAAAGAACTGGTAGGACTGTGAGATATCAGTAACTAAAAACTGTATCTTGTGATTCCATTTGAGAGGGAGATTTTTCCAGTAAGGTTAAAAAATCAGAACCTATGTTTTGGTTTGTTTTCTTCCCCCAATAAGCCTTTCAAAATGAGATGGTATAGAGTCACTTTGCAGGCTATTTTATGCTATTTTAAAACCTGGTGAAGATAAGATTTAAGGTGTCCTCAGCAAAATCATGAAAAAAGCATAATGCACTTGACATTTCTAAATTAAGGTATGCATAAGTGGTTTCCTGAAAAGTAAGGTTTTTCATTAAAGTATTTTCAGGCCACTTTTGACCTCAGAAAGAAATGATGACCAAAATTTTCTATCAACCTCTCATGTCACCTTAATTACTATTTGGTAAATTTGAATAGGACATGAAAAGGAATGTTTTAGTGCCTCTGACTGACTAAACCCTCTGGGGGTGAATGTGACTCACTGAATAAACTCTACCAGCAAAGGAGGCTGGTGGGGATGTGCTGCAATGAGGTGCCCATAGATCCTGGAGAACAAAGCAGGGTGTGACTGACCACAGCTGGCACACAGGATCTGCCCAAATCTGTTTTTTCTTTAGCTCTGCACAGCTAGGTGGGATCAGGAGTGTAACTCTCCCTCCCTGGGCTGGCCAGAACAGCGTGGGGAGAGTGGAGAAGTAGCTCAGGCCAAAAAAGAATATAAAACCTCAGCATTTAACAAGGATTTCAGAGGGTTTTGAACTGGCTTCAAGCCAAGTCTTGTGTAACAGCAAGTGAGTACAATTGATGTTGAACATTGCACCTTCCATGAGTGGAACAGCTTAAAAGAAGCTGGTCAGGGAGTGCTGGACTTGGACCATGCTCCAACATCACACACACACACACCTGGAAGAGGAGAAACTCACACACAGAGACAGCTTTTCAAAGGCATGGGAGAAGCTTAGCTCAAATTCACTTAAAATATGGCAGTTCTGCTTTGGCTCAGCAGTGCCTCTCTAGGAAACAACTTGGCATTAGTCGTACAGTAAAAGAAAGTTAAATCAGCATTTCAGCCTCTATGTTGAGGGACTGGAAGTTATTCTGCTGGTGTGGTTGCCTTAGAAAGGTCTGACATGCCATGTGGGAGGCCTCACCGTGATTTGAAGGCTCTGGTGCCACAGATTATTACTGATTTACAGTCTGAAATATTGTTTTTCATCCTCAGGTCAGATCCTTACAGTGACTCACAATTCTTAGGGTGAGCCTTTGACTTCAATAAGATTATTTGAGTGAGAGGGATATGTCAGGAAATACAATGGGTTTTTTAAATAGATTTTTATAGACTTATTATGAATTCAATTGTCAAATTGAAATAAATATCATAATGAAATTGTGAATAGTTTTCAAGTTTAGTAGTTCATTATGTTAATTTGCTTAAAAATTGAAATGGTGCTAAAAGATTATTAATGCATATTAGTGGAATAGATGAAAATAGATTTTTCCCAAATGAATAGAAAATAATAAATGCTGTAAAAGGGATTCATGCAAAAAAAATATATGATTCTATGAAGTATATTGTATTTATGGACAATTGGTTTGGACACTCATTAATTCAGCTGTGAATTCTGGTTTTAATGGGTGTTGCTAACCAGATGATTTGCCATAGGTGGGCCATCCCAAATCCAGGTATCCTGGGCCTGTGATCCTACTGGGATATGTGACACAATCATCCTGTGAAATAATGAATGGTGGCTGAGTACCTGCTTTACCATGTTTGCTCCATGAGAGAGACCCCCTTACACATTTGGTGCTGTAGTGCAAAAATTGTGCTCCTTGGATAAGCTGGTGTGGCTCGAGTTGGGAGAGCCAGCAGTCTAAAAGACTAGATGGTTATTTAATACATGTGCCTCTCCAGGACAAGGAATTTTAATTTTAAGTGATTATGTCAGCATTTGAGGGCAGTGGATGTTTCCAGCACTTCCTAGGGGGTTATCAGGGGTTTAGGTGACCAATTAAAGTGTCACTGTAAGCTTTGGTTGCCTCTCAGCTTAGGGTATGCCACTACCAGATGGTGATGATGGTCTCACCATCAGGGATTTTTACCTCTACAGACTGCTTAAAACTCAGAACTTGTCCTAAATTAGATGGGAAGCAGGGAACAGAGCAAAATTTGCTAGTGCTCCTTGATTTCCTGGCAGTGTGGCTTGAACCCTGGTACCACACTGTTGCATGGATATTATGGAATTTTCTCGTGCTTGGTTTGTCTCAGGGAGACAGGCAGACAATACAGTGCTCCTTGCACAAGCAAACTACTTCTAGTGTAGCTGTAGGTTATTGTTTTTGCTCCTTAAAAACTGGCTTTTGGAAAACATTAGAATTGTGTGCTGATGGTAGATAATCAAGAAAATCCACAATTTAGGGAAAATGTGCCATATGTCTTGTAATTCCAGCACACAATGGGGTCTCTCCTTAATGACTTGCTCGGTGCCCCCAGTTGTATCTTGGTGTTAGAAGACATATGGAGCCTTTTCCCCTTAACTGTGAATTTTCTTCCTGCCACTGCTTTTTCTTACAACCTTAATCTGCTTTTAATGCACTGCAGTTGTCTTTTCCTGCCAATAATCTTTTATCCCTTGTTAGGCGACTTCATCACAAATGACAGAACTAGAACTTTTACACTTGGAGTGAGATGAATGCTTAAATTCAACTTCATTTCTGAATAAGTGAGCAACAGGAGGTCTTTGAGTTAAACTTGGTGTCCTGTGTTAGGTTTCACACTGTAAGACCTGTCCTTACCTGGTTGCTGATGGCAGAAAGTTTGGTGATTTTTGCTGTTCTGCAGCCTCTCTATGTCTGTGTATAACAGGCTCTGGTGTGGTGCTAACTGTTGTTTCTGAATGATTTGTGAAACTCTTACATATGGAAACGCACTTATTTTTCAGTCTGATATGTTTTGATAAGTCTTAATAATTTTAACAGTTTCCCAGGATGTAGTTTGGCTTTGGTTGTATAAGAAATTACACAAGCTGCAGCCCCAGTTTAAAGGATATCCTTGTTTTCTTAATCATTCATAGTTTACAGCAGTGATGTACAGATTTCTTTTTCGAATGCAAGTACAGCAAGCTATGTGGAAAATGCAGAAAGATCAGAAAGTAACTCACATTTTTTTTCAAATTAAAGAGAACATGTTCCTTATTCAATTCAAATAAATTTGTGAGAGACTAGTCTTACTGATCTGATGCTTTTACTTAAAATATTTTAGACAGAAATGTTTATAACTGGAAATATCCTTTCTTGATCCAAAGCCTGAAGAGATCAACAACACTGTTCACAAGGCTTTGAGCAAAGATTTAAAATGTCATGAGGAAGAGACAAGATGGAAGATGCTTTACATTCTGATATTGAGAAATGTTGTGGTGCATGTGGGCAGGAGAGGCGGTGTGGCCATTTGTTCTTCAGGGCTTAGAAGCTGGAATAGAAACCAGTGTCCTTCCCCCCATGGGGGAGGCTGACTCCTCTTCCTTGAGATGCTTTATTAAGCCAAGGTGACCTCAGAACAACATGTACCAGAAGAGGTGCTGGCTGAGGTTGCTTTTCTACTAGCTAGACCAGCACTGGAAATAAAATTATGGCACTGATTCACAGCCCAGTTGACAGCCTGCTCCTGAGACAAAGCTGATTTTGATGTTGGAATGTACTGCTGCCAGAGCTACAGTTCTGCTCTTAGAATTCACAGAAATACTTAGTGATTATTGAGGAAATACCTGTTAGTTGATCAAGGTTTTGACTGCTTTGCAGGGAGTATATCCCCAGAGAGAGTGTAGTAAGATTTATTTTTTTAACCTGAGTTTGAATATTATGGTTGAGTTGGAAGTTGTTATAAGCAAATCTGAGATTCACTGTTGATGGAGTTTGTAGGAAAAATTTTATGATCATCTAATTTTTATCGTTTATCTGTGATGGATGAAGGCTTGTTGTGAGCCTGTGGTGGTGGAATTCACTGAGGGACAGTTCATTTGCAGTAAGGATTACCAGTAAATGTAGGATGGCTTTCAGACTTGGAAAGAGGTTAATTTTTCAGTCAGTGAAATCCTTGCAGAAGAGAATTCCCCCTTTGGCTTTTTGCATAGAATTGTCTGATTTCCAGCCACACCACAGAAAAATCCTGGTCTCCTGAACTGTGTGAGATTTCAACATGTAGCAGATGAGGGAGGGTTGGTTGTTATCCAACTGTGGGGTTTGGAAGGATTCCTAGTGGTCTGCTGATTGCAACATTTTTAGATCAAAGCTGGGGAAGGGTTGGCAGGGGGAGGTGATGGTCCATGAAAGTGGTAAGCAGAACTGTCTCATAACCTTCCCCTCTATTGCCAATAGACTATTTGGATGAAAACAAAGAACTGAACAAAAATTCTACAGATGCTTGAGAAAAACCTTCCTAAAAATGTATCATTTATGAGAGCTCATAAATGAGAGCTTGAGTTTATCATATTCTTTGTGTAAGGAAATATTTCATTTTGTGTGTTAATAAAATCTCTGTGGGTTGGATGGTTTTTTGTTGGTTTTTTTTTTCCCTTTCCTCCTGCCTTTTTATGTTTCTTTCTTTAGAGTGACATTTTTAAATGGGGGGTGATCAGTTGCTTGTTGTTCACTGAAGTAATGTTTACTGAAGAAAATATATTTTCCTGCTCTCATAGTTTCTGGCTGGACATCACAATTACCAGATGCCAAGCTATAGAACACAGTTTTCCAGAAAATGGCATCTGGCTTCCTGGCAGAGTCCATGGGCACTTGTGTTGATGATTTTGGAGGCGCAGCTGGGTCTGGGTGGCTGCTGAGGGAGTATATGGTCCACCCTGTCATTCTAGATGCTATTTACCTTTGGCTCACCTTTGATTCAGAATCATTTAAGCATTTGTGCCTTTCTCTATTGCTATCAAGCATCAGTCTTTCAAATGGCTTTATGTGGATCCACTCACAGCCAGGAGGAGGAAAGCTATTTCCCACCATCCCTGATTTTCTGTGTGTCCATGTAAACGATAAACCTGCTTGTGCACCAGCAGGAAGTTTATTTGTGTAGTGCCAGCAGGGGAATCGAGCCCTTCCCTGAAAGGGAAAGAGGAGAGAACCCAATAATCTTGCCGTGACTGCAAACATGTGATCACACCTGATTGTGTTCCACAGCTGAAGATGCAGAAGGCTGGAGCATTTGTGAAAACACTGCCGGTGCCACTGTGTGCCAGGGAGGCAGAGCCCTCCATCTGGGAGCACCTGCACTGCTTGGACCTGACAGGCACCACACTAGGGCTGAGTGAGGCCTCTGCCAGTGCTTTACAGTTTCCTGGGATGCCAAGTACCCTCCAGACTGATCCAAAGCACAAGTAGCTCAATAGTGGTCACTAAAACGAGTTCTGTGGCTCCAGCTGCCAACCTCCTGCGCTGTGTGAGGGCAACGACCATCCCATTCCCTGCATTTTGCCTCCCTGTTTGTCTGCATCTTATCACACATCTTGCAGGCACTTTACAGCAGCACCACTGGTGCTGTAAACAGTATTGATACAGAGCAGGCACAAATTCTGGAGCCTCTTTCTGGTGCTAGAGGCCTCTCTCTGGCTGGAACAGTTGGATTGTATTTCTGCCCTTATGCTGCTGGAGAAACTCAGCTGCAGGACTGACAGTACTGCACTCTCCTTTTCTTTGGCAGACTTGGAGCTACAAAGTTTTGCCCATTCTCCGTCCCTCTTTTCATTTGGCTGCATGACTGGTGCCAAGAAGGCACCCCCATAGTGATGCTGCTGTGTGAAAATGTGCAAACAGTCCTTGTTGTGATTTTAACGAGAGCAGCTCAGATGCAGAATCATTGCTATTATGTCTAATTGGTAGTCCACACTGTGGTATTTAAAATGGAGTGGTGGCAAGGATTCAATGTACAAATCTATTTATTTATAACTGAGTGACCTTCTGTTCAATGATATTATGGATTGTAGCTAGGGAGAAGGATTCAGCCTGCCTACAAATGTCTGGCTCAGTGTTGACTAGAACATGGCTTTTTGTTCCCCTGCTAGTAGTGACAAGGCCTTTGACAGAATCCTGGGGGAGCTGGTGCATGCCTGAATTCAATTTGCTTGATGTCCTTTGACCAAGCTGCAATTCATTGACTTGGTATAATTTTTGATAGGCAATGGCTGGGAATAAAATCCCATATGGCCTTTTACAGCATTCTGTTTGGTACCTGGGAAAGCAGAAGACTCTATCAGTAAAAGAATCTGAAATGTTCTGAAGAACATGAAAAACATTTGAAATGCCACACAGTGGGAAACCTTGCAGTGAACTTAACAATATTGCATTCAATTTTATTTTTCTTTGCCTTCCATACATACATGATCTTATTAAGTTTCTAAACATAAACATATTCCTTTTAAAATACATTTTCAAAGTATACTTGAATCCCAGCCCCATAGGGACTTGACATATCAAAAGAAATTTGCTGACATAAACTGGTATGTAGAGCTTGATCTATTCTAATATATGATTTTAATGTTTCTCATTTTCCTGCCTTGCCAACTCACATCTATCACACACTGTCACATTTAAGTTTCCTAAATTACTGCTTTTAACTTTTTTGTCACTGATTCAGCGAAGAGATATATTCTAAAGCTCAGCTCAGCTTTTTTTTTCCGTTTCTTGTGATTGTATCTTAATATTAATAGTTTGAGGGGGAAATGGAAATTTTTGTTCAGTTAAGGAGACAGCACTTTTTGATAGATTTGGGATTCAATATTGTCCTGGTTTCAAATTCAAGACCTGATTTAATTTCCAAGCAAAGCACAGAATTCAGTGAGGCAAATGGAATAATGGCATGTGCAAAAGGGGAGGATGTTCTGAGCATTGTAATTATGAGCACGACAAAATAGATCTGCACTACATCTGTTTATCAGTGATGGATAGATAGATTCATTTCCTATTGTTTGTAGTACATGTGTTGATGACTAAGTGCTCTGGTAAATTCTGTTGTTTGCAGGATAAGAGGAAATAATAATTGCACTCCTTAATCAAACTGCTTTGACCTCCAGCTGACAAGTTCAAAGTTGCCTCTTTCTATCCTTACAGCTATTTTAGGTGCCCAAGCCTTTTAGCCAAAAGTGTGTTTCAAGAGCTACACACCTTGCAGGATTCAGGAAATACAAAAATTGTGCCCCTCTGTGCTACAGTGAGAGTTGCTACTATAAACATCTTCCGCAGAAAATTGCAAAGATGATCAGCCCAACCCTTAGCTGTCTTCTGGATAAACGGGGAGAGTTTAGTTTTTTAATCCTCTGATCACCATACGTTGTTTCTAGACATGATTGCATTCTAATTGCACTCTTCACCTTATCATCAGCTTAAGCAAAAAGTCAGCCCAAAAAAGTGCTTATCTTCAGTTTGAAGGAAAGCTGAGTAGAAAGAGGTTATGTTTTTGTAAGATAGAAAGAAAAACAAAAATTAGGTAGAAGAGTTGGAAGATGAAGAACAAAGTAATTTGAGTTTGCCATTTGTCTGTATGGAAGAAGATGGAATATATTCACAGGCTCTGTGTCTGGATTATTTAAAGGTGTATTTTAAAGAGGCAAAGGAGGCATTTTTATGAATATTGATTTGAAGCCTTTTGATATTCTTGGAGCAACATGTGTTTTGTCAGCAATGCTCACTGGACTCGTAAGAATTATACTTTTTTTATTGTTAACTTCACGTATATCCCTGCCTGTATTAATGTGTAAGGAATAACAGCATTTGCAATACACATATGAGAGGTTGCCTGTTTTGCTTTATAACAGATATATAGATGTCAGAGGTCCATCATTTGTAATCAGCTTTACGCTGTCAAAATAGAAAAGGTATCTGTGATAGACAGGAAATACATCAGAAAAATGGATGCCTGAGCTTGTGAAAAATCCTTTGTCATAAGAAGTGAGAAAATACATTGTTAAAAATTGTGGAAGATATCTCAGTTTCCTTTTAAAAATGATTTTTTTGCTGCCAAGCAACTGTTCTTTTACCTGTATTTAGATGGAACAGCACTTAACATTCAGCATGCTCAATTCTGTTGGATATCCTCTGCTGCAGTTTTCTTTTCAAGGGTATCATTTGATCACCCAGAATGTGAAGTGTTTGTACTTCTGTTCTTTAAGGGGAACAACACATCTATATTACCCAGAAGTCACACTTCAGTGATTTATTTTCCTCTGCAGAAGTGTGTACGCAGCACCAGATTAGTTTGCAATAGGATGGTCTCATCTTCCTCTGGTCACACAGGGCAAATGCATATGCATCTGCTAGAAGAGGAATAGAAATTGTAATAGAACTAATCTACATTTAAACCAACTGTCCAGGCAGCCAGCAGGACTGGGCAGGGGCTGAGCTGTGACAGGGAGCTGGGCCTGCTTTGCCTTTTCTTCCTCTGAAGCACTGGCTATGAATAATTCCTGTATTCATTCCTGGCCCCTGGGTGCTCTGTGCCAGGAGGGTCAGCAGTTTTTCTGTGCCATTGGCCAAAGAGAACCCAGGATTTAGCATTTAATTAATTTAGCTTGTAACTACTGTCCAGAAATGAAGGTGATGCTGTTTGTTTATCACTGGTGTAGGAAGGTAGAGATGAAATGCAAGAGGCTCCATGGGTTCCATGCCTTGTCCCTTTCTGTCACACAATTCAGTGTCATTTTTGCCAAGTCCTGGTGTATTTCAGCTCTTTTTGAAATCAGATGGGCTTCTCAGTTCTGTGGGAATCACTATGTTTTGTTTGTTTGTTTTCTTTTTAATAACCTGTAGAACTCAAGTAATGAAAGATTAGGCAATAAATGAGGCTGTATAAGTATACTAAGTACTGTCCAAAATGCTTATGTCCTAAACTTTATGGATCTTGCACTGGAAAATGCTCTTGGTTCAGGCTGGATCGTGTTGTTTGTTCCAAAGGTGAAGTCAGTTAAAAATCCTGTCTGCCATTCTCCCTGGTTTCCCTTTGCAGTTCACCACTGCAATTCCATTCACTTTATTACAATTTCTTCTGTCATACTCCACTATAAGGAGGGAAGTGGATCTCTGAATTTGTTTCTGGTCTTTGAAAGAAATTCAAAGTTATCCACTGAGAATGTCTTGATATCAACTCCTATGAAAACCTTTGAGATTTGAGACTCAGACCTACATGACATTTAGAAATTTTGAGGGACAAGAATTCTCAAATTCTAAATTAAAGAATCTCACTTGAAATAAGATTATTGCTTTTTGACATTTTGGGGGGAACAGAATTTATTTAGGTTAAATGAGCTAAAAATGTAGTGAAACCAACACCAGAAAAGAGGTAGCAATCACCAAAGGTACTGGTCAATTAATACTGAAAGTGCAGGGTGAGTGTTATGGTGGCTGCCATAGTGGAGTGGAGCTCCCTGTTCAGTGCTGGAGCAGGAAAAAGTGTAGTCCTGCATGTGAACAGCAGTCTTTGGTCTCTGTGGGTTGGAGCTTTCAAATAATTATAGTTTTACTGATTTTCCCTCTGTTGTCTTAATATGATACTCTCATGCCTCATATCAGATATTGTTGGGTTTTTTTCCTCATCCTGATTACTTTTCTTTCTTTTATAGCACTTGCTTCCATGGAACTATCCACAATGGATATTTCTTAGCTTTGTGGGAATGCAAATACCTGAGGAGTTTTCTGTGGTTTGTGCTAACAAGCAGAAAACAACCAGATTTAGTAGGTGAGCTGTCTTGTATTGAAGCAGCGAGGCTTTGGATTTAATCTCCTTGACCCTTTACCTAAGCCTATCTAATCCACTAAGTTTCTTACTGGTATTTTATTGAGAAAATAACCATGTTTGTGTCAACCAGGAATTAAGTTTTGCCACATGAATTTCACTATGCCTTCTATGATTAAAACCTCCTACTTCTTACCAGATATTCCTTCCTCTTTATTAACACTATAATATGATGTAATATGGGTAAAGTTCAGTCCAGAGTTCCTTGATGAATTTTATGGAACACGCCACAAAGTAATGAATTTTAACTTTTCCTTCTAAGAGCTAATTTAATTTTGACTTAATTAATATGATGCATTTAATTAATATAAAATTATCATAGAAAACTGCAAATTAATTTGTAATCCATCACTTGAAAGTTTGTCTCAATTAGTAATGCATTTACAGTTTCATGCAGATTGAATGGCAGTGGACCTCTTAGTAGGAAACCTCTTTGAGAGAAGCATTGGAGTGAAATTTTCAGCAAAAAAAGGGTGTTGAAAAATAACAGAACTTTCACCAGTTCATACAGAAAGCCATTTTTGATTGTTCTGTGCCCAAAAAAGAGTGGTGTTTCTTTCTCCCTCTTTTTAAAAATTTTTCTTTGTGAACACAGAGCTATATATAACAAAAGCTTCAAATTTAATGCTTTTAATGTAATGATTGTCTGGTAACACTGCAAACAAAGCATTTTCATTTTAGTTAAGTGCAGCATGTTTGATTTTTATTGCTACCAATGGCCAACTTGCTTTGTAGAAGACTGAGAGCTTTTTAATTTGAATTGTTCTACCAAGATTTGGGGTCAGAGGGCAGGGGAAATGGGGCAGTGTAATCATAAGTCAGAAGATTTTTCTGGAGCTCAGTGAACATCTTGTCTCCTATAGGAAGATGTTGAGGTAAAGGGACATAGCTCCTTTATTTTCTAATTTGGAGAGACATTTACATAAGAGGATGTTAATTGACAATTCACAAAGGAATGGCTTCTAATTGCTGTCACTAAGTTGGATAAAGGTATTTGCTTGTCTTTAACCCTAAAAAGAGATCTGATTTCCCCTAATAATGAAGTCTGATCCTCCATCAGCTCAGGAAGAAACGCTCATCTGGTAAATTTTGGCAGTATTAGTCCTTGACTGTTTGAGGCTGTGGGGAGCAGCACCCACATCACTGGCCTGACCCAGTTACCTGAGTCTCAGATGTTTTTTCTAGGATGCTTTCAACAGTGTCTCTCCCCTTTGATTCATTACTTTCATGACATCTTTTGGAAGGTAATTACAGATCTGTCAATGAAGCCATAAAATCATACTGAAAATTCTCCTGTGCAAGTCAGAATAAATACCATGACCTCCTTTTGCATTCAGTTCTCTGATCAATTATATGGTCAAACATATCTGTGTGTAGGCCAGGTAATGGTTTGAGTGAATTCTACTTCAAACCATCATTTAAAGTCTCCGTAATTATTTGAGAGATACATACATCTGTCAGAATTCCTCACAGGGTTGGCTTTTTTTTTTTTTTCCCCAAGATATACACTACTTTATGTATTAAAAGCTGCTGCTTTTGAAAAACATGTCAGTCACCTTTGTGGATTTAGGAACAGACCTAATTAAGGTGATGTGTGTTCCCTACTGATTCCATTCTGCCAAAAGGTACAGAAGAAAACAGAAATTAACTCTGAGAGATCAGCTGAACACGTTTCTTTTCTATCAATGATATTCTTGTAGTTTCACCAAGCAGGCCTTAAAAAGACCTCTGGTGTTTTAGCTGAGAAAGTGAAGAGATCATTGTGTTGCATCATCTCTTCGTGTGGTATCTGAGCAAATGAGGATAAGTGATTCTTTTTTCTTTGTATTTTAATTTCCAGGGGTGATGCTTTGTTCTAAGTAGTTGGCTTGCAACATAAGTATCTTGGTGGCAATGTGCTTTTGATACACAGTGTGATACTTTCACTTTTTAATTAAATTAATCTGGGTTGCGATTGAGTTGTGAAACTATTATTCAGATGGAAATTGAAGAGATGAAGTAAAGTACAGCTAAAATGCTATGCAAGACAAATACAGTGCAGTGTGATTTCCCCCCACTTGCAAACCTGGGGCTCGAGGTGAATTCTTTGAAAGTGCAGGGTGGGGTTTGGTGGAAGCCCAGGACTGGCAGCGCTGCCCATTTGATAGCAGAGTTTGGAGCTGAGCTGCTCCTGCTGCCTGGGGGAGTGTCAGCAGGAGGGAACAGCACAGCCTGCACGCCACCAGCAGCAGATTTTAAAACATTCCCTGATTCTGGTGCAATGCCTGAATGCTTTCTTCTTCCTCTTATCAGTAGAGTTGGAGCCCAGATAGTCAGTACAATTTTTCTTTAGTTAATGATAGTTCCCCAATATCAGAATTGCTTGAGGCTAAATGATTCATTTTAGTAAAGGGTCATGTCAGTAACTCTATGAGATTAAGTAATTTAGCTAATTCTTCAGAACTCTGCTCTTTTTATAAAGATATCTTTTCACTTGCACAGTAGAAAAGGATGGTTCATTTACCAGCTTTTACTTGTGAAATGTTTTAAAACTGTAAACAGTTCCTCTCAGTGTCAGTTTAATGAAGCAGATGACAAGAGAAGGGTTTGAAGTTTGGGATCACTTCCATGCAAATGAAGTGATGTTACACTCAGATGGCTCTTTGCAACACAAGTGCAGTCAAAGCTCCATTGCAACTCAGAGTGGTTCAGCACTCTACAGAACAAAAGGATGACTGTGCTCTGTAAATCCATGTACAATAAACAAAAATATTGTTTTGTAGCCTCAGTGCTTAAATATTACTTCATGACAACTTTTGCACCTGGTTACAAAATGTTAACTTTGAAACTTGAGAAGTTTTGGCACTATTTGAATAGCTGTCAATACAGCAGCCAGAAAGAAAAATTGTGTATTAGAAGAACACATCTCAGCCTGTAACAGGAGACACTAAAAATGCTTATGATAGAAATTGACACTTAAAATATAAAGAATAAAAAAATCCCAGGTTTTTAAACTACTCGTGGAAAATATGAAGAGAAAATATAGACAGAAAGAGCCCCCATTTCTTATCTAAAGAACATCCAGACATGAGGGCTGGAAGAAAACCCCATGGTTTTCTGTCATTTTTTGAAATGTCCTGAGGACAGTTCAGGCTGTGCTTCTAAGTGCTCATATAAAGGATGCTTAGCTGCCTGCATTGGAAAGAACCTCTGCAGTCTGGAGGTCTCAGTGGTCCTGCAGTCACACCTGCCTTAGATTGAGCCTTTCCAGGTGCATCCCAGCATTCTTGCTGTGAGCCAGTTGAAGTTTAGGAAATTAGTACTAGATAGTGAATGGTTTTATTTATACCCCCTCAAGATATCAACCTATTTTTATTTTATTTTTAAGCAAGAAGACTAGCTAAAGAAAGAGCATTCTGTCAGCAAAAGCCTGGTAATAAATATTAACTTTTATAAAAAAACGAAAAATCACAATCCTTTGTTTTGGAATATCATTCTTCTACCCCTTGGAAAGATGCCCTGGGCAGTGCAGGAAGAGACCTTAAATTAGGGTATGGAAGTTGCCTCCTACTAAATGCAAACTGAAGTTTAATATCTATTCCTTTACAGATTCCATTTCTGCCTCTATTAGCCAGACAGTTAAAAAATTTTTTAACATCTTCAACTTCATCAGGAATTGCATTTTTGTTTTTCTCTTTTGAGGTCTAACAGAAAGCCAAGCTGCCCTCTCAGCACTAGTGTTAGATGGTTCTGTAGTAAGGATCAGGAATTTAAATGTTTGTGTTGCTGTGTAACAAAAAAAGTGAAATCAGGTTCTCTTGAAGAGCATCTCTTTTTTCATGGTGGAATTTAAAGAGGGATTTTTGTTATGCAAGCATCTCCACATCTCCATATAAAGAGCAATATAGAAATATTTCAGACTCTGAACATAGAACAAGGATATTTTTCCATTTGATGTGACTACAAAACATTTGTTCTTAGTCAAGTCCTATCTATGCCTGCAGAACTAAAGTGCAGAACTTGAGCTGGATGGAATAAGGCCACTCCTTCTTCCTCTCCAGCTACTTGATATCTTAATGTGGCAGAAAATGGAAACCAATTGTACTCCTAATCTCTGAGTCTCACAGAAAGTGTGGCTCAAGACTACAGTTTTCAGATTGCTAGAAACTGCGTGAACGGCATGAATAATGCTATCACATCATCAATTTTCACTTTCCAAACCTTGTGAAAGTTATCAGCATGTTAAAGATGGGGAATCTTGGACACTTTCAGGAAATAAAGAACCCCAGACAAACTGATGCCCATTACTTACTTTTTATGTGGCCATCCATACATGCCAAGAGTGTATCTTTACTTCAGCTGTGAGGTAGAGTAAATTTGGGGGAAATTGAGCACCTCCCAGCACGACCTTTGCAGCAGGCTGCAGATGAGCAGCTGTGAGGGTGATCTCACACTGAGTGTCATCCTGGCAGCTCCTCCCGTGGCTATTGCACTGGGCTGCTGCATGCTACAACACCAGACAAGGACTGCTGGTGAGACACAGGGGCAGGAGAGCTGAAAGCTACAGCATTCTAGAGGAAAGAGGAAAGGAGAGGAAATGCCTTTGTCGTCTGGAAATGGAAAGAGTTTCTCAGGAAAAAAATAAGCAGCACCTTCATTTTCAGACCAGAAATTTGGCCCAGATACTGCCAGAATATCCAGGTGGCCTCCTGGGCATGGAGAAGGACAGTGATGGGTCTCATTGCTGTGCTGTGTCTGAATGCCTGTGGCTTTGCTGTTTTTGTCTTGCATTGTGCATTCTGTAACTTCCCAGTGACTTCTGTGGGAGAGCTTGATCCCAAGAGAATGATAATATGGTGTCTTTAGAAAAAGCTAGTGCTTTTTATTGTTCATAAATTTTTCTGGGCTTTGCAAAGCACTGCAGTATAGGACAGGCTGCCCACAGCTATCTTGCAGCACTGAAGTGATGTTAACTCATTTTTCATCTTCACCAAATTGTAGCACCAACTGTAGACAGCTGTAGACAGCACTTGGTGGTGGAAACACATGACAGCAAAGACACCTCCTTGTGTGACTTAATGATGAACTAAATATGGAAAGCTGACAATTTACCAAGTTTCAACACAGAAATTTATTTTTTTTTCTTAGCCACTATGGTGCAGTCGGTAACCATTTTGTTTGAGTAATAGATAAGATTTATTATAATCTTATGCAACCACTCAGTTTTAATCAGCTGAGTGGGAAATCTTGGTTTTCTTATCAGTGGGCACTGGATAAAAAATGGCACCTTCACAGATTGTTATGAAGGGACCACTCACCTCCTCTCTTTTGAAATGGAGCTGTTTCAGAGGGAGTTATGTACTGGGTAAAAATGCCTTGATTAAGACAGACTGAAATCTAAATACAGATAGATATTGAGGATATGCAGAAATTATTTCTATTCATTGGTTTTCACAGTAAGTGTATAAAGTGAAACAAAAACAGTAGGGGCAAAACCTGAATTTTCTGATTAATAGTTCAAAATGACAAAATAAATCTGTTTTTAGGCATTGCATGGACATGTAGTGGTTTTGGGAGGTCCAAACAGTCCTTGCAATTACAAAAAACACCCTGTTAATGCAATCTGTGCACTTGTTCCAGTAAGGAATGAGTCCTTTCTTATCAGACGATCAAATACTTAATTGATCGAAGGAAGAGTGATCTTTAAAATAAAAACTTTGTCTTCTCACAGACATAAACTGTACTGCAGAACTACTGCCAACACAAATCTGAACATTTGCACCACATCTTTGCTGTTTGAATTGGACATTCAGACCTCTGCAAAAATCTGGTGTCTGCAATTCTACTAATGTTGAGATAAAATATTCATTTAGAGAAGAGACAGCATTTTGGGCTGTATAAGTTAGAATATTGTGGTGGGGGAAAGAGACACAGCCTAAATCCTGCAAATGTAGTGGGTTTAGGCCCAACTCTGGCCACTTTCCCTGCTAAATAATGACACAAATACCAAGCTCAGTACCAAATGTTCCTGTTCAACTGCAGTTTATCAGTGATGTGGTGGGATGACTTGAGCTCTGTGCCAGCTGCCCACACATCCGTGCACTCCATTCCTCTCAGCAGGGTCGGGGAGAGGAGGAGGTGGAGGGCTGGTGGGCCAGGGCAGGTTCTGTCCTTTCTGAGAGGAAAGCACACCTCCTGTTCTCCTGATGTGTCCCCAGCCTGGCTTTGGGGGTGTGACCAGCATGGGCTGTGCCTGGCACAGGGCAGCTCTAGGCTCCCCAGCCCTGCTGCTGACATTTTATGTTTCTGTGGCTTGTGCAGAGGTTGTCAACAAGCTTTACAGCAGAGCCCACCACCTTCGAAAAGAGAATGTGAAACCAAATCTGACTCTGGTTTTCTTTGTGCTGAACAACAGCATTAGTGACTTTTATGTGCTTTATTGCTGCAAAGATGCTTTTTACTGCTTGCCTGTTTGAATTGCTACACCACCTTCAGATAGATGACAGAAATAACTGTTGCAGGCACTAATTAGGTGGGTTGATGCAGAAATTGAGAGATGCTGCCCATAATGCAGGCACAAGAGCAAGCTGCAGAGGATTGTCCCAGTCCTGCAGGGTCTGAGGTACTGCATCCTGCTCTTGCTTATGGGCTCTGATTCATTCCCTGCCAGGTCTCCATGCAGAAGCATTCCACTTCATGGGCAGAGATGGATGACAGGCTTTTGGGGCTGGGGTGGGAGACTGCTGCTATGTAGTTTACAACAGATGCACTCTCCTTGCTGGTGATAATTGCTGAATGTTTCTGCAGCCTCGGAGTGTAGTCATTCTGCTGCAACAATAGGGTGTCATTTCACTGTAAGTGGCAGGGTGAATCATGGTAAGTACAGTATATCTAGCAGAACAAGTAATTTGCTGACTTAGTGCTATCTGTACCTCATGATATGCAGGTAAGTAAGGCAATTTTTCCTAAAAGAAGGAATAAAAAGCTAAAATTGCTTTTTCTTTATTCCCCTACTCTCTGTCTTCCCTCCCCCTGCTACCCATGATGATTAGACAAAAGCCAACTAAAGGCAAAAAAAAGAATCATTTCTTGTAGACTTAGTACTGCCTGAGTCATCAATCCTTCACAAAGACCTAGGGCCCACTTCCTTTTCATTTTATTCCTTTGGCTTTTAGATTTATAATGTTGTTTGGAAAAAGAGATTCAGCCTTTTGGTCTATAAGAACCTGTTTAAACATGAAGAGGCATTTACTTACAAATAGCACCGTATTGCCTATGCATTTATCTTGACAGTCCAGTTTAATTTATAAAGCATAATGTGCTTGTAACTCAGCCTGAGAAATGTAGTTTAGCAAGCACTATTGACTTACTAAATCTCCCTTCTCCCTCTTATTGTAAATCTGTTAAACCTAAAGAAGCATTCTGGGTACTAGAGAATCTAAATAGTAAAGTGGGGTTCTTCAAGATGATCTCGATAATACTTCACTTAAAGCTGCAAGTTGAAGCAATAGTTTATCCTATTGTGAAGTGGTTTAATCTTTCCTCGATCATTTCTCAAAGATGTGGATGTGCTGTACAGTAAAATTGTCAGATTTGTGCTGAATTGCAGCTTTAGAAGCCATTATTCTGAAAAGGTTATCTAAATGGAATGGCTTTAAGATGACTTGTAAAGTCATTAGAAGACTTCTAGCCCTTTATGTGTTTGACCACACAACGTGTTGTGATTCATTTGGACTCTGAGATGCAGCTTTAAATCTGTTTGCTCCCTGATTTGCAAAGGGAAGTGTGTGTTCTCCCATTTCTGACAAAGGCAGTGCAACATTTTATTTTAGCTCCCTGCTCAGACACAGATCAGTTATGTAAATCCCATAACAATGATCTATTTGCCATATAAATCGTGCCAGAAAGATAAAAGGTTGAATCACAGGTTATAAGCTTAAACAGACTTCTCACTTCCAGTGCCTGAATCCTGTCATCCCAATGCTTTAACTGCTTTTCAATTCTCGAAGAAAATCTAAGTTCCAAGTTTCAAAGAAATCTGGCTCCATAAAAAATATGTATTTTCTACATTTGTTATATTACTTGTGGCAACTTAACACCTGTTTTAGCAATCAAGTTACATTTTATGTTTGTTTGTTTGTTTTGTCATGTTTTAAAAATATGCTTAGAAGTAGTTTAACATTGCTGTCTTCTCTTATTCTGCTTTGTGATATGGCAATAGCTAATGACAGATTTTTAATGACTGATTCTGGCAAATACCTAGCTTTTCTTATTGATTCTTATTATTTACACTTTGATAACTTCTCAGAATTTTAAAATATATTTTTGTTTAAGGTTTATTTTAAATATTTTGCCCATTGGCTAACCAATATGACATAAAGTACTTTTTCTGTGGTCCATGACAAATTTCCAGCTGTACTGTCTCATACAAATATGTTCTCACTCTCTGAGCATGCAAGAGATTATTGAGGCACCATTTGTACCTGTCTCTACACCCTTAGCATCATGAATGCCTTCTCTATTAAGATTTTCTCTTAACAACTTTCTTCAACCTAACTTTTATATTCAGTTCTTCCAGTCAGTTTTTCATTACCAACCCTGATCTAGCAAGATGTCACAGGGAGATTATTCCAGCACAAATGGGAGAGGATGCTGTCTGTTCATGGACAGATGGCTCAGCAGTCCCCTACACTAAAAAACAGAGTCCCAAGCCTCTCCTTTCTCCAACTGTGCACTGTCCACTAGAACAAAGGAGAAATTTATTTATTATTTACGATGGCAATACCTTTTTCATGCTCAGGTAAAGCATTTTTCATCAGTGATCATAGAGAGAAATGGCCTCAGTGTCGTGTACAGTTTTTTATTCAAACTGTGGACCCCAAAACCTTAAAGGGAAGAACCAATTAAAATACTGTGATTTTCTGGTGTTATTTTTTGTTAGATTGATGTAAATTCTGAAAGAGTTGAAAGTTCTTAGATATGTTATTCATATTTAGACAAATGGCAATGAGGATGAGGCTGGACCTTGTGCACTTGACCACAGAAGCAAGCCAAGTTCTCATCTCTGCTATTTGTTTCAAGCACATAGCAGCTGGCTAATTTTAAATATTTCTCTTTTAGGAGACCCTGCAAGTCTGTAGCTTTCTTTCTGAATCGAGTAAACAGTAGTCTAGTTATCACATAAATCCTGTACTGTGAATAAATAGAAAAAAAAAAAACCCAAAAAAACCAAGGTATTCAACTTTATTGGGTGCCCCATTACTTTTTAGGGGAATGGAGATCAAATTTTTGTGTTGACTATAATGAAAGGAATGCTTTGCAGTATAGAAAGGATATTTGCAGGTAATAAGAATGCCATGTACAAAGCAGGACTTCTGTGAAAAGTGATAAACCCCAAGGTGTCTAAAAACTTGAACAAAAGTGTTTTATCATCTCAGTATGGAAAGGAATAGTTCTTATTTTCTTTATTGAAGCTAGTCAGGCAGAAAAAGAAAGGTAATGAGGAAGTGATTATTCAATTAAAAGTTGTCTTGGAGGAAAAAAATATCAGCACTTTGGAGAGGCTTGTAATTTCTGAATTCCAGATTCAATAAAAATCTCAGACAACTTCATTATCAGTAATGTAAGGTTTAATGATTGCAAACAGAAAAACAATTTAACGCTGCAAAACATAGAATGGAACTCTGATCACACGTAACCTCAAGCATTCACTGAGATGGACACTTGCAAAGGGTTAAAATGTGACTTGGATCGTACCCCAGCCTGCAAGAATGGTTTGCATGTCCAGCTATCAAAAAAAGATGAGTTGGAGAAGAAGTGGCCATGAAGAATTTGATGTTAGGGCCATGGCAGGCTGGTGTCACCCTGTACCAACCCCTCAAAGAAACCTTTCCAGCAGACCAGTTCCCTTTCCAGCAGACCAGTTCCCTTTCCAGCAGACCAATTCCCTTGTGTTTTGCCACCAGCCTCTGCAGGGAAAGGAAAAAAAATAACCATGAGATATAAACATGATTTCATAACAGCAGTTCGTGTACACAGTGGGTATCTGGGGCTCTGTGCTGGCTTTTAGGGGTAGAGCAAAGCTGAGGTTCTGGTTGGGTATTTATACAAGGGTTGGTCCCTGGAGGCTCTCATCAGGCCACACAACCCTGGCAGGCTTTTGGAAGCAATCAGCTGATGCTTAGGGGATTTGCACATGGAGCAGAGATAAGATTGACCAGAGTTAGCTCTCAATAAAGGAATTCAGGTGCTTGGCTTTGTGTGGGCTAATTGAACAAGTGAGCAGCTATTGCCCGTGGGGCCCTGGAAGGTCAGGTACTGCTCATGGCACTGCACCCTGCAGACACCTAACCAAAATCAATGTGTTTCCAAAAGAGCTCAGTGGCTCAGGAGCTACTGAGTGCTGAGCACTTAGGGAAATGTGGTCAGTTTATTTTAATGTGATTTATTTGACTTAAGATCAAGATACAAAGTAAATCACTTTTATGTTTCCTTAGCAGTAGCAGTAGCTGGCATCTATTCGTGCACATTATCTGCGGCTGCTTTCTGACATTTGTGTGTTTATTATGCACAGCAATTAAACACCCCTTTTTCCTAGACAAATTAGAGCTGTGCAAGTTTGTGATTCTGCTGGCAGGCTTACAAATCTTGCTGTGCAGAGCTCACAGTGTTTTCCAATTTTTCTGTGTCATGATGTATCTTGTATGACTAGGGTTGTTTCATTTTCATAGCAAAGCTATAATGATTTCATACTGATTAAGTGGAAATAATGCCAACTTCTGGAGCTTCTTTGCTTAGATTTCAGAATGCTGTACTACAAATACCTCATCTTTATGTAAGAGAGGATGAAATGTGTTCCTAAACTCATATGCAGACATATATGAGGTTGTGCATACTGGCACAGGTTTTGAGCAGTATTTGCATGTATGCATGAGGCTGGAGTACTCAGGTGATTATTGTCAGCTGCTAATGGTAATTAGTGATGTGATCTCCTGCCCCAAGGGCATGAAGACCCCCTTGTGCTGCAGGGTCTGCTGTGCAAGTTCTCAGACAGCTCGGGGCAGAGCAGGACAGGTCTGTGTGCTGTGCCCAGCAGCATCACGGAGGAACAATGTGTTTGCCCCGTGTGGCTGAGGAGTCCCGGTGCTGCTGGCTCCCCACACACCCTGCAGGCTCTGGAAGGCCACCAGGTAGACAGCTGTTGGGCTTGCACAACAGACAGCCAGGCTGGCAGTACATCAGAGAGGAATTGGGCACATTTACAGGAGAAATCCATCAAAAATACATTGAAATCAACATATTCCCACCAAATGTTTTGATTTTTATATGTGGAGTTTTTCCATCAGAAAACCCACTGGAAGGTTTCCAGGCTTATTTTTTTTTTTTCCCTCATATTCTCTAGCAGAACCAAAGTGAAAGTAATCATCATTTAGTGAGCGTTTTCTGTGATAAAGTGTGAGATGCCTCAGAGGGAAATTCTGAGAGCTGCAGAACAATGATACTGTTTGGTATGTCTGATAATCCCCTTGCAAGATTTCAGTATCTCTGAGTGGCCACTTTGCATGATCAGTTCCAGAAGTTTACCCCCATAACTGAAGAAACGTGTTCTGATAAAGTTGGATGTGCCTCTCACATTGCATAGGTGACTTAACCAGAAGAAATTCCATGTGTCACAGCAAGAAATTCAGTCCTCCAGACCAAAGGATGGATTCAGCATACCACGAGATATTTTCAGAATTTAGATTTTATCAGTGTGATGTGTATGTTTATGGGGTTATCTTCATCTTATAAAACTATAAGTGAGGAGGACTGCAAGGAAAAAGCTGCCAACAATTTACTGCAAATATGTGAAAGTCAAGGGAAAAAAACACATGATGAAAAGGATATTATCCAGAGGAAAAGTCAGAATGTATTTATCTCTCTGCCCCCATTTCAGGTGGACTTAAATCAGAAAGTTTTGCAGAATGATGAGCATAAAGAGGAGGGGTTCCTGCAAGATGAAAACAAACACAAAAGGACAGATGAAACAGGGCAGGAGTAGTACCACCGCAGCCAATTACATCCAGGAACGAACTAAATTCTTCTTAGTTTGAAATTCCAAGAGGCAAATTGGGAGTGAGGGGCAGTGGAAGCAGCTGTGGAAGGTGCAGAGTCCATGTGGGTACAGGCTTTTGAGGAGCACCACAGTGCACAGAACCATCAGCAGGGTTTCTCCTTTCTCTGCTTTCCCAAGTATAAAAGCCAGCAGCAGAGGGAGCAGAAAATCTTCCCCAGGCTCAGTGCTCAGGAGGAAAATATTATTTTCCTTTCTGTAATGCACCAGCTGAAAAGCTGTTTTTCTTTACCAAGTTGTAATTATACATGCCAGTGTTACAGCACACAGCAGAGCCTGACTGAAATGTTTTGGCATCAAGTACTGTGACAGGATGTCAGCTTGGCAGGCTCTATGCTCCTTCCAAGCCAGGCTGAGGCCAGAGGTGTGGGGCTGAGGGACTCCTGGATGGGCTGTGCACAGTGGGTGATGGGTTTCAGAGAAATGGGGGCTTGGCAGGACCTCTGGGTGGGGACAGCACCCACCAGAATGCCCAGAAACAGAGTAACTCATGGGTACCTGCTCCTGAGAGAGAAATGAAAGGCCCAGAGCACAGATCTCTTCCCTGCTCAGAGGAAGAAGCTTTCTCTCCTTCTGGAAAATCAGCCTTTGGCAGAAATTGGTTGAACCAGGATGGTCCAACCTTGTAGTGGTGTCCCTGCTGCTTCCCTACCTTTGGCTCATAGAGAATTGCTGCTGCCCTTGCTGTGGCATCACTTTGCTGCCAAAAATCACAGCAGAAAAATACAAAGGAAAGGTTAGAGATTGCTTGAAAACTTGCTTTCACTTAGGAACTAGTGTTAGGCCTCCAAATTCCCTGTGATAATCTGATTTTTATGCAAAATTAGGGTTTGGCATCAATATCAATTCTTAAAATTGTCTGTTTTCCTTGAACTTCTGTTTATGGAATTAGATTAAAATACAGAATAAGATAATGTAGTGTGCCACAGAACTCCCAGGTATAGTTTTTTGTAATTGAGGTGACTGTGAAGTTCATAAAAGTACTTGCTCACTTCAATATTTAAGGTTTGGTTAACGTTCACAGTTTGGGTGTGGGGCAGGGGGTTAGAGTGTTGCTTTTCCAGAGAGGCAAGGCAAAGACTGTCACTTCTATTGACACAGATTCCTTGAATCTCTGTGCCTCAAGCCCCGCAGAAGTCTAAATTGGAGATTTCCAGTTTGCAATTTCTGCAGTCAGATCAGAGTGAGCTGCAGTGGATTTCAAATCCAATGAACAAATATTTTGACGTGAATTCAGCGAGTGTAAGGGTCATGTTTAACCCAGAATGCTTTTTCCTTTCACTTTTTCCCAGTGTTGTTTTGAGGTTTGGCTTTTTGTTCAGAGATTTTTATTTTTTTTTTGGTCACAAAGGCAGTAGAAAGTGAGCTTTTTTCCCCCTTCTTGGAAAAAGTGTTTTCTTTCAAAAGAAGCATTTAAGCTTTTAGCTAATTCCCAGGGATACAGAGGGATATTCTGCAATAAACTTCCCTCCAGAAAGAGGTTGGCTGCTGCCCTAATATTAAGAGCGGCAGGATTCCTTGGCTGTGGGGAAAATGAGATGGTCCAGCTGATTGAGGTTATGACTGAGCCAAGATGAGTCAATTACCTCGATGTGCTGAGCAGCCATCCAGGGGCCAGCGGGAGGAGAAGTGCCAGGGCTCCTGCTCTGTGCTCTGACAGAAAACAGCTGCACAGGGATGGGGATGAGCCTGGGGACAGGGCTGGGATTGGGACAGGCTGGGGACAGGGCTGGGATTGGGGCAGGCTGGGGACAGGGCTAGGGGATAGAGTTTGGGCTGGGGACAGGGCTGGGATTGGGACAGGCTGGGGACAGGGCTGGGATTGGGACAGGCTGGGGACAGGGCTGGGGGATAGAGTTTGGGCTGGGGACAGGGCTGGGATTGGGACAGGCTGGGGACAGGGCTGGGATTGGGACAGGCTGGGGACAGGGCTGGGGGGATAGAGCTAGGGCTGGGGGACAGGGCTGGGAACAGAACTGGGGCTGGGGACAGGGCTGGGGGATAGAGCTAGGGCTGGGGACAGGGCTGGGAACAGAACTGGGGCTGGGGACAGGGCTGGGGGATAGAGCTAGGGCTGGGGACAGGGCTGGGATTGGGACAGGCTGGGGACAGGGCTGGGGGGATAGAGCTAGGGCTGGGGACAGGGCTGGGAACAGAACTGGGGCTGGGGACAGGGCTGGGGGATAGAGCTAGGGCTGGGGACAGGGCTGGGAACAGAACTGGGGCTGGGGACAGGGCTGGGGGATAGAGCTAGGGCTGGGGACAGGGCTGGGAACAGAACTGGGGCTGGGGACAGGGCTGAGGCTAGGACAGGGCTGAGATTGGGACAGAGCTGGGTACAGGGCTGGGATTGGAACAGAGTTGGGGACAGGGCTGGAATTGGGACAGGGCTGGATATAGACCTGGGGTTGGGGGTAGAGCTAGGGCTGGGGACAAGGGTTGGCTGGGGACAGAGCTGGGACTTGGGACAGGGCTGGGGACAGAGCTAGGGCTGGGGAGAGGGGTAAGGGCAGGGCTGGGGCTGGGGACAGAGCTGCCACCACCACCACCTGCAGCAGCGCTCGCTGTGGTTTGCTGTACTGGGCTGGAGCTGCTGCCCTTGGATCTGTTATGTTTTCAGCTCTGGCAGTAAAAATTTGGAGGAGGCATTTGAAAGGCATCTATTTTCCCAGTGCCTTCCCAAACGTTTGTCAGGCAGGCAGAAATTGCCGGTGGATTGCTGATGCAGGAGGTGCTGCAGAGGCAGGAGGCCTTTGGCACTCACCAGCATCAGGGAACTCTGCCAGCTCCTGCCAAAAATTAATGGCTCCCTTGCAAAGGGGGGTTTTCTAACTGCCCTGTCCTCTGGGGATATTTTCTCTCTCTGTTGTATGGACTTGAGGCAGGCTGTACAATCATGGCTTTGACTCACATTTGTGGGACTCGGGGCACACCCAGAAGCATCTGCTGCCTGCTGTTCACAGTGGTATCATTCTCTGTAGGATTTCATCTCTAGTTTGTTTTCTGAGCAGGATACAGGCATTTCACAGCCCATTTTATCTCTTTGCACTCACCCTTACAATCACTAACACGCATTTCTTCTGACTTCTTCTGTAACCCTTTGTCTCATAAATCCACCAGCAAAAAAAAGATAAATTTGTCTTATTCCCTGTACATAGCTCTTGGCTAAAGAGCTTTTTTGCCTAACTGTAGAAGAAAAATAACAAATGGGTCATTATAATTAGTCCTGAGCTAATTACAAAAAGTGGTATTTTTATTTTTATCTGTAGGATTCAACAACTGATTGCTTAACCATAAAGCCATCGAATGTGGTTTAGGGTGAAAAATTGCTTAAGAGAACTCTGGGATTATAAAAGCAAAAAAAAAAAAATGAACTGGAATCTCAGAGTTCCACCTCACTTCCATGGGAATTATGATTTTTACAAATAATAAAAAACCAATTCAGAATTACCGGTGGAAAACAAAGAGTAAAGCATTGTAATTTACTAAGCTGGAAAAAGCTTGAAAATTAAGTTATAACTTGATATTTTTAAAAATTCAGATCTATATGACTAAACAGCACAGCTGTTTCCACCTGCTTTGATTTTCTTATCTTTCTTTGATAGTTAATGCTGACTTCCCCCTACCAGCTTTGCAAAGCCTGGCATTCTGTTCAGCAAAATACTGAGCAAATATCCCTGACTTGGTGTATTTGTGGTCAGAAAGAAAGGACCTTTTCCTTCCACCCCATCTGATGCTAAACCAAAGTTCCTATTTTCAGATTTCTAGTTGGTCAATCTAGCCTAGCCATTGCTGCCTCCTTCCTTAGTTTCAGATATTCAAATAGTGTTCAGCTAAACTCAAGTGAGATTTTCCCAATGCTCTGGCACCTTCCCTCTAGCTCTGCCTCCCAAGCAGGTCTTGCAGAGGCCAGTCTGAAAAGCCTATTGTTGAACTCATAACAGCATTCAGGTTTGCCTTTGGTGGGCTGCAAGGCCTGAAAGAGGTTGTCAGCATGAGAGAGAAACTTTTGTGTGTCAGATCATTTTGGATCCATGCTCCTGCAATGGCTTTAGGATAGTATTTGTCTCTGCAGTGTCTAACTTTCTTCTGCAGTCAATAGATGCCAAGTTTAGCAGCAAGCTGCATTTGTCTCTACATTCTCATTAACGTGATGGATGTTACATAGGTGCATTTATGCAATTCTTCTTGATCTTGTTTTTGTAGTAGTCTGTAGAGTATGGTATCATTACTCTAGGCTTTCACGTAGACACCTTTGCCAAGAAGATAAATACTGGCCTTAATCCTGAGCACAAACATCTTTTTCAGCTGCCACTGTGCTCCTTTTGCATACAGGGCTATTGAGCAGGTTTGCAGACCTGCCTATAAGCTCCAGAAAGCAGCACATGAATCCCAGCTGACAGAGATCTTCCACAACAAAAGAAGGTTTGTATAGATTTAGGAAGGACCAAATCCTTTTCCACTTTTCCTTGGCATCATCTGTATCAAGTGCCCACTGGTTTAAATTATCACAGTCTAACCTAAACAAGGCACAGATGTCAAGAATTTTATTCCACTGCAAATAGTGAGTGAAATTAGACATTCATGATTTACAAATGTTTACATGATGCTTACATCCTTTGGTACTTTCCTGTTGGTGGAGGAATAAATAGTCTTGGTAAAGAGACAAGTGGATCAGTTTAGAGCCCTGCATTAAACTGTGCTCGTGTGGTTTGACAAGATTCACCATTCTCTCTCTTCATGATGGTAATAGAATCAATATTAGTAAAATTCCATATCAAATGTTTTTCATCAGAGGATCATCAGCAGAACATAGACACATGCAAGATTTTTCTTTTCATTGTTGAAGAGCTGTCCCATTGGGCAGGAGAAATTGCTGGGTTTCAGTGATGAGTGGAAGAGCCTCTTTGTGGGAGGGTAAAAGACTGACACCTCAGCCCAGAGCAGAGGGGTGATGTTAGTCCTTCATGGGCCAGGGGAAAATTCATTTCCTTCTTTGCCCAGATCTTCAGATTGTATTGCTCCAGCCAAAGCTGCTTTTGGCTGCATTTAGACTTGAAATGTTGCCAAAAATCCCTTTTGTTACAATAATGTTAAATGCTAAGAGAATCGAAGAGCTTTGGAGAGCCACTTCCCCATTTTGTTGCAAATTTGTCAATCCAGTCTGGCTTTTAAAATTTTATTTGTTTTTCTAATCTGGGAATGTTTCTCTGCATATAAAATTGTGCAGTTTTTAAGGAGTTATTTTCCAATAATCTTGTTTCCAAATAAAAACATTAATTATTAAAAATCAGTTCTGAAATTAAACAGATACTTGTCAGACATTATGCATGTGATTATGACTGTGCACGTAAACATCACCACTGGGGCTGTATACTTAGCCTGAATCATACATAAATATTTACAACATGCATTTGTGCAATACAGGATAACTTCATAGCAAATTTCAGACATTCAAACAAAAATCATTAGATGGATACAGAGACAACAAAGCTTAGTGAAGAATAAAGGAATTATTTGTTGTATATTTTTGAGTGGTTTAGTCATATATGTATATTGTCTTATTCTCTGAGAACTGTCACGTTTTAATGAATGTTCAGAATTGTGCAGTATCTAACTTGCAAGTGAAACCCAACTATTGAGAAATTGCCACAATGATGACAGATGACAAATGTGGATGTTTCCCATATCACACCCTTTAGGTTGAGCATTTTTATTTAAATTTTGATACTAAAAGCGAGAGAATTAATAATTGGTTATTACTTTAGTACTTCAGATTTTTAAAAGAGAAATGAAAAGATGAAAGGTCACATCACTTCAAAGCAGATTGGAGAGGAGAAAGAGGGGAAGAACCTCAGGTCCCTTGTAAAATCCAAAGGCAGAAAGCTGGGAGAAAACTCTAAAAGTTGAACACATCTTGCCTTCTATCTATGGGTATAACAATGGCATATGAGATTCCTGTTGAACTCACATGAAAAGTGTGGAAGAGATGGTGAACTAAGCTTAGTTTTTTAAAATCTAATTTGGCTTTTTGCTGCCTGCACTGGCTGTGTCTGCCTGGCACAGCACAGCACTGGGAAATGTCACCCATGGTGTTCCCAGGCTGTTCCTGCAGCAAAACCCACCAATACTTTCTTGGCTGCTTCAGCACAGCCGGGCTGCACCCCTTGCTGAGGATCCTATTTCCTCGTGAAGGCTGCAAAGCTCCACATTCATGCTGCTTCTGGCTCTAAAAGGTCCTTTTTGGTGCTTTACCCAGCAGAAATGCCCAAAGTCTTCATGACTGCAGTACTTGGAAAGAGAGGGCAGAGGGAAGGAGAGATTTTGGTGCCCAGATTGCAGCCCACCTTTCAAATAGCTGTCAGCATATCCATGAATCTACAGCCATCCATGGAGGGTGTTAAAATTTATTGACCAGTACTTCATAGTGAAATACAAACTCCAGAAAACAGCATTTCTTGGATTTGGGAAAGCATCCATTAAGCTTATCTCGGAATAGTGCACAGTTGAGAAAATAACATATATAAGCTTGGGCTTCTCATAAATGTCCCTGTGTGACAAAGTAAAAATGAGTATGATTTCCTTCAAGTCAGGGCTATGCAAACATGAAACACTCGTGCTGCTTCCTTTACTGGAGCCTCAATAAGCAGATGGTGCAGGCCTGCCAGTGAGTACTATCCATCCCAGGTGATATTTCAGAGGAAAGATCTGTTAGTCAAGAACATTCTCTTTCCAGTCTGTAGGGAGGAAATTTATAGAGCACTGTGTTATGGGACTGCTGATTTCTGAAACAGAAGATGGCCTTTTTATTTATTCGTTTGGGATTCTGCTTTTATAGCTTTGTTTGCTGGCTCGTCTTGGTGCCTTTCAGTGGAGCTGAGGCTCTGGAATAGATACACTTTCTGAATAAGACTGTCTGGTTAGGGTTTTTTTATTTTTGTTTTTAATACTTATGATGGCACTGAGATTTTTCTTCTCAGAAAAACACACGTATTCCTTTCTGCTGATTTATTTCTGACTTCTGCTGTCATAAGGATTCTCCCAGGACATTTGTTGTTCACTCAGTAATTTAAACTTTGTGAATTTCTTTAAACTTTGTTTAAGTTAAATCCCAGTGTATTTTCCTCTGAATAATTTTTTGCACTCAATCCCCAAAAAACATTTTGAGTTTTATTTATTTATTTATTATTTATTTATTTATTTACAGCTATCTGTTTAGTTCCACAGACAGTTTTCCAGCTCTTCCTAACAGCCCCCTGGTCAAATGCCCTTGGAGAAAAGCAGACAAAATATTCTGCACTAGAATATTTTTGAATCTGGAAGCACACTAATAGATTGGAAAATTTAGCATTCTAGGGAATGACTCCTGCAGAAGTTATTTGAACACGCTGTGTTCTCAGTACCATTTTCCAAGTCCTTGATGCTGCAGAGTCTCCATTTAGTGCACCCACACTAGTGGGAAATACTGTGGGAATGTCCTATTAGAATTTTGGTCACGTAAGTGAGAAACTATTTTGCAAGCAGGAGGAAGACTTCAGAGGAGAAAGAACTCCTCTAATGTATAACTTACTTGAAACACAGCAGTCAGGACAGCTCCATTCTTCCTGCTGTAGGAAAAATTCTACAAAATGTGTTTAGCCGAGTCTGCTTTGATGCAGGTGTGCCAATGGTGAACTTGAAAGACTGTCTTAGTATTGTTATTACAAAACAGTAGTAATAATCAAATATGACTACTAAATTATGTTCCAATTGCTAAAATCTTGCAGCCAGTATGGCACAGCCACGTGTGTGTTGAATGTAAGTGGAGAGGCCCCAGTCAACCTTGCTCATTTGGAACTTGTTCTCTTCCTATTTGTCCCGGGATTGCCCTGTCCAGGGATGCAGGGGCAGATCCCCTCCATGCTCCCAGCTCTCCCAGTCAGCACGGATCACAAGGCTGTGGGGCTGGGGGTGCAGGACTGCAGGGGCACATTCCTTGTGTGATGAGAAAAGCAATTCCATCCTTCTGGCCCTTACGTGGGTTGGTGTAAATTTATGGGGTGGTATCTTTGATAAACCACTAGAATGAAAGAAATGAGAGAAAACTTTCCATAGGTATTAGTGAAGTTTATGAAACCCGCTGGCCCTCACATCCTCATAATTCCTTTATGGAGGTAACCAAAGGTCTTCCTAAATTGTGGAAATAATGTTTCCTCAAAGCTTGGTAGAGCTGGAAAAGTTATGAAGAACCTCAAAGGCAGGGCTGGTGGTCACAGTACAGGGAGTGATTTTACACTCATGGATGCAATACAGAGCACATGAGCAACAGCTGTGAAGAGACTTGCAGAGTACAGGATTGTGTTGATGAGAAGAGGCAGATAATGATAATGGAGATAGGAGTTGTAAGTTTTTTTGAACGGGAACATTTTGAAGTTTGTTTTTTGAGTTTCTTTTCTTCCCTGTGTGTACAGGAAGACAAAGGTTAGGAATTAGATCTTTTGGGAAACAGGGAGGGGTGCTGTGATAGGGTTTGGGCATCTTGCCCCCTGAAAATGCTGACTTTGTAAATGACCTGGTAAAGATGGTTTCAGTGGTATCAGGAGAGACCGCAAAGTCTCTAGTTGAAGTAATTTTCAGAAACTCTACAACTCAGTACAATTTTATAGTCTTAAGTAGAAGTTACTATAAATGCATGTTAATATTAAATCATACTTTTCCCCCCCCTTTTTTTTTTTTTTTTTCAAACAAGCATATTTAAAAATGGAAAAGCTACCTAGGACTGCTAGGCTTATCTTTTGGTTTTGTGGTCACAAGGGAAATACCTGGCTCCTTCCCCAGCTTGTGAACTGGATGCACTGAGATGTGCAGAGTCACTGTCCCTGTAACTGGCAAATAGGTTTCATTGTACAGATATACAATGAAGTTGGTGGGGGCTATAATATTTAGAATAGCCCTGAAACACATGATCAGAAGTGAGAACACTGGTGCCCCAGAGCTCCTGGCTGTGGTAGGGAACCAGAAATTGCTCCTCTGAGCTGCAGAGGTCCCTCCATTCAGAAAGCAGAAGATGGCTGGAGTTGGTATCTCCAGAAACAGAATTGTCCAAGCCTAAAGGTACCAGAAAGGTGTGTTTGACATAAATTAAGATCACTATCTGACCCTTCCCATCAATAAAAGGCACAAAACCACACTCCATAACCACATTTTTCACAAGTCTTCTTTGCTGGGCCATCTGTGCTGCCAACTGTTCTTCCACTGTATATCGTCTGCCTGAAGAAGCACTAAGCAGGTGTGGCACATGTTTGGCTCACTCCTGCTTTGCATGTGTAATGTAATTATGTTTGACAGACTTGGTTTGATTGAGAGAAAACTATGAATTGGGTTAAATGTTTTTTGTTTAGACTTTATTAGCTAAAGATGCCATTGCATAATTAATTTGTGAATAAGCAGCAATCTTGCAAATGAGGCAGTGAATCAAAAGCACAGGCAGACATTATAGCCTCTTCTCAGGATGAGTTTACATATTTCTTATTTGTAATATTCATTAAAAATACATAAAGGAAGGTTAACAAAACATTGCAATAAAGAACCACAAGCAAACTAGTTAGCCACAGAAGCCTTCATAAATGCCCAAGTCAAAAAACTGAAAACAAGCCAACTCAAAAACATGAGCCTGAGCTAGACAGTAAATGGTTTAACAATGTTTGAATTCTGTTTCTAGGTGCTTTCTATTTAAATCCAGTGTTTGGAGTAAGGATATCAGTAAAACCATACATTTTTAGCCTCAATGTAGAAAAACTAAGAATATCTTTCTTAATAGTAGGGAAATCTTTAGACTGAACCTCTGACTTTAATTAGAGAAGATGCTACTCTTTACATTTTGCTCTTTGAGAATGGAAAGTGGCTCTTTTAACTTCTGTGCCTCTAAATACATACATCTGTTTCTACTTCGTGTCTAGGTCATACAAACCACACAACTCAGGGAGAAAGTGAAGAACATCTGTAGGATGCAGTGGTTTATTTTAGAGCACACTTTGCAGGTTATTTCTCTCTTGAAGCTGCCTGCAGCATGTCTCAGGCAAGGCTGAGGCACGGGCTGAGCTCAGCTGTTCTTGCCCATGGGCAGGAGCTGTGGTGGGGGGCCCTGGTGACACTGCTCAGGGACAGGATGGTCTCCTGGTGCCAGAACCCTAGCACCTCGTTGGATTATTTGTGGTAAATCTATGTTTCTCGTGAATTTCTCTACCTGCCTTCTCTTTAGCCAGTGCTCATCTTCGAGCATTGATCCTGTCCACTCTCTGTCCCAGTGATTTTTCCCTCCCAGCACTGTCACTGTCACATGTGCTTCACACTTCCCCTTTGGGCACAATGCACCAGTTCATCTCAGTTCACACAAGTCAATACATCTAGCTCAGACATGCAAGGATGTTTCCACTCCTGAGTACCAAAACTTTAGGCTTAATTGAGCCAATGTCTGTAGGTTAAAGTGAAGATGTCCTGAGGTGCTCCTTGCAATAGGAAAGCTGAATTTTGAGCTTCCTTCTATTAATCTTTTTCATTTCCTTTCCATTTCTCAGTAGTAGGAGAAAACAAAGGCAATTTTCATGTATTTATTTATTGTATTGTGATAGTATAAATATTGGTTTATAGCTATTGATAATGTTGAGGTACTTGGTCCTAACAGCAATCTGCAAATGCTCCTATAAGTCAAATATCAAAACTAGTCCTCTGAAAGGGTGATTTAGGAAGCAGATTAATTTACCAAAAATAATACACCAGCCTTAAAACTATTTATATTAATTGTTTGCATTATTTTAGTTGAATTTATTCCCTTATGGCAGCACGTGGGATTAAATTCACCAATGCTTCACATGCTGGGTGAGAGGGCAAGAAGATTTTTCCAGAGCAATCATGCTCAAATGCATCTTCTGGGGTAAAGGAGTGAAGGAAGTAGGCTGGAGATTTTTTGATAGATTTAGCTATCTCGGTTCTTCCTGCTGTCTCTTTTTCAGTTCTGTGTGAAGCATTGTGCTGCTCCTGCTTCCCAGCAGTGTCGTGTTTCTTCTCTCAGGAGTAGCAACCGCAATCTGGCAGAACAGAAGATCGATGCAGGGTTGTTTAGGAAAAATTTTTCTTTTTTCGAATGAAGTTACTTCCTATCCTTTGCCAAGGGTTTATGGAGTTTGTAAGATAGCTGATTTTTATTCTAATTCTTTGGCCCCTGCTCAAACCCTGCCTTCAGTCCAGCTCTCTATGATTATTTTCTTCTTATGCAGCACTTTGAGACTTGAACATTCATGCAGTTGTATTACTTTTGCTACTCCAGATAATGGGTTTTTCTTCATTATGTCTTCTTTGGATTTTTCCATTAATTTCCATCCATCTTGGATATTTCAGAGAAGATGCTCAGAACATTGAAATACTATGACAAGGCTGTTGATTTTTCCCAATTCTTTAATCTTCTTTCAGGAGCTCCATAATTCTTAAACACAGTTTTCTCTCCTTTGTGATTTTTTTTATTGCAGAATTCCTCTCTTTGTTGTTTGAGTTTCAACTGACTCCATTGCTTTTCAAATCCCTCCAGCCTTCCTTCAATTTTATTTACCTTAGTCTCAAAGGAAGCTGTGGAAGCTTGAAGGTTATCGATTTTTAAATGAAGAGATTGAAGACGTTCTTTTACTGAGGCATCTTGTAGAGTGTTTGAAGGTGGAGAAGCTGCCTGCATGTGGGAGATGATGTTGTGTCTGCAGGGTGAGGTCACTCGAGATTTAATTCAAACCCTGTGCTTGTCCTAAGCACCTTCTGGCAGATTTTTTGGGCTGTCTATGTCAAACACTTGAGCAGCCTGTTATGAGGGGGTTTCAGACAGCAGTGGGCTTTTAGGCTGCTGGGTGTGTGCTGACAAACCTTACAAATGAGGTGGGCTGTCAGTGCTGCACAATGCCACTGTGGCAGATGTGCTCTGCACAGACTCTGTGTCCTAATGAGACTGGGCAAACAGGCCTCTCACCTCAGAAGGTCCAGAAACAAAGTGGGAGGAGGAGGAGAATCACCAAATAACAGTTGGGAGTACAGTGAGAGAAACATGCCTTTGATAATAAAGAGAGTTTATCTTCCTGTTGGCCAAGTTGAAAAAAATATGCTCGAATCACAATCCATTCATTTAACAAGCTGTTATTTTCTGCCCTTTGCTTCTTTCTCTTAGGCTCTGAGCTTCAATCAGGATCCTCTGAGTCACAAATAACCCAGCAACATTCCCTGTCTCTTACCTTAGTTTTGCATCATTCTTTTATTAATGAAAAGTCACTATTCCAATGAAGCCATAAGGCCTCTGGCTTTTAGCCATCAGATCTGGCAGTTCAGTAAACCATAAATGGCCAGCACCCCTCTGAACAGCTCCATTCCTGCCACGTTCTAGGGGATTTAATCCCCACTGGAGATTGTATGCTGTCATTAGTAATGGATTTTCTAATAGTAGAAAAGTAGCCTTGGTAGAGGCTGGGAAAGATGTGAAATGTTTTGTGGTGAGGCCAGGCCATACTAAAAACGGGCATTAAACCTTCTCCAAAACATTGTAATTTGACTGATGGGCAAACTTTTAGATTGGACTTTGCATTATTCAGCTTTTTTGTGTTTTCTGAGGAAGACCATTAGCATTTCCAACCTCAGTATGCAGAGTACCATATACTTTAGAAGGGCAGTTTTTGTGCTACACTAACATCTCTCTCACCAGTGGTTGGCTCTGAAGGGTGAAAGAGGGGTTTGCATCAGAGAAACTGAGCAAAACTCCCAAACAGTGAGGCTGTTAGAGAAGTTTGGACTTGGTAGCAAATATTAAAGTACAGGAGTATTTATATTTAACATAAATATATCAGTGATGCACAGGAATGGGACTGTATGTTTAAAGAGCAGTTTAGGGAAGAATTTGCTTTGTTAGAAAGCACTGGCTGTTCTCTGGAGGGAGAGAACAAACACAATAGAAAATGATCCTGATTGCTTTACCATTGATACAAAAATCTTCCTAGATGGCAACTTCTTAATTTTAACTTTTACTTTTGTTTTGATTCAATGCTATATCCATGTTAGAACTTCAAAATTATGTGTTTTAAATTTCCTAACAAATGATGAATCTACAGTTCAACCCTCTTGTAATGAATTTTTTTTACATGCTTTTAGTCTCTTTAATGTTCTTTAAATAATTTTATCTTCTTCTATTCCCAATCAAAATTTTGGATCAAAGTGGAATTGATTATCTCTGAAACGAACATAATTATTCATCTGTATTTTACAGTAGGTGTTGTCTTCTAAGATTCTTTGATACTGCAAATTTTGTGTCACTTAAGACTAAGGAGAGTCTCTTCCATCTGGCACAGTTTGCAAATAGCCCCACTGAGCTCAGCATGCAGCATTTTCCTCATGTATAATGTTATCAAGCCTTAGACCATGCTGATTAGTAAAGTATTAAATGCAAGACTTGTGACTTATATTACGTGTGGCAGAAAAAAACCCAAACCAAAACCAAACCAGCTCTGAAAATTAAATATCTAGTTTATTTACTGGCAAGAGGAACACTGGAAGCCTCCTGAAACTGTTAAAGTTGTAGAAGATAAGGACATTTTTATTTTGAGGTAACCTATTTGAAGTGTGGTTATAATGCTGTAGGCTGGAATTTTCAAAGCAGCACAGAGAAGTCAGACACCAGGCTCTCACTGCATCTCAGTAGGGTGATCTAAAAAAATGACTTTGAGAATATCTCTGGAAAATAGAGATTCACTAGGTCTAGAGGGAATCATTCTGGCAATGTCTGAACATCCTTTTGACAGAGAAGAAGAACCAGGGTACTTGCAATTTGGAAATTCCTCTTGGAGTACTGGCTGCTAGTTTCCTGCACCTCTTCTGGTGACATGGCATCTTTTATTCCCCCACATCTTTTCTATGTTTTATTCCAGAGGAAGTGACTCACCCACAACAGCAGTCAGGGACCAGGTTACCTTGGTTATTTGTGTCACTTGGACTGAGATGCTGTGTGGTACTTTTAGAGGAATTAGTGGATAAACAGAGGAGAGTGGAGGGTATTTTTGTTCTGCACAATATATATATACATATGAGAGACAGAGAAAAGTTATCTGGAAACAGATTGTATTTTCTTCCCTGGTTATCCCTGTCTGGATGTAGTTCTCTGTCTCTTCTCCCATTAACAGTAAGTTACCAGAGGTTTCAGGTGGAGCTGAAGACCAGTGGTGCATTTTCTCCATAGAGAAAAGGGTTGTGCTGTGTTCTCACTAAACACTACTGGCTTCTTTAGACAAGAAATCAGTATATATGGAATAATAAGAAACTTCTGTCTTTACTTGAAATAGTTGGGTTTTTTCCCCTCAAAGTGTGCTTTTGCTGTTGGTCATAGTATCCATCTCACTGAAACTCTGACTGTAGTGTGCAGTTATGATCTCCTGAGGCGTACAGGAATCTTCCAGACAGTTAAAGTGCATTTCCTCGTTTAAAAAACCCACCAAAACTTATCTGTGCATCTGTTTCAAGCAAGTTTTCTACCTAATAAAATGTATATAAAAAGTAGAATAACTGGTTTTGCCCAACATTTATTTTGCTTTGTGAAGCCAACCTTGTCCCATTCTGCCACACAATATAAATATAATAGGTCAGGTTCTGCTGTCAGGATTCTTTTCCTGGGTAGGCTGGACATTATATGTTCCATGGAGATTTTTATTTTTTTTCCTGGTGGTTGAATGAAAGCCAGGATGTTATTGTATCACTTCATATCAAATTACATTGTCACATAATGATATAATTGCAGAACACAAGCAGATGCAAATGTTATAGTGCAATAAAATGTCACAACTGAGAACACTGTTTGTAATTTCATTTTAAAGTTTGTGTTTGAAACTTTGGGACACAGTTGGAATATGAGTTTCAGGACATCTAGATTTGTCTTCAATCAATGTGGTTTTATTTATGTTTCAGAAATTAAGAAAATAATTTTAGGTATCAGTACCCCAAGTGTCAAAAACACTGCTGAGGTCTCCACTCCAAGAGCTGGAGTGTGTTCCTCAGTGAAGACTGGTTTGGGCTGGGGGAATTTCTGAAAGGGAATGAGAGAAGATGTCATTGAGTAACTTTCAAAATGCACTTTGTGTCCAGCAAATCACTGCACCATAAACTGTATTTTCATCAGTCAAATTGACCATTATTGGAAAAGAAAAATGTGGTGCATCATGAAAAATTAATTTATGTGAAATGCTAAGCTATAAAGAAAATTTATTGTTTCATTTTTTTCTTCAAAGTTTATAGAAAGAAAATTACAAAAACAAATTTTCTTTTAAAAAGGGCACCCCAAATTCCTTTTTACTGTTTTTTTAAGTGTTAAGACTTAAACTAATATTTCCTTTCAGTTGTTCTTCCGAACAGTTTGTTTTAATTGATGTAACTGCAAGTGAAAAACCTTTGAATTTACAAATATCTTAAAGGATATGATCTCTTTAAATTTTTCTCTCACCATCCTGTCTGCATTCATTACAGGCAAATCAATGAAAATTGATAAAGCCATGATGGAAAAAAGGAATGTATTTGTATTCATTACAGGGGATCGGAGATAATAATAAAATGAAATGTTGTTATAGTGAGATATAAACCCAACCTAAGGAATTGTTCAATATGTGAATAGCAAGATACATTTCATTACTGTGATATGGAGCAACTTGATAGCGGAAGCCAATAATTTAAAAAGTCTTGAGCACAGGGTTATGCTGACTATCCAGTTCAATACGTTAATTGACAATAAATCCTGCTTGCCTATAAAAAGCACTTGACTAGTCATTTTCAAGATGGTCATGATTTTTTATGATGCGGAACTTTTAATTTACAGGGATGATAAAAATAGATTTACTTTCAGCCACTTGTATTTGATTTAATTACCTAATCAACTATAAATCATCTACTATTGAAAAAGTAATTTAACAGAGATGATATTTTGTCATCATTTTTTTCTTAAGTAGGAGAGAGTCTTTTGTAAAGGAAGGTGAAATAGGTTTTAGAGGAATTAAAAAATTCTGTTCTTTTTGGGGAAGGGTTAGAAGTTCAGAGTCAAGAAATTCTGATTCAATGAGTTTTGGAAAACTCGTTTGTGGCTGCCTAATGTTCTGTTAAGAAAGCAGAGAGTAAAAGCTCTCTCACAAAATATGACAGATTTCATGAAGAAATCTAAACAAACATGGGGATCTAAATCTAAAGAACATCTAAAAGAACATGGGGATTAAGAAAAGCCCACAGTGATACTTTGAAGGGAGAAGTGTAAGGTTTTAGAGAGAAAAGGTAACTATTTGGTGTCCCATCTGCAGACACTTGTATTAAAGAGGCCAGCTATATCCTGGGGTGAAAATATTCCATCCAAATATTTCATATTTATTTCTAAAGAAAAATATTGCAAATGTCATAAATGCCATTAACCAGAAAGTGGCTATGACATCCCCAAAAACATGTTTGCATAGTGCTGATAGTGTTTAAGATGACAAGCTGTCCAAATAAAAAGTTTCTGGGGTATATTCAGAAGGGAATTTTTGGTCAAATGAATAATAAGTGTCACATAGGGACTCAGAGATTACAAAGTAAGGATTTATTGTAAAATATTTACTGTTTGGTGTTCTTGTTTGAGATTATTTTAAAAACAGATAAGCACCCAAATTCCCACAAACATATCTCCAAAATGTGTAAGGGGTGATGAGAGGAAAATTAAATGCATGTGGAATGAGGAAAATAGTTTGATAGTGTGGGATTATAAAAATAATAAAAGTTAAGAAAGTAGAGGAAGCAAAGATAGGAGCGGTCATGCCATTAACATTTTGGATGAAGAAAAATCAATGCTAGAAAATATCTCCTGGAGAATTTGGGTCACTTTATGAGATGGGAATAAAGCCAGTTTCTATAATAAGAGTAAAAGAATAATGTGAAATAATGAAAACCAAGCTGGAAAGTGGAGATTTGAGGCTGCATTACCCTGATAGCTAGAAGGCTTTATTAAATTTAAGGAAATAAACAGAAAGAAAAGTATGTATGCTAATAAAAATGTGCATTTTCGTTATGGGTAACAACAGATTTTAAACAAACTGAAGAAAAGGATACATTATAAATCCTATAGCTCTTTCCAAGGAGAGTTTAGGAACTTTGCATTTTAATTTTCACAAAGTTTTATTCTGGGATGTCCACAGTCTAATTCACAACCAATACAAAATTAAATCTCCCTTCACAAAATTGCTCAGTATTACTGTAAATGAAACTTGCCATATTGAGTTGGACTGGAATTCTTTTATCAGATGAGGCTGAGATGAGGTGCTTGGAAGGCAGTATAAGGAACCCTGAGTAGGATAATTAGGATATGGCTTGCCTACACAAAAATGTTTTCCTACTCAGTGAGATGTTGGGTTACAGAGATGTGAAGGCTATGGTCTCTCCAACTGTTCAGGTTTGCTTTTTAACCCCCCCTTTTACTCAACTGTTAGAAGTGTTAGAGTTCATGGGATTTTAGAACACTGATTTAGTACATCTACTTCTGTATTCAGCCAGGGATGAGCTTGTGAATTACCAGGCTTGTTTCAGCTCCCATCAACCTATTTTGGTTTGGGTCTGGATGTTAATCTTCTGAGACCAGACTGATGATTTGATGGCATGTGTTAATTGATTGTGTGGCCTTGCTCAGTGTAAGAAATTCTAGAAGAAGCTGTCCTGATATCCTGCCTTGTGTCTACTGCACAGAAATGGACACAGCCCCAGCCTGGCAGGAGGTGATGGCCCAAGCTGCAGTCACAGGAGACATTGCAGTGTTTCCACAAGTGGAGATGGTGACTTGAGTGGCCAGGATACATATGGGAAATGTGACTAATCTGGATGTGTCAGAAACAGCCTTATGTCTACAGAATTATCTACTGTGGTGATATACATGGTATTTTCTTATGCTGGAGACATACCTATATCCCAGGGAAGATCCAGGCCAGGCTGGACAGAGCTCTGAATGACCTGGGCTACTGGAAGGTGTCCCTGCCCATGGCAGCGGGGGTGGAATGAGATAATCTTAGTGTCCCTTCCAATCCAAACCATTCTGGGATTTCATGATTCTATGGCATAGAGTCTTTGGACAAGATGATATTAACGGGAAACCAAAAAGACTTGTTTCTGTTGTAGTTGTGTTTAGTTACTACCCATGTAGTTATTTTACTCCTGTGTGCTTAGCAATTATTCTAATATTGCTCCAGGACTGCTCAAGTTTATGAACTGGCCATGCATGAAGTCCATTTGATGAACATACAGACCAGCCACTAAGTTTCTGACTATTTCCTAGGGATTAAAAAAAAAATAAAAAATAGGGTCTCCAAAATTGTTCTTTTCAGTGGCAGATGAATGCTCCTTTAGCCTAGTAATTCACCTGGATAACAGAAGTCTAAACATAGTGCTGTGACTACTTTTCATGTGCTAAGTCCTGCCAGATATTTGGTATGAAATTTAAACAGAGCAAGCAGCTCCAGAATAAACATAATGAGTGTCTGTCACAGATCAGTCATCAGCGGTCTGCCTGTGACCACTCATTTTTATACTGAGGAGTTCTTTATTCCCTGATTTACTTGGCTTTCATGACAAGGTTTTGGTAGTGGGGGAGCTACAGGGGTGCCTTCAGTGAGAAGCTGCCAGAAGCGTCCCCCATCCCACAGTGCCAGTGCCAGCAGCTCCAGATGGATCTGCACTGGCCAAGGCTGAGCCCAGCAGTGAAGGTGGTAGTGCTACTGGGATAAGAGATTTAAGAAAGGGCACAAAAACCCCTGGCAACTGCAGCTGGAGAGAGAAAGATGAGAGCAGAAGGAGGGGGAGGATGTGCAGCCTGTGGTGAGGTCCCTGGTCCAGTCAGGATCAAGCCACCACCCTCAAGGAGACATTTGGGCTTGTACAAACACAAGTGATGTTTCCAAGTATCTCTAGAGGTGACATTGTTCTACTCTAGAATTCACTGGCAGAAAGGAAGGGGCAGTGTGGCCTCTCTTGATGGTTCAGACTATTACCTGTATTCATTTGCTGGGTTTATCCCTTACTTCCCTGGGAGCTCTTGGCAAAAACCTGAGAACAGCCAAAGGGTTTATCTCACACAGGTCATCCTTAGTGCATAACAATTTCATATTAATTAGGATACAATTGCTGAAAGGTGTGAAGGATACAGAAATGCAGTGCACTGCAGGAAGCAGGGGTGGTGTTGCCTGGGAGGAGAGCAGAAGTTTTTCGTGTTCACACTACTCTGAGCGAGAGAGTTTGATGCCCTCACAGGTGCGTTTTAACCAACAACCCTTAGAATTCATGTCCATGAATATTTCTGAAAGCTTTGCTAAGTTTTCCTTTTCCTGACCCCAGAGCTCAGAGCAGCTGCTGCCTGGCCAGGGACAGAGCCTGGGAAGAGCAGCAGAGTTCCCTTGGTGACAGGAACTCCATGAACACCCTCAGAAGTTCCTTCCCTTTTGATATTTATTTTGCATTTCTCCACTTTATCAGGCTAAAAGTTTTAAAGACATAACTTTGATTAAATTAATCCTGCTTAAATGATTTTGGAAAGGAAGAATAGTAAAAAACAGTAAAAGAGAGAACACGGCATCTGTAAGAACTTTGGTGATTGATTGTTTTGATGTATCCAGAGGGAAACTTGCTTGTATTTATATTCTTTGTGTAAAATTGGCCTTAAAATAGTCTCTTTCTCCCCAAATGTGCTTTGATAAATGTCACTGAAGTGAGTTTTATAGCCTATAAAACTGATGTTGGTGGGGCGAAATGGTGTAATGGATAACAGCATATCCGAGTCCTCAATTCTTGAGATATTTCCTCTAAGAATTCAATTTTTTCCCAATGTTCAAGGAGCACTACTCAAAGTCACACCTATAACAGTCATTTACATTTTTCCCCATCAATCTTAGCACAGGAATCCTCATCCAACATCATCAGGCAGAATTACTACAGAGGGACTTGAGTATCCTTGGATAAGTGTAGGTCACAACATTTTCATTTTTTTTGCTGTCTGCTTACAGGTATATGGTCCTCAAAATGCATTTTTCCCCCAGACAAGGCCTGTGAATGAAGTTGTGCTGCAGCTGCTGCCATAGAGTCAAGACAGAATTTTGCTATGAGTTTTTCTGGGAAGGGCTGAGTCTGTTCCAAATACCTGATTTTTAGACAGAACTAGGTGTGAAATAAGATGAGATAACTGGTATTTGTTCTAACAAAATATTTTTTAAGAGAGAAGAAACTGTCAGAGTTATTTAGGAGCTGTTGGTACTAACAGCAGGGTAGAAAGAAAGGTCCTGTTCATTATTGTAAAAAGACACTGACTGCCTTTAAATAAACTGAGTCCTTCCTAAAGGCACTAAAGTAAAGGCTATAACTTCTTCCTGTTATATAAATTGGGAATTGACCCAGACGGCAATTCCTTTTGCTTTAACCTTTTAGACCCTAAAAGGCTGTATCTTTTTCCTCACTCTGTTTGCCAAAAGTAGTGGTTTATTATTTTTCACATAACAATCAGGACGTTCTCTGAACAATCATTTAGGTTTCTTAGATTCCCTAATTCCCTCTTCCAGAACAAGTCCGTGTGTTGCATCTGTAGCGCTCCTAATGAGTTGCTAATGAGGTTTGCAAATGAGGGGGCACAGACAATGAGGTGGTGGTGACAGGAGGCAGATCTGGAGCAGGTTTGGTGAGCAAGCATTTGGCACCTGTAAGGGTTTAGTGATTGCCTCACCCCCTGAACTTCTCCCCGTGTAGCTCCAGTGCCCAGAGCTTTGGGGGAATAAGGAACATTCCTGGCTCTGGGTGCTGCACTCCCCTGCTTTGGAGATTCTACCTAGAACAGGAGTACTGCAGGTTACATTCCTGAGTTCTGCAGCTGAAATGAGAAAAAATCCTCACCCAGGAGAGTGAGAATGCCTGATTTAACAAAATTAGTCTCACATTCAAAATTGATGAGGATCACATTTTGAAATGGGAACAGATGGAGAAGTGCTGAGCTTTGTCTTAGTGTCTCTATAATGCTTCTTATGCAAGAATGTGTTTTTATTTCTTATCATAGTTCACTTGAGTCTTATAATTCTGGTAAGATCACCCATAAACAAAACAAGGCAGTTCTAGAGCTTACAGTGTCTACTGATATCCTCCTCTGTAAAACAGCAAGTCTGACTCTGTTCAAATTGAATATGAGCTAATTAAGATGGAAAGTATTTCATGCTTTTCATTACTTATTTTGGTTAGTCAAAGTAATTTAACCCACTAAATCTGAGTTATCTTCTACATTAAAATTGTGAAAGGTACTGCAGAGGGTAGGCTAGCTGGTGAATTCCCCACTTCTCAAGAAAAGAGCAAACCTGAAGGGTTTAAAGAGTAAGGAGCCTGGAGCATTTGTGCTAATTACCTGGTTTGTATTGCCATTGTGGATCAAATTAACCTTTTGGTGTGTGTCTCCTATGTAAAACGTGGAAGCTACATTGCTGTGGGAACAGTGCATGGTCTGTAGTCATTACAGAACATGGCCATGGACCATTATTCAACATTTCTGCAAGTTAAGAAATAATTTAAATATGCTTTTCCTCACTGCTTAAGCTGCTTACTTACCAAGTTCAATCTTCTTTCTAAAAGAGTCTTTATTTGTGAAAGTATTTATACAAAGAATACCAGCCTTATTTTATAGTGACTTTCTAAAGAACTAGACAAGTCTATTTGAAGCTTTTCTTTGGTATTAACTAGATATTTTATCATAAGTGAGCAAGGTGTTTCTGGTTCACTAGTCTTTTTTGCTTTCCTGAATGCACTTCAACTTCATTCACTGTTCAAGTTTATATAATCCTTATGCCTTTCATACTTTTAAATCCTCCACAGTGTTTTCTGTATATCTGACTCTGCTAATATCCACAGAACCTGGGTCTTAAAGCTCTTTCCCGAGCTTGTATAATTCTGCTCTGAGGGTGAAATACACATTTTCTCCAATCTCTTTCCTGCTCATAAGCAAGGACAATGTTTTTGTTAATGCCAAATCTCCCTGACCTCAATTTTACCCTCTGAAACCCCAAATCCATTTCTTACAATGAAAGTATGAACTGTAGCCTGGCCATTAATTTACTCTTGCCCTGAACACCACTTATGAACCTGCTGCCCAGTTTTCTTGATCTAAGTCTGATGTCACTTTGTTGTTTTCTGCTTTCCTCCTTCCAATACTTCCTCCTTGAACTTTAAATGAAAAAGAGGATTTTTTGGAGTGTAAATATGCAAGCAAACACAATAAAGGCCAGTGAGGTTATAACTTTGGTTCTGGATAGGTAAAAGTGTATCTATCACTGCTCCAGGATAACTTTATGTATTTCACATTACACAGATGTGCCATGCACAAAAACAGCTGGACTTTTTGGGAATGATGGAGTATTCTCTTCCATGGTGCTTGGTGTAAATATTGACTATGATAAAGCATGATTGTAGCTGCAGTCAAGTCTCCTACAGCTGAATACCTCTCTTGAGCAAATTGTGGATGTTTACCAAGTCCCTATCTTCACATGCTAGTTTGCAATTTTTCATGCAGTATAGGATAATGCATCAGGAAGGCCACGAGTCATAAAGGTGTATTTAAAAAATGTATTGCAGGGCACTTTGCAAGGGTTTGGGCTGCTACAGAGCAGCCTTGTGGTCTATCAGCTGCCTTGCAGCCACTGCAAATGGAAATGAAAGTTCAGGATGATCTGCAGTGGGTTGCTAAATCAATTGCAGAACAAAGCTGTGTGCTCTGCTCTGCTCTCACAGCTCAAGGTGTCTGCCTGTTCTGTCAGCTCCCTTTGCTTGCTTTGCCATTTATTTTAACAGAAACCTGTTCAGCTTCAGGGATCACCCTCTGAAAGCAGCCAGGTCTCCTCTTTTGCTATGCAGAATGTTCAGCAAATCTGTTACCCTCCATCTCTCACCCAAATACAAAATTCCCTCTCTGAGGTTAGAACATTGTGTCAAAGCAGGAAAGCCTCAACTAGATTGATTTATAAAGCTAAAAAGAAGACATCTCCTGCCTGGGCTCTGAGCAGCAGCTGTGTTCCTGGGGCTATGAACAAATTTTTCAGTGTTACCTGCACGCTTCCAACCAAAGAACCAGAATATTTTAGCATGCTCTCAAGGCTGTTATGTCTAAAGACTTTTTTTTTTTGTGATTTTTATCTGCTTAGTTAGGGAGTTCATTTTTTTTCTGGGGCGTCCTCAGTATGGTGTTGACTATGCTGGTAGAACTCTGCATTGGAATACACCTGATAACCTCTACTGCCTAATTCCTCTTGCTTTGAAATTACTTTTGCAGGTTTTATTATATTTGTTTAAAGAATTGTATAGTTTCAGGCTTATTTGACTTGCAAGTGTACTGCTGGTCTTTTCCTTGAGCTTCCCTCAGCAAAGACTGATGGTCAAGATGATCAGGCTGTGGTTTTGTGGAATCATTTTGTTTTCACATGGAGTGTTTGGGATGGTGGACTTTCATAGACTTGCTTGGTAACAGGAGTAAACTCATATGGATTAGTAATTTTAAAAAAATCAAGAAATATTCAAGTTATGCAGGCCTTGAAGCTGCTGTGTTATATGAGTCAGACGAGCATCATCAGACTATATTTGGATTTCAGGATGGAAGGCCCCTGTAGCCTTGTAAGGTTCAAGATGCTTTAAGGGAACATGATCTCAAAACCCATGACTGAAAATGCTGGAGTGTTTGCAAGAATGGAACCAACTTAGACAGCAGTTCTGAGGGTCAGTGGTGTGCTTAGTCATCTATCATGGCATAGATTTTGCCATCACCTTTCCATCCATATTTTTAAGTCTTTGTCAAAATACAGGAACTTTTTCCTGTATTTTTCTGTATATGACAGTAAGGAGAGGTGGACAAAAGCAGAAATGTCATACAATTATTCAGAAGCTTGCCAAAACTCTCTTTATATTGCTGTGTTGGTTTCACATGGTGTGGGGGAGGGGTGGATTCGCCTCAGGGACAGCTCCATGAGGTGGGGAGTGGGAGGGCACTCTCCCGTCTCTGGGAGCTTCCCCTGTGAGCTGCTGGCACCAATCAGAGAGCTGATTCGGTGACGGACAGCTCAGGAAACCAATGAAAAAGTTATTTTGCTTTCACAAATCACAGTTGCATCGAGTTGATTGCTCTCTTTCGGTTCCTGGCCTCCGGAGGGGTGGGAGGCCCTGGTGAGGGGGGGCTCTGGCCTGGCTCCGGGCTCAGTCTGGGGTCTGGCCCGGCACCGGCTCTGTGGGGAGCCCCTGGCTTGGGGGCCCCCGGGCTCCGCCTGGCCCCAGCACCGGCCACATGGCCCCAGCCCTGCCGGCTGGGCTCGGCTCAGCTCGCCTTTCCACGTGGCAGAGAAGAACTCCAGCTGCCCATGTTTGTTTCTTTGCAATCTGGATGCAATTGTAACTTCTTTGTGCCTGGATGGAATCCTGGACCTCCTGAGTTCCCCTGAATGAGAGGAGATGAAGCATGGAGACTACAGAAGTCAGCGGGATGAAGATAAAGTTCCTCGTGGGAAGGGATTGAAAAGATGCAAGTAGCTGAAAACCTTTTTTGTGGGCTGTGGGGATTGTGACTTCACTAAAGTTCCTTTAAACTGTGAAATATACTTGGGGAGGTTTGGATGCTTTGAGTAGGAAGACTTTTTTGCTTCGGGGAAATTGAGCTCTCTCTGTTCTGGGACTGGAATATGAACAGAGACATTTGATAGAGAAGCAGATGAAGAGAATTTTGTTTTTCAGCAGCCTGCCTTTAAAAGTGATACCCCAAGTGTGTAACATAACCCATAACACGGCTCTGGAAGGACTGTGTAAATGGGAGGAAAAAATTCATAGTTCTGTGGTTTTCGGTGGATGCAGACTGTGAAGGTGAAGACACCCCCTAAGCCATAACCAGAAAAGAGACTTTTCTCTCTGAAGTAAACTGAACTGATTATTTGAGTGTACAACTGACTGAAGTGTTCTCTCTGTATGTTGGTTGGTAAGAAATGTGGAATGAAGGGGAGGAGGGAACAATCTAGGAATTTTATCCTGAATTCTAATTCTTTTCTTTTTTATTATTAATAAATTTCTTCTTTACTGTTTTGAGCCTGCCTTGTCTGTACTCCTGGGTCCTGTCTCCAAAAAGAAATTAAATATATTAAGGTTGGCAAACCCAAGTCACACCGTGACAATTGCAAAGTACTTCAACAAAAAATTAATCTTTCTGCTGTGATTAGTTTTGTCATTAAGTAAATGAAACTGTTTTGGCTTTAGATTTTAAAACTAAAACAGGAATAATATTTCTCCTCTCCCACATAGTAAATGAAATCAATATGAATGTTTCTAACCAAAGCTGCCTTGACTCATTCTTGCCCTTACCCCTTCAGCCTTTCCTGCAGGTACTTTCAGTTAGCTGAAAGACAAGAAATAACTAGAGAGAACAGTATAAAGTCACACAGCCTTTCTCTCCTGTCTATTCCTATATACTGTGTTCTTGTGATAATAGTTTTTACATTTACTTATCTGAAGATTGCCCTCTGCTGCATTAGCCATTCAGTGAAAATTGAAATATTCAATCTGGCTATTGTTATTTCATGAAAACTTTGACTTTAGTTAGTTTATTTTTCAGACCATTGAAACGAATCAGTGAAGAACACACTTTTATTCAGGTGAACGGCACGCTAATTTTGTCTTACGCTTTAGGGAACTTCAGATTACAACTTTGTAACTATACCAGAATTGAGCTAAGAAGGGCATGCAATAAAATATCTTAATTGCCCCACATTTTCAGGCAGTAGGCTTGATCATGTGTTTGTGTATTACCTGCTCTTTAACAGCTACTAGCTGGAGGAGAGACATATTTGTTTTATAAGCCACCTGTACAAATGCAAGGCTATTAAATTGCCTTCTGTGGAGAGTATGTCATGTTTAGATTCCAAAAACACGGAGTGTGGTTTGAAATGGATTCTTCATCCATAACTGTGTTTTTTGCAGCCCCATGTGTAGCTCTCACAGCAGACCCTGGTGCTGAGAGCAGCAGCTCTTCATCTCTTCTGTCTCAGCTTTGGAGCCATGCAGGGCTCCCACAGGACATGGTTGGGAGTGTGGAGAAGGCAGAGCCCTCTTTTGTCCCTGCTCTGCCTTGCAGGAGCAGGATCATGGTGGCAGGAGAAAATCAGCTTTCCCTGATTATGTACGAAAATTCAGTGCAAGGCTCAGTAACAGAGACTGTTCCTAAAATTAAAATAGGTGTGTTTCTGAGTCTGGCTGGAGTCCTGAACTGTGCTGAAAGTCAGCAGTAATATATGGGTGCAGCTACCTGCCTGATCCCTCAACTGCAACAGTCCAGCATTTGGCTTTTCCATAAAATATCTCAAGATAATATTTTTAGTATTGATTGCATTAATCTCCAGTTAGCTTTCTCGTGTGGTCTAGTAATTTCTGAATCTACCATTCTGTGTCATAAAGTATTGCAGAAAGTCTGAGAAGATGAGGAACTTTTACTTTTAGAGAAACAGTGTATATATTATCCTATTATTTTTTAATATATACCATTATTTGTAATTATATGCATAATGAATGCTATAAAGAAGTATCAGTATGGAGCACATTCTTTTATGGTTATTGCAGGTATATTTCTGCTGAAAATCAGCCATCTATGGTGTGATGCAAATGCTTTTGCAAGGCTCACTACTGATAATCGATGAGAAAAAAAAGTTATCATTGAATACTTTCACTTTTGCAAGATCTGCAGTGGTTTCCAGTCTTTAGAGGCAACCAGATCGAACCATTGGATAATGACCATGAGCAAAGTGGGGTGGGAAATATTATCAGCGACATATCTAGTGTGCACTGAGGCTAACATTAGCTTTTTATGCATAGTCTGATTGCAGATACAGCATCAGAGCAGTTACAGAAGTGGAGAGTTCAAGGATAGAATGTGCTGGATTCTGGATCATTGCAAAACAGCTCACACAGAAGTTAGGGAGCTAAAGCAAATCAAGGGCATTAAAGTACTTCAACTATGGAGTAACAAAAGTGTCCATCAGGATTTCAGTGTGCTTCTTGAATAAGATAGGGTGAATTTAATGAGTGACTTCAAGGAGTAATAGGATAGTTACATTCTGAAAGTGAATGGAGATTAATTCAGAATCTAGAATTACAAGAGTTGTAGGAATTAACAATCAGCTGCATAAAAAAGAATCATCTGCAGCAGATGAAGGGACCATTAGTTCTTTGAAAATGTCTGGTATCTGAGAAGACTGTTAACAGGGAGACCTTATTAGAAATTATTTTTTCTTGTGAACAGCAGAAAATGAAGTCTGGTTTCCTATACTTATTTTTGCATCTTAAATCCCTTGCATGTCTCTATTACAAGTACTTTTCACGTGCACATTTGCCTTGTGTTGCCACCTCCTTTTCTAGTTCCTTCCAGCACTGCCCTGTCCATCCTCTCCTTCCCTCAGGGACCTGCTTGTGTTCCCAGTGTTTCCCCTCCAAGTCTGTCCCTGTTTTTTCCTGCCATCCCCTGCCTCCCCCCACACTCTGTCCAGTGTTTGGGGAAAAGCTGCCTGGGTATTGATTGGGAGCCAGCTGCTCCTGACAAAGATGGACTGTCCTGTCTGCTTTGACAGGATATAACAAGGTCTCTGTTCTCTATCCAGATGACAGACCTGGCTGAAGCTGATCAGGCAGGTGTGGGAAGTACAGAGAGTATCTGAGAGAACCACAGCTCATGCAAGTGCAATGGGGAGGAGAACCAAAGTAAAACTTGTATGTTGAGATAAGAACAGTTTAGCAGTTCAAGATAAAGTAAAATACAACAATAATAGTAAATAATAATAATGATGATGATAAAGAAAGGAAAAAACAAAACAGGTGATGCACAGTGCAGTTTCTCACCACGTGGTGACCAATGCCAGACCCCCCTTCCCATGGGTCCATGACAGCACTTGGGACCTGCCATGCCCACTCACAGATGACTGAGCAGATCCACAGGTGCCAGCAGCAAAGATGCTCCATGGCTAAGCTGAATCTGAGAAGCAGAACCATCCTGAATTTCCAAAGGCTTTGTCAAAAGAGGTGTTTCTAAGAAGGGCAAGTTCATTCTAACTAACAACTAGTGAAAACAGAGAAACAAAGGATAGACATAAATACTAAATTTTCATGCTGTAAGGAGGTTATTAGAGAGATCTCACAGGGCTCTGTGCTCAACTTTGTGCTGTGTATTTAAAGAGAGTTTCTCTGAGAAAGTTTGCTTGGTGTAAATTTATGTAGAACAATTTAATCTATAGCAGACATGGAAAAGTTACAGGAGGATTACTTTATATTGAGTTATTGGGCAATTAAGTCAAAGTATTGTTTATAGAGAGGAAAGTAATTCTAACTTTTCTTATGTCATTATGGGCTCCAAATTAAGTATTCCCACTCACAAAAGACACCTTAAAGTCATTGTAAATTGTTCTCTTAAGACTTCAGGTTAGTGCTGATTTGCTGCCAAACACTAAGTAGGACATTAGGAAATCAAAAGAGAATACAATAGAAAATACCCAGATGAGAAAGGATTAAGAAAGGAAGGACAGCCATACAGGTCTAAGAAGTTGTTTGAGGGAAAAAAATAATTCTATACTGGGGTGCATTAATGCTCTGATACATGGATTTTATACACTTCCTGTAATCAGACAGGTATCTCAAAATGTTCCCATAAATGAAAAATAAGTTCAAATGCATCAGTGTGGGATGACAAGACAAGAAATAGAGAAACCTTGCCTCAATTCAGCCATCAACTGACTTGTTATTCTGTGAACAGCTATAGACTTTTGAGTTTCTGAAGAGAACTTAGCCCTCTGACAGGCAGCATTTGCAATCTCCAGATTGCAAACAGACCTGTTATCCTCTGAGAGCTAGATTTACACAAATTCTTGTTTTCCTAATGTGAGCATCCTTTGGCATTTCTCACTGGTTTAAATTGGCATTGCTTTTCTATCTCTCTTACTGAGTATTGCAAATATTTAAAATTTGATATCACAGGCATGTGAATACTGTGCTGTGTTCCTCCTAGGTACCAAAATGCCCATAGTTCATGTAAATGTGGGGGGGAAAATTGGGTTTTGTGAGGATTATTGCATTAATATTTACAAAATAAGTGAGTTTAAGTTCTGTTTTGCCAGTGTTAGGAGTTAAATAATGAAAAAAGATTCAGATTTTTCAAGTATAGAGTCTTTGACCCACTTATTTTCATGCAAGCAATCACCTCTAGAAATACTTCTAGCCTTCCTTTAAAGTTGCAGGAAAAAAGGGTGTTTTAAAGCATTTGATGTATAAAGTAAAACATTCATTGTATCAATTATTTCCTTGCCCTTTTAACAGCAGATTTTGTTTTTAAAAAACCCACACCTTTATTTATATTTTTTTGGTTGCATCAGTGATGGTATTTTCTGGGGAAAAAGAAAAAAAATAACTCGATGGTGGCTCACGTGTGCTGCTCCTGATAGAACTGAGTGTTGTTTCCTCACAGAGGAGATGAGAAATGCTGGGAGAAGTGGGGAGAGGAGCAGGGCAGACTGAGGGCAGGTTCTGCTCTGGGACCTCTCTGGATTTTCCCAGCACAAGCAGGATGCTGATACTGTCAGCTTTACCTGCCTGCATGTGAACCCCTCACTCCTCACCTCGTATTACTGTGCTGGCAAACACAGTTAAACTGCAAAATGTCACCATTACCAGGCTGTGTTTCTTGCAGGCTGGTTTTATGTTCTGTCTTCATTTGGAAAATGCTTTGCTGGAAGATACATATTTCTCCCTATAAAGCATTTCCAGAAATCTGAAAAATAACAGTTTGATCCATGGTGCTGTGTCTAGCTGACAGTGCAAAGAAGAGATTCTGCCACGTGTTCATGCACTATGCATGAAATGCAATTACTCAACCCTGAATGTGATCAGGGCATTAGGCTCCTCGTGTGAAATATTGCCCTTGTATCCTTAGTGATCCCCAGGGTCTTGTTTGATAACTTAGAAAGCAAGAGGAAGGGAGAAGAGCATCTTTGAAATAAGTTTGTCACAAAGGGTTAAACAAAAAGCTGATTTGCCAAGCTGCAAAAGGGTGAAGGGACTTACAGTAATACTTAAAGGCAGCGAAGAAAATTTAGGGAAATGTGAAATCATGTAAAACCAGAACAACCCTAAAGGAATAATAATATTCAGAAAGTCACAGTGAGTACAAAACATCGATTTGGGTTTTTTTTCCCCTTTCAAAGCTGAGAAAACTGGCTGGGAACTGGCAACCCCAAAGGCTCATTTCTACTGCATAATCATTCAGATAAGAGTTTGAAAAAATCCCACCCATAATCCCCACATGAGAGCTCACTATTCAACAACCCCACCAACAGAAGCTAGAGGGTGTTTGGTGTCCTCACTCCTGGGTTTGTTGGGTCAGATTTCAGACTGATGGAATGAGCACAAAGCAGAGCCAGAGCCCTGCTCTTTCTTGCAGGATGTGTTTCATCCTGTCCTGTTGACATCCTGATTCCTCACTCCCACCCAGCCAGCAGCTGCCTCTGCCTATGGAATGGTCACTATGGCACAAGCATCAGACCTTCTCTACCACCCTATCTTTTGGAATTTAAAAGGCAGATAAATTTAAAAGCAAACTCTTAGGCCGGCATCATAACACAATTTGCTCCTCTAATAAATACTGAGTTCATCTAAACATACTATTTTCAGCAATTCTGAAATAGAATCAGAGAGAAGTCTTTTTCTGTGCTAGGTAGATTAAAATGTCAGCCAAATGAAATGCTTAGTAATAGCAGCAGAAAATGCACATGGGCGAAGCAAATCATGGCAAACCCAACCAAATTATGCTCTGTAAACTAATTTTTGGATCCTAGATGCTGGACAAAAATTTAATTTTAGAAATTATAAACAAATTTCAGGTTTAAGAAGAAATATGTCAGTATAGTTATTGTCAGTTTTAATATGCTAACCAATAGGTTCTTCAGATCCAGGTCAATAAATGAACTGTAATAAAACTATGGTGTACATGCCAATTGGGGCATTAAGGATAGTGGCTGCAAATCCTTGAAAACAGTGTCTGCCCAACTAAAATATTGCCAGTACCTCAACATCAGCAGCAGGACAGACTGGAAAGTTATCTATCATATTCTGATAACAAAAAAAATTATCAGATTAATACATATTTTAACCTCATATTCGGCAACATATTGGATTTATATTGTTTGGGCTGACTCCTGTGAATATTCAGGCAAGTAAATTTAATGGCAGTAATGCTGCTGAAACAGTAAATTTTTAGTGACTATTAGAGAATGTTCATCAGAAAGTTAATGGGGAACTTGGAAGCCTGAGTGCTCACAGTGGAAACTGGCTGCCAAGAACTCTGCTCACCCAGAGGAGAATCAGAAACAATAGGATAGCAGATATTCATAATGTACACTGTTGGTGCTCAATTAATAGACTAAAAATTGGAGAGAATTTGGCAGATAAAGCAGGGGTGAATAAATTACAGAACTGTAACCTGCCAACAGACAAAGATGCAGAATTTGTTAAATAGTTTCCCACTCCAAAACATTGAGAGCACATTCAATAGCACCATCCTGCACAGGAACAGCTCTTATCCCTTAGAGGTTCCCACTGTGCTGCCCAAGCACAGCCAGCCCAGCCCCAAAGCTGAACTTCAGCTTCAGCCAGTTGAGTTCCAAAAGGCCCAGAGTGAACCCAGAATCTCCCATCTGCAAAGTGAGGTTTTGTAGGTCACAGTGCTCTTGATCAGGTTCTCAGAGGACAGCTGTCAGCCAGCACCACAAGTGGCTTCCAGTTATTCATGCTGGCAGCCTCAGCAAAAGGACTGATGAATATGCAGACACAAGGCCTCCTTTAATTGTCCTTCCTGAGGTACATTGGAAATGAGGTGGCAGAGCGAGAGTCCTCACTGCTGCTCTCCTTTGTTTGATTTATGTTGGAATGGAAATAATCATCTCTGCAGCTTTTCATCCATAAAACTGCCTGCCCTGGCCGTGGTGTGAGTGCTTGCAGGTGTGCTGCCTGCCCGTGCACAGGGGCTGAGGGCTTGGGGCTCCTGCACAGAACCAGCACATCTGGCAAGCACAGTCCTGCTCCATCTGCAACAGGACACAGGCTAGGCCTGGATTCTGCAACGTTTGGTTCAGTTTTCTGTTCCATTACGAATGCATTGTTTTGAAATCCGTTCATGTATTTAAGATCTATGAAGACAGGTGTATAAATAATTTTGAAGATGTTGGCTTTAGTGTTTTCCTCTCTCCATTTCCCAGCTGCAGCAGTGCAATGGCATGGCTTTACCTCACACTTGTGCTACCAGGCACCTGCTGTCCAAGGGGGTGCACGGATACCCAGGGATTTTCTGTGGGGATGTGTGGTAGCAGATCCATGGAAGAAGCTCATAAACAGAAAAAGTGACTCACGTCTTGTCAGATTGAAACATCAGATTTTTGTATGTGTGGGTATTTATTTATGCAAAGAAATTCTAGGAAAACACTCATCTGTTCTGAGAGTCTAAGCTGAGTGTTAGGCACCTATGGTCATTCCAACAGAAGTTTAAATAGACAAGTGAACATTTCTGAACATTTCTGAACATTTCCAATTATGCAAAAAGCCCAGAGCAGCTCTCAATAAGCCTTTGTGGACAGGAGCTTGACTTCCCATCCCCTGCAGAAGACAGTGACAGCACAGCGTTGGTGCTGACTGGAAAGCAGTGCCCTGGGCAAGTGGAGCCTGCAAAAAAAGAGCTGCTTTATTATTGTATAGTGTCAAAATTACTGTGTAGATAACCAAAAATGCTATAATGGGTTTTCACTCTGTTTCCAGGGGTCAGTAATCATACCCTCTCTTTTTTTAAATGCAATTTGTAAATGGCTCCATCCAGTACTGCTGACATGCCACTTGTCCCTGCAGCACTAATCCTACCATGCTGATAGTTCAAATTTTCTGGAAGTGGCCTTAACTTTTAGTGATTGACAGGAATTGCTGAGTTTCAGGAATGCCTGGTCAGCCTGGAAAGATGTAGAAGGAAAGAAATAGAAGCTATAGAAAACTTCTGAAAAAAGGTAAAACAAAACAAAACCAAGACTAACCCAAAAAAACCCCCAAAGTTGGAATTAAGGAAAGTATGCTCTGCTGCTAAAATCTCATTTTATGTCTGAAATCCATGTGCAGGGATGTTTGTAACCCTCATTCAGAGTTACCAGATAGATGAAACCCATGGAATCTGTCAAGCAATATGAGTTACTCACCTGTAATATATTGAGATATATCTTACATTGTGCTTCTCAAAGTAAAAATGCTATCTGGAAACAAACATACCTTAAAAGGAAATTGAAATTTTGGTATTTATATTCTGAGACTCACTAGATTAGCAGCATTGCATACCCACTAGACATGGAGTTTTTAAAATGCTAATGATTACAGGAGATATAAGGGAAGACAGGAACAGACCTAAATGATTTAGACTCCAAACCTGGTTTAATTCATGTCAGTAGGAAAACTCATGCACACTCAACCAAATTGAGCTTCTCACGTGGTATTAGATTTGTATTCACAAGATGCAAGGTCCTCTTTCAACTGTCAGGAATTGTGAGTATCTACGATATAAAAACAGCATATGTGATGTTTCTGTCTTCATATTGGTCAATGTAATCTTCATTTATTAAAATTAGTAGGTTTAACTAGCAGGTTTAGCTCAAATGACATTTATGAATCTGATCTATTTAGTAGATGCATTTATATAAGCAGGTTTATGACTCTCTAAAACTAAGAGCAGAGCTCAAGAAAATGAGGAAAGAGAAATGTTGCACTTTGTGAGCAGGGAGCTTGTACACATGGGGTGTGGCACATGTCAGAGATCATCTCTGAAAAACTTCAGTTGTGGGTGAGGCTGTTTGAGCTCCTTGTGCACCGCAGGATTTATTACCTTTATCAATCCCCACACAGGTTGTGTGCTGGTTTGCAGTCCTGTGGGTTAAAGAAAGGCTGGCAGGGCAGCTTTGAGTTAATTGTCACTGTGGGTTTGTCTCAGAAGCACAGTCCTACCTTCCCTCTTCTCTGCTATGTTTAATTGTTTGTTACTCAGAGGAACACTTATATCTAACTTAGGCACTAAGCATTTTAATATGCTGAAGGTTAACCACTGAAAAAGTGAAGTTTCTTTTTTAATGAAAAAGGAAACCCATATCTGCTCCTCAGGAGGGCTTCTCTCCAACAGCTAACATGTATTAGCAATTATCCTTCAGAGGAAAAGCTGTCTAATTACTCTATTACCTCAAGTGCAGAGCACTCACCTGGGAAGCCACCAGATCAAGGTTCAGGTCCCATCACTGACTTTAATATTAATTTATGACTTGGCATGTGTGTCTGATAACCAAATAATGATCTGTTTTAGGGAGCTAAAATGGATGTAGATTGGATTTTGGAGACTCCTCCATCTGAAATAGCATTTCACAGTTTTCCAAACTGTTGTCTTAGCGTATGAGGCAGCAAAACATGTTATTCAAGCACTCTAATAAAGGTAAGTACAACATAATTTCAGAAAACATAAGCAAGAAAAAACTTGGAGTTTCTTCAGCTATTTGCATAAAATTTAGACAAGTGGTCTGGAAATTTAAGGTAATTTTTTTCCTAACCAATCTCTATCTTATTAAAACCAGTCCTGTTTTCCTGCTCCATTTACATGAAAGTTATTATGTGGAAGTGTTATGCTGGCATTTGTTATTAGTTTACTTGGGAGTTCTGATTTACCTGAAGAAATAGAACTTGCAGATTTTTCAGAGCTAATTTAGCTTGTGCATGGACAACCTTATTATTTAATTTATTTCTTTTCCCAAAAAAGATTCATTAGCCCTTAGAGTCTTTCTTCCTTGTGGTTCCAAGGCTCCTGTGGATGTGTCAGGCAAGCTCCTTTCTCCAGAGAGAAATGGGTCTGTCTTTCCCCAGTGCAGAGATTTCACTTCTGCTGCTCTCATTGTGTTCATCTGTTCACTTCACAGTCCTCCAACCAAGCTGCCATTCGGGTTTCTGGGGTGTGATGTGTGCTTGGAGGAAACAGGGGGAACAATCCATTTGCTCAGAAACATTCTTAGAAACATGTAGTTTCTATATTTAGCCATGAGAAATATTTGAGGGGCATGCAAGGTGAAGATTTTAGATTGTTAACTCCTTTGGTGGCAGGACTTAGGTGCAATTACAGGTGCTAGCGTTGTTTGTAAGGGGCAAGGCTTCTGGACACTAATACAGTACAAATATAAAATCAATAATCAATACAGAATAAGTCCAGCTCTAACGGGGCTCTCCTTTTTTTCCTATACAAAGTTAGATTATCTTCCACAACCTATTATGAAAGAAGTAGAAGTGAAAAAAATGGGCTGCACTGGTGATATCTAAAGCTTGATATTTTTAAGCAGCTCAGGCAGTTAGGTACCCTCATGTTTAAATGAAAGGCATATGTTCAACAAAATGTTTGACAACTGACATTTGAAAGGCAAAATTCTTGTTTATGGCATTTAAACTGCAGGCAATATCCAAAGCATTTCCTCTCTTTTTATAGTTACAATGTTTAATTATTAAAAAATGAATTTCAATAAGTTTATTAAAACATTAGAAGGTCAGGTATTAAAAGAGAATTACATCTTGCAGAACAGTAAGAAGTTATTTAGTTATTTATACAGTCATTAATATTACTGAACAGAGCTGCTCCACAAAGAATAATTTGATAGTCCAAGCAAATTCTTCTTGTTGCTACTGGCTATTTTAGGCAAAGCAGTGCTGAAGTGAAGGCTGGAAATGGCCCATGGGATGGCTTGAGAACCACACTGGGTGTGTGAGTGTGGGGTGCAGGGGCTGCACAGGCAGGTGAGGAGCAAACACAGCAGCTCTGACTGCAGAGGGAGTGAGCCACCCCCTCCCCTGGAGCTGAGGGAGCCCAGCAAAGGAGCCCACCTAAAGCCATGTGTCCTTCTGAGCAATGATCTTATGCTGCTGACAGAGACCTGAATATGCACTGAATTAGGAGACATTAGCAGCAATTGTGTAGTCAAGTAGTACACAGAAAAACTGAGACTAAAAAAGTCCTGCAATAGATAGAGGAATGTGCTGAGATGGCACATAGTGAACTGAGTAATTGTATGGAGAGCAAGATTGTGAATCATCAGTTTAGATTTAGGTTACCAAGCAGTCAGAGCTCTCTCTTTGGCTGAAAATAATACTTTTTGAAAAATTCAGATGAGGCCAACAGGCTTTGGACTGTGCTTGGTAATTTAATAATCTTATAGGAGGAATATTGAAGCACAGCACTTCTAAGTGCTGTAATAATATTTAGTGGGTTTTTTTAAATCTGATTTTGTTCATCTAGATATCACAATATGTGTTTACAGGTAACAGCAGCTTGGAGAAAGGAAATGCAAAGCTTTCATAAACCATCTTAAACCACATGGGAGTGCCAAAACACATGTAAGTGAAAAGCAGGCAAACAGACCTCAAACTCAGAAATTAAAATTAAGCATTCAGCAAATCTTTATCTAAATAGTATGTATTCTTGAGCAGTTAAACATTTTGATCTATTCAAAGGAGAGCTGCAGTATTTGGTGTCTATTGTATCCAAGCCTATAGTGGTTATTAACCAATTTTTGCCAGAGAATGCATAAGAAAAACACATAAAAACCACTTACAGTAGGAGGCACAGTCATCAGTTACTTTCAAGAACAATGATGTTATTTCCACATAGTTATGACAAAATTAATTTTATTAATCCTTTCTATAAAGAAATGTTATTTTAAATTAATATTGTTCACCCAGAAGCAATTTCTGCTGTGCTGGCACTCCTGTGGAGGACTGACAACCAGCTGTGGCAGATCTCATCCTATGCCTCAACCACAGAGGATTATAAAACACAGACAAACAATTTGTAAAAAGAACACACATCTTGACCATCCTGCCCTCTTCTCTGCATTCAGTCAACTTTAAAGGTTCCCACCAGCTACAAGAGAAAGCTTAAATCAAAAAAAGCATAAAGGTGAGGCAGAGAGATTTTCAGATACCTTCAGCCTCTTCCACAAAGAAAACACTTCTTTTTCTTCAGTCAGAATGAATTACGAATTATATTCCAGAAGAAAAGCTAATTATTCTCTTCCTTCAAATTTATCTTGTTCTCCTCAAAGTTTAGCAGTGGTTTCTGTGAGGAGCTGACGGGTATTTTATTCTCATCTTCTGTCTTGTTCCAGCTCAATCAGGTGCTCACAACACACGGCTTGCCTCCCCAGCTAATCCTACCCTGGGTCAGCTCCTCTACTTTGTCTAAGCTGCTGATCTGTAAAGTCACTCCTCTGTTGTGCTTTGAAGCATCTTCTGGGTCACCTTCTTTTATTTCACAATGTGTTTGACAAGACAAGTTTGTTTAAGGGGCCTTTTCCACTACTAACCACATGGTTAAGGTTAAATCCAGCCACTCAGGGCTGTGTTTTATGCCTTGGGAAGGAGTTGTGCTTGCGGTATCTCAAAGATTTTTTATCTTTTGTACTAGGAATGGCAGAAAATACTGAAGGCTTTTGATAACTCTTTGATCTTTTATGATCCATACATAAGGATTTTGACTGTATTCTTCCAGTACCACCAGTGTTAGGCTTTCACAGAGGAGTGGCAGGGCTTTTCCTGACCATGCAAACCACTGCAGCTTAAATGCTGTTAGCTCCCTTGTAAACTGTTCCCTAAATTCTGATTTTGCACAGCTTTTGCTTTCAGAATGATAGAACCATTCAGGGTCAAGCTGATTTTCATTATCTTTGTTTTTCACCTATAGGACTCATTTGTTAGGCTGGACTGTTGATTCACTGTTGTGCTTTGGTTATTGATGACAGATCTCCTTTTGCAAACACACATGACAAAAAGTGTGGTACAATAAATGTCTCCGTTATTGGCAGTCCTCTGAAAAAGAGAGATTTTAGACCCAGATAATAAACAGCACTGTAAATTTATGGAAGTTTCAAGTGCCAGTTGAGCTTCTTTAGCTTCATGGTGAGTGGCTTAGGTGCAAATTGCAGAAGTAGACTTACCAAACATTCCCCTGGATGGCAACCTAAAATATTTAACCACTGCTGTGTTCATTTTCTTTACACACTTAGGTGGATGTGCTGGAAACTCATACCGTGTCACAGTTCTATTTCTGTGTTGGTAATTATTGGCTGATTACATATACACTCTCCTAAATGCTCCCCTGTGTTAATTCTGTGCCCCTAATTACTAATTAATTGAACTTTAAATGGCTCATAAGTTGGTTTAGGTTTGGCAAAGTTCCAAAAAGATTGCACGTAAAGTTCATTTTTAACTAAAAAAAAAAAAAAAAAAAAAAAAATTAGCTGCTGACAAGCTCAGTTAAGGAGAGGTTCTCAGAAGAATACAGGATCTTCCTGTGACTGGCAGGACCCAGAAATGTCATGAATAGATTTTTTTTTTCTCCTTGTTTCAGATTTCCATTTCTCACACAGAGACCACCCTGAAGCAAAAGAGAATGTTATTAAATTTAAATGCTTTCCTTCTTGTCTAAGATGCTGCCCTGGTGGCAGCAGATGATTTTGTCTCTTTATCCCTGTAAGTACTGCGTCCACTCTGAGCAGATTCAGGGGATCAGTCTGAGCTGGGGAGATCCTTTCCCCTCCATTCCAGTTTGCCTTTTTGTGCTCGGGGTGCTGGTGCTCACCTAATACCTCAAGAGACAAAACATGATAAACATGGGATGGATTTGGAGGGGATACTCAGAATGAATGCACTAGTGGGGCTCTGAGCAGCCTGCCAGGCCCAACGTTCATTCTCTAATCTGATATTTGCTGCTCCCATGTCCTAGCAGGCCCCATGAGCTTGTGCTGCTGGATCAGCAGAGGCTATGCATTCAAACCTTCTCAAATCATTTTAAATAGCCTTGCTGGAGCTTCATGTTGACAGCAAGCCAGGTGGAATTTTCCATTTTCTTTCTATCCTTTCAAATAGGAACAGTCCTACTTTCTTTTGACTCTGGTTTTATATAACTAACAAAAATGACAGATAGCCTTGAATTTGGAAGATTGCATTGGTCTGTTCTGAGCTGAAATGTTCTGTTATCATTGACGTATGTGTTTAAGTGAGCACTGAAGTGTGAATGGCCATCTGTCCGGGAAGTACGAGAGATCCTGATTACTAAAATGAAACCACAAAAAAGCTTGGTGCTTAGCAGCAGCACTAAAACACAGAGGGAGAGAGAGCCTTTCTCACACTGCTGGTGTTTATAGTAGGCTGGTGATTATAACTCAGCATTTGCCTGGACTCCCTGCCCCATATTTTTCTAAATATGCTCACTCTCAATTTCTTTTTTTGCAAACATCAAACCTTCTGTATTTGCATATTTTGTACAAGCAAGCAAAGAGAAGCCCTAGGTATTTTCCCTGTTAGAAGTAGCTGTTTTCTGAGGGGATGTTCATTTTCTCATGAAGAGTTATTCTCTTTACAAGGCTTTTAGCTAGAACGTGCTCTGATTACATTTGAATGAAGATTTCAACCTACATTCCCACTTGGCTGCTCTCAGCAAGGCTGAAGGCTGTTCCTGGGTACAGCTTTACCTCTAGAAACCTGAAAAACTTCCTAAGGAAAGGTTTTTGGGAAAAAAAAGCAGCTATAGAAGTTTTGGTCTTTAGAAGGTTGCTGTATCTGATTCAGCTCAGTTTTTGACTATGGGTGACAAAGGTTCCAACAACAACCACAGGAACTGGGTCAGGGTTCCACACTAATTTCAGTGTTTGAAATCAAAAACTCCTTACAGATGATTGGTTTTTTTATTTAATTACCGATGTGAAAACTGCTGGTTTATGAAACAAAATATTTTTTTAGGACAGTCTCCCATGACATTTAATGTTATAAATTCATGACCATATTGGGTGTTGTGGTTGGATTTTGTGGTGCTGAACAAGTCACCTGTCACTCCCTGCTCAAACACGAGCTGCTTGTCTTTTTTAGAGCCCTTGCATTACTGATTTGAATCAAAGCAATTTTTCTCTACTTCTGCATTTGTATTTCTCATTGTTTCTGGTAATTACTTTTACATTATGAATATAGTTGTGAAGATACATAAAGGATCTGTTTTCAAGCAAAGCTGTTGATTTCCAAAGACTTCACGCACAATTTTTCTGTTTTAAATTTAAGTCACGAAATAGAAACATATAAAGCAGCAGATAGAGATACATCATGTTTGTAGGTAATTCTCTACATTTTTGCTTTTGTTAGAGCATGCTTCCTCATAGCAGGGCTCTCTCTAAGTTACCCAGTCTCTGTGGAAATCTGAAGAGATAATTAGACAGCAGAATATACTAGGCAATCTACTTTATTTTTTTACTTTACAGTTTAAAAAGCACCTAAGACAGAAAAATATGTGGGAAGCCAATTAAAATAAGAGCCTTTCCTCCCTTTCTTTTTGTTTGATAGATGGCTCAGAGAACACAGCAGCTTTGTGCTCTTATTTATTTATTTATTTATTTTGAGTGTAATCTGAGGAAATGAACCATGAAACACAATTAATGAAATAGCTGTGCTGCATCACATAAACTGGTGTCTGCACAGCTGCCACTCATGTCACAAATGCATCTCTCCCCTAATGTCCACCCGGAGAGCCATTAGCCAGCCGCTTCTGTGGAGGGCCTCCTGTGCTCTCATTTCAGGCTGTAATGGAGCTGCCTCAGCGGCCTTGGGAGGCTGTTCCCAGCAAATGGAAGGTACAGGAGGAATGGTGTTACAGGAGAGGATGCTTTTCTCAGCAAACAGAATGTACGGGAGGAATAGCTGCTGTAGGAGAGGATGCACTTCTCAGGAAATAGAATGTACAGGAGGCATAGCTGCTACAGGAGAGGATGCTTTTCCCAGGAAATAGAATGTACAGGAGGAATGGTGTTACAGGAGAGGATGCTTTTCCCAGGAAATGGAATGTACAGGAGGAATGGTGTTACAGGAGAGGATGCTTTTCCCAGGAAATGGAATGTACAGGAGGAATGGTGTTACAGGAGAGGATGCTTTTCCCAGGAAATGGAATGCACAGGAGGAATGGTGTTACAGGAGAGGATGCTTTTCCCAGGAAATGGAATGCACAGGAGGAATGGTGTTACAGGAGCAGTGTGCTGGGACAGGGAGGGAGCATGGGCAGGATTGCAGCAGCTGGAACAGAGCAGAGCCTGGGTAGAAAATATCCAGAGCAGTGTCAGTGGCTCAGCCTGAGGTGTAAAATGACTGCCTGCAGTTTCTTGATACCTAACAACACTCCCAACACTAAAGCTTTTTGCTTGTGTGTCTATCCTTAGGTTACTTTTATTTCATTTAATGGGTGTGCATTCCACGTGACAGAGTGTCTGGGAGGGAGAGCCAGATGTGCTGCCAGGGCTGGTGCCACGAGGCTGACCCAGGTCATCCTTGCTGAAATGGCACAAAGCCAGAAGCCTCCAGAGCCACAGGATCCAAAATCTTTGAGCTTGCTGAGAAATTCAGGGATAGGAGAGGCTGAAGGACACCCCTTTGTCTCAGCGTTTGCCAAGCTGAACACTCAGAGCTGTGTTACTGTGTCACTGCTGATAGCAGTTTTAGCAGCTGAATCCAGCCTTGCTCAGGAGGATATTAATAAATTATCTGGTAATGAAAAATGTGAGGGGAACCACACTCTTACATCAAGGCCTGATGATTACTTTGATAGATGCAGTGGCAAGATTTTCCTGACAAGGCAGAAATGAAAAACATGACACGTGGACCTTTAAGGGTGACCTCAGAGGAAAACGCGTGTTGCTGAATGATATAAAAATAGAACAGGAAAACAGAGGCTCAGAGGGGCTCAGTGTCAACAGCCAGACAGATGGGCTACACTGATCCACTGATCACTGAGGGCAGTGCTGAGACACAGGAGCCTTACACTGGCCAGGACCGGACATCTGGCAGCTTTGGAGAATCATCAAGTGCTGAGAATTGTAAGAGTAAAGAGAAGAGGGAAAGTTGAGGGGAAAGAAAAAAGCAAGCATTAAAAAACAGTGAGCTAATTGGGAAATAAAGCTGGAGAGAGTCATGAATAAAACTGCCCACTTCTTCTGCAGGTGTTTTAGAAGCTGTCCTAAAAATAACTAATACAATTGAAAATTGACCCTGTATCAATTTAAGATTTGCTGAGATGGGTGAGAGATTAGATCACTTTTAGAAGCATAGATTGCTAAAAATAAGGATTATCAGAGCACAGGTATTAGCTAAAAAACTGCAGAAAAGTTCGATGGTATTGGGGTGTAGCACTTGACAGATCTGACTGTTTTATCTATGTTTAATTCTGCTGCAGTTCCTGTGAAAATGTTACTGAACCACTCTTATTTTTTTTCTTCCTTATACTCCAGATGTTACTGATGTTCAGAATGTTGCATGTAAACTGGAAAGAACATTTTTCAAAAACATGCAATAGAACTTACCATGATGCAAACCGATGAAAATTAGTGGCCAAATGGGACAAACTTTGTTGTATTAATTTTACTAAATGTTTGCACTTAAGACTCATTTCCATGTGTATCTGTTTGCAATCATCTGTATAGACTAAAAAGAGAGCATTTAGATGTCCACCTGTCTTAACCCCTGGGTATTTAGTAAGTCTACTTGAAATTTTCATTAAAAAACCTAAAAAAGGTAGTTTGTAAACTCTGATTTTGAAGAAATGCTCACCTTCCCAGAGAAGTGACCCCTCAAGACCACAAACAGACAAATCAATTGAAGATGTGCAGTGAAAGGTGAAGGTGCTGCTGTGATCTTTAAGTGCATGTGTGGATTAGAAGACATTTATAAGGTGTTTTGGAAAGGTAAAGGCTTGGTGAGCATGTGTGTGTGCATGCACGTGTGTGTGGGGAGGTGTTTGGGGTTTCTTTTCATTTTGTACTGCTGTAACTACAGGGCAATCGCTTGCCAGATGTCAGGGAGGTCTAGCATCTGATTCTGAAGTGGAACATAATAGATGATCTACCAGGGAGTTCAGCAAACATCACATATAGCTTTAAACTGTCATTACAGAAAAAATCCAGGAAGGTGACATTTGGTGACATACTGGGTGACATTTGAAATGACAGCACTTGCTTTAAGATGTAGCATTCCCTCCTGCTGTGAATCAGGGGAATCTGCACTGTGGCTTTGACTTGTTTTATTGATGACCCTAATTTCTGCCAAATGTAGCCAAAGAGACTGCACAGAGCCCTGTCTGTAGCATCCGGGGAGAATTGGTGCAGCAGGAGAGAGCACTGCAGAGTGTTTGCTATGCACAGCAGGCTCGGAATGACTTGGCTCTGAGAAGGAGTTACAGCCTCTCCTGTGCTCCTCTAAAGAGTTCTGTTAGGAGAGAATGAAGAGCAGCTAAAAGAGAAAAAACCCCACTGGAGAAGTGTGTGTGCTGTACTCCACAGACTTCCTGGGATTGCAAAGTTTGGTGAGCAATAAAAGGAGCAAGTTTGGTGCTTGGGTTTCACCAACACCTGCTGCTTTCAGGAGTCATCAGTGAATGCTCACCTTCCAGTGGATGTACACCAGCTGAATCCTGAAATTCTGAAAGCTCTCAGAGCTCAGGGAAAGCCTGGCTAATTAGCACAGCCTAGGTTCTTGTTGATTTGTTCCTTTCTTTCTGAGAGCCAGAGTTTCTTTTGATTGCTGCTCACTTCTGTCAGGGTTGGAAGTGTGCTTGGACTGGAACCTATTGAAAACCCTTGTAAATGTGAAAATCTTCCCGAGTTTAGGGTCTGTTTTGCTGCTACCTCTTGTATTATTAGAGCTGCAGGGAAAACCAGCTGGTTTCAGACACCCTTTTAGACCCACTTACTGATTTTATATGGAGTTTACTTTCTTGAGGTTTCTGTGCAAGTTTATGGAAAACTCTAATGTAGAACTTGCAGAAAATTGTCAACAACTGGGATGTATTATTCCCATTATATATTGTATCATTACTCAAGCCAGTACAGGAAACAATTTTATGAATCAGAATTAGACTTCTGGGAAGATATTCTGCATCATTTTTTATCAATATTATTTTAGATGCCATTAACTGGCAATAAAATTTGGATGAAAGTAATTTTAATTGTTGAATGTTATATTAGATATAATGCTCTAATCATAAATATATATATTTTTTTTTGGTGTTAAAATGAAACTGCTGTACTTTAACAATTTTGTTATACTCAAGAAGTGTTTGATTTGCAGTCTCTGAGGTAGAGGAAGGGACATGAAGAAGTGGATAGAGGTAGCACTACACCCCTGTGAGCAGCAAATTAGGTTCAAATGCTTGAACTTAGTTTTAAAATTCCTAATATTAGAAAACATCCTGTAGGATTTTAACCTGTATAGGTGAAACAAGTGGGATTTTTTTTTTTGTTCTTTACTTCTTGTAACCTGCTCTAGAGTATATTTAATGACTGAACAAAATCCTGAAGCTTCTGCTCACTAATATGAGTGGATTAAAGATATATCTGTGCAGCACAACAGCTGTAGGGCTGGGAAATGGCACAGAAGCCTCATATTGGTTCTCTCCACAGGGAATGAATTTTAATCTCATGAGTTCAATTCTCCAAGAGCTTGTCTCCATGAGGAATACAAGAAACACCCTTAACAGATTAGCCAGTACTCTATCTAATTTAGTTATTAATTATCTAATCATTTGTGGAAGCTTAGAGAAGAAAAAATAATTCTGGTTTATTAAGCAAGTGAAGAAACTGTAGATATTCTTTGTGGGGGAAGAGAGGAAATGCTCATCCTGGTGGGTGGGGTATTTGGATGGAAAGGAGCAAACCTGCACTCTAACACTGCTGTTTGGATAACAGTGGTTGGTTTGGATCTCCCTCATCTTCCTTCTTTTACCTCCCTGATTCCACATCAGGAAGCTTTTCATGAAGAGAAAACACAAACAAATCTTATATAAAAGTACCATGTAAGTACCTTTGAATTTTTAACAAATTTCTTCTTCACAAGCAAACTTCTGGTAGCCACAATCAACACTTCTAATAGTTTCTTTGGTTTTGCTACAAATGAATTTTTGTAATGTCTTTTAGAGTTTTCTCTGGTGTTTCCATCTTCCCCATGGAAACCACAGAGGGCCTTGCTGGTGTTAACATGAATAAAATTTTCTTAGATTTTCTGTAGCTTTTGACCTTAATAACTTATTGTGTCAAAGAATCAGAGAGGTTTTAACAGCTTAGAGATGACCACTGAATGCAAACAGTGATATTCATGAAGTGGCTGACAGCTGATTTTCTTTAGTCCATAGATAATTGCAGGACTTTCCTTTTGAGTGTTTGTGAGTTTTGCTCCTCCTGAAAGGTGGTTATTTTTGCTTTGTGAGCTGTGGCTTGTGACTGTTGTAGATGCAATAGGATAACAAGAGTAGATGCTATACTTTTTGCATCTCTCTAAAGATCCATCATGGCCAGCATGAGAAAGGAACCAATAAAACCAATTCTCTTGAGGACCTGGACTCATTATCACACATGACTGCTGTGTTTGCCATGCTTGTTTTCCAGTTGTTCTGATATTTCAGCTGATGAGTTGGGAGAGAGGCCTAATTTCTAATTGAGTGACGCATCAATAGCTCTCTTTTCCTGTTTGTTTTTTTTTTTTTTTTTAATTAAAATGTTCATCAGGTGTCCTCAATTACAGAGGTATTAACTACCTCACCATTGTATCTGTGGGTAATACTGATGCTATTTAGTTGTTGGTTTTTTTTAAAATTGTGATCAGTATGATGTGCTAGAGGGGAGATTTATTAAACTTGCAGATGTTACCAGCTCAGAAGAACCTGAATGCTGGATGGAGGAGATTGAGCATGATCTGATGTATGGTTTTGTTATAGATATGTAGCACTGTTCCAGATACATGGCTCTAATAAACAGAGACAGGAAAAAAGTACTGGGCTTGCACAGGAATCATCAAATGCCTAAACCTTGGATGGAAAACACCTAGGAGGAAATTCAGTGGGAAAGAATCTTGGGCTGGTGATCCAAAGAGGTTTTTCTTGCTGGCAGCAATATAAAGAGTTTCAGCCTTCAAGCTGACCTCCTGCTACCTCATAGCCATGGATCTGCTTCAAAACTACCCTCTTGTTTTTCTCCATTCCTTTTCAGCTGGATCAGCAGCTCAGCTGACAGATGTTGAGTCACTGGAGCCACCAGCAGGGCCACAGCAGGAATATGCAGCCAGTCACTGGCATCACACCTTTTGACAAAAACATCACCCTGGGTAAGTTTAAAATAATGGTGGAGCTGCAGGTTTTCCATGCTGGTGGCAGATGGGGTAAGAAATTCTCAGTATGGAAATGAAAACTTAGCTCAGCTCTTAGGAAAAGCTTTTCCTTGACCATGGAATGTTGGAGCAGGGTGGCTGAGGATGCTGCAAGAGACCCTGTGTGTGGGTCTTTAAAAGGCTCAGACAGACACACGTGTGCTGGGAAACACCATGAAGGGTTTTTCTGCCTGCAAGCAGGGAAAAATATTTAACTGATCTCTGGGGATCAATGCCAGCCCTCTGCCTCATATCCCTTGATTATTTGTAGTGCAAAATGAGTAAAATTAAAGGTTTCTCTTGAGATAACAAGTCTGAATTTTGCACAAACCACCCTTTTATTGCTTGTTGCTTCAGTGTAGGCAACTGGATTAGCTTTTTTGTGTTTGATCAGTGTGAGGGGGAGAGAGAGAGGGAGAACATTAATCATATCAAATTTCTCTCTCAGCATTTTGACAACAAGATGGCACTTAGGAAGAACTTGGGTCATACAATATATATCTGTCTATCAGTAAAAGAACCACTTTCCAAGCACTTTTATTAATCATAGAGTTTACTACAAAAAAGTGTCAGTGTGACCCCACCTACAGCATTAATCCAAAAAAGATATTCTTGATGGTTATCTTTATCTTGGTATGTCCCACTAGAAGATGCCAGTTTTGAATGAACATCCCTGTCTACTTCACTAGAAATTGCAGGACTGCTTTTTAGGCTTTTCTTTTTCTTTTTTTCCTCCCATTTTTATGACCATGGTGCTGTTTTGTACAGAATTGTGTTTAACTGTTCATTTTAATGTCTGGGATGACTGGTGAATGGTGATGGAGAAAAGAACGGAGAAATTTACAGTCACTGACTCTCCAGAATATTTGCTACACACCCAGTCTCTATTCTCATTTCATTATCACAACAATTTATCATAAAAGTTATTAATTGAAAATGTTCATCCTTGCTGAGAAGACTTCTCAATCTTTGAAGCTGAGTGGTTTAATTTTGAGACTGTGCTGGAGTTTTCCTGTCCTCTTTGCTCTGCATCTTCATTTTTTAAAGCTCTGAAGTGACCTAAAATTGCCTTCTTTTTTTTTTTTTTTTTTTTTTTTTTTGATGTCATTTGAATAAAGAACCAAGAGAGCTGCAGGGTAGGAGTGAGGGCCCTCGAAGTGAACAACTACTTCCTTCTTCATATTTACCATAGATGTGCCTTCCTCAGCTTCTGAAATTAGCAGTTGAGCCCAGCATTCCTTCCTGACAGGCCCACAGCACCCAGATCTTTATGCTGCTAGGAGAAGTCCTGCTCTTAGCAGGAATGATTTGCTTGGATAATTGTTTGGGTTCCATGGAGACTGATGCCTGCTGGAACACAGAGGCAAAATGATGCTGCAAAGAGCCCTGTAGAACTGTTTATTCCCTTTTCAGACTGAACTGATAATTACTGCTCCTGGTGCTATAGCACATCCCTCCTTTTAATTTGTCTAATAAACCACACATTGCCTTTAATTTCTTTTCCAATTCTTTTTGATAATGAATGAACAAATATATTTTCTTTAGATCACACTGGTATTAATTCATGACATCTTGTCTGTGCACCACCTAAAAGTAGTTGAACTGATAATATTCAGCACAGATCAGGCTCAGCTATTTTAAGCAGTTTCTGATAGAATTTGGGGGGTGGACAAACTCTATCAGGAGGAGATTATTGGTATGAAAATCCAGAGAGGCTGCAGTGTCCTGCATAATAGTCACAGCAGCTCCTTGCAAAGGCAATAGGATGTAGCTGATGGCAAATAGATCCCTCAATCTATGAATTTTAAAATGCAATATGAAGCATAAAACAATATATATCCAGGAAAACTGCAATTTATCTGTGCTTTGTTGTCTTAACGGATGAAAAGACAGCACTATTAGACCATATAAACAAGGTAGAATGGTTTAGAATTTTTTTTCCTGGAGTCCCAGACCAAGAGGCAAGCATTCTTTAATGACAGCAGTCCATGTAAATTCATTATGTTCACTTCATAAATAAGGTGAGGAAACATATCTGTATGCTTATTGCAGTTTTATAAATGTCAGATTGCAATAAAACTGGCTGCTTTGATGATGCTCTGAATTAAGTTAGACTTAAGCACATAGGATTCTGCTTTTCTGATGAATCTGTTTTGAGAATTTTGGTAGAAAGTGACTGTAAAGATGACTCAAGGACAGGACAGAATTAAATGTTGCAAAAATTTGGGGAATGTCTATTTTGGTGGCTGACAATGGAGGTACTGTGATTTTATGGGGTTTTATTTTCTGTTGAAAGGATGTCACCTTACATGCAAATCAGAACATCAGGTAACTGTAACTGAGTGTTTACAGCATTCATCTAGAGCACAGGAAAGTCTTCCAGTAAGTGCTGGAACTGCGTATTCCAGTCTTGAACATAGTCTTTCCTGAAAAAAAAAAAATCAAACGGAGCTGCTATTTTTTTTTTTCCCTAGAGATGGGGGAAAAATATAAACAGCCTTTTATTGGTGTGTAACAATTAAGTAGGAGATTTCTTTCCTGAGAAGCCCTCTTAAACAGAAAAGCAAAGATAAATGATAACTAACCAGGCTATTCTAATACTCCCTCTATAGCAACAGATATATCTTATATTGAAGCAAGTAAGAAAATGAGTGTCTGTGCTTTTGGGAGCAGGTTCTCACCCTGGGGAGCTCAGAGGTGAACGTGTGCCCGGGGTGCCCCAAACAAAACCAGCACTTCTAGTAGCTTTTTGTACTAGTCAAGAAAATATTTTCTTTTTTTGTGTGTCTGGGAGAGAAAGACAAATGAATCCCAGCATGATGGGGACCTGGGGTCCCCAGGAAAGGAGGAGCAAAGCAGCACCGAAGGGCTGGCACTGCTGCACCCATGGTGGCAGCCAGAGCAAGGGAGGAGGGTTTGTTTGTTTAGGCACAGGCTACGAATTTACTTCTGCCACTTTGGTTTAAAGAAAATAAACTGTGCTTCTGCCCACAACTACATAATTACATTGTACTCTAATATCTCTCGACTTCAAAATGACAGCTAAAGCAGATTAAAGCTGTTTACAGCCTATGGGAAGTAGTATGGTGGCTGCTGGCAATATTTCTTTCTCACTCAGTAACCAAAGTCCGGTCATAAATCTATATTCTTCTTCAAGGAGGAAGGCTGTGATTAAAGGATTCCTCCTACAGCTGTGGCTTGGTGATAAGAGCTTTATGTTCAGACCCTCCTAAGCGAGAAAAAAAAAAAAAAAATCATTTTTCATTAAGTTAGCTACTCTAATTTGGATGGGAGGGGGAGAAGTAGACAAGTAGTTTGGTCAATGACTTGCTGTAGATTTGGTAGGAGCATTGTATACAGTATTTCTAAGCAGCAGCTGGGATTTGAGAGATAGACTACAACCCCTGTACCACCTCATCTGTGCCCCTGCACAGCGATAGTTTTCTCTGCAGCACAGATATTGTGAATTTAAAGAAGTTTCTATTTTGAACACTTGTTAGCTGTCCTAGCCCTGTGCTAGAAAAGCAGGCTTACCCACCCAAAAAACTGCAGGCAGGACCTGGGACTTGTCCTGCAAAGCAAACATCCACATGGAAGGAGAAGAAACTGAAAACTCAGAGCTGCTGCTGTGCCTTTGTCTTCAGCCAGGGCCTTCATGGAGAACACAGGAGAGACTCTCGGGGAGCCAACTGAGAGGACTTTGAACAAAGATTTGAAATGCTCAGAGCCATGACAGATGCCATTTGATCAGGCAGAACTTAAAGTGAATGCTTTTGTTAGGACTTTACCACTAGAAAAACAACAGGAGTGCTGAAAGCACCGAAACAAAACCCAGCAACCCAGAACACAGCAATTCTGATGCATATTTTGCAGGGTTTTAACGTTTCTGATGACAGAGCACAGCTTGATTATAGTAGGGAGGCTAATTAAATTATACACCAAAATAATTGTGGGAATAATATGATGCCTGGTAGAAGAAACAGGAGCAAACTCTAATCCCTCTGTAACTCAAGACATGAGTTATCTCACTGTGGCATATGCCCCCAGTTATGCTTTTCTAACTCAGCAGTGACAAAGGGTGCAGTCACAGATCCAGTGGCATGTTTTTATATTTTCTTAATTTTTAAATTAGAATATATTTATATTAGAATCTTTTGCTGGTACTAAGTTTTCAGTGTTTAATTTGCATAATAGTGCTGTGCAAAATGGGATGAGGGTTAATCAAAGGATTTTATCACTCGTTTTAATTATATTCATTATGCTGGAGTAAGATGTAAATTTTAATTTCACCTTGTTAGCTAACGTTTTTTCACCAAAAGTTTGGGTTTGCAAATCATCTGGCATTTTTAATAGGAGCAGATGCTACTGATTTTGAAGAACCTAAATGCCTCAAGTACGGTAGACATTATTAATTTGATTGATATGCAATTTAATACAACTTAGCAATTATTAATGCCATTTAGCATCGGTGTGGATATTCAGAGAGGTAGCCTATAAGCAAGAAGAGCAGTGCAAGGAAAGAGAAGGTTATTTTTCTCCCCTAGATCTGCTTCTGAATAGATGTCCCTTTTAAGCTCACTACAGTAAACACTCTTTCCCTCTCCCCATCAAATTTTTAGTCACAGCTATCACCTCGAAGGTTATTTTCCAGAGGCATATAGTTATCTCACCTTTGGAGAGGCAAGCAGTAAACTCTCTTAGCCTGCAGACATTTACCAACAGTGTTTTATATGTTATGTTTATAACTCTTCCAATCGCAGGGAAGCCAACTGAAAAACATACCTGCTAATGGAAAAGGACTATTAAAGCACTGCTGTGCACTCACCTTGCACTAAGCCAGCTGCAGAGCCCCGCCATAAATCACACTTAAACGATTGCATTCCACCAGAATCGCTGCCCAAAGAGCAAACTTCCACCGGGCAGGGAGGCTGTGCCAGCCAGATGGGACCTCCATTCACCTGCAGGACGGCCTCAGGGGTACCCTGGGCTCCTGTTAAACAAAGGGAAAGGGCCTTTGGGAAATGCTGGCTTCTTGCTGCAATGGGAACCCCTGTTTTCCATGGCTTCCCGCTGCCAGGGGGTGATTCCTGCAGCAAGGATGGGCTGGGCTTCCCAGCCAGGGACAAACCCGAAGGGAGAGGGTGCTGGCAACTAGAATGGCCCAAGTCTCTCTTTAAATTATAGGGGATCAGAGCTTTGTGTGGCAAACAACCCACCCTAGTAGGGTGATCTGTAGCAGCTGCAAAGAAAAGGAGGGTGTCAGTGCTTCAGCCATTGCTTTGTATCTGAGTAAAATTGTGTAGCTTGAGCTGTACTGGGAGTTAGAGGGATGGTGAGGAATGTGTGCCTAGTCCAGGGCTCTTGAGGATGTGCAGTGGTGGCAGGGAATATGAAATGCAGGTGAGCAGAGGGTGCTTCTGGGCTATCTGTGAAATGTCAGCTCTGCTGAGCCCTCCTGAGGGTAGGAGGGGAAGTCACCCCTCTTCTATTTTCTACCCAAGAAGGACTTGCATGGACCTGAAGTTGGAAATAAAGCAGACAACAGCTCCCTGACACCAGAAAATCTGCAACCATTAGCAGATGAAACAGTTTACTAGACAAAACCACTGTTTTTCCTTCACAAACACAGTTCTTCATAATCTTTGCAAACTGTAAATATGTGCTTAATATCTGTCTGCTTAATGCTTTGATGGAATTGATCTGAATCCACACTGGGCTTGATTCAGGCACTGGCAGATATTTTCTCTGCTTTGCTATTCTTCAGCCAGATTCAGAAGGATAGTGGCCTGATCCTCAGAAGTTCATTTTTTCCGTAGAAACACAAGCTGATTCCTGCCCCACTCCCCTGGGATGCAGCCCCAGGTAGGACTAAAGGCTTGTTGATACACCAGGATTTACAGAAGCACAGAGTCTGAGACAGGCTGCAGGAGGAAATCAGGACTTTCCATTCCCCTACTCCCAAAAATACCTCAGAAAGCACAGCTTGTATATCCTGAGCACACATGAGAGGAATAAGTCAAAGGACTTCAGTGTGGAATGAGAAGGCTTAGTGGAGGTATGTGAAGATTTTGGGTTCAAGGAACCAAACACTCCTAGCAAGCCTTAAGAAAAACATCCAGTGTGAGGGTCCCAGGGCACTGAATACCCAAAGCAACCTCAGACTCTCTTTTGCCCCTACTTAGCAACCCCATCTTCAGCTCTCCTTCACAAACAGTACAACTGCATTTGCTGTGTGCTTGGGTTTTTTTGTGTTGTGGTGGTTTGTTTTTTTTTTTGTTTGTTTGTTTGTTTGTTTTTGGTGGATGGTTGACCCTGTCACAACCAAGGCAATGATTGGTTCACTGACATGGCAATGTCAAAAAACCAGGGAAAACAAGGGAATTGTTCAACAGATGTTGAAGACAAAGTCCAAATGTAGAACGGATAGGTGAAATTTTGGGGTTTAAGTATGAGCAGGTACTTTTTTGCATTATGCTTCAATAAAGCATTTAAAGACAGTCATGAATAATAAGTAAGTAATTTTATGCTGAATAACTGCAAAGCATAGAAATGTTCTCTCTCTCTTTTAAGTGTAAAAATTTCTTTCTCTAAAGGCCATATATTCCTTTCATACCTGAGATGCAGTTTCTATTGATGCCAATTTATGGTCCTGAAACTTTGGCTGAAGATTAAGAAGGAAGGCATAAGAAAGACCTTTTGGGTTTTGTCTTCTAACAGTTTGAATCAAATACTTTCCCAAGAAAATGTGTTTTACATGTGTTTTAAATTTCTTTTCTTCACAGTAATGTCTCTTTTTCTAAGAAACTTGCATTTTGAAAATGTTGTGGCATATTACATTAATTGAATATACAGCCTCAGAAACTGGGAGAACCTTTTCAGTTGTACTGAATGCATCTGAGCAGGCCAGAGGCTCAATGCATAATTTCCAACAGAAAAAGGGAAAAAACCCACCATTTCTCATTAAAAGCGAGATCAGTAACACAAGAAAGCAGCAGTATCACTATCTTTTATCCATTGAATGAACTCCTGTCATTGCAATTCCAAGACTTTTTGAAAGAGAAATCTCAACCTGACAGGCTATTCCAGTTTACAGTGAAGCTCCTGACGTCCCCAAATTACAGGTTTTCTTCATACAGCTATTATTTAGGAGCACAACTATGACATTAAGATAGTCACATGAAAACACAAACCCTCATTAAATAATTATGTATCCACTTTTCTCTTTCTAGGCATTTCTTACTGGTTTTTATTTTGAGACACCTTTGCAGTCAAGTTTTTTCAGCTGCCTACATTTTCTATCCCTGTGTGAGATTGTGCTTTCCATGCAGAGGATGCAGGAGCAGAATACACAGTTGAGCTGTACTTGGAAGGCTCCTCAGTCTCCTTGGAGTGGCCATGAGAATCCCTCACAAAAATGCTTTTTAGAAAGTCAGGCTCAGGTGTTTTTCTCATCCAGTTTCCCATGAGCAGCTGAAGTTGGGCTAACAGGTCACTGCAGACTGGTGGGGTGTTCCCATTCCTGTCCTCCTGACTGGCACTTCCACTGCTCCCCTTGTGCTGGCTCTCACCTCCTGCCCCTCTGTGACCTCAGGGACAGCCCAGTATCAAAAATACCCAACCCCAGTAACAATGCAAAAACATGTGTGGGTGCTTTACTGATGTGGCTGGTCCAGAGACACACCAGTGCTGGTCGCCTGCAGAGCATCCTGTGGAGCATGGAGAGGGGATGGGAAGAGGTCTCCCTGGAAGGCTGGCAAGCAAACTCCTGACTTGTGCTTCTTCAAACCATGGGCAAGACAAATGATATCTCAGCAAGCTAGTTATATTTTAAGCAGTCTTATCTAAATGAAAAATAACCTCCAGCCTGCAAGAGCTTGGTAAGAAGAGCTTCAGTGTTGGGTATGAGCCTGGCAATGAATGAGCTGTTTAGAACTTTATTGACAGCATTTGCATAGACACGGTGCTTGTGAGATTGCAGTTTGTCACTTGCTGTGTACGTGCCACTTTTTCTTTTAGACCTGTGACAAAGTAAAATGATGAAGTGATAAGTTTCCAAAGCTTGTATTAATGATGGGTTGTGCAAATTCATCTTTGTACAGAATATTGAGAATAACTCCTTAAATACTGAGAATGCAGAAAACTAATTTTGTAGATCCCTTCTATCAGTTCCATCACCTAGTTAAATATAAACTGGCCAGACCCCTCTGGTACCCTAGTAAGGTTTTCCTGCATGAAATGTCATTATTGTACATGGTGGAGCCCTCATTTTCTCACTTAAACACAAAGTATTTGATCCCTTTACCCTGGTATTAGTCAGCTGCTAAAAAAGTCACAGAAACTTATCTTTTTTATTGTTTCATGCACTGCCTAAACACTATTTCTTTTCAGCTCATTTTTTGTGGTGAAGCAGCATCACACTCAGCAGTTTCTGAGGGCTTTATCAGGGAAACTTAAGAAATGAGAGAAGGAAAATAACTATGAGAAAATAAATCTGAGTTTTCTCATTGTAATATATTTTGTTGGTAAAAGGCCATGTTGTTCTTTAGCACTCTCAGTCTAAAAGCTGAAAACGTGGAAGGATGAGGTCCAGTCAAAAGCTGCTGTTGGCACTCTTGGGGACCTCTGGCACAAGGTCACCTGGACACATTTTTTATTGGCGTCTTTAATTTGACTCCTATGCTTATAAAATGCTTATGGTCACAACAGGAAAGATGTTATGCAAGTAAAAAAAGTTATTACTTCCTTTTTCTAGACTTTGTGGTTGTGTTAGTTCAAGTTTTCTAATCCTCAGCAAAACAAAGCTTCCCTGTTAGTGAAATGAGTTCTGCATTCAGGCATGGCAGGGCTTCTGCACTTGGAGCACCCATTCCTTCTCAGATTGCTTCACTTGGCATCAAAGTCTGTGCCAAAGGGTGGATGGCTTTTCCAACATCGATTGAAATAATTTTAAATAAAAAGATAATTTCTAGCGTTTAACAATATAAAATCATAACCTAATTATTTATAATTCCCTTTTTATATTTATGATACTATATTAATAATGAAGAACTCATTTAGTGTTAATATGGATGTTCTAAGTAGTATTTCCCCTGTAATTTATCACTCATTAATGTATCATTATTAGAAAGTATTTCACTCTAATGTTTTAGTGTTGATATAAAGCTGAGGATATGGATAAAGTTGAGATAAGAATTTACCTTTGCAGATAGCTAAAGACAGAGTGAAGGTTATTTTCCTAGACTGGTTTTGCAATTTGAAAGGGGATAAGTGAAGAGCAAAATCTAATACTTCTCACATGTGCCTGACACTGCTGGTAGATACACAAAGGGAGCAAACCCCATATTGACCCTAGAATGAATCAGTGCTGTGGAACATATAAAATAGTGTAGCAATTAAATTTGCATTACAGTTGCTATACAATAGCTCATAATGTCAACAAAAGTTATTGAATTTAAAATTCTATTTATTTCCTCAGAAGTTTAACCTAATATAATCCTATGTTTTCAGCAAGTGATTTGGCTAATTTATCTCACATTGAAGTCCTTTTCTTTTCAATGCCATCCACTTTGTCACCTTTGTGACTGAAAGGAAGTTTTCTTTCATTTTTCAGTTCTGTTGTGGCCATATGCATGTTCCAGCACAATAGAAGATTAACTAAAATACAGAAATGAGTATTACTTTTTTTCCTGTATTCAACTTCTTGTGTTGACATTGCTGCAGTTTTCCAAGCCAAATCCCCTACTGCAAAGCCCTGGCTGAGTGGCTGTGTGAGAGCAAGTTAAATCCTTCCACCTTTAATAGTATTATTTCAGACAGGTTTTAAACCTTTCCAGTTATTTGTAGTGTTCTTTTCACTAAGTGAGGAACCAGGATGATTTCCTGCCATGAGAACAATGCTGCTGTCCTGGGCATCTCAGCCTTTGAGGGTCAGTAAGAGCTGTGAGCTGCTGCAGAGCCCAGGGTGTTTTCTAGGAGCTGTGAAAGTGCTCAGGAAGGCCAGAGTACAAAGCAGCAACACCCAGGGCAGCTGTAGGAGCCAAAGGCAGCCTCAGGTGCTCCCCACGGGGACAGGTGCTGTGAAATCTGAAGGGTCAGCGTGTGATCACAGCGTGTGCTGCAAATCCATCACTAATATCCCTAGGAATAGCTCATGCCTCTCCTCTTAAACAGCACCAGAGCACTCTGTTTGTCAGATTGAAGTGGTACAGCTTGTCCTGCTGGGGTCAGATGCGTGTCCCAGGGCTGTTCTCCACACTGCCTTGGATGAGTGGATAGCTCAGCATCCCCTGTGTCCCTCCCACAGCAGTGCCTGCAGCAGTGGACACTCAGGACATGCAGCATGGGAGGAACCTTCAGGCTGCTTTTGGACCCCAGTGTTTGTCTGGAAGTTACCCATGCTGCTGAGCCTTCAGGTTATCTGGATGTATCAGCTAAGCTGCATCCTAACAATACGAGTTGTAAGGGATTTGTCAAGCTCTAACCATGCATTTGTAAGCATGCTGCAGGGATGGGATGCAGGGACACACAGGATCTTGCAATATATTCCCAGCAGAGAAGAGTTTCATGTCCCACTACAAATGACTTATCAAATGCCTATGTACCATTTATATCTGTGTGGTTTAGTATGAATGGTTTGTTAGACACTTACACTTTGTCAACAACCTCTACAAATGCATTTACTTTAACTGTTGAACATTTCATTATAAATGGCTTGCAGAACATATCTATAACCTTGATAACTCCATTCACTTTGTTAGTAATGGCTCCTTGAACACTTAAAGCATTACAATAGCCAAAATGCATATAAATATTTCATTGCGAATCTATTGTTACTTATTTATAATATGCTCACCAAAAGCATTACAGGATATTTATTAAACATTTATAGATTATTTTTGCTACAACTGCTATGTGATATAAATGCATTATTCATCTCACAGCAAATCATTGCTGGGCATCCCTTAAAAATTAAGTTGTACCAAGAGGATCTGGGGTCTGTAGAATTTGAAGAGATTAATTTTAACCATGTGCAATTGAGATTCAGCTTTGTGTTTATTTTTGTCTAATTAAATGAAAGAGGAAATTAGTGAGCAGAAAAGCAACCCTCAGTAACCAGAGTGAGGGAATGGTTGCCCTGACCCCCCTGGCCATTTGCCATGCTCTGTCCTTAAGGTCTGCCAGTGGCTGCACACCAAACCTGTGGGACTGCAAAAGCTTCTTTTCTCACAGCTGTTCTGGTGGGTTGGATGGCATGTTCTCTGGAATTTGGAATGAAAAGAATGAATTTGGAATGAAGGCTGTAGCCGTAGATTTTAATTTGATCTGAATTATTTTTCTGCTAGTTTCCAGTACCCCTCTTCTTCCTCGAAGAGTGGGCAAAGTGCACAAACTCCTGTGCACATGAGCACGTGTGGGTGTGTGAATTTTAGTAGAGCAAACAAATTTGGGTATGTAGGCCTTTTTTCCCAGTGCTTTATCTGATGCCTCCAGTCTACAGACAGGAATCAGGAGACTTTTAAAATTGTTCCTATTTTACAGAGAGGCCAATCTAGGATTTTGATTCAGATGCCATCTGTACAATGGTTCAATAATGCATATGAATAGTTCTTTTTCCCTGTGTAAAGTTGCTTGCATATTCAAGTGCAAGAGCCCATCTCAGGTTGGTGACAAGATGCTATCAGCATATATCTTCCTATTCTCTGACACAGCTTCCTTTAGCACTTTGCTATTCAATAACTGTAAATAGATGGGGTAATTTAAACTCTTACCTAGCTTTCAGGAGAGTTGGATTCCCCCAAAAGAAGCACATAATTTTACTGAAATGACCATGGGTATCTGAAAGGCACAGTTTTATACATGTTAAATTATTCCTTGTTGTTTTTCTTTTAATGCATCTATCCACCTATTCTCAAGTAACAGTTATTCATTAATAATGTCTTTGTGCTACAGGTTATTTCTCCTTTTTTGTTCTAAATTATTACCCATTTAATTAATTTTCTCTAATATAAAGGGAGGATAGAGTTGAGTGTTTCTGCAAATGTGGGCGTGTAAGTAAAGAACAAGGATAATATCTCAAACTCATTTTCTCCCGGTCTCATGGTGTTTGCAGAACATTTGATTTGTTGCTAATACAGCTGAGTACAACACCACTTTATTTCTTTAGGGGAAGATGTTGAAATATCTATGAAGTGGTAGAAGTACCTGCTTTTATTTGGTACTCAGACTCTCCTTTTCAAACTCTTGTAAATATGTTGCAGACTTGCCTGTGTCACTGTCACACCCTACAGCACCTCTTGGACAGAGAACAGTCTGTGACTCCAGACCTTCTGACCAATGTGTGCCTGCATTATGTGTTTGCCTTCTCAAGAATGTTTATTTTGCATTTCTGTAATTGTTTTGTGTTGCCCAGTGGTAGAATGAGACAACCTGCTTCTACTGAGGAGGGAAATTAAGTAAACACATGGCTGCACAATTGGTGCTTTTTCTGTAGAGCTACAGAAACTCTGCAGAAATGTTGGGAAAAACCTGCAGTGCCTCCTCTGTGTCTGAGGCACTGCTGTGTCCCCTCAGTGCAAGGACAGGCCAGTGGCTCTTGGAAAAGCCACTTCTCCACATCATCCTTCACTGATTTACATCTGGATCCAGGGCATCTCGGCAAGGCACTTTTGTCACTGTACTTGATAAATTCGAAGCTGTTTTGCTTTGGAGGGGATATTTGCTTTAAGATTCTTCTCACATACTGTTTTCTTAAGCATGTAACAGAAGCTGCACTTTGTAAGAAATCTTTAATTTGGCTTTCAGTACTTCAAGCGTCTGTTTCAGTGTTTGTATTTTGGCCGTGAGATTCAATATTAATCTAATAACACAGCCTGGCACAATTTGTTGCAGAAATCTATTGGTACAATGATCACTTTTAACAGGTGTTTCTTCAAAAACCAGTGAAGGCTGTTAGATGATTTTTTTTCCCCGCATTTTCAAATGCTCATTAGTGTCTTCCTCAGGGGTCTAAGACGGTCATTATTAAAGAATGAGTTCTCAAGAGAAAAAGGCTCTGCTGCCAGAAGCCAACAAGTGACAGGAGTTCAGCAGTTGCTAGGCGAGTCACTTATTGAGGTGCTGCATGGATAAATTAGCTTTCAAAGTCTTAAGCTGAACATGTAAAGAACACAGATGTCATGTGGCATATTCTCCAGAGGTTAAATTTAGGTTCCACTGCCAATTTTAAAAGGAAGGAAATGTCAGATAGTGTAGAGCTGAGGTTGAGGGTTTGTTGCTTGTGCAAATTCCACTGACATTGACATTAACTGACTCTGGAAGATAAACTATGAATCTGCTCTAGCTGTCCATGATTTCATTTGTATTGCTTGTTAGTTCTCCAGTTTGTTTCAGCACAATACCAATTTGCTCCAGTTGACTTGACAAGCTTTTGTTTTGTGCCTCTTATTTCTCTGGAGATAATTTATAATCCCAGCCCCATCCCTTGTATGATTGCACAAACGGACAGGTATTATTTGTGATGTTTGCCAGCTTTGGGAAGTGACACAATACTGAAGCAGTAAGTACACAAACCTAGATTTTAGCAATGTGAAATTTAGGTGTGAGTGTCTGTGATGCAACGAAAATGTTTAACCTCAGAATAGTCATAGATATTTTATTTTTGAATTTTTTTTTTTCAAAATGAACACAGAGATGAAATTTAAAAAATAAATCCCCTTTTTTACTTAAAATTTTGCTTTGCTTTTTACCTAAACATAAGGCACCTATAGACTTTGTTTAGATAGAAGATTCTTTAGAAACCCCTTTGTTGACTACTACTAGATATTTTCCTATAATGGTGACAAGTAACCTTCTTAGTGTTGTTTTGAACTAACTTGAACTTGCTGCTTGATCCTCTCCCTTTCTGTTCTGGGCTTTTGTCCAGCTCCCACCTTAGCCAGTGGGAGATGTCACATTTACTTAATTAGGAACTGGACCATGCCTTGCCATCCCCACCAATTGCTGTTTTAATTGAAAGCATCCCTAGAGCTGCTTCCATCATTTGTGTGCTGTTCTTGGGAACAAATCATTCTAGTTGCTTAATTAAAGCAATATTGAAATAAAACCCCCTTTAGGAGTGGCTGGGGGCAGCTTGTGCTGAGCCCTGTGCAGTGTGCACAGTGACAGGGGGTGAAAGGCTTGCTGTGTTCCCTGTGGCACTGTCACCAATCCAGACCATGCTTCTGTGCAGATGTGTGAGTATTTTCTCTATTTTCCCTGGGATTTAACCCTTTTGCTCTGGACATTTTAAAGATCTGGCCTGTCTCGACCACTACAATCCCACATTCCCCACATCCAGGCCTGGACACAATTAAGCATCAGTGGTGTCTGAGTAAGTCATATTAAAATGCAACACTCCTGTACAGCAGTGTCTGGATGCAGCTGCCTCTTCCCCTCAGTCTGCACTCCACCAAAAGCAATTTGAATGTTGCTTTTCATCCTCGTAGGTGATCACAGACCCAAGGCTGCAACCCAGCAAGCAGCAAGGGAGGAAAACCTATTCCAGACTCCACAGAGGTCACCTTTTTGATAAAAGCACAAAACAGCTAATTCAATTAATGTAATAATTGTACCTAGCCAATTACTTATTTCCTACCTGTACTGTGGTTTTAATGAGCTGAGCTAATGAACTGTAATGTAATTAATACCTGGGGAGGGAGGGGAGGAATAAAAGAAATGGTAGTTTTCATATATGCCAGCCTCTCTTGTAGTGGCAGGGGGGAAAAAGGTTCAAGACAGTTGAAAGGAAAATGCTCAGTGAGGAAGAGAGGTTTAAAACTTGAGTCCTGCTGAGGCCCTGCCTGGAATTCTGTGCCTGAAAAATATCCCTGTCATTACAGAAATACTTAACAAAATACCCATTAATGTTTTTCTGAGACCATTCCTGTAACATCTGTGAAGGAGAAGGATGTTTTAAGTGAAACTGCAGATGTAAGGGGCCCTTGAGGAGTACTCTGTCCTAATGAATGTCCTGCAGAAACCTGTTTGGTGTTGGTCTGATTTTGCCATTGGGTTTGTGGCACATTTGGCCACATCCTGTGGGAGCAGTAGGGGATTCTTGGCAAACACAGAGCTGTTCCAAGGCTCTGGCTTTTGTATCCAGTGGGGGACAATGACACAGGTTACTGAACCTGATGATGGAGCCTTCGTGTGGAGACTGCTCTAGTAAATAGTAAAAGGCAAAGGGAGAAAGTAAAGTAAAACTGAGACTCCTGCTGTGAAAATTCAGGATTGTTTTCTCTGAATTAACTTATGCTGAAGCTATTAGGGAGACAGTGCAATAGATTCATTAACTGTACCATTCCAGAGCTGCTGGAAAGCAATTCACATTTCAACTTTAGTATCTTAAAATCCAGCACTGGCTTTAGTTATTAATAGGCTTCATGCTATTATCATTTGCTTGCACATATACATTAATCATTAGAGGGGTTTGCTAATTTTTTGTTTTGTTCAAAAATAAATAAATAAACAGTGACAAGATGCTCAGAGCCCTCAAGAGAATAGGTTCCCCTCTGATGGGCAAGTAACATCTGCGGGCATTTCGCTGGCTTAACAGCGTGTCTGTCAGAAACTTGGTGATTCAGAAAATTTCCTAGCACTCACCTAATGATTAATTAGCCTTCTCTGTAAGGAATGGGGTCTCTTCATTATGCACATTGTCACCAACAGTTTCATCTGTTTGCTGTAACATTTATGCAGGAGACTTAATAAGTGAAATTCCAGTAGTCAAGAAATGAGTTCAGGTTGTTTTTGTGAGCAGAATTGGTGTTTGGTCCTAAATGTTTAAGGAATATTCAAAGATTTTAATCAACTCAGGTTTGTGTCGGTATTCTAGAAAAACTGTTTTGTGTGAATAACAATACTGTAGGACACTAATTTTACCTAAATTTAGTTGGCTGGAAACACTATATTAGATTAAAGACAGAGATAGGAATTATTTTAACAGAAATAATAACTCATCTATTTGTAACATGGACTATCTGAAAATGTTTTTTAAAGAAAATCTTATTTGTAAGACATGTTAAGCGTTCCAATTGGCAAACCCTAGGCATAGTCTTGTGTTTCATGAGGTCTTCAGCTGTGAGTCCAGGGTCTTCAATGTGCTGAAGGAAAAGGTCAAACTGAAACTTCAGGATTTAAACCAAAATAATTTATCATCTGCACACAGATAAGGCAAAGATTTATTCTTGGGGGTGAACACATCCAAATCTGGCATGCTTCTTATGAAAATCTGTGCTTTGTTAATGATCAGCCCAGTATGAACTCTAACTGGGAGTAATTCACAGCACCTGTGTCTCAGGAGCTGCACTAAATGTTGATCGTTCACACCTGATGAGGACCCACAACACAACGCCTCCACCTGGGGTGGGTGAGGAGGTGGCTGTAAATCGGCAGGAGACTTGCCTGGTGATTTAACTAATGGCAGCAGCTGAGGTGATGACTGTAGTGGTCGTGGCTGTCCCACCTTCCCTCCCACACACGGGATGCCTTGTCCAAGGAGGAGCTGCTGGTAGTTCTGCTTCCTTTTGAAGCACTGTGTTCTCTGGGAGATGATTATTTGCCATCTTAACTTCTTTTCCCCTCACCGTGGAGGGAGGGGAAGTGAACTCCTATTTGCAAGCAGCACCAGCTGCTGGAAGATGTGTACAAGGTAGGTTTGAGGTTTTGGGAGGAGTTTTTGTTGGTGTTATTATTAGATGATGCAGGGAAAAATTTCTTTTGCTCTGCTGAAAGGCTTTTTATGCACCTTTTGTCTGTATATGTAGATGGTTCCCCAGCCATGATTGCTGCTCTTGACCATGTTGTGGTTCCCCATTTCATCATTCCCTTTTGTGCTTCTTATAATTGCATCACCCAAGCAAGACAAGGACATGGTTTAATGCCCGTGTCTGTAGCTGGGGGTCCAAGAGATCCCTCTAAGGGATCAGAACCCAGTGCTGAGGTAGGATTTGAATCAAAGGCAAGAGTTACTCCACGTAGTCTCTTTGTTTCTCCCATTACTATCTTAATTTCCTCTGAAAAAGCATCCCACAACTTTTTTAAGAGCTTCCCTAGAGCCAGCTAAACTGGCCGTGAAGTGACCTTCTCCTTGGTGGGGAATAAAGAGGAGACTCAGGACATCCTCTTCACCCCAGTAATACCAGTGGCCCTGCAGTCCTACCCTACTGGTGTAGGGAAATGGAGAGGAGGCTTCAGCCTGCAAGAGGACCCAGACTTGCAGGGCAAGCTGAAGTGGTTCAAGAACAGATGCATGTAAGGTGTGTTTCACTTTTTAGGTTAAAGTGCTTGGTTGACTGGTTTTGGTTTTTTTCCAAGAATAAGATAAAATTATTCTCTGCTATAAAATGAATATATTCAAGAATTTTCATGGCAAATAAATTTTAGTCTTGGAATGGGTTTATTTGCAGGAGAAATCTGTGGGGTTGGTTCTATGGGCTTTCTTGTGGATTTTTTTCTCTCCATATATCCAATAAGGAACTAGAAAAAATCCTTGTGACTTGAATATCTAATTATAACTACTCAGCACAGATTGAATTTACTATTTTGATTTCTTGCAGTAATCTGCTTGTGAACAATCTAGAGGCAAGGAGTTATTCATAGAAACTGTTGAGTAAATAATTTTCAGATAATGAAAACATTCAAAAAAGTCAAGATAGTTAATTAGTGAGCAGAAGAAATTAAATTAATTGAATGAATAATTCATAATGAATTATTTGCCCAGCTCTATTTTACATAGTGTGGAAGGTCTGAAGAAGAGCCAGTGTTTGAATTACCTCCAAACAGAAAACCACATCTCTATTTCTGCTGTGTTGAGGTTATTTATTGATGTGTAAAAACAAGCTGGGTGAGCCAGTCTATTTAATCATCATACTCTTTTTCCTCTGTAATGTGAGTCATGCTGGATTTGAGACCATAGATGCTTTGCTTGCAAATGTGCATTAGGGAATAGGTGTTACAGAGTTCTTTGGTTGTTGGTTTGTTGTTGGTTTGTTTTTTTTTAATAAATTTAAATAGTGTGAGGGAAGCATGATTAGAGCTAAAAATGCTCTGTAAAAGCTATAAATTAAGTATATGCTACTGTGGCAATGGTTGCAGCTGACATATGTCACAGCCTTGGCAAAGTAGTCCTGGGTAACTTCATTTCACTACTGAACAGAACTGTGTCCAAAAGATTCTTTGGTGGAGCTGAATTTGTTTGCTTGGGGTTGGAGAGGGGTTTGCTGCTGCTTTTTTTGCTTGTTTGGTTTTTGGTTTTTTTTTGGTTTTTTTCTCTCGAGGAAAGGGAAGGCTTTGCTGCTGTCTGGCAGGTTGGGAGGGAACATGTAATGACAACTAAATAGTGAAATATTGGAAGCCTAAATTAGCACTGAGGAGCTGAATGTGGTTCTTCCCTGAGATGCAGTGGGCAGTGACTGTTCAGAGCTCACCTGCATATCCTTTATTCTTTGTTTTCCCTGCACAGTGTTATGGAGAAGAGCAAAATCTCTTACCATAGAATGCTTTGTGTTGGGAGGGACCTTAAAGCCCATCTCATTTTAACCCCCCTGCCACGGGCAGGGACATCTTCCACTACCCCAGGCTGCTCCAAGCCCCATCCAGCTGGCCTTGGACACTTCCAGGGATGGAGCATCCACAGCTTCTCTGGGAACCTGTGCCAGGGCCTGCCCAGTCTCACAAGGAAGAATTTCTTCCCAGCATCTCATCAAAATCTACCCTTAACTACTCTGCATGAGAAGTCCCTCTCCAGCTCTCCTGGAGCCCGTTTAGACACTGGAAGGGGCTCTGAGCTCTCCCTGGAGCCTCCTCTCCTCTTTGTGAGGAGCCCCAGCTCTCCCAGAGGGTTTCCACCCTGGGAGCAGCTCCATGGACTCCTCAGGACTCATTCCAGCAGCTCCACATCCTGGTGTTGGGGGCCTGGATACTCCTGGTGGTCTGAGCAGAGGGAGAATCCCCTCCTCCCTGCTGCTGCCCACCCTCCTCTGAGATCAGGGCACGGGGATTTCTGGGCTGCCAGTGCCTTGCTGAGCTTCTCATCCACAAACACCCCCAAGCCTCTCTCCTCAGGGCTGCATAACAATACTGAAAAGGCTTTCAAAGTGATTTCCATTCCTTCTAAAGCCACAGTGAGAAAACCAAACTCTGGACGTCTATGCAGAAGTGAATAAAACAATATATAATTAGATAGGAGCCACTTCTACTCTGAGTTGTAACTTCTGGTCTTGAGGAAACCTGATTTGAGGTGGAATGGCATCGTGCAGCAATGAGATGAGTCTGATGCAGGAATATCCCAGGAAAGTTCCTACTTCTGTTATCATCTCTGTGGAGAAATAGGCATAGATTAAGTGATCTGCTGGCCCACATTATCTGCAGTAGGAGTGGAAATGACTGAGGGTTTTTTGATTGAAGCTATGCCTGTGCAAGTAGAGATAAGATAATTAGAAAGCTGAGTAATAATATTATCCAGCACCACCCAGTATTGTCAGATAGTCCTTTGTTATTCAGTTTTTTCTGTAAACTGAGCAATGCTAAATTACAGTTGTAAATCCCCACTATGTGTAGATATCGATAATGTATGCACAGACATAAGGAAAGGAAGAGATTGCAAATTTAGTCAGCTATATAAAAACCATTATTTTCTTTGGTACTTAAAATGTTGGAGGAATTTGAACAGCCCTGGAAAAAACAGACTGTGTTAAGACAGATGGGCGTTTCCAAAAATTGCTTTGCTTGGGTTCAAGATAATTAAAGGTAGTTCCCATTTTACCCAGAGTGAGTCACTCAAGCCCCAGCATGGACAGATGTTATGCTAGAATTGCATCTGCCATATTTTCACTTTGCTTTACTTCCTGGTTAATCCAATGTTGAGTTTCTGATAAGAAGCATTGCTGGGCTAAACTTTAGGTTAGTTTTTGCAATACTAGCAAATTTGATTCTGATTGTGAAGTGCTGGCAAGTTCTCAGGTAAAGGAACTGAAGTGCAGTCAGAAAATCTAGGCCACTAATGGTTAAAATCAGGCCACAAATGATCCTTACTCATGTTTTTATTTCTATGTACTTCCAAAGGCAGCTCTTTATTGCCAGCATACTTAAGCCCTTTCTTAAGGCTTCCCCAGGACAGGAATCAGGCAGCAGGTGGGTTCTGTTATCCATTTACTTCAGGTCATCTCCACACTGGCAGGTACAGAGCACAAACTGATTGGATAAGAAATGTGTGCTCTGACTGCAAGTGGTTGGAAGGGATGTGGCAAGAATGAAAAATCTAATTGTAACTGGTTGTGTTAGGGAGCCAAAGCAGGCTAGGATTTAAAAGAAGAGGTTGTTGTGCATCACTGAACAGCCATTTGGATTTGACTGCAATAGCACAGAGTTTGTTATGGTGGTTTAGTTAACATGTTCAGTTTTGATGAAAAAGAAAGTGTCTTTGATCGTTCCACAGAGAGAACAGTTTATATTGGAATTGTGCAGGTAGCTAATTCTGTAAGGTCATGTTCAGTGCCCTCCTACACTGGAAAATTGCTGAGTGGAGCAAAACCAGAAAACCCATGGAAGCAGATGGAAGAAAACGTTTAAGGCGTTCCCAAGAACACCATCTATTTGCTTCATGGTCAGGACTGTGGATTCTGCCACCCCGTTTTACAGGATTATTGCCTAAGATGGCACTGATAGCTCAACAGAGGGAGGAATATGTTAAACTGCTTTGGCACATCACAGGGAAGATTTTACACAGGCCTTTTCAGACCATGGCAGATCCTGTGTTGAAACACTGGAGAAGAATATTGTCTGGTCACTTTGAAAATGCCTTGTGTGCTGAGACAGAGGCTGGGAGGAGGAGCCCTGCAAACAGATTCCTCTATTGGCCTGTTTAGAAGTTCAGTGTAAAGGCTTTAACCTATTTATCAGTAAAACCCACAGACTAGCACAAGACTGCAGGAAGACTAGAGACTAGAAGCTGCTTTCAGAGTCACAAAGAGCTATTTAACATTTGCCCTAGGAGTTCCAACCAACTCACATCTGTAAGATGTCCCAAGTATTCTGGTAGGAAACTTTTTGTTGGTTGCTCTGCTGAGTACTTTCTGACATGGATATTTTTCAGAGACAGATTTTTCTCTCATTCATTTCCTTAGCTTCAGCAGAGGTTGTTTTTCCCTCCCTTTTTGTTGGCAAGGGCCTGCTGGTTTGCACAGGTGACTAGGGGGAGTGAGTTGAACTGACAGTAAATCAACAGCTGGCGTTGTTCCTCCTTCTCTGCTCTGTAAAGGGCACGGTGCTAAATCAATTAAAGAGAATTCCAAATTGGTTTCAGTGAGCAGTTCCTATAGGGATATGGACTCTGGAGACTGTTCCTCCAGCCTTGCAAGTCTTGGCTGTTTACCTCATGCCTCTCTTCCCCAAGAGGTGTGAGACTGAAGTGCTGTAGCTGGTGCTGATCCAGTGCGTGGGATCACAGACACTGCAGGATCCTGAGGCAAGGGAACAGTCCAAGCAGTGGCAGTGTAAGTGAAGAATCACTGTGCCTGGCAATCTAAGTCTGAATATCTTTTTGAGACTCGCTTGTTGAGACTGAAACGAGACTGAAGCACTAGAGAGTTACCTGAGTGTGTATTTCACCCTGAAAACATTTTGCAGAACCCCAGCCTGGAAAATGTAGGTAAGCTGATGTAAGTAAGAATGTTGTATGGGTTCGAGGTCTTTCTCCAGTGAATTTTGAAGCTTTCTATGGGACTTCAGATCCCCATTTCTGCAGTTTCGACCTATGTGCAGGCTGACCTAGCACATAATGGAAAAGTTTCACACTACATTTGCAGCAACATCTCAAAGGATTCTAGTGTTTCCCAGGAAATTCTGGAACATCTCCAAGTGAAAAAATAGTGTTATGTCTGGATATTCTCTCTGGATCAGCTGTCTATGCTGGCACAGTTTACTAAGGAGGGGCTATATGGAATATAATAAAATAAATAAATGATTGCTCTCAAAAGCAGTAAATGACTGACCAGACATGAATCCAAACTTCTGGGGTACAGTCAGCTTGGAAAAAAACGTGCTCTTGTAAGAGCAACTGTCTAAGTGTTTGAATATTCTTTCATCAGCCTTGGCAAGGTGATCAATATAGAAGTGAAACTATGGCAGTGAGAGGAGAAAGGAAAAAGTTTGTTTTTTCTGATGTTTGTGAAAATAGTAGCTCCTTTCTGAAGGGTGTCACCATGCACTCCAATAGCACTTTTGTTATTCATTCAAGATGTACTGTGTATGTTTATCAGACATTTTTATGTCCCTCTTTCCTAACTGAATAGGAGGTATTTTCTACTGTACATCGGTATATATTTGACCTATAAAGAAAAAATAATTGGTGGTCTATTACCAGGTGTGTTAATGATTTGATGAGATTTTGAAATTCAGCATCTCAAATGCCATATTCTTTATCTAGTTCTTACTACCTTTGCTATTTTCTATTGCTGTTTGATGATCAGTATTTGCTGGAATGTGTTTCACAATTACAATAAGATTTAACGTTGTTTTGAACTCTGCCAAAGTCTGATTAGATTTTCTGTTTTTGGCCCAAGTCATTGTTTTATTGTTCAATTTTCTCTATATAAAATGCTCAGATTGCAGGGATTTAGACTGCAGATCCTGGTAATTAACTGCAAGTCTGATTTTTAGTTCATCATAAGGTTAACCAGCTTCCATAAAGCAAAACCCTGTTTATTCAGAATGAAGGGATTATAAGGAAGACAAAAAGTAGCAAAGAAGTAGTTTCTATACAAACCTGGGTTACCAGGAAGTCATCAGCACTGACACAGAGCTCCTAATAGAAAACCAATAGGTAATACCCCCTTCAGGGCTCTTAGGAGTTCTGGTAGCAATTCCACATCACTCTCAGATTATGGAAGAAACTTCTCCCCACGGAGTCACTGTCTACATTTATCAGTCATTGTGTAATCTCCTCATGAAACAAACTCTGCTACTTCTTACATCATTATAAAGAGGTTTTTATTGGTTAACTGCCCACCTGAAGGAGGGCCCTGAATTCCTGCTGGAATGTTGCAGATGGGCACTGCAGCATCCAAACAAAGGCACCACTACCACTGCTGGCTGAAAGTCTCAGAGTGACAAAGCTGAGTTGAGAAGAGAGTATTTAAGGACATATCCCTGTGCTTTTTCTGGACCATTCCCCAGCAGCAGGGAAATCAATGAATCCTGTGCTGGGTTTTGGTCTGACCCTGTATAGACGTTTTTATGTTCCCAGCCACCAAGATACATCTAACAGGTTATCTATCAGCATTTCTGTACCAGGCTGCCCAGAAGGTGTGATGGAGGCTGTGCTTGGTCCAGCATAGTAAGAAACACACCCTGACCTGGAGATCTTTACGGGCCAATTTGACAAGAATGACAAAGGTTAGGAGGGAAGTAAGAACCAAGAGCAACCGTGTGATTTGAACAAAGATAAACAGCCAGAGATGCGAGAAGCCTCAGGTTCTTGCTGATTGTTTATTCTGTAGGTCAAGCAGCTTAGATTTTACTGTCTGTTTCAGCCTCTATTGTATTTACTAAGACCTTTACTTCAATATTCTGATGCATCTCCTCTTGTAGCCATCACCTTTTCACATTTATTTAAACTCCTCAATATTAATGGAAGTCATAAAGTTCAAATTATATCATCTCGGTTAGGATGAGGGAAATAGCACAAATGTTTTTGTTCTTTCTTTGGATTCTGATTCAATTCTAACTATCAGAATGTGTTTTAATCCTGATATTGCTCAAACCCAGTATCTTTTCAGTGCCTTTCCCAGATAGGTTTCTGTTGAATTGAAATTCTTTGTGGATCTATCTTTCACAGCAGAGAGGTACAAATATTCTCAGCAATCCTGCAAATAGCCTGTCTAATTTTCAGAAATTTCCTATCTATCTTGTTAGTCTATTTTGGGGGGGAGGGGCGGGATTGTTTTTTGTTTTGATTTTCTTTTTGTTCGTGTCTTGATTTGTTTCTATTCTCCAACTACTTGACTTTTTGTGTTTATAACTTTTTTTTTGCATCTTCTTTCTCCTCCTGTGAAACACTACCTGTCTGTCCCCTGGTAATGTATAGAATTTATGCTAGAAGCTGCTTCTTCAAAGATGTTCCTATACAAAAATTCTCAGGTGGATATTGCTCTCCCTTGATGTGTGTAGTCCTCTCTGCAAAAATAAGAAAACTGTGCTCTGTCATTCCCAAAGACCAAGACAGATTTCTCTTTTTTTGAAGAATATATTTTAAATCAGAGTCACTTTGAATTCCTGTGTTTCCTTTGTACCTGCACACTCCCCAGCTCTCCTGTCTGACTGCAGCAGGTTAAGCTTCTCCCCTCTAACCTTTGAAGCAAGTGAGGGAAGCAGTGAAGATGAGAACTGAGCACTGATGGGAAATAGGGGTGATAAGAGGACAAGGTGGCCTTGGCTTGCTCAGGAGGCTGTAAAGACACAAAGCAGCTCTGGTGCAGAAGTCTTGTTTTCAGTGTTGAGCTCTGGTGGAATTCCCAGCACTGAACAGCACCTGGTGCAGCAAAGAACAAACATCTCCTCCTTCCAGGAGAGAGGCAGCAGAGACCTTTGGCACTGGGCATGTGTGGAATAAAACACTGGATGTATGCTAGGAACTGAATCACAATGACAAAACACTCTCATTCATGCTGTCCCCCCAATATATTGGTTTGAAATAGCTGGGCAAGTACTACTTTATAATAGTCCTGGTGAGAAATCAGCTCTAGGGACAGCTGTGTGATGACATGGACACGCTGGGGTTGGGACCTCTGTCCTTCAGGCTGACTGGACACACAGCAGAATCAGAGCAACTTTCAGCTCCAGGAGAACTTGCAAGCATGCAGGTAGCTCTAGTCAGAGAGCTAAGTTTAATTTGATTTCTACACTGCTGATCTGGGTACACAGTTGTCACCTGCATAAAAATGGTAAAAAGAGAAACTGAGATCCTATTATGATATTAAGCGCTTGATCAAACAGAAATACTTCTGGTCTCTCTTCATACACACCAAAACCCCAGCAGAGGGGGAAACTACTTTGTAGTCTTGTCACATCAGAAGAAAAGAAAGCTTAGCTTGTTCTACTTTTTTCAGTCTTTGAGAAAAAAAAATCGTGGCATTTGAGGCTTGCTAAAATATTTGGGAATACTTGGCTTAAATAATAAATGGTAACAATGATACTTACTGCTTTACAATTAAAATACTTATGTCCATTAGTCATGATATTTCAGATCTATCAGTTAACAAAATATGATGCCAAAGATGCTCTCAGCAAGATGAAATTTTTAAGTTCTGGAGTGAAATTTGACGTCTTCCTTGGCACCACCTCCTTCTTGTTTAGAGGTGAGTCACAAACCACCTCATTAAAGTGTGAATAAAGGTGTTACTCCAAGACACTGTAAAGATCCAAAAGCACTCAGGTGATGTGAACAAGAGCCTAAAAAATAGGTTTTACTGATGTTTGTAGCCAAAAAAGCCCTAAAATGATCTTTGTCTAAGGTTTAAGCAAGACCATTTCTTCTGCACTTTCAAATGAATATGACAGATTTTACTATTAGCTGTTCAGTGTCAACATTGTCACTTAGATGAGAAATAGTGAAGTAATAAAACCCCAAGTTCTTACAAATCTTGGTGGTTAGAATTGAATTTTACAAAAGTCAGCATATTTTAGTAATCTTTATCACTGAACTAGTACAGTCAGTTAATTTTCCTAATCAATAAGCACATTAATGTATATATTTCTTGTGTTTCAAATTTTTTGTTTGTTTTTAGCAATATTTTAATTAGATACATAGTAGTAAAACTTTAGAGACCTTTGTGTGTGTATAGAGTGTTCCTTAACATGCAGTGGGGCAGTGATATCTTTGTTGGTAAAAAAACTAAGAACATTAATTTGGTCATTCATGTTTATCTTAAAAAACAAAAAGCATTTACACTTTAATATTGTATCATATAAATAGGCATCTATAGCTCTGCATACATTATTAATACAGCTTTATTGCTTGCTTTATTGGTTTCACTACTGCTTCTCCTCTTGGGAAGTCATGTAAAATACAAAAGCTGCACAAGTGCCCATGTTGCAAGAGCCACTTTATACAGAGTAAATGAGATTGCACAAGTACAAATACTCACTGGAGCAGCTTCCTGCAATTCTTGTCACATAATAACAGTCCACAAATGCAATCCTCCTAGTAACTAATATTATTCCAAGTTTTTAAAATTTGTTTTTATCCTAGGACACTTGTGCTGCTATTTGAATATGGAACAAAATTTTATTCCTGTATTTTCTGACAAGAAAACAGAATTCTTGTTCAGAAGAAACAGAACTTTAAATATGACTCAGGATGAGTAGCTGCACAGTAGATGCTCAGAGAGTCTAGAACTGAGTGTCTGTGTGGGGAAAAAAAAAGCACTGGAGACAGGAATATATTCCTGAGCTGACCTTGTGTCAGCCACTGACTTGGGGCTTAGGAAAGCTAAGGCCAAAAGAAAGAAGAAGCCCTGAGCTCAGAAAGCCCTGAAATAACCCCAGCTGCACACCCACCATTGCTCCTCTTCTGCAGCCTGCTCCTTTCAGCTGCTGCAAGGGTGCACCTGGCAGGATGTCCCAACTTTTCCCTTTGTGACCTCTTCACTCCAATTTCTGAAGGCAAATACTTTCTGATTTCCCTCAGTGTTTAAAAACTTATTATTGGGGCTTTGGGTGGCTTTTTTAATGAGTTCACTATGTTGAAAGTTTTCTCTCTCCCACACACCATGCAATTCCCCAGCTGCTCTTTCTATTTTATTCCAATTGTAACCTTCTGATCATCTGAGCTTCAAAGTTCCTGCACTAAACTTAAATATGTTTCTTTAAGGATGATTAGGAAGCTTTCAGGACAAACTGATGACAGCAACCCTTCAGATTTTTTTATTCCTGGTAGCTGTTCATTCACCTTGCTGTCATTTGGTTCTCTTCATGACAGTTTTCTACCTCTGTGAGGATTTCTTGCACCTCTTCTGTGTTCATGGCCCATTCTTTTTGTGTGCTGCCCCAGGGCTGCTCCCATGCATTGGAGCAGACCTCAGGCAGATTCTCTGCAGGCCCCAAAAGCTGCTGTGTGAGCACCCTGTCTTCCAAGGAAAACTTCCAAGTGCTGCCCTCATTGGTTCCTGGGCTACGGCAGCATTTCCTACTTCAGCCTCCTTGTTCTGCAAGGTTAGCTACTGCCTGCCTCAGGATTTGGAAAGGTGGCTCCCTTCCCTGGCAGGTCTTCCAGCATGAAAGGAGCTCTCTGTAATGAAACAGAAGCAGGGCAGAGCTTTGTAAAGGTCTCGGTGAGGCTGACACCTCATGCTCAGGAGCAAGTGCTCCGACTCCTCATTCCTCCCCCTGTCAGCATCAATAAGCCTCTCGTACCTGACGTGAGCTTTTATTGCCCTTGACTGCTCTCCATTTATACAAAGGTTAAATCTTCCCCTCTGTCTGTGTTTTAGAGCAATATGCTATTTAGAAAACAGTGCTTCCATTGAATACAATAAAGGCAGGCACATCTGGCATAGTTGTCGGGGCTTTTGGGGTTTCTTTTATTTTATTTTTCTTCCCCTCGGCAATAGGTCATGGAGTAGGTGCAACTTAAACTTTTCATGTTTTGACATGCTACGATTTCCCCTGCAACAGGGGAGACTCAGGAGGATTAGCACACTGCAAGTCTGCTGTATTTAGAGATATGCCCATCAAAAAGAGGGGGAAAAAAGTTATACCTTTTAAATGATCTGATTTGTGTTTTGGTTTTTATGTTCCCTATCACCAAGGGACACTTCAGGCATCAGTGTCAAATGGCTCACTTGCCATCTAGATGTTAATGGGGATTGTCTTACTCTTCATTGCAATAGGACAGAGACTGGCATCTCTGGAAGAGAGAGAAGTCCTCTTGTGTCCTCCTTGGGCATAATCCCAAAAGGCTTGGGTTCAGCTACTGCTTGTGAAATGAACCTTTCTAGGCTTTCACAAGAACTATTCATGAGCTGCTATCCCAGTTAAAGTACAGTATTTCTGTTCAGGATGCTCCAGTTCTGTGAGCTTGCACAGTTTGTTGTAGGAAGGGGTGAGGACAGAACTTTTTTAATCATTTCATATTACCTCCTAGATGCTGTGGCATTTGGGCAGCTCTCCCTCCCTAACAACACACTGTGTATGTACCTTTACTGCCATATTCTTTCCTTTTCAGCTCCCTGAAGCCTTTCTGCCCTGCTTCTTTTTCTTCCTGCAGGAAACAGGATCTTCAGAGGGTTTTCTGAAAGCTCTTTGTAATATTAGCGAACATGTACAGGAAAACCCTCAGGTTATGTTCAACTCCTGGTATCCTTCACTTTAGATTTAAGAAATTCCCTTAAACTCTCATTAGTGAAGACCTTCTCATTCCTATAAAAGTTTAAAGAAAATCTTTGTCTCATCAGAGATTTAACACAGCTTTTCAGCGTGGCTGGAGAAAGCAGATTCTTTGTGCTTCTCTGTTCATTCTGGAGCAAAGACAATTGTTACAAAAATGTGTCTTTATTGATGGGACCCTCCAGTTCTCTCATCACTTTTCGACTTATTACCTTTTCCTCTCTGCTGCTTTCTGCAAATCTTTTAATTGATGGGAGGGGAAAGGAAGGTTTTGGTTAAACACTGATGAATCCCGGCAGGATTACTTCATTTCCATCTGCACTGTGTGAGCTGGGACTGGCAGAGCACATTCTGTGTTCCTGCTGCTTTCTCACCTCATCTGGCCCCCTCTACAACAGGGGCATTTTAGTCATGTGTTTTTAAGCAGAGTGGCATAAAAAAGAGATTTTAGGTATAAGTTTGTTAAACTTATTTCATTGTGAATTTATAACTATTTATGGTTTGTCTTTTCCAAGTTCTCTCTTCATAAACTGAGTTATGCTAAAAGTTTAGAAACTTTCTCGCACATAATTAAGAAATCACAATGTAAAAAAAAAAATAAAAGAGCGAGAATTTAACTGTTATTGTTTTGGGAAAGCCTACAGCTTCCTTTAGAGAAATTTAGGGAGCCCATTATGCAATGTTAAGGGTCTTGAGTGAATCTTACAATTCAGATTCTACTAAAAAGTAAAATAGGGGGCAAAAATGTTCTGTGTACATTCTGTTATTCCTGAACTGACAGCTGTCTTCCCTATCATCTCTGAGACTTGCTAATTAACTCCTACCTGACTTCCTGACTCCCCTTTTTTTTTTTTTTTTTAAATTTTTTTTTCTTTTCCTTCTAACTTCTTTTATCTTCCTTTTCTTTCCTTGGTTTACTTTGTTGTTTTGGTTTTTTTTAACTTCTTTTTTTCTATGTTTTCCCCTTCCCTTTTATTTCCCATTTTTCTTTTCCTCCTCCTCCTAAAACAGCTGTCAATCTAAAACAAGCAACAAGCATCCCATCCACCTCCCTAAACTTCCTGCCTTGTTTAAAAACAAAACAAAAAATCCTCTTAGTTTTGTAAAACTATTGGATGGGGATGTGGCTTGGATGAATTTCAACCCAACACACAGAGAAAAAGTAGTGCCCCAGCATTTCTGTGGCTGCCCTGCCTCCTCGAATCCATGGCTGTGACTTCTGGGCTGTCTCAGACCACTTTTAACAATTTGGGGTCTCAAACAGTTCTTGTTTAACACCCTTTAACTGATGTTTCACAGCTGTGAGATGTAAAAGCTTAAATCTTCCTGAGAAGCCAGCTTTAAGCTGTCTACATTTGCTATCAAATACCTGAGTATTTAGGAGCATCATTGGAAACCTCACATAGTCATGCTGCCAGAATTGTAGAAATGTTTTAGCCATGCTGTGGTCAGAATTTGAAACTGTGGTTGTTCAGAAGTTCATGGTGAACTTAGCTTTGAGTTTCAACCGAAGCATGATAGTTTAAGCTAAAGAAAGAGGAAAAAAATCTTGGCAAGGTTTTGAGAGAGAGAGAGAGACTTTTGAAAACCCAGAACACAGAGTACTGGAAGAAATCCTACTAATGAGAAGTGTAGGTACGCTGTTCTCAATCAATAATGTATCAAAAAGAATCAGTGCTTTTCACGTTGCCTTATAAATAATGGGGTTTATCACGTGTGGGGGCCCATTCACAGATAAATAAATCAGTGCATGGTTAAGGAGCTGGAGGAGAGTTCCAAATGCAGAGTTTTGCATTATAAAAATGAACTTCCATTGGCTGTGAAAAGAGACCTCTTCATACAGGCGACAGCAATTTTGATGGCAAAAATCCCCTAAGATGCAAAAGACACTAAATGTTGAGGCACTGGTAGCACAACCTCCCACAAATTTATTTGTTTTTTGTTAATCCTGGGGGTTTTTTTTCAGTTTTGCCTCAAAGTGAAGATGGCTTTCTGAGTTTGTGGTTCACTCGTCTTAAACATGGTATATAACTTAAGTGTGCTACAACTGGGATAGTTATTTTTCATGTGAATTCCAAAATACTTCCAAAATGAAGTTATTTTATTGGCCTTAGTGGAGATTGGCTGTTGATAGCTTTTTGTTAGTAACAAAGATATTTAGCATTGCTTTTTCTTATGAAATTTCTCTCCATTCCATCAGATTTTATTTATTTTATTTACATAGGCCCATTATAAAATTATGTAGAACATGAAAGTTTCCAAGGGCCTTGTTCCCTTAATTAAACAATTAACTTGCCATTTTGGATTTGATCAAGAAATGATTGAACATGACAGACTGTCTCCCCTCTGGAGCACATAACTGTGTCAGGGTCAATCATGTTTCCTTTGGAGTGAGAGGGAAAGGGGCTTTCTCATAAATTACAGCACACTTCTGATTTATAGTAGTAAATACCGTACATAACTGATTTTGTAATGTTCTTATAAGATTAAAAAAACAATCCATAGACAATTTAATATGTCAGCAAGGTGGTTATTTAAAAATCAAATCAGAACAAACTGAAAAGCCCTATCAGCTGAGTGAATTTTTTCAATGATTTAGGGAAATGAGAAAATAGTAACTAACATGGAAGAGCCTAGAAAGAGGGATGGAGCTGTAAATCCTTGTGCTTCACCTCAGGATCAAAGATGTGCTTGGCCTTAGACCCTGTCCTGTGGGAAGGATGGGGTGGCTGCTGGTGTTTTAGAGGCTGTGATGGAAATAATCTTCCACCTGGTTACTTCTCCCAGTCCTGAGGAGTGCTCTGCCCATGGGATGTGATACACCCAGGGTGATGTTTTGTGTTCCTGAGGCCAAGCTTGTCACCAGGCCAGGGTCACTGTCAGCAACAGGAGCCACAGAAAACAGTGTTAAAACCAAGCAGTGCAAAGCACCAGAGCACTTAGGAATCTGCCACCTCACACAATTAATGAGGAAAGCAATTGCTGAGCATCCTGTGGATAATTTGCTTTTTCTTGCTTTGACTTCCTGCTGCTGAAGGCGTTGTTGATTTTATTCCCAATTTTATTGTAACTTAACTTTATTATGGTTTTTAGACTATTTGCTAGAAATAAACATGTTCCTTATGCACTACTCTGAAATGAATAATTTTTTAATGGTGCTTTTACCAGAAACCCAAGACTCTCCACAGCCACTTCTGCTCTACTGAAAAGAGCACCCATCATATTGGCAGTTGTCCATAAGATGTTTGCAGAAACTGAATGATTTGCATATTGGAAACTGTTCATTGATACATTAAATAACATTTTATTGTGGACATCTGCTCTGCTAAAAATCTGCCAAAGTTTGTACCAGATAACTGTAGCAATTCAAATTTATAGAAGGAATCTGTTCTGAAAATATGTTAAAATACTGCCCCTCTTTCATTTCTAGCTTTTCGACATTATTGTGTAACAGCTGTTCTTGTTAAGAGGCTGAGTCTCCTGCAAAACAGCTTCTTGTGTTTGTTCCTAGGAACCTTATAAAGAACAAAGAACTTTCTGCATCTTCCTTTATGATTTCAGTTACAGCCAAAGCAAAGAATGAGCCTGTGCTCAAATATGTTAGGGCTAAACACAATAAATAAAAATTAACTTTCCAGATAAGCCAATCTCTATGGCTATGTCCTCTGTAAAATGACTAAACTGAACACATATGCTTGAGCCTGCCTACAGCATCTGTGGGTTCTGTAGGAATAATTTAAATTCACTCTCTTTATTTCAAATATTCATTAATTTAGACTTGTGCACGTTACATTAGACTAGATTAATGACTTCTTTCATTAATTTATTTATTTTAGATGAAATTCAGTGGTCTGTTCCGTATTTATTATGAAAATAAAAAAAGTGACTCAGCCCAAGAGAGAGAAAGCTTGCCTTTTTTTAAGTTGATGTTTGATGTACTTCTAGTTGAGGCCAGTTTCAGTATGTGTTACTACATCCACGCTGAATTGTATTTTGACATGTCGCTGTCAAAGGGCCCAGGGTTTCTGTCAATTGGGCTGTATAGAGCAGTAATTAATTCTGTATAGAAGTGTCAGTGGCTGAGAAATTCCTGAGCTGGAGCTCAGCTCTGCACTGTCTGTGTTTGACTGGCACCAGTTTCCCTCTAATAACAAGGGAAAGGATGCTGGCTGTGTGTGGCTTTTGAAGAGCACTGTGTAGCTTGCACTATTGACAAGGACCAAAAGGCCAAGCCCTGCTTTGATATGCACAAAATAAATGTGTTACTCTTAATAGGGGTGAAAAAACCCCACATTTTACACATTTCTGGGAGAGACCCAGCCATAATGAGCATTAATATGGTTCCAGCCTGTTTCCACAGTGTGAATATTCACTTTAAAGTAAATGTGGTTTCTGACAAGAGCCTTTTCTGTCTGAGCCCTTCCAGACCTGCCCTGACAAGAGCCCTGGTGCAGTCAGCCCTTGCAATGGCTGTTTCATGAAACCATGCACAACCCCCCTGCAAAATGACCCTTTGCTTGGGGTAAGTGTTGTATGAGTTGGCATTCTCACCCCTCTGCCACCTTATAGTTCTCTGACAATTTTTCACCTTCCCTGATGAATAATCCCATTTAAGTACTGCATGAATATGTTGGGTAACCGAAGTACAGGTTGTGATAGCAATTTCAAAACCAATATGGGTTGTTTTCACTCCATTTTCATCAAATTTAAAAAGGATGGCACCAGGAACACAAAATGGCCAATGCTGCATGTTTTAAAAACATGTCATTTAATCACCCCTCAGATAGCAAACATGACTGAAAGAGTCCTAACTAGAACTGTGCAAACTATTTAAAACACTGGCCAGACACGGTGTCAAGTTATTTCATTTGAGGTGTTATTTCAGTTTGAACTTTTCCATGTGTTCTTTAACAAAGTGTCAGTGGTGTGAAAACTTACAGCCTATTTCAGGAAAAGCCAGGCTGATCTCTGACTCTCTATGAAAGCCACTGACAAACAATATTTTCTTCCTTTTTTTCTCTTTTTGGTAGGCCATTTCTGCTTCCAACATGTTAAATGTTCCTTTGACTCAGGAACAGTTTTATTGTATGCCAGTAGCAGTGTTCTGAGCTTAATTTTTTTCTAAGTCAACCAGCTTTGTGAATATTCTATTGAAAAATAAATCAAGGTGTGAGGAAAAGAGCTACAGGTTGTTTTTCTGATTTGAAGTTGGTTTGTTTTTTTCCTTTGGTTGGGATTTATTTTAGTTTGTTTTTGGAAGTGGAGGAATGTTTTGTTGTTGCTCGTTTTAAAATTTTTATTGTGTTTTGGGTTTTATGGTGTCTTTTCTGGTTTTGTTTTTGTTATTTTTTGTTTGGCTGCGTTTTTTTTTTGTTTTGTTTTTGTTTTTTTGGGGTTTTTTTTTGATTGGTTGGGATTTTTTTGTTCATTTGGGTTTTTATTGGTTTTTTTCGTTTCTGTTTAAATCTGAATTTACTTTCACTAGTAAAATGTGCTCTGATAAAGTGCCATTATCAAGGGAACATTTTCAGTACAATCGCATCCTTTTAATCTTAAGAGGGGAATTCCTTGAACTTTAGGCAGAAAAGTGGCTTGATTTGCCTTCTTGATCAGAAATAAGCAGTAGCATTGCATTTTGCTGGATGCAGGTTGATGGTAACTAGGAGAGAAATGCCGTTTTGGTTCCTGAGATACTTATGGCATTTGAGGAATAAGGCAGAATGGATCTTATCTTTCAGCAAAGGCAGATGTAAGTCTTGGTTTGGGAACAATCAGGATCCTGCTCAGTCTTTGCCCTTTTATTTTGCCTTGTACTGAGACATTTGATTAGCAGTATGTCACTTGTTGTTCCACTGTTGGAATATTTCTCTGTTCTGAGTTTCTTTCCTCCTCTTCTTTTTCTGGTTCTTAATTTGTTGTCTCTTTTTCAGTGTGGTACTGTAGGCTTTCAGTATCTCATGATAGTTAAAATATTTACTGTAGAGTTATTTAAGTTTTCCAGCATGACTGAAGACATGCATTTTAATAATCTAGTTTTTCTTGTGCTGCTGGCTGGTTTTTCTGCACTTAGCTCCATGGCAGAGAAATGACTGTGTCGTTGCTGTGTCTCAGTCAAGGAGCTCCCAGAAATGAAGAGCTGCACACACATTCCTTTGGCACCCATGCAGGAGGAGAACAGAGCTCTGTTGTTGTATCCCAGACTGTGCACACAGTTGCACCATTGCTGGTTATTCCTCTCTAGCCCAGGACTGGTGAAAGGGGCTCACTGTAAGGCTGTTTCTGCTGCAGCATCTCCAAAAGGAGTGCAAGCAGAAGGCTCTGTGCTCACTTAGGAAGTTGAATAAGACTTGTAAAGTGTGGTAGGAACAGACTAGCCAGGGATCACATCCAGCAGCTTTGCAACCGTGCTTTCATCCAGGACTGCTGGAGGCAGTTCAGTTGAAATAGCTCCTGAAAATACAGACATCTCCCAAACTACTTATTTAAAATCTGCCTCCAGTAAAATTTGCTCCCCACAGCTCCTATTACCTCTTCTATCTGGAGCTGCCCTACATCGTCCTTGCCTCCAAGTATGTCACTGGACATCACTGTTGATGCATCATCAAGAACAACAGAATGCTGTCTTGTGTGCAAGCCCTGGGGAGCCTGAAGCCTCACAAAGACACTGTTTACAGCCTGTTCATGGATTCACAACTGCTTTTGTGATACCAGGAGCTAAAATCTCCTGTCATTTTAATGTAAAATGAGATTTTGTAGGGTGAAGTTTGTACCCCTCTGTTGGTATATTCTTTAATATAAACTTGATTCATTGATCAAGCTGAGGGTGAATCAAATAGTGAAATTTCCCTTAGTAATTTACCTTTGCATTGGCATTTTGGAGCCTCAAAAGCTGGATGGTGTGTTGAAAATTTGGCAGACTGGCTTTTGTATTTGATAATAGCATTGAGCCCCCATACCAAGGACTCCTCTAAGCGAGGAGAGGAAAGGGTAGGATTTTGCATTCAGCATGTGAAAGTAAGCATTTGCAACTGTTAATTCTGGAAGGTTTCAGGCTTAATGTAAGACTGCCATGGAGTGGCGGGTTTGTTTATTCTTCACATTAAATTCCAGTGCAAGCTATGCAAGGGCAGACGGAAATTTTCCGACAGCAAGTTTTCCCATCACAAAATAGCAATTCATTGAATTACAATATGTGTTGGGACAGGGTTGAATGGTTAAGACACGGCTTTCTGTGCTCCTCTTTTCTCAGAGGAAGTAGCCCTTGAGATCCCGATGTCAGGCGGCTGTTACAGCAGGCTCTGAGCTCAGCAGGCATTTCCAATCTTCATTCTCCCACTCCCTCTTCCCCCTCCACTGAAATTGTGCTCCCTGTTCACAATATTGCTGAGCTGTCTGTAATGATAAATGATGTGCCTTTCTTTAAATTTCCTTTCTGCTCAGTGCTAGATATTGGCCGGCTTGGATGTGTGTTCTGGCTGGATAAATTACTTTGGCAAGTCATAGAGAATTTATGCACATGGCAACAGATGGACCCTGTGTGCTAGAATTTTTCTCTGTTGTTCTAATTGCATAACTTGATTTTACCTGACGCAATTATATTTTCATGAGCAAAGATTGGTTGCTGCTTTTGGGGGTTTTGTGGGTTTTGTTTGGGGTTTTTTTGTTGTTTATTTTTTTTTTTCTCTCAGTTTGGTTTTAGGTTTGGGGTTTTTGTGTGTGTGTGTGAAATATGAGCCTCTACGCTGAACGAAATTTTGGTCTCAAACCTTGTTATAGGCAAAAGTAAAACTGGGCCATTACTCAGCTGCACATCACCCTTTAGTGAGCATCGATCTTTTCACATACATGACTTGTGTTGTCAAGTGGGTCTTCAGAGTTTCAGAAAATACAGCCCGGGGTATGTTTCTTGATGAGGATTACTGCTGTATGGTAAAGATAACTGTACAGAGCATTTGGGAGGAATTCAAAATGTCTGCAACTAGGCTATGCTGGAAATCAAAATGTTGTTGATCCCAATTTAGAAAGTAGCTTGCCATTGCTAGTCAGAGAGGAACTTTCCTTATTTCATCCTGTCACTGTGCTTTTCTTTGTTTCAAAGGAAAGTGAAAGTATAGAATATATAGTTTATATAAATATATAAATTTATATAATATATAAATATATATGAATATATATATTTATTTTTATATATAGTTTTATGTAGAAAAGTAAAATAATTTCAGACCAGAGCATGTGCTGAGGAATGGGTCCTGGATTCAGCTTCCACTGAAGTGCTGACATTTCTGTCATTTTCTTTGTCCTTGCTTAGACTATGTCCTCAATTGTGGTTTGGTTGTATATTTTCATGCAGCTACCTCTAAGAACCCTTTTAGATAAGAACCCTGCTGCTCTTTCAGTTAGGATTCTGTGGCGTTTGGTACTTGCACCAGTCACCTTAATAAATAATTGAAATAACTTTTAAAGAAACATAAACAGGTGTTTTGTTTACAACTTGTTTGGTTAGGACTTCCAAAAGCCATTACATTTTCTTTTAAATCCTGAGAGAGAATACAGGAAGCATATCTAAAGATGGAGAAAGGAGTAGAGAGTCAGGCTGTTTCTTCAGTCCACTGTTTGTGTTTTAGACTCTCTTGCTGGGTTAAAATAGCTACACTGGGGGTGAAGGCTGAGGGAAGAAAATCACATTTCTCTAGAATAATCCTAGGGATGGGTTAGGGTGCCAAGCCTGTGGTTGGGGTCTGGCTTGGTGGGGGTCCCCAAGGGCAGGCATAGGTGGGTCTCAGGTGCTGGTCAAGGGCTGATAGCCTGAGTTAAAGGTGGCCAGTGCCAGCTCTCCCTGCTCTTCTCCCAGCACCCTGAGCTGCCCTGGCTCAGAGCTTGGAGCTCTGACAATAGCTCCTCCTGTGACAGTGCCCTCCATGTCATCTTCTAGTGCTGGAGCATGGCTTAAGGACCTTGGACCCTTGCTCTGCAAGCCCTTGAGGAAGTATTTTGCTAAACAAAGCCAGCTGAGCATTTCCCTACATCTGCACAAAACAGCAAAAAATTCAATCCATGCATTGCAAGTGAGAGCAGTTTTCTGCCTTTTTTTTCTCCCTAGTAAATATTCTATTCAAATACAAGGTATTATGCAAACATATTTCTGTCTGAGTAATATTTCTGTTATACCAGGATAGCATGTGCCTGTAGCTCCCCCTCTCCTGAAATCCACAATTGCAACAGCACAGTTTTTAATTCAAACAGTAAATCCCCACTCCTATAAATCCTTCCCTGCAGCTCCCCCCTCTCCTGAATAACAGTACTGTAAATAAGTGGCTGGTCTAAAAAAATAGTAGGTGGTGCATAATATCAAAAACAGTAACTTGTTGAGCAGAGCTCTTTAAAAAAAAAAAAGATCTGAGTGCCACATAATAAAGGCACTATCAGCAAATACCAGCCTAGCATCTCAGCTAGCTTTACTGGGCTGTGAGTTATTGCTGTGGTCAATAGATCTCTTTTCTGTAGCATTCTGCTTATGTAGGTGATAAATCTTACAGTCTTATGGGAATAGGGTCAGGCTTCTGCTACTCTGCCCCATTATTTTTCTCCTACATCATTTAGAAAACTGCTGGACTGGACCGTTTTTGGTGCAGTGACTTTTTGTTCAGGTACATGGTAAATTTTATTGTGCATATTAAATTTTACCTCAGACCACATTTTAACGTCCATCTTGATAGAAGGCGAAATGGAAGCAAGATTTTAAACAAAAGAGAAAATAAACATAAGCAGAAAGCAAATGCTATTTTCAATGACATTTTTAGATGTAACGTATGAAAAGAAAGTTTTGTTTTTGGTCATAAGGGTTCTTCTTGAATATTTTTTCAAAACTGGAGAATAAATAATTGGTAGCACTGGCATTTAATCAGAGACATTTTTAGTTATCCTGTAAGCTCTGGGAATATTTTAAGTAATGGGCAGTTTGACATGATGACTAAAGGGAGCTGGGGTTGTTCAGGCTGGAGAAGAGGAGGCTCACAGGTGATCTTATCACTCTCTACAACTCCCTGAAAGGTGGCTTTAGTCAGGTGGGGTTGCTCTCTTTCTCCAGGCAGCATTGACCAAACGAGAGGACACAGTCTCAGGCTGCACCAAGAGAAATACAGACTGGATATTAGGAAAAAGTTTTTTACAGGAAGGGTAATAAAGTATTAGAATGGTCTGCCCAGGGAGGTGATGGAAACAGAGATGTGTTTAAACACATTTCTGGATGTGTTTAAAAAAGACTGGATGTGGCATTGGGTGCCATGGTTTATTTGAAATGTCTGGGCACAGATTGGACTTGATAACCTTGGCGGTCTCTTCCAACTTTGTGATTCTATGTGTGGCATTCTTGCTGTTAAAGAGAAAAGAAAATGAGGTACTAATGGACAAAGCATATGAATAATCCATGGTTTTGGTGCCACCTCAGTAGAGACACCTTCCAGCAATCACAGCTTCTCCCTGGTTCCCGTGTGTTTCCTCATTCCCCTGGAGCTGGAGGGATGTGCTCCTGCCCTCTGGGAGCAGACAGTGGGAAGAGCAGGGCAAGGAGGAGTGTGGTTTGCTTGTAACCCTTGCTATGGATGAGCAGCAAAGACCTTTCTGTTTTGTTGTCCATATTCAAGCAAAGAGACGAGACAGAGCCAGCAGAGCCAAGGTGTGTCGGGCACACAGTGTCACAGACATTTCCAGGTACCTTTAGCACCCAGTTAGCATCTTGTTGGTATCAATAATTCTGAGTTGGATGCCTGATATCACAGTAAAACCTCACCCTCCACGCTGCATGAGGGCAGCACATCCCTGCAGAATCACCAGGAGACATGGCTGGGCAAATATCTTTATTATTTATTTATTCTCTGGGCCACATGTGCTGCAGCAGAATGCTGAGTTGCCTTTCTAGAAGCTTGTTTGAGAAAGCAAGGACTGCTTTTATTTCGAACTGAAGAGTACATAAGAATAGTGTTCAAATAGATAACAAAGTGCTGGAAAGGGAAAGGAATAGTCTGTGTTGTACTTGGATGGCAAAGCAGTACATTTTTGCAAGAAAATATCAGCCCAGACGTTGGGGAAACCCCAAATTTTAAGGACAAAGAAGGAATTAAATAGGTTACCAATCAGGAATTCTCTGTCAGCACAAGTCCTAAAGGAAAAGAGTATGTCAGGGAGAAGTGGTGTGCTTATAGGACCTTTGAATGTCCGAACAAATCCTATTTTCTTTGGATGTCCATGATACCCATAGATCTTTGTTTCCTGAGTATAGTTTGTTAACGCTGAGAAATTGGTTCAAGCAGCTTCGATGATTCTTCTTCTGCTTCCCTGTGTCAAACAAATATTTTCCCTTTCTGACTAGATTTCTTCCTCACAGATTCTGCTGTTCCCTGGGCTTTGCAGGAAAGTCCTCTGCTGTCCTCTTTCATCTTGCACTCCACAGTGCTTTGGTAGCGACTGTTTAGCTTGGAGAAGACAAGTCCTTCTGTTAGCAGTCCTTTTATTGGTACCTGGAGTAAACCCTTCAGATGTCTGTAGGAAAGCTCTGTGGATGTAACAACAGGTCTTTGATCACATCTTTGTTCATTAGTCCCCCGTGCCAGTCTAGCTTGTGGGTTAGAGGCAGTTGAGGAGCAGCTGTTCAGCTGTGGGAGAACTTGTCAGCCACTGTTTCCATAAAGGAAAGGTAAATAGCTGCTATGCCACTGGATGAACCATCTGTTAGCTTCACTGAAGAAAAAAGTTCATGAACTTGCTGTTGGGCTTTCATTTTTTTGCTTCTCATTTTAGACCTGCTGAATGAAAGTTTTGAGATTGTTGGGTATTTAGCTCTTACCTATAAAACCTTCCTTCAGCTAAAGCCCTGTGTGTGGTCTTTATGGAGCATTATTAAGTGTGAGGGCTTCCTTTACATCATTGCTGCTTGTTAACCCTTTTTTCCTACCATTGATGTGGAAAGGCACACACACATGTGATAAACCCTCATATAGAAAATTTGCAGCAGTCTTAGGTTTTGGACTCTACCTGACCATGCTTAAAAAAATTTACTCAATTTTTCAGAGCACTGACTGCATGAGAGCTGCTCTCTGTGTGCTAATGTGAAATAAAAGTCTTAGCTGTGAAAATGGCTGCACAACCAGAAAATAAAGGAGTCCACCACAGTACTCTAACCAAGTTTTCATTTATTTTAAGATTGAACAACCAACCTACAAAGAACAAAGTTTTTTTCAATACACAAAATAGTTTTGTATTTTAGGGTCTAATAAAGACAAGACCAAACAACAACAGGGTTTGCTGTAGTATCATTAGAGGGTAGAGTCGTTCTGATAGGATTAGAGGGCAGTGGGAATGGGTCTGTGTAATGAAGTGGTCTCCAAAAGCTTTGGAAATGTCCCAGAGTGCAAACTGCTTAAATCTGTATCACACTGATGGTATCCACAAGCAGAAGCCATGCTTTGTGTACAGGGGCTGTGCATGCACATTCAGCTTGTTTCCTCAGAGGAATCATTAGGTGTTTTCCTTCCACAAGTGTAATCCCATGTAGTAAGAAATGAAAGAGCCAGGTACTACCCAATGCTGCTCCATCCCTCTGGCACTTTTAACCACATGTCAAAAGATATTCAATTTTACAACAGCAGCATTTACTTTGTGGTCCTAAATGAATTTTTGTTTTGGAAACCTCTACTTACATTTGCTGTAGTACAGAGCCATAGAAATGAGTTGTCATTAAAACTGGAAAGGCTCTGACTAGAAATAAATCATAGCTGTAAAAAAAGGCTCACTAACTGTTCAAGCACTACTATCACTTCATAGAGCTGGTCAGTTTTTTTCCAAGTGTGTACCTACTAGATGGCCTGTTTTAATCAAAACCAAGTTATTAAGCTCCAATGCAGGAGCAACTGGTGAAAAATATTTCACATGTTTTATGAAAGGTCAGGCTAAAATGATCTAAGGGTCGCTTTTGGTCTTAACAAGTATGCATCTTGTTTCAGAGTTTTGGGATTGTTTTTTTTTGCATAAGAGCAATGCTACAGAGAAGGGTGTGGAGCACCAGTTTAATGAGGAGTGGCTGAGCAGGCTGGGGTTCCTTAGCCTGGAGAAAAGGAGGCTGGGGGGTACCTTATCACTCCCCAAAACTCCCTGACAGGAGGTGGTAGGTGAGGTGTAGGTCTGACTTTTGCACCAAGTAGCAAGTGATGGGACAAGGGGAAATGGCCTCAAGATTTGCCTGGGGAGGTTCAGATTGACACTTAGGAAATATTTCCTCACTGAACAGGTTATCAGTCATTGGCACAGGCTGCCCAGAGAAGGGGTGGTGTCGTCATCCCTGCAGGGTTTTAAAAGATGTCCAGAAGTGGCAGTGTGAGACATGGGATTGTGATGGCCTTGGCAGTGCAGGGGGAGCAGCTGGGCTCATGGTCTTTTCCAACAGAGGGTTTTCTCCAGCCAGAACGAATCTGTGATTCTGGGATCATTTACCCAGAAGGTTGTGAGCTGTGAAGGGGCATGGAGATAGGAACATGAGAGAGGGATTGTCTGGAAATTCTGAGGTCTGATCCTGTGAAATCAATCAGTAACTTACTAAAAAACCCAAAGGAATGCTTTTGGCTCTCCCTTCAATACAGTATAATCAGTCTTTAAACACAGACTTAGATTTAGCCCTCTAATGCAGTGTTAATCTTCCCTCTTTCCAACCTAGAGCTCTGTCCATGTGCCACTTGTGATGTGAACAGTCAGAAATGACAAAACCTGGAGAATGCCTTGTGTAGGGAAGACTAAGCCTGTCACTGGCCCCACTCGTAATGGTGTGCAATTGGAGAGAGGTTTCTCTTTGAGCTGCCTCTTACCTTGGCTGGCAGAGGAAGCCATCGCTGAGCCTGGCTGTCCCCAGGCACACACACACTGGGATGCAGATTTCCCGTGATTGCCTGAAGAATGCAGCACTCTGAGCCACAGCCTCTCCCTTTTGCTGCACTTCTTGTTTTTGCTTTTCTTTCCTTTGGGAAGTGGTTCTCTAGGTTTTGTCATCCTTCCCTACACAGGCAGGATTAAAGTGAAGACACAAAAAAAGCTCCTTAAAGTTTTTCAAGAACATTGATAATTGATTCTTAAATTAGATGACCTTTCAGTTTATGGTATGCAGGAGAGAAAAAAGTGTTGAAAAAGATAATGTTAAAATTATAAGCATTTCAAGTAAAAGAATATCTAGAATTCTCTGAGATTTTCTGACTGAGAATATACCATATAAATTCTTATACCACATAAAGAATTTCAGCTGCTTTGCATTGGCAATTTCAAATCCTGAATGACAGAGCTGACATTCTAATTTCTTTGGTTTTCCTCCACAGAAAAATCCTGAACCAAAATCACACAAACAGGTTTGTTTTGTTTCATGCATTTTCACAATGCTGCAAATATGGAAACAACAATAAACTCAAAGTCAGGAAACAATTGGTTAAATTAATTAGATCTGTTTTGCTTGTGGCAGATGTTTCATCAATCTTAAAGGTAGGAATGCTGTCAAAGAGTGTCAACCAGCTCCTGGACAATGCAGGGAAGCAGTTTGTCTATAACTATAGGTGCTAATGGAATAATAAATCCTTAATCACCTGGATTATAATGGACATATTGAGAACTGTGGGCAGTTATTCTCAATATATTCCTTAGAATCTTTATAAGGACTGGTCTAATATAAAATATAAATCATGGATAAATTACTTATTCTAGTGTCTCTAATTTTTTTTAAAAAGTGGTTTGTGTAAATATCATAGTGAACAGGCAAGTCACATAAAAAGCATATCTAAGAATCCAAATTTTCAGTGTCAGGAAATCCTATCAAAACTGGGATTTAACTAAAAATAAAATTAATAATGCTGGTCCTTGGCCTACTTCTATCTCTGGGGCTTCAATTTAGTTATATGTTAAAACTGGCTTTTGAAAGATTCTTATATTCATCTTGACATCTAGTGGAATGAAAAATTGGAAGGTATAAAAGTGTATTTTTGCATTTTCCAATGCAAAATTCCGTTCTCGTCATTGCTCTTAAGAAGCAATGCAACTTTGGATGTTGGTTTTATAGAGTCACATTTAGTGCTTTGGAAAGCAAAAAGTACCTATAACATAAATTTGAGCACTCTTGTTTTTCTTGAGGCTACATTAATTTCTCTAGAGAATGACTGCATTTAAATGATGGTCAAATAGTGACAGGATGCTTAGGGTTTTTTTTTTTTTTTTTTCATTCCTGTCACTATCTTGGACTATGGAAATACTCTAAACTGAATAAATAATTTAGGCATATAAACCAGTAAAATGTATTCTGCTGATTAAGGGAAAATTTTTGCATTTTTTTTAGTATTCTTTTCTAGTCTTTGGTCTCAGGTGTTAGCTTTTAACTTCTGAAAGCATTCCTAAGAGATTACTGGTCTTCCTCAGTTCCAGGTAATTTCTTGGGAAGTGTATGAACAGCCTCACAAAACATTAGAAAAATAGCCAAAAAGTGTATTATTGGTTTTACTCACTGGACATAAGAAGTGCAAGTACAGAACATGAACCTGAGGCTGTATGGACTAGTTTTACATCAAGAGAATTGGAAAAGGCACCCTGAGACCAGAGACTCACAGCTGGAAGTTCTCAGCCTGGCTCCTTTCATAGGGCTGGCCTCAGGGAGCATTTTCAGCTCCAGAACACCCAGGACAGAACTTTCTTGCTATTGTGCTTCAGTTTAGTGGCTAATAGGCCTTGGTTAAAAATGTTCAGTTAAATTGTCTTCTGCAAGTCTGTCCAGAAATAATTAGGCATTTATGTGTACATTAATTATAGATTGAAACTCTATCTCAGACTGGAAAGTGTCTTTTTTTCTTGTAGTGTAACCTGTGGGCTATGGAGCTCATCTCAGAGCTACAGTGATGAGAAAAACTTTTTGCTTTCCTATATAGACACTGTACTCAGTAATCAGTGGGATTGTTCTGTTTGTGATGAGTTTATGTTGATATAACAGGTAGGCAGTAAATGTGTAGATTGCTGATTTAGTGGGAAAACAAAAAGGCACAGATGAAACATTTTAACAAATAGCTCAGCACGGGAAAATGCAAGGTGACTTTGCTCTTTTAGCCTGCTGCCTTCTTTACAGATATGGTGCAGTTCAGTAGTGTGGTAGTGTAATAAAATTATTAAGGTTGTCTAATTTAATGATTTAAAAAAATTCTTAAAGTGTTTTCATATTCATGATACTTTCCTTCACATATATGTTTAATATTTCATCAAAAAGAGAAACAAAAAGTTTGTATTGTGCTTGAAAAAATAGTAAGAAATGGAGTTAGTCCTTTTCAACTATCTAGAGTAAAAACTGTATTTCAAGCTCTTTTTGAAGTTGGATCTTTTTAAATCTAATCTAAGTGCTCATCTCTGTTAATTGGGTAGGTACATAGATACATGTGCAGTGGCATGAAATGTATGAGAGAATTATAGAAAGAAGCAAATTGTGGATAAATCAATATATCTTTGGGACTTTAAAAACTGCAGATGAAAATCCTGGGTTTTGTCCTTCATTGCCTTCTTTGAATGTTTTGTTTCTTTTTCTGTAAGCTACTTATGTGCAGAAGGAGATCATAATGTTATCAGAGTTTTAGGGTTTTTTCCTACTTATAAATAAAAAATTGAGCTTGTTCTTAATTCAGCAGGATGTGTTTCTATTAAGTTGCAGTACAGTACAGTAGAGTGAAAGCCCAAAATGATAGTCAACAACAAAGTGTGGTCCTTTAAGGTTTAGGACTCTGGGGAATCTGCTTAAAGAAACCTTTCCCGTGTTCCACCTGTCTCCCTGATTTCTGAGGTTGTGGATGTGGTCAGCTTTCCTCAGGACAGCTGAAAAGTTCTCACAAAGGATGCTCTGCTGTATGCTTTTACAAACTGGCACAATTCTCACCTGCCTGGCTGTGGTTTAGGAAGGGCTGCAATGTAACAAATGCTATGTTCCAGCAAGTGTGCCAGGGAATTCTCTTTGGGACTGTCTCAGGGTTTTAATGATATTTGTTTTCAAATTGCATGAGCAAAATAGGAGGTGTGTAGAAGGTACTGGAACAGCAGGGAATTAGCTCAGGTGAGCCTGGAGATGCAGAACTTTGTGTTTAATGGATGTTAAAGTTGGTGTTGTGGCTGCACCAGGCTTTTCTGCTACTGTCATGACTGATACAGTCTCCTTGGAAGAAAAAATCCTGTTCCCTTAAGCTAGGCTGTGTGAGTCAAGGTGAGTGTTAAATTGGGAAAAAATAGGGTTACACCTTTAAGAAATAGTGTTAATATTGTGTTAGACTCCAGATGCTCTTTATCATATAATCATTATCATAAAAAGTCTTAATGTAAAAGATCCTAATAGAGTCCCACAGTGTCTCAGGAGCAGCCTGGATTGGCCTTTGCATTTAAATTAGAGAATAATTAGATCCAGGAGGAGAAAAAAAATGGTGTAGTGCATTCTGCTTTTCTCTTCTAAGGGAAACACACACACAGTCCCAAAACTATTAAGTAGGCATTGTGAGAACATGGAATACATTTAATTCTCTGGAATGAAAACTATTTATTCTAACATGCACATCAGTATAAAAGTGCTGCATTGTCCTTATCTGTTCTTTGGCAGTTAGGTAATTCCAAAGAATGATGTGGAAAAGGACAAAAACACCCCAAAAAATAGCCCTTCTACTGCCAGTGTCTTCAGGAGGTAGTAGAAAAAGCCAGATGAAGTTCCTTGAGTTTTCTTGGGAAAAGTGGTAATGCTGCCTACCTCATTAAACATTACACAGAAATTGTTAATTTGCAATGGCTCTGATTTTTTCCCCTCAATATTTTATGTTATCTTTGAGACTTTAAGCATGAAATCCTGAATCGCTTAAAGTCAGCACAAAAATACCCTATCAATTTTGAGGTTTCTCCATAATTCCTTACAAAAATAATGTTCTTAGTCTTGGACAATGCCATCTGCAAGCAAAGCCCTGCTGACATCTCTTGCCTCATCCTGCCTGTCTGACACACCTGCTGCACATGAAGACAGGGAATAAGAAGTGAAGTGTGACACAAGAAGGGTTTTAGCCCTGTTCTCTCTTTGCATTGACATGCTGAAGGGGAACAGTGTCAAATCCAGGTGTCTGCCTTGGCGTAGCCTGTGCTGGTCTGACACAGTTATCCTGGGAGGTTTTGTTATTCCTGAACAAGGATTAGTGCTAAGGAGGCTTGATGGGGCACAAAGGATGCTCTATGCAACAGTTTTTCAAAGAATTTTTGCCAGGCCCTATGTACCTTGTCCCAGCAAACTTCTAGTGACCACAGCTGTGTTAAAATCAAAATGCTGCTTGCAGGTCCCTTGGCAGGGCTCACAGTTTATCTGTTTCCCTATTGCTCCTTGGAGAATCTGCTCAGCCTTTCCTGAGGTAGGCAGTAACAGGAGAGAGGCTTAAATATTTATTGCACCTTAAAGCACAGAAAAATTACTGCCTATATCACCATCTGTATCCTGCTTCAAGGAAGCAAAACAGAATTGCAATAGAGTGTGGCACATTTTGTGTGGTAATGAGTATTAGAAGAGTTTTTGTTTGAAGTTAGAACGCAGGGCTAATGCAGAGGTTGTTACTGCTGTGTTTTGTAAACTCCTCTCCCTTTGTTCTTTTCAAAGTGTTAATACTTTTAGACATTCACTGGCTTTCCTGAAGGTTGGGAAATAGCCGAGTGTAGTCATCTGGAGCTGAAATATTTTCTATTACTTGCCTGTAAGAGATTTATTTGGACATCCCCACTGTAGTGAGAAAGTAGCTTGTGTATGTGCCCTTAAAAAAAGCAGTCCATGGAGAATATACCTATCCTTGTATGACAGATAAATAGTTCCAGCAGGATGAAGCTGAGCTTAACCTTGTATTATAATGTTTTTCTTACTCAAGCTTTGTTTTAAGCCAATCAAACTTCTGAAGACCTCTTGAGGACGCAGAAGTTTCTCTCCAATGGGATTTTCTGTTTTGGGGATCAGTGGTTGCCTGCAGTGGTGGCTGAGTTTGTCCTGTTTGCACTGGGCTCTGGCAGAAGGCTGTGGAAGGGAATGGGTGAGGTGACTGTGGAAAGCTGTTCTTGCTCCAGTGCAGTTTAGAGCAAAGTGAAACAGGTTCTCAGGCTGCCTCCTCTGCTCTGTTCTCTGTGCTGCTGGGGCTGGCTTTCAGGCACTGCAGTTGAGCCTTGTCCCTCGTGCTGAATTTACTCCATTTCACAGGGATTTCCATCAGAAGGGTCCCTGTCAAGGGTCTCAGGCTCATGGGCACTTTAGGGGCTGGACACATTTTATTTTAAACACATTTCTTTAAAGTGGGAAAAGTCTGGAGCAGTTTTCTCTCATGCTACAATTTTGTTCCAAATGAAATATGACAACACAACAGTTGCAGTAATTACAGTAATTGACTTGAGAGAGTTCAAGATGATCATGTAATTAGCTGCTTTATGGGAGAGAGATCACCACCATCCCCCTCTTTCCACGCTTCTGTGGTCTTCAGAGGTGTATTACAGAGGACTGTAAAACAAAACACTTCTACCTGAGTTCTGAATAGAGTTCACAAAGGCTGACTTGTGAATTTAGAAATAAAATCAAGCTGCCATAAGAAAAAAAAAACCAACCACGTTGCCTTTTTCCTAGCTAGAAGTTTTCATGTTGGTGCACTTGAAGAGCCAGAGCATGATAAGAAAGGTTGTAATTGGCAGAGAGATAATTCATTTGAAAACATCTCTTTTACTAAGGAATTGCAGGTAATTTCAAGAGAATAAATTAGATGCCATAAAGAATCTTTACTGATGTCTTCTCAAACTTTCTGTGGGAGAAGGCGAGGGCAAATAGTCTATTGAGAATTTTTATATAAGCTGTGAACAAAACACATAAAGCTCTAATTGTTAGGAAACCACTGTGCTCTAAACGGTTCACATATAATAGGATCATTTCTATGCAGCTTCAATAGGACATTCTTCCATTTTCTAGAAAAGAGACTCATGACATGGCAGAAGTTTTGTGCTTCTTTGTCTACAAAATAATTTTCTAAAGAAAAATGGCAAGACAAACCTTCTTTCATCAGATTTATCCAATTGTTGATGAGCTGCAAAAGCAAAATAGATACCTCTGATTTATGGGATAGTAGTAAATCTTTAATTTTAAAAACTAAGTAAAGAAAATCTGATTAAATAAGATTGTTGGAGGTGTGCACAGATTTGGCGGCTTAAGACAAGATGTAATTTTCTTTTTCTCCTTTTGTTAATCACTAAAAGCACTATACAGACACCTAAAATGAAGTACTGGATAGTGTGAAGCCTTTCTAGTAAAAAAAGAAAAAACCTTCTGACTTATAAATTCTAGTTCATATCCCTTGGCTGTTTATACACTTTATGTACTTTATTAGGATATGCAGCAAACTTAGAAATTATCTTCATCCTCAGAGGAGTTAAAATTTAACTGAAACAAAGCTGAACAATTTTATCCAGCAGTGAAGTTACCTCTGCTTTGAGCACGAGATTGAATCATGATGACAGCTTGAGGGTCCCCTCCAGTCTGAGTTACATTATGATTCTCTGGTTAACTTTAGTAGCTTCTTAATTCAAGATGTTAGTTTCTGGATTCAGATGTAAGGGTATTAGGTATTAATCACTTTTGTGACCCACAGTATCTAACCTGGTGATCCCAAGTCATGCACTTGCTAGCTAAAATATGTTATAATAACCACTAGGAGCTTGTTTATGTCCATAATGAAATTAATCTCTGTTGGGAGAGAGAATCCTTGTGCTGCATGACATTTCAAGTGCTGCTTTCTTCTTTGATGTGGACATGGGGAAGAAAATAAGTTTGGAAAGGGAAGATGGAAATATTCCTTTTTCCAGGTGTGAAGCAGCAGGTGGGTGATGGATGTGGCTGTTTTAGTACCTGGGGTAGCTCAGCACTAAACACTGTTTGTTGGTGTGCATGCACACACTGAGAACACACAAACCAAAAAGCATCTTCCAGTGTGCATTAGTCAGTAGAGCTGATAAGAACCCAGATTCTCATGGATCTGCTTCCTCACATGGGAGCCAGCTTTGCTTTCAGACTATGCCATAGGAATTGGCACCTGAGTGCCACAGCATTTTAAGGGCTTGAGGTTGAAGCCTAGTCAATACTTCTGTATGAAATATGTAGCAGAGAAGATAACTAAGCAAGAACATCCCCAGCTTGAAAAAAAGCTGCACTGCCAGAGTTAGAAAATTAGAAGTGAAATCCTCTTTAAAGTGATAAATGCACTGAAGTATTAAATAGCCTTCGAAGGGACTCCTCCCCTGCACCCATCAAAAACATTTCTCAAGGGAGGGAAGTTGATCTTCTCTTCCATGTTGTTTATTGTTGCAGGATTTTGCTGATGCAGTAGTTGTGAACAGCTACAAGTAAATGTTTTTCAGATGGAGTTTCAAATGGAGAACTGTGCATTACAAGAATAGCAAAACAGCATTCTTTGCTCATCTTAATTCTTTCAATACATTGACAGAGCTATTGCCCAAATAACCTTCTCTTCAAAGTGTTGCAAATGATCTGCAATACAATCAGATCGTTTCTCAACTATCTGAGAGATGGTGTCTTTTTTTTTTTCTCCTTACTTCTCATGTGGCTACATAACTTAAAGGTTATTATTTTGCCTAGCTGTTTTCCTGAGTTCATTCTTTGTGTGTAAAGGACTTGTTTTTATCAGACCATGCTGATCACTATTGAGAAAGCGTGTGGCTATTATGGCATGCTCAACTGCTCCTATATCAAGAGCACTTTAAATTTTATTATAAATCATAGTACCACATAAACTCGAATTATAATTTCTTTAGCTTCTTCTGCAAGGTTATTTTCCTCTGCAATAATTTTATTAAAAAAACCACAACTGTTTAAAAAACCAACCAAAAAAAAACGGGCTTAAAAACCACTATATAATAAATTCCTCTTTAAAAATTGCACTAAAAAAATAATAAAACCCTTGGCAATCTATACCTTCAAGCTGATCCTGAGTTTGTGGCACTGAGTGTTGCTCAGTGATTTCTGGGTTTAAATGTCTGAAAGTCGTGGAGAAATCTTCAGCTACTGGCAGGATTTTCTGCAGCCTGTGGGCCAGGATCAACACCCTCCTAACAAGCTATGCCTGAGTTGCAGAAATGCTTCAGTGGGTGAGGCTCTGTAGGTAACATGGCCCTGGTGCAAAAGCAGCTGCAGGCTGTGTAATGAAGTAGTTGTGTCAAAGCAAGTGTGTATTGATTGTCTGGACAGGATTATGAAGCACCAAAACCAACTCCATTTAATGGATCCTTTTAATCCATTTACTGGATGCTCTAGTGAGATCCCAAACTCTGAAGCACTGTGATGTGATACTCCAGACAAGTCCTCTGTGGTAGAGGATGTTCCATATATGAAAGATTTTTATACTTCATAACTGTCTTACTTCTGTGTTGGAATGAAACAAAATATCCCTGAAGTGCATTAAAAAAAACCCAAACTTAACCCAAACGAACTCACTCAACAAAAACAAAAAGTCCAAACAACCCAAGCCAAAAATGAAGTTGCATTTTTATAAATTAATCTCTTTAAAAATATTTGTTTGGATTATGAATGGTTTTAAAGCTCCACAATACATTTTTGTTTTTCATGTGCTTTAACTTTTTTCTTGTTTTGCTGTGTAGCTCATGTGCTTGAGTTTCCCCTTTATTCTAGTGTCATTTTCCAGGATGAACAGGGGAGCCTAATCAACTTGAATTAAACCATTCATTATATCACCTGTGGAGTTCCTTTTTGAGGAAAATGAGCAATTCTCACATTGGAGCTGGAATATTGCCAGCCCTCTGAATGCTGAATGCAGCACTGTGTGGGAAAGGTACTTTTCATTTTTCAGTGTGCACAGGCCCCACGTGCCTGAGTCAAACCCAGCTTTCGGGGCAGTGCTTTAGCAGCACTCACAGCTGGCAGCACAAAACCAGAGCTGCTGCAGCAGGAGGCAGCCTGTGCAAGCCTCAAAAGGATTAGATGTTCCTCCTTCCCATTTTCTCCTTTCTGAATGGATGAACACGGCAAAGTGGTCATTTCCTGTGGTTACATATTATACACAATTATGCCACTTGTGTGAATGACAATTTTTTTCCCCTAGAAAAGCCTACACAGCTTGCTGGGGTTTTTTTGTTGATTTGTTTGGGTTTTTTATTTGTTTTTTCTATCCCTTCAAAATGCTGTGTGACTGACAGGAGCTCGTCTGCCTATGAAGAGTTCATAGGTTCCCAAGGTTCACGTTTGCTATGACAGATAAGAGCTGGCAAATATTTTGGTTTTATTCTGTAAGTTTTAGGTGCACAATGGTGTAATTACAATTTTACTAGTTTAAAAACACAGTTATTTGTCTGAAGTCATCACCAACATTTGGTATCTAGTTGGCAGATATGGTGACATTTCTTCCCACAGACAGCATGTGGGGTTGTTCTTTTGGTCACAGGAGGAAAGAGCAATCAGGAAGTCACCTTGCCCAGGTACCCCAGTTTGACACAGGGATTAACCTTCTATTCTTGGGAGAGCTCACTTTGTCTCATCTCTGCATCCTGGTCTCAGATCTTTTCTTTAGGCCTTCTCCCAGAAACACGATGGGAACAAACCAGGCAAGAGAATAGCTGGGAAAATGTGGCATCACTGAAGCATTTGTGGCCGTATCTACAGGGATTTAATTGTTCCTTCTGCAAAGTCTGAAAGAGGATTTAACCAATCCGTTGACATCAGCTGGGTCTAGCAGCCTTAGCCCTCGCAGCATAACAAATGTATGGAACTACATCAAAGACATAACACTTTCCTTTGATTTTGGTTTAGCTATTTCCATTTGAAACAAATGTTCAACACAGAGCACATTGCTGATTGCTGAAACGTGGTGATCCATAATGCAAGTTGTGGGTGAATAACGGCCATAGGAAAGAGTAGTTTTTGTCTGATTTGTTTCATTATGCAGGTGTGAGCAATGTGGACTCCAATTGCCTTTGGAGCAAAAATTATTAGGAAAAAACCTGTCTCAGCAAGAAACACGTAATGTGATTTTGTTGTGGATTTTGTTTTGCCATTAGGTGAAATGTTCACCTTTTCGTTTCAGAGATATTCCACTGCTGGCCTTGATATTTGCTGTATGAGTTGTGGCTCGGGTGGCAATGCATTTCCACAAGGAGACAAGGTGATAACTCTTCTGACTGGTTATCGCTTTTGCAAGAATAAATCTCGAGGGATGGATGCGAAAAAATATCACTGGATCAATGGCAATCCAGGCAGAATGGTCGCTGTTGCAGACAAGGGTGCTTTTCTGTTTTCCTTTGTTATGGCAAACGTGGTCATTCATATTCACTGTAGATTGTGCAGGGCATGTGAAATGAAATGCAAAAGTAAAATAGGAAAAAGAAAAAGCTGCAATCTAGGGAAGTTGAAATTTGAATTATAGGGGCTCATAAAAGCTGCAATAAAGACCATGGCTCTGGTATAAAAACCCAGGAAGGAACTGTCTCTTTCATGAAGAGATTTTAATATTGGATCCCAATCCTACAAAGAATTACACCACTCCTAAACTTAATACATACATTATTGGAATCATCAGAACTCCGGAACTCTGAATTGCAATCTTTATTGCCAGAATACATCTGTGGAGATAAATGCCCTGTTGAAGCTAATGTGAGTTTATAGTGTAAAGAGTTGAAGTTAACACATCTTGTGTGCACAGTCAAGGCTACGTGGACAAAGGGGCTGGCTTTGCATATTATGAGGCAGCAAAAGAGCTTAAATAATCTCAAGTTAATTCCTTTTTTTCTGTCAGTAGTCTCAATATTTCCGGGCTTGAACTGCTCAATTTTGTTGTTTTACTCTGGCACCTCAATTTCTTTATTATTAGTCATTTTATGTAGACGAAAACTCAGACTTTTTGCAAGCTGCTCAAGTTTTGTGGAGGACTTGGTAATGGAGTCAACTGTCTAGATTGCAGTTCTTCACTACCAAGCCCAAATGAAAGGCTGCTCCCCCAACATTTTACCATGCAACTCTCCACTGAAAACTGTTTTTCTGGCCTGTTCTTCTACGGGAAACAAGTTAAATTATTTCTTCCTCTTTTCATGCAATTTGATGGTGCTTTTGCATTCTTCTGTCTTTTGTTACATAAAAAACAAAAAACAACCAGAAGATCTCTACCTCACTGTGTTTTAACTCCTAGCATTCCATTCTTTTGAGATGATAACAGGCTCCTGTACTTAGCTTGAGGCTCGTATTTTTCATTAAATTTTACTTAAACAACCCTATGTTCCCTGGCATTGTTTGATCCAGCCTGTGTCTCTAGGCTGTACATTTATAGTGTCTCTCTTTTCAAAGGTGAATTGAGTGTGTACAGGTATAATTCACATGCTATGAAAATTGTTAAATCTCTTCAACTCCTTTAGTATGTTGCTAATGAAAGTTGCATGTCACAGGCTGTAATAGGAATCCCTTCCTTCTATACTTTTCCATGGATATAGGACAGATTGCTGTGAGTAGCCATGGGCAGGATCCCTGACATTGAGAGGGGAAATGCTTGCCTCTGCTCACTCTTCTATTTTGGTGCTAGAGAGCCATCAAAGAGCTTGTGTGTAGGGTGTGCTTGCAAGGAGAGCACCAGCACATGAAGGAAAATTGGAATGGCTGAGCAAAACTGAGACTAGGAAATAGATTTGATCTAGAAGTCAGTGTTGGTATTGGAGCTGTCCCCCTGTGTGTGGGGACAGTGTGGGGGGCAGTCCTAGGAGGGAGCAGGGGGCTGAGCAGAGCCTGTAGAGCTGTACCTGCTCGTGCCCTTCATCAGGCTTGGAGGGTGCAGGAGAGGACCCCCAGCTTCATGGTGTTGGCTTGGAATCTGGAAATGTAAGCAGATGTTATCCTGTACCTGACTAACAAAGAGAGGATTATCAATCTGACAAGGCTGGGCATATGGGATAAAGTAATCTTATGAAAGATTGATCTTCTTTACTAACAGGGAAGCATTTGTTGCAATTTTTTTAAATTTTTTTTTAAGCAGCTGTTGAACCTTTTGAAGAGAGTCTCAATGTAGACTGCAGTCTCTTTGACAACTCTAAAGAATGTAAAGTCAAAACTCAAGGTGACTGAATCATCTTCAAGTAGCACTTGAGCTATCAGTGTGTTGCAGAACATGACTTTTCCTTTTGCCTGTGGATTTTCAGCTTTTCTTCCCTTGCATAAACTTAGTTTTGATGCTGGGAGAGATAATGTAAAAATGACATGCAGAATAGTTCTCTGTATGCTCCTGAGTGTTACTGCTGACAGGATTAAGTGATCTGTGGTAGTTTAGCTCTCTTACAAAAAAAGTCTGGTCTTGTACTGGAGTTCTGATCCCTTCTGTGCAGAAAGGGAGAGAATCCTATGAACACTAATGGAGAAGTTGTCAAGGAGCAGCCTGGTACTCCAGGACAATGGAACTTGTGGAAATTCAGGCTGTTAACAGGTGCCTATTTTTTATCTTATGAGGAAAAGGGATAAATTTCAGATTATAAAAGTCAATATAGGAACTACAAAGTATACTAAATTACTTGTCTTAAATTTAGTTGCTTTTAGAGTTTATCCATTTCTTCTTAGATCACATTGTATAAAAGCCAAGTCTATTATAAGCTCAGCTGACTTCTGATATTACTTTAATGGATTTTTTTTCCCTTTGTAAAGGCCCTCAGAAACGGGCTCCAAAGAATAGTTAGTAGCCTTTTATATAGTAGATGAGGGAGAAATATAGTTGTTACATATCCAACTTTTTTGGTTTTAATTAACAGATCTGTACACTAAACCTCATATTCTTTGAGTCCTTGTTTAATAGTCCAGTGGTTAATCTTGCTGTATCTGGCAATTGTTGATGTAATACAATATAAGCACTCTGTTCATTAAAACTCCTAGTAAGGAATAATGAATTTCAGCCGGAGGTGGGACGGGTATAGACTTTGACCACATAGTTTCAAATCATGGAGCATGGTATGCAGAACTTATGCTGAAACTAGCGGCCGGGTTGTTTAACCAGTTTTTAAGGATTTTCCCCTAAGCTAGGAGGAATAAACAAGCAAAAGCACCCGGCCCCTCTTCCCCTGCTGTCGACCACCAGAAGACAAGATTACGACCCACCCAGCAAGGGGCCTCGTGGATGCAGAGTACTCCAAGGAAGGACACATCGGCTGAATTAGAACTGCATAAAAAGACCTTGGGAGGAGAGGGAAATTGCTCGCCGTTTGTGGAGCAGTGCCTCCCGGCTGCCCAGCGCTGTTTTGCTTACTGCTTGCTAATAAACTCTTAATTGATCAGGACTGACTTGATTTGGTTTTCATTCTCAGTCTGTAACAGTTGAGATTCCACCAAAGCACTTCTGAATTGGAAGAAGTGTGTTCCATTTTAAGTTTTTGGCCGTGGTAAGTCAGTCAGCAAAACTGAACTGAATACAGCTTGTTTTAACAGTAACACCCTAAGAGTTGGATCTGTCTCCAAATTGAAAAAAGCAAATGCTCCCAAAATAATAAAACATCAGGGCAAATCCAACCAGAGGGGTTATATTGCCAGGAGCCTGAGAGCACCAAGAGGCTTTATTGGCCCTGAGCAACACCAACCATCACATCTGAGAATACAGTTAAATGCAGTTCTTAATCTGCTAATAAAGACAAAACTCTCTCATCTCATTAAATAATGTGCTGACCTTGAATCAGTGTTAATATTAACGCTTAAGATGCATTTGCCAGTTTTCTCCCCACGTTCCCCTGGAGTGTCCAGCACCTGGCACTGGTGCTGCAAACAGCAGTGCCCCTGTTTCAGCCATGCATTGGGGTCATGAATGAAACACAAATTGAGTGTTGCTTGATACCAACGGTTTCCAGATGTCCTAATTAGTCCAATTATTTGATTTAGCAAATGTAGCTATGGTACTTTACTTAATACCACTGAATCTAGCTTTTAAATCCCAGAGGGGGCCAGAAATACCCTGTTGTTATTCCTTCTGAAGATTTTCCAGCCACACCTAAAATTGGTTTTGCTCATAGAATTGACAAGATTAAGTTACAATTAGTTGTCCTGCTAGATTTTGATTGCATTTGTGGGAGAAGAAAAAAATGTTTCTGCTTGTGAATGAGTTTGCTGCTTGTGCTCCTATGCTTGGCATGCAACAGTTCTTAGTGGCTTAGGGTATGATTTTAATGATTCAAATAGCTTTGATATGTTTAGGCTTAACACAACAATGCAGCACATGCAGAAACACTAGCACTAAAGGAAAGAATTTTAAGCAGTCTTTTCTATCTTATCCTCAGTACAATAAAAAATCAGCAGTAGAGCTCATTAATCAGTAGAGAGGTAATGTATTTTCCCTCTCCTTCCTCCTTCCCCTCCCCCAAGACAATCTGATTTTTTAATAAACAGTTTTTATTTGGTAAATATTTTTTTATTTATTTTCAACATATGAGCTTCCTGAAAACCATTTTATTTAACCCTGAGGATTTTAAACTCTATTGTTTGGGGTTTTTTCTCTGGTTCTGCTGAGAATTTAGAAGAGATCCACTCTGAGGGAGGATTATCTGCTATCTGCCTAATACAGATTTCGCTGCTTCTCCCAAAGTATTTAGTGCTGAGGGCTGTTAAGAGCCATCTTATTGGAATAGAAGGAGCCTCAAGTCCAGTCCAAAAGAAGTACCCATGTTCTTATTTGTGGCTGTCTGTTACACAGCATCAGCTTCTTCTTGAATTTGCTAAACAGGAGCACAGTAAGTGCCAGATACATAGGTCTGGAATTGAACAGCAAGCTACCTGGCTGTCAGCTGTGGAAGGGTTCCCACCTGGATTGGAGAATTCACATCCTAAACATTTGTGTGATTGCAGATCCTTCTGTGGAAAGGCTTGGGATGGGGTAGACATGTGCAAGAGCCAAGAAATTGCTCTGAGCTCTAACAGAGGTTCCTTGGCTCTGGGCTGGAAGTGTTGTGTCTCACACACCCTGGCAGCTGCAGAGAAGTGAGGGCTGGGGACAGTGTGAGCACCCTTTTTATGCTTGGATGGATTCATAGCAATGAACTTTGTATCTGAAAAAGTACTGGTGTTTTACAAGCTGTAGGTGCTTGAAACTTTGGCGTTTTCTTATGATAAAAGCAATCATCCTTTTCCCAGAACACAGGAGTGCAGCTCACTGTTGGTGTGTCATGCCAACATTCTCTGTGCTGTAAGAAGGCTGTCTAGAAGGCTTTAGACTTGAAGAGTTGCCTATTTCCTTTCTGGTTGCTACAGGTAACTCTTTTCAGAGATGCTCTGAATGGGACAGGATAGTTGAAATTGGCCTAATAATAGAAATCTGTGGGTTTACATAAAATCTTATCTTTTTCTGTTTATTTTGCCTTGATGCTTTTTCTTTCTGGACTTCCCAACATTTTCTCTGGTCTCCAAGATATGTTTCTGTTTGAATCTTGAGCTTTACCTACTCTTGAAAACTCAATAACTGCATCTGTGAACAGTGACACCTTCCTCTTCTTCCATCAAATCCTAAACCCTTTGGATGCCTGAATCCTTCTTTAACGACTCTTAACACACACATTCCTCTCCAATTTGAGGTAAATATTTGCAAGCTTAAAATAAATTAGTATTAATTTAAGGTAAATATTTCAAAAGGTATCAATACTCACTGAGCTTTTATTTTTATGTTCCCATGTGTCATTAGGACCTCTGGGAATACTGGTCCCTTTAATCCTCACCTACCTCATTTTCAATTCCTAGAGAAGAGCTTCTCTTAGGTTTGTGGTACAGCAAGGGCTAATACATGTCAGGAGATGAGAGATTTGAAACTTTTTAGAAGTGTTTGGTGTCTGTAAATGCCTGTTCTTGTTTCTGTACCACCAATGTAAAGGGGTAGCTGAATTTTGAACCTAGAAGGAAATGATCTCTGGTAGTACAACTCTTCATTGCATCAAGGTTCTATATTCTAAAAATATTTACTTTTCCTTACTGGGTTATTCCTCTTTGTTTGGGTTTTTTTTCCCTCTTGGGAGTGGATTAGCACAGCTCAGGCTACATAGAGATGGTGTGAAGAAGACAATGCAGAACAAAGCCAGAGATTTCTTTCTCTGAAAAAAAAACAAAAAACCCTCCCACAATTGATGCAGCTGCTAAAGTGCTTTTCCTTCTAATCTTTCTGACATCTGGAGTTGCTGAAGCCAAGCAGGATATACCAGTACTTCAACAGATCTGTTCAATAGAGTCTGTAAATAGATAAGATTAAATTCAGCTAATGGAGGGGGGAAAAAAAAGATGTGAGGACAGTAGTTTTAGTAGACACTGCCAGCACTGGTTGCCTTTTTTTTTGTTATCCCTCCCTTAGTAAATGCTATTACTGTAAGAGGCAGAGCTGATAGATTTACTTTTCTGTTGCAGTTTAGGAAAGTTCAAGAAGTCAGCTATCAGATTCTGGGGGCCTTGCAGGCAAAGGAATTTCAATTTCAAAGTACAAGAGATGGAGGTCTTGAAACAAAAGATCATCAAACACTAATAATTCCTTACTATTACTGGAGCTGTGGAGTGGGTAGGAAACTGTGCCTCTTTATAAGGGGCAGAGAGTGTAACAGTGAATCTTGCACTCAATCCTTTGGGACAATATAGGGGTGATACCAGGGAAGTCAGATGTCAACAAACAGATTATTTAAGGCCACTGACAAAAAAACCCAGTATGTGCATGCCCAGAAAACAGCTGAAATGTAAGAGGAGTGGTATGAGAACTCCCAAATCCCGTTTCCAAAGCACCTCAGAAAGCAGCTTGTCTTGCAGAGTCCAGCTGTGAAACTCCAGACCCCAGCTCCAAGCATGGGGAATGCTCACTGGTAACTGCAGCACCCAGGTGGTGTTACATGTATGCATATCACCACAGACATGACATCCACACATTTTATGATTAAAATGCACAAAAGTAATATTCAACAGAACAAAAATCTGAATTTTCACCTTTGAAAGCTATTGCTAATTTTACCTTAATTACCCAATAAATTTTGCCCTCCCCAAAGTGCAGCTAGGTGTATTTTTCAGCAAATTAACTATTTGTCACGAAAATGGCAAAACTTTATAAAGAGTGACCTTTAAATCTTGTGTTGCTGCTTTCCCAGAAAGGCTTTCTCAGCCTGTAGATTTACTTTGCAGATCTGTTTGTAGATTTAGTAGACTCACTGTGTTCCCAGCTGTATGATGTTGCATTTGGCTGTATTAAAATTTTTAGGTTGCAAGCGATTCACATCTCTCTGCAAGAGTAAAAGTAACCTGCCTCTGCTATTTACTATAGAACTGAAATTTGCAGCAGCAAAAAAATTGTACCAGCAAAAAATTCATAATGTGGTCTTATGGTGGTTAAAAACAAGCCCCCAGCCTTGCACGGCTGTACTAAGGATAGCAGCAGCATTCATTGCTGCAATGTTTTTTGGGGTGTTTTGTAAATTTTTCTAAAGGATTGATAATCAGGGGAGAAATAAGCCACTTTTTCAAACCTGTTTGAGTCAGAAAGGAGTAGTTGGTGTGATTTTCCCAGTGATGCATGGTTGTGCCCTTCCATTTCTCTGCAGTGATGACTGCTGCTGCGAGGTCTGTGCAGCCGTGCTGCAGCTGGGATGTCAAAGTGGGGTAGAGGAGTTTCTCTTCTCATTTTAGCTGGCATCAGACTGTGGAGCAAACAGCTGATACAGAAACCCTGGCAGGGATGTGAGGGTGAGCTGCAGGGAGGAATCCTCACAAACAAAACAATCATCGGTACAAATGCCAAGATTTATTTTCTCTAACACTGCCAAGGACAAAGTCTTGATCATCTTGGTTGTCCCAAGTCCTATCCAGCAGCTCTTGAAAGGATTGGGTTTATACTACTTGAGGTAATATTCTCCACTATTATTTTTTCCTTATCTGACTGTAGATAATAGTAGCCAATTTCTTGTGTGCTGAGAAAACTTGTATTTCAGGGAATGCTGCTGCTCCCTCACATGAGACTCATGTGTCTCATCTCAATATTGCATTTTTCAGTCAGACTGAAGTTGGAATATGAGTTTCCCTCATCTGAATTGTAAATGGGCATTGATGGAATACAATATTTATTTGTATTTGAACTGTATATTTTGCATCATTTCCAGTGAGTTTGTGTGGAATGGTAATATTTTAGTACTTAAATGATAAACTTTTGAAAAGTAATACTCCATTCACTCGTGCACCAGCCACAATGTGCTGCATTGCACAGGCCAGCCCTCTCCAATACAGAGAATTTGTGCTAAGAGGTCTTCCAGTCCTTGAGGCACATCAAGTGTTTTCTGGCACTTTAAAGCTCTGTATGTGAACATATTACAAAAGATACACCAAGCATTGTGGGTTTTAAACAGTTATCAAATAAAATATTTCCCTTTTTGAGTGTTTTATGAAAAAAACCCAACCAAACATACACAGAAAACACCCAAAACCCAGTGCATTTCAGATGGATTGTGTGGGTCTCTGTGCCAACAGAAGGCCTGTTTGTTATTTCTTCATGCATATTGCAATTACATCAAAGTGTGCATGGGATGAAAAATTGTTCCCTTACCACACAATCTCCTACAAAGTGCAAGTTTGGGAGGAAGATCCAGCTGAAATTAAGATATTGCTAGCACAACTTTGGTCCCCTTAGAAACGGGGGAAAATTGGTGCCCTTATCTCAGGAAGACTTTTTGTTATAGGTGTCTGACCTCAGAAATGCTGGGGCAGGGAGTGCAAAATGCTCATGTGTTTTTAGTATTAAAAAAAACCAGGAATGATGGAGAGACCAGGGAAATGGATGGTGCCCAGAGCTTTGGAGTGTGTGAAATAGTCTGTTAAATTAAAAATTGAGGAAGGCACAAGGATTTGCTATCTACCTCCAATAGGAAATATACCACAAATTTAAAATAACAGAAAAGGTTATTCATTCTAAGTTTATAGAGATGAAATAGAGTTACTTTATGACTAAGACTTGGTTGTAAAAGGCAGTTGATAATGTTGGTAATGTGGAGTAATATTTGCAGTAGGAATCAGGGGATTTTGTACTTAGTTCTACCATTGATTCTCTCTGTCAGACTTTGTCAGCATAGTGTCTTTATTTCTCCTGTGATAAAAGATGGATGATAAATGTACTCTTAAAGAGCTAGTGGATTTTAAAGATTTTGGGACTGTAAAATTTGCAGATGATCACAGTAGTATGATCATTTGCAGCAATATTTTTAATTTTTTATCTTCATAAGGAATTCTACTTATTTTTCTTCCTTTGAAAGTTAATTTCTATTAGGAGTAAATGTTTCAGGATGCACCCATAGGAAATGTTTATTTACTTCTCAAGGTTTCATTAAACCCCAAACTGTTATGTCTTCTGTGCTGATGAGACAGCTTGTCTCATTCATGGTCAGCCACTGAATCATTCATGCCAGCCCTTATGTTTATGTAACACCACTGCACACAGGGCTGAAGTTGGAGTCCTAAAACAGCTCCACAGTAGTTTTTGTATGGGTAGCTCTTGGGTTTTTCGAAGACATAAATTATTGTCAGTGGGATGAGCAGAGAGCCTGGACCCAGCTGTGCATTCCACAGGTTGGGATTGCAACTTTACAGGGGCACATCACCTTATCCCTTGTCCTGAAACAGCTTCGAGTGTTTCCTTTAAAAGGAAAAACTAGAAATTGTGTGAAGGCTGTGGAGAGGAGGAGGAATAAAGGTCCTGCACGTGCGCTCAGGCAGGCAGGAGTGCCCAGGAGGAGAGAGGCTGGGTCTGTGTTAAACTGGGATTGACACACAGGTTCCTCTCCTGCCAGCAGCTCATGCTCTGTGCTCGGGGGGCCTCTGCAAAGCTGAGATAATCAAGCTGCTCTGCACTCACCCACGGCTGGGAGGAGACCGAGCTCTCTCAGAGAGCCATGAAGGTGTGACCCACATCCCAGAATGGTTACATCACTGTCACCCACCCCATATGCTTGGCACTGGGCACGGTTTGGATCAGTATTATATCACAATTTTGTGGATGGAATGGATTATCACCAGGTTTCTTTGAATGGACTATCACCAGGTTTCTTTTTTCTTGAGGACAGAGATTTTGATTAATTTTTTCCTTCTCTTCAGGGTTAACACTTTTCCTTGTATATATTTTAAGGTAGGGAAATTGCTCACTTGACAGCTGTGGATAAAACATGAAAATTTAGCTAATGTTTTAAATTCGCCAGAGACAAACCTGCTTCAAGGTAGTTTATAAATTATAAATTCAGATATTGTCTTGTGGCATCTACCTGTAATTAGAGAGCTTTCTTGAAGAGGAAAGAGGTGGCTGGTATACAAATTATTTTGCAGATAAAAATAGGAGATTTTTAGAGATTGTTTAGAGATTGTTTTTAGAGATTGTTTAGAGATTGGGTGATATCAGGCAAACCATGTGTTAAACAAGCTTTCTTCACTTTATGTTTGTTTCCCTGCTCACCAGCTTGACTAGTTTCAAGCTCACTATGTACAAGTTAATGGTGAGAGAGTAAGAGTCAGAGTTTGCAGTTTCTTTGGTGTGAGTTTGATTTCAAAAATCTGTCTTCTCCCATCTCTATTTTTTTTCTCTCTGTTATGGAATCACAGATTGGTTTGGTTGGAAGGGACCTTAAATCTCACCCCACACCCTGCCATGGGCAGGGACACCTTCCTCTATCCCAGGTTGCTCCAAGCCCCAATGCCCAAACCCATTTCCTCAGGGCTGCTCTGAATACAATCTTTGCCTTTTATCTGTCTTTTTGGTGCCTGAAGGGAGGAAAAATAGTCCTTTGAGAAAAAGTGGGATTTTTTTTTTTATGTTTTGGGAAATGGCATTTCGGAGCTGCTTTACTTTTCTTTCCTTGGATTTGATCCCTATGGTTCCTTGAGCCCACAGTGCTGGTATGGAGAGCAGGGAAATGCTGAGTGAGGCCCTGCCTGGCTCTCCCCTCTCCTCCACACCTGCCCTCCCAATGTACTCAGCTCAGTGCACAGCATTCCCATCTGCCTCCTTCCCTTTCACCTGCTCTGCCAGTTGCTTTCTTCTGAGCAGTTCCTCACCTGTCACTGGCTGCAGGGGTAGCACTTTCAGGAATGGGCAGGGAGGAGAGGTCACTGGAAGCATTTGTTTTTTGTCACAATTCTCCTAGCTGCACTGGGGCTTGTGAACAAGGGCTGTGCTGCCAAGCAAAGGCCACTGGCTTTCCCAGTTTTACAGTTCTGATATAAATTCTGAGCACTGAGAGATCATTCATTCAAGCACATAAATCAGAAAAGAAAATAAATAAAATTATCCTTTTCTAGTAGTAGTGTGCTGTAACATGCCTCTAACAGATTGTGCCTTTATTCAATTTCTGTCTAAGGGGCCATGTGTCAAAAGGCTTTTTCCCTAGACCTGCTAAAATGGTAAATGGAAGGACAGCAGATTTGCTTCACCTTTTACCTTAAAGCAGTTAACATTGCTGCTGGGAGGTGACATCAGTCAAAAACTGTGCCAAATCCAGGCATGGCAGGCTCCAGGGCAACCTGTATTTAGTAGGTTTCTAATTCAAATTGCAGTCATTTTCAGAAACTCACTGCTTTCACTGAGTTTCCCTTAGCCCACAGTAGTGTAGAGGTAAAGCTGCAGTGGTCCTGCAGCTGAAGGACATGAGAAAAATGTGTGGGTAAATACCCATCCTCGGTAAGTAAGGATCTGTAACACTTGAGCAGTTTGCAAGTGGGAAGGGCAGTGTTGCTCCATAGTTTATAGGACATGCACCAGCTCATGTGTCCTCTGCTCATTAAGTGACTTGGCACATGCCAATCTACATGAGGCAGAAATCCCCAAGTAACTGCACATAACTGGGCAAAAAATAACACTAAATTATTTACTCCCAAATACCATTGTCTTCTCACTGTTTTGCAAAATTGCAGTAGTTTTGAAGGAGACAAAAGCTGTGGGAAGCAAGTTATTGGGGTTTTCAATTTTGAAAGGAAATATTACGTTTGTTTCAAAAGTAAAAACGAAGGTAAAGATGACATTAAACGAAAAAAACATGAAACCAAACTGCCTCTCCATATGTGGATTGAAAGATATATAGTCTTCCTAAAGTTTTTCAGTGTTTTTATTTCAGAAAGTTAATCTGAAAATCAGGTTTTGATGAAGATGATAGTAATAATTAATAATAGTAATAATAATAATAATGGGCACAAACATTCAGTTTCAGGATGATTGGGGGAGCAGATTGCAAATATGAAGTGGTTTTTTGCACCACATAAACATTTTGGCAGATATAACTAGGCACAGAAAAAAGTGTTGAAAAGAAAGCAAGTTGTTTCTGCTCACTGCAAGGGTTCAAATAATAGGAATGTACATTTTAAATATTAAGTGATTAGACCTGTTGGTAGCCTGATGCACTCTATGCAGGGTAACATTTTGCTCAAAGATCTCAAATGCTTCAAATCTCAAGAGTGCCAAATGTTTCTACATAATCACTTTAATGCATCCTTGGTCATCAACGATTGCTGATGATATTACAGTGTGAAACACTCCTTGCAAATTATTTTAATCTCTCTTTATAAAGCTTTTTACCTTCCTTACCAATACACAGGACTTACCTTGAGCAGTTCTTTTTTGTGTTTATGAAGTAGTTTATTTTCTCTAAATGCTGTGAAATGGAATTTTTTAATGTCATGTAGTGATGGATAAGCCTTTTAATATTTTAGCAGAAATTACTCCAATAAACTAATTACTTTCTCTAATGTGTGCTATCTGGACTCAAATCACAGGTAAAAGAACTGTCTGGTGCAAATACCAGGGTTTGAGCATTTCTCTATTTTTGCAGCCCAGCCCTCATGTCAGTGTGTTTTTTGTATTTTGCCTTAATAGAAAGTCTTTATTTCACCATCTCAACAGTTTTGCCCTCAGAAAACAGAGCTTTGCCTACTGTGTTGAATGAAGGACAAATGATCCAGCCATCAGTAACTCCATGAGTTACCTGCAGACTATAGGGGCAACTTTATGAAAATGAAGAAGATAACAGGCATCAGTGTGTGATGTTTTTGTTGTTCTTGTATCATGTAGAGGGGGGAGTATTAATGAAGATAAGGTAATTTGTTCTTTATATACTGAAGTGTGAAGGGGACACCTGAACCAGGCAGAGGTGTTTGCAGGGTCATCACCCTCAGGAAGCAATCTGAGTGCTGGGGGCTTGCAAGCTGACTTTGGGACAGGAAAGAAAGAGGCCAGGCTTGTGGTGCTATCACAGCAGAAAATATCACAGCTATCACAGCCTCTGGGAGCTGTGGTTTTGCTGGGGCAGGGGATGGAGGCCAGTGCCTGGTGCTGCTGGGGTTTGGTTTCCAGCACAGGTAGCAACATTGCATTTGGCTTGCTAGTAGTGCAGAAGGTCTAGAATAAGGCTATAAAATCCTCCTCTTTTATTTTTTTCCCCCATGTTCCTTGGTTCCTTATCTTCTTTAGAGTGAAGGTTTGGGGCTTAAAGGAAGGAAAAGTGATCACAGACGTGAAAGTCAGCTCTAGTGAGAGAGGAAGTGATAACACTCAGTACTCAGCTGTATTGCTCTGTATCATGCAGTTGGTTTTTCAGGATTTTATCTCTCCTTTGGATTAAGAGGCTCTGAGGCACAAGAAGGCTCTGATGTATTTGCTGCTGCACAGAGCTGTGTCTGTGGTGTGCTGGCTGGGTAAAGGAGCAACTGAAGAGCAAGTAGGCACATGTCAGCTTGCCCTGGTTCAGATGATACAGATTAAAAAAGGAGGCAAAACTCAAGAGCAGCTGAGTAGACACCTGGGGTTTCAAACAGCTCAGGAAACCTATTAATGTCCTTCACAAGTTAAAGCTTCGTCAGTCATTTGCCATCTCATTCCTGAAAATGCTGGCTTCACTTATCAACAGGCAGATCTGGGGAGTGCAGAGCCAGGGAGGCACCACCACGTCCCAGCAGGTACAAATCATCCCATTGGAAATGTGCCTCAGCAGTTCCTGTGAGTCACAGCGAGCAAACAGAGCTGGCTTTGGAAGGAAGGTCCTGCCCAGGGCTTGTCTAGACTGGGGGCTCTGCCTGCTCTCCGTAATCCAGGTGTTTAAGAAGTGCACTGGGAGTTGTGGCTGTGTTTACAACTGATGTGGTAAGACTGCTGCTGGGAGCATGTTGTGTTATTGACAGCTTGTGGATTTAGGAAACATTATTTTTGGTGGTTTACTTCTGAAGGTTAACTGAGTAGTGGCAGGCCAACGGCAGCTGCTCCCTCCCTGCATGACTCCAGAACAGCTTGGACTTTTCTTTTTGTTGCAAGGGAGGGTTTAAGCTGCTTGGTTGTCTTGTTCATCTGTGCTAGAGAGAGCTGGACTGTCCACCCACTGCACAAACAGAAGAAAATGGGTCCTGTTTCACTCACAGATCATTTTTGTCTGAGAGTTTCTTGTGCCTTTCAGTCATTTTTAATTTATACACTGTCTTCACACATACTGCATTTTTTTGATTCATTGTATAGGAAATTACTGCAAGCTGTTTTTTCAGTTTTCCTTCTAATACCTACACAAAACTCCATTAAAACTAATATCAATTAGCTGTGAATGACTTCTGAGAACCCTATTAAACAAAAAATATGAGCAGATGAGAACTATTTAAAATATGGGAGTATGTCAGCTTTAATATCCATTATGTTGCTGTATTTCCAAGCCATAAAAATGACAAGAATGGCATGGACTGTGTAAAAGAAATTTGTTATGGTCACTTAAAAAAATGTTTTTATTATTATGAACTACTGGGAAGTCAGATATGGCTAGTAAATATTGTTTTATATGGAGTAGAGATTTCCATGAACTGACACTTCAAATTTCCCAACTTAAAATATTTGTTCCTGTTAACAAGTGTTTTGCTGCTCTTCTGAAGTCCTTAAAGTATTTTTAAATGCTGTAGAGGTTTGTGAGGTGTGTAGCTGTTACTACCTTATACTTGCTCTGTGAGAAGGCAAAAATTGAGTGTTGTGTTCAGAGCATTTGCTAAGTGATTCGGGGGTAGGAGTTTCCCTGTGTGATCATATTTAGCCATACCAAAGGTTCAGCTAAGCAGCACTGGTCAATAAAAGGTGTCCAGGGCAGACAACAAGAAAAATACATGAGTAAGAAAAGACCTTTTAAGATACCTCCCCAATCATCTGTGACTTACAAATTTTTGGATACTTGTAGTTGTTAACCCTGAATGAGATTTTTTTTTCCCCTCTGAATATATGAATATACTTAAGTCTTGAGTCCATGTACAATTTCAACACCAACAGAATCTCATGGGAATCAATTTCAGCAGCTCTTTATAATGAAATGTAACTTTTAAATGGTCTGATCATAGGTTAAATAGCTTTGTTCTTTTGAATTTCAACTTTGCATCTGACAGTGGTTTCCTATTAACCAACTCCAGTTGCTTAACTTATTACAAGAAATGTCTCAACTGTGGTCCTGATTTTTAAACATGAGTTTATGCCTCACCTGTGGTTTCCTTTTTTTTGGGGGGGGGACACGTTGATTTTTGGGGTTTTTTTGTTTATTTTTGGGGTGGTTTTTTTGCTGTTGTGGTTTTATTTTTTTTTTTCTTGTGGTGTGTGTAGTTGTTTGTTTTAATTTGTTTTTCTCTCTTGCTTTTTGTTCTTGCTGATTAGAAATCAGCTTGAAACTGAGCAAACCTCAGCCACATTTTCTGGATTTACTGAGTGGAAATGGCAGGAGTTGAGAAGTACCTTCAGAGCAGGTTGTACACGGCAACAGCCAGTGCAGGAACACATAAAAAAGACATAATAGATGAACTGCAGAGCAAACCGAATTAGATACACTTAGAGCAGTGTAATGAACTGGTGCCTTTAGTAATTAGCCAGGGTTGAAGTGATCTACTGTGGATTATATTCTTTGACTCTCTAATAATCCAAGTCACATTTCCCCTGGTTGACATTTACCAAAAGCCTCAATTTTCTTGTGTTTCATAGCTCACTTTTGAATGCTCAAAACCTGGATGTTAATGTTGAGAGCTTCAGTTTAAATTGTCCTTTCTGCAATTTTGTACGCTTCTAACTTTATTACAATTCTATCCTTTAAGTCGGATATATCAGATGTTATTGCAGACATATTAGAGTATAAAACTTGTCTGGTCTCAAAAATGGTAATAAAATTGAGATCCTTTTCCATGGAACTGGCTCTTTATGGATCTGTTTTCCCAATGGAGTTTTTTCAGGGCTTCATTAGTGTCCAGACCTGTATCAGAGGTGTGGTGCTGGCTGTGTTCTGCTTCCAGGCTGCAGCACCCAAAGGGGTGAGCTCAGTGTTGCTGTGACATCCTGCTTGACATTCCCAAAATCTCTTTCAGCACACACTCTTTTTTTACTGTTTTTGGTTGATTGATTTTGTTGGTCGCTTTTATCTTAACATTTTACTTCTTTTTTGAATCAGAAAATATTGTTCAGTGTGTGCACTGCAAGCTTCAAAAGTTAAAATAAGGCAACTTTAAGTAATTTCAAATGACAAAAACATAAAGATTGAAATGTGCATCTAAATTTTCAGTGTTTAATGCTTCCCTGTGAAGAACTGAGGAACCTTGAATTTTGTAGTATTTTCTGAAAGTTTTGTTCATTACTTTGAGGCCTGTAGTCTAATCTTAATATGGCAACTGATATTCTTGTCAATTCATTGCCTTTAAGAATGGAAGCTTCAGGTGAAGAAGTTCAGGCACCCTGATGGTCATGTCAGTGTGTTCATATTTCATGTTAAGGGATCCTGACTGACAAGTTCAAACACTACTGCAAGCCATGAGTAATGGCATGTAGTTAGTTAAATGTGTTTGCAGGTTTCTATTTGTCTCTTTTAGGACATCTTTGGAATCATCATAAATCTCAGGTTGATGTCTGTCAGGTGTTGGCATCAGGATTAGGACTGGAGCAGTCAACAATTTTTTATTTTCATCTTACTCAAAATATGTGTATGTTGATAGTATTTACCAGCACTTATTTGCATAAGGAAAAAGCCTTTAAATGCTCTTGCTTATCTGGTCTTTAGCCCCATAGCATTTATAGCAAAGATGCTGTTAGCTGAGTTGTGCTGTTTAATCTGGTGTTCAAAAGAAAATATCAACCAGACCAGCTCTGAAAATTAAACTATTCCAATGCCTTTAGGACTTCTTTCTTCCATTGGCTTCAAATGAAAGTAAACATAAAGATTTTTCTATTCTTTATGGAAATCCATCTGTTCCTGTTTCTCTTTTTGTGTGATTTTGAACTATTGCATCTGTTTTTCCTTGCTCCTTTCCAGTATGTCATTGCTCTTGTTTCCTGTTGCATTTCATTTCTTCCTCTCTTCTTCTAAATCACTCACCCGAGTTTTTAATGATCTAATTTTCCAAATCAACCAAATACCTAACACCGTTGGGAATTCCTGTCATTTTGCCTGAAAGCATTCCTCTCCTTGGCACCCATTCAGTGACTTGTAATAAACCCACAGCGCCTGAAACAAAGGTTACATTGCTTCCCTGCGGTCTCTGCTCAGTCTTTGGTACCTTGGCAGGATTCACTACTAGCAGCAAATACATTTCTGGTTGCAACTTCTCAAATTTAGCTCCTGGAACACCACCTGGAGAATTGTTACATTTGAATTTGCCAGCTATTAGAAAGGCAACTGTTAGAGCTGCTCTGGGTTTTTCCTTCTATTGGTACAGCTGATTGACTCTCTTCTACACTGAGTTCCCTACAAACAAATCTGGGACAGCTCTTGGTTGTCTGTGTTAGTTGAAGGTGGGGACTGTTCCACATGAAGCCAATAACACTGTTAATCCAAGCTCTGTGTGAGCTCCTGTAAAAGATCAGGAGAGGGGGACTGAGCAGGGAAGGGCACATGGCAAAATTGACTGGAGAGCTTATGGACACCTTGAACTTAGTGTCAGCCTAAAACACCCCAGCAGGTCCCTGTGCTGGAGGTTCTGGGGCTCTCTGGGCTGTCTGGTACAGCAGAGCCACCTGAGCCCAGACCAAACACCTGAGGGCACTTGAGTTACTTTGGGCTGCAGAGGTGAACGTGGTCTTATGGTGACTTGATGCTCTCAAAAGAGAGAAAGGTGAATATCTCATCTCACAGGCCTTTTAAAAATGCCAGCTTTTGCAGTAGCAAACCTGTGTCTCCTGCAGGAAAGAAAAGGGCTGGGTGGCTCCTGTAGCTCATGGCCATGCTGCCAAGGGCTCAGGCTGGAGGAAACAGCTTTGGGCTGACCAAAGCTATAAAAACAACATTTCAGTGGGGTGGACTGCTCCAGGTCCATGCTCAAACACTTTTTGAGGCAATATAGGGCGAGGATTTAATCTGAAAACAAGCTCATGTTTATGAATGAGAACAAGGTATTTTTTCCTCCTGTTTGAAGGATGATTGATGTTGGAGTGATTGTTTGTGACCATGATGTACTGCTCTGCCTGCCAGCTTGCTGCTGACTCCTGTGACACTTGCCTTGCATTTACAGACAGCTTGGCACTGGGGATAGCCCAGATCACCTACCAAATATCTCTCTAATGAGAAGTGTCCCATGATGGAAAAACAACAACAACAACAAAAAAACTTATTGGAGTTTTAGAATGCTAGCTGTTGAGAGACTTCTTATTTTAAAATGTTTGAATTATGTTGTAATGGTTTAAGTTTTACACCATGTTCAAGGTGAAAACTTTTCTATTTGATGTGACTGTGCCATCTCTCATGGCACTGCTGTTAATATGTTGCTGTTGACTTTCAGTGAAAAAATAACAGTTTTGTATTCATCTCCTCTACCTTAAAATGTGGTGTCATCATAATCCACTTTTACATGGCAAAAGTTAGAATTTCAGTTACACAGGGTTAAAACATGGTTGGAAGAATTGTTGGAATAAGGCAAAAGTTAAGATGGTCATTCATCCAGAACTCCAGCCAGACTCTAAATGAGCCATTCTTTATCTCTGTGTAGTTCAGATCACTGTTCTCCCTTTCCCCTTGTTTAGCTTTGTGTGCTCTCATCTGAGACTGAAATAAGAAGACCTAAATTCTGAAAAGATACATGTAGCTCTTTTTCAGAGACTCAATAGAACTGGAATAGTTAGGAGTATGTTTTGGGCACTTATCCAAGCCCAAACAAATCTCTACATAGTCTGAGGAACAAGAACTGAATTGCTATTACAGAAACTGCTTTCACAGGTGAAAAAGAAAACAGCCAGCAAGTGAGATAGGCAGAGTAAAACAATTCTGCCTTCCCTAGCTGAATAACAAATAAGTTTTTTCAGCCTCTAGTTTTTTTCCTTTCCACTTCACCTGTAAAAGCTGTGTGTTTGGGAGCAATATATTTTAACTCGACTTAGGAAAAAAAAAAGTTAAGAAATATCAGATCATGCAAGGCAGTCCACACAGCAGTAGGGCAGAGAATGGAGCTTAATTTGCTGTTCAAAGCAATTCTACAAGCCAGGTCCTGATCTGGAAACTTAATTCATTTTGTTGTATGCACAAGCAACCTGAAATGTTTCTTTACCCCAAGTCTGTATATTCTGTACAATCATGTACTCTTGGAGTGAATGACTTTTGATGTGCCCACACATCCCATAATTCATTTAGAATTCTCTGCTCTCATTAATATTCTAGGTTAAACACCATGAACTTGGTCAAAGTAAGTTGTTTCAAATATTTAAACACAAATGTATAGAAAACAGTCGGCAGTTCTTACCACCCTTCCCCTTTTGTTATTGATGACTCTCTTGAACTCATCCAGTCTCTTCAGGGAGCATTTCCTCATCTTAGTAGAAAGACCCTGGCTGCTACCTAACTTGAATGGAGAATTTTATAATTTGTGTCAGGAGAGAAAATCTGTCTCTGTGACGTGCAAAACCATGTATAGGAAACCTCTAGGAGACATTTCTGTTGAAAAGCTGTTTGCTGACACTATGGAGAGCCAGAGAATCGATGTGTGCAGTGGTCGTTGCTCCCAAAATACTCCTCCTCCTCTCAGGAGAGGCTCTTCCCTGTGGGCTGCTACCTGAGCAGAGGGGAAAGCAGGATCCCTCTTCTTTGGCCTCAAATTTGCATGGTTTTTGTGTAAGTGCCACATACCACACCTTTAGTCTGCAGCTTTAAATTTGCCATGTTAATGTTAAAGACATAATCATGAGGTTTCCACTTTGTGAGAGGGGAGAATTGTTTCAGATTAATTTCCTCTGCCACTGGCTCTTCTATGTGGACACTCAGACTATGCAGGAAGAAAAATCTCAGGGTAGTCAGTCTGCTGTTGATGGTTAAAGAGGCCTGGAAACATCATAAAGGTCAAAAATATCGTAGCTATAAAATGAAGTTTTTAAAGTTGGAGTGCAATTTATGGAAGAGGACTGCATGAATTGGCACTGGAACCATTCTTTTCCATTATTTCTCTAAATGACTTCTTTAGTAGTGTTGAAATCAAGATAATCAAGTTTGAAAATTAATGGGAAGGAACAGCAAATAATTAGGAACAATGCTATCAAGTAGGTAACTGCTCTGACTGCTGGCATACCTGATTCTGTAGCTGCAGTGAATGTGACTATAGAATGAAAATAGGAATGGATTATTTTCCATTCAGCTCCCCACCACCACCCTCATTCTCAAACTATTAAAGTGCTGGATTTTTTTTGTTTTATTTGTTTATTTTATTATTGAGTGATACTTAGAGAAGGGAGCAAAGACTTATGGTGATTGTTTTTGGTGAAGCTTATGATGTTAGTCTTTCTTTGTGGGCTAGATGTAACCAGCTATCACGCTGTATAGCCCTTTCCTGTTTCAGAGAATCCTGAAGGTCAGGTGCCCATTCCTAATGGACTATCAAATTAATACTGACTTTTTAGCACAGTTGTCTTTTGCTTTTTTTGTTGTCATTGGGATTTTTTTGTTTGGGAAAAACAAAAACACTGATGTGAGAAACTTTGGGAAGTTGTATGGGGTTTATAGCTTTGTAGTCTTGAATATATGTCCCACACTGGATCAAGTGTCCTGTGTCTGTGAACCACGAAGCAATTTTTTTTTCCACTTATTTTTCAGTTTTTCAAGTGTTGTTTCTATCTTGGGCCGCTGTCTTCAATTGTGCTGCTATTTTTAAACTTTGTTAGAAACACTCTCACTCCAATTGGATTATTAATCTAAATGGCAACCGCCTGGGAGACTTTTCAGCCTTTTGAGTGCTTTGAAGGGAGCTCTTTCATGGCTCTTTGTATCCCTCACAGCACACAAATTGCAGTGCAGCCTGCTGCAAGTTGTGTGTAATACTGGCCTGTGATCTAAATTGGCTCAAGAATGCAGTGAGGATTCACAGGCAGGGCAGGGGAGCCTGAGAGAAATCTCCATGCCTGTGCATTGTGTTGTGCTGTGGCTGCAGTGCAGTGTCTCCCAACAGGCTCTGTCACCCTTGCTGGGGACACTGAAAAGTGCCAGCCCCACTCATTTCCACAGGACAAACCAGGGACACACATGAATGCAGCAGAGCTAGACTGAGCTTGCAGCAAATTCTGGATCTGCTTGTTCCCATCTTAACTTTAGTTCTTCAAATAACTTAATAATTTTTTATGCTGATGATGCTGCTTTCTTTATCACCATAAATCATTGTTTTATGCTGATGACACTGTATTCCTCTATCACCATTAATCATCTATAATGCTTGAGCAGGAAATGTTAATGAAGAATACAATTTATTAAATGTCACCCAGTGGGTGGGCTAAAAGGTGGATTAACTGCAAACCTTATTATAAACAGGGCCAAACTAAAGTAATGACCCAAACAGACTCATAGATCAGCTGTGGGAGGTGCTGGAAGAGGTGAGCAGGACATGGTCAGTGCCTGGGCCAGCAAGGAAGGGTTCTGCAGGGTGGGACAGCACTTGGGGAAGGCAGGGACAGCCCAGCAGAGAGGGGAGCAGTTCTCTGGAAAGCAAGAGGGTTCCTGGCTGTGTGCAGAGTGCTTCAGAAAGTGCCAGCTTCCCACCTGGCACTGCTCTTTGGAAAGCCATGGCACGCACAGACAGGAATTGAAATTTAACTCTGCTCCCCCTAAGGCTCCCCTGCTCTTTGGAAGCACAGGATACCCTCTGATATTTCCCTTGTCTGGTCACAGAATCACCAACTCTTGCAAATCAGGGACAGGAACTTGAATGGCAGAAAGACTGGCAAAACAAATGGCTCAAGCCATAACTATTACTTAGAGAATGTTTAAAACCTTAATTCAGCTCAATCTTTGATTGGCTAGTTTGTCTCTGCTATAAACTTTAAAGATCATGTTAGTTACCTGTCATTTTAGAGATTGCTTCTATACCCTGTCCACTTGTAGGCTGCCTGCTCCCAGAAGGCACAGAATTCTTTTTCGATTTTTAATTTTTGCCACATTTTGATTATGGCAATATTATATGGGGTCAGTGCTCAGTCAACTGTTAAATAAATTGCAAATTCTACAAAACACAGCCAGCAGAGTCATTACTAACTGTAATGCTGAAACTTCAAGCAAAATTACATCTGGCTACAATGCTATTCAGATGCATAAATTATACAGCCTCTGATTATCTTAAGGAAAATTCAGCTATTAAACTTATTTTATGGGCACAAAACAAGGGGAACTGCCAAAAGGAATCTGTGCATCCTAAAAGTCATGAGAAGAAAAATAATTGGCAAACCTTTTCCGCCTGCAGTTTTATGGAATGTTCTTTTTCCCTCCTGATGTTCAATCAGCCTCCACCACTGGCACAGATGAAATCATACAGTGTCAGAACTGCCGGGGAAATGCAGCCTGTGTAGCTTTGGAACAGCAGGTGGGTCAAACATTTCAAATCTGACCCCAAACATCCCCCATCTTTGCATGGGGACCTAGGGGGTGAATCTCCAGGGGAGAAAATTGTAATTCAATGCGGAAAAAACATAAGGATGCTTGCTGGTGGGGTGTTGAGTGTGCTGCAGAGCTCCTTCTGAAATCTTTCCAGCTGCCCTGGAGCACACGAGGGGTCAGCCCTCTTCATATGCCAGCAGGTCACTGATGCCTGACTCTTGTCTGGGAGTGGGGAAGGGTGAAGAGCACAGAGCCTGGAGTCGCTGACAGCACAACAACCCAAATGGCATCAGGTCTCACACCACAGCTGTGCCACAAACCCCTCAGACTCAGGGAGGTGGCATATTGCTTTGTCCTTGTTCTCCCACCCCCAATTTTATTTCAGTATTGCCAGTGTTAAATTCAGAGTTACCTCTGAGGAATAGCAAGTACATTGCTTAAAACAGTCCTGTCACCAGATTTCCTGAGTTGCTTCAATGTGCTTTAAACCATTCTTATATTTGACAAGTAATTGCCAAAATAGGTTATATGCCACTGACCTTTATCAAAGTCTGATTTTTTCCAATCCTTGTCTCACAGTTCCGTCCTGTAAAGACATTCAGGGAAGATAATTGCTCCCTAAACTAATTGCCTTCTCTGCTGTTCTTTTCTGGACTTCTGCAAGACAGGAGGAAATTTTGCTATTATTTGTTCTTTGAACAGGTCTGGGCTCCTCAGACCGGAGATGGGGAAAGTACCCCAGTTCTGTTTTCATTTCCTTCCTTCCTTCTTGTAACAAGAATTATGATTCTGGAGCATTGCTGCCTTCTTCTTGGAGTATTTCTATGCAGAATTTGTGGAGGAAATAATAATTTTATAGTCTAGTATGTGGTGTTATATCAAATATAAATATGTCTAACAGGAGTAATGGCTGTATGAGCACACGAGGAAGCACTGCATTTCTGTTCCTAACATTATGCAACCTGATTTGGGATTTTTCCTCACTGGTTAATCATAACTATTCAGTATTTCAACATATATTGATCTTTGAGACAAATTTGGTCTATGAGGGAGGGAAGATTAGTCTTGTTTTAACAAAGCTCTTCTGTTTAATTCAGCTCTATGGTAGGCTGTGAGTGATACACTTGGTGGCTGGTGCAGTTTTAGCCAAGCCAGGAGCTACTCCTTGGCTGAGGGATGTTGATAGCTACTAAATATGAACAAAATTATTAATGGCATGAAGCATACCACAGTTTCATGGAAATGTTTGGTGTCAGGACAGAGAATTCCCATGGTGTTGCAAAAGGAGTTGATTTTTTTAACACTTCACTATTGCAGCTCTGTCTGCCCTGTGAGTGTGGTTCTGAGCGTGCAGTGTGGCAGGAAAAAGAAGAATATAATTCTCTGAAAATAGCAGTATGCTGAGGAAAAAAGTCAAGAAGAAAACTTTCCATTCTTGACAGAGGGAGAATGTCCCATGTACAAACATTAAAACAAAAATAAGGAGGACCACATCTTGTAACTGCAAGATTCCTCAGCCACTTCACCTCACTCTTTCTGAGGGTTTCTTCATTCCCTTTGAAAGACATTCAGTATACTGCATTTCTTCTGAGCTTTATTTACTCCTTTTCCAGTATTAAGCTAAAATTATTCCACAAAGATAGCTCCTGGCCTAGTGTTTTGTACTACTATGTCTGATCACCTTGCCAATTAGAGATTCTGGAGTTAGTAGAGTTACACTGCAGACTTGCACTCTGTGTGTCTGAATGTGAATTGCAATCTTTTAGGAAAAAATCAACATTTTGAAATTAGGAAGCTATTTAGAAGCACAGATATGTTTGGGGTTTTTAAAAATGCAGTTAAAATGCATAAACATCTTCTGTGTATTTCCTATGGTTTCCTATCTTCAGTACTGTGACGTTTAAAAGAAAATTGGAAAAATTATTTCTTTCAATTGAGAGATTTTAGAACAAAAAACCAAAAGCAACTATTGCAAATTCTGTAAGCAGTGGATTATAAATTCAATTTTATTTACTCCCCCTTCTGGTTGTGGTTTTAAGGAATGCATACACATGGAAAGCAGTTCTAAGATTGTCAATTTGTTATTTGAAAGTGTTTTAACATCTATTTCTAACTGTGAAATGTGTCAGCTAGGGAGCATATAATTTCTTCTATTAAGATGCTATGTGTATATAATTTAAAATAACATTGCAAGCAGATATGCCAGTGTTGTGGTGTTTTTCATTTCAAGCAGCTTAAAAAGAGAACAATTTCTGTTTGCTTGGGATTGCAGTCTGGTAGTCCTCCTCACACAGAGCAATGGTTTATTACTTAAATGTTCCTGCCCAGATCAATGTGTTTACTGAAGGCACCAAGTGTGGGTCAGACAAGCAAAGTCACAGGGCCAGCACACTAAAGGCTTATTAGCAATGTCAGGTCACTAAACAATGCAGTCAGAAATGCTTTTATTGTAAAATGCCACTTTCACAAGAAATGCAAGGAAATTCCACTGGTGTAACACGAGATGCAAGAGCATAAAATAATTGAGTTTTGTAAAGCAAATTAAGTCTTCCATCTGTGTACACAGAGATGGATTTCAGGATGAAGCCTTGGCACTACAGTGATTTTTATTTTTTTCTGGGGGGAGCTGTGGACTAGTCCATCCTGGCTGCAGACATTGATTTGTTTCAGATCTGCTCTGCCTGTGTGAGCGCTCCTGCGTCCTTGCAGGTGTGGGAATGACTTGGCCACAGCTGTGGATTGGGCCCAGGGAAGCCTCACTTTTTAGAGACTTGCATGATTAAAAGTGTGCTGTTTGATCCATTAGGGAAGCCGCCGTCAGTCTGGGAGTGCCAGCGATGCTGAGGAGTTTATATGTTCTGAGTGCCCAATAAACATCATCCACTTCACTTACAGACTGCAGCAGTTTCAGATGCCTGGTTGCTTTCCCAGATTTTGTTGCCTTTCTAATTAAATCAGACTTGGGGATTTGAAATTGAATTGGTGTGAAATACACAATAAAAGTCTGTAAGTAGTTTAAGGCTGGCAAGGCCTGGGCATGTATTTAACTAGCATGGGAAGTCAGAGGAACCTGACTACAAGACTCTGCAAACAGTTCTAATGCTGTTCTCTATCACTCTGTATTCTGTAAATGACAGTTGTTCTGAAGTGGGATATGACTTCCCTTCCTGTAGTGCTGCATGAAATGAGATGACAGCAGCATCACATCCTCAAATTTAACTACCATCATCAGCATTGAGAAGGAAAAATTGCATGGCCCATAAAAGCATCCTAAAGATGGTTGCTTTAGGACAAAAGATGACAGTTGGAAAGCAAACTGTTCTCCTAAGGAATATAAACCATGTATTCAAAAATAGGAGTAAGAGGTACTTTTGGATAGTAGCACTACTTTGTGCTTGTTTCAGAATGAGCAATAAATGGAAACTGCAGATCAAATCTACCAACTATATTGACATTGTGGCTGTGTGTTAAATGGAAGGAAGACAGGCCTTCCAGGTTTTCCAGAAAGAATAACTGAGGAAGTAAATTATGTGACAACAATATCACTTAGGAAAGGATAAAGATGAACATCTCTGATCACAGTGTAAGAGATGTGACATGGTGAAAATGGCAGCTATAAACCAAAGAGGTCTAAGGAGGGCAAGCTGTGTTTCAGATAAGTGTGAAACAAGGGCTACTTGCAGTGTGAGGAGAACGAGACACTGTGAAGAGCTGCTGACTTGGGCAGAGGGGCAGAACTGTTGAACAAATAAGTAGATGAAACCTTCTCTGTCTTACAGTTAAAATTACTTCTTTGTGAGCTTCGTGCAGCTTTTAAAAGATGTGCAGGTGCCCATTGTTTAGAAAAATTTTCACAATGCCAAAATTCATGTGGGGGCTTCTTAAATATTGCCATTTTGCAATGCTTCATTTCAAGGCCTTAAAATTCCAATATAACTAGACAAGCCATTGCTGTGACACATGACAAAGCTGGCATTCCCAAACAACATAATTTTGTATGCATTTAATTAAAATACATATACTGTTTGCACATTGGGCTGAAATCAAAACAGTGCCCACACATTCATCAGAAAATGAAGCATGGCAGTGGTTAGAGCACAAGAAAATAGGTTCTGGCTGTGGCAGTGCAGCCTGTATCAGTGCAATGCAGGGGCTAATGCATATGCTTAATGCAGAACAGCTTTAAAGATTGCTGGGGTGTCGAATTCAGACCACCTTCCTATCCTTTTGAAAGCATTTTTTCCTATTTCATACCCTCGTAATCCTTTTAAATATGTATAGATTGTGCTCAAGTTATAAGGTAGAATGATTTTTACATGTATAAAAATATGTTGACTAGTGCCTAAATGCTGGACTCCATGGCTGTCAGTGCCTATTGTATATAATTTTCCCAGACAGACAGCTAGCCTTAGGCTGTGAAGGTAGGAGCTCTGTGTCAGAAAGACTTCGACAAAAGATATATAGCTTTTAATTTGCCCATGGAACAGAGGGAGCAGATTTATGACCTAAAATACGAGGCTGAGAATTGGCTGTATACTTTCAGCTAATGGGTGTAGAAATGAGGAGATTCACAATGGCTACTTCATGCACAGGCTGCCTTTTTTGCATGTTGAATAAACAGTCCAAAAAAATTTACAGGGCTATAATTTAAAACAAAAATAAGGCAAGTGGTAGATCCATGAATACATTTTATTTCTTCTCTCTCTCTTCTTGTTTTTACAGTATCTTGTAAAACTGTAATTCTAGCCTGCTTTACCTGATTACTTTGTTTTCATGCGTATCAGGCTAGATTATTAGCATGTGTTTATTGGCTGGTTTTCATTAAGGGCCTTTGTAGACATTAAAGAGGCTCACAAAATTGTGGAACTCTCAATACCACTTCCACAGGTATTAAAAAATCCTGTCAACTTTACCTGAATGAAGTTGCACTGATTTATGCTGGCTGAGGATTTGGCTTGCAGAATTGATCTTGGATTGTAAGAGAGCAACTCTGACGGTGTCCTCTGTTCTTAACTCCTTTGACAAAGATAGCTTTAGAAAACCATTTTGATTTTGTGGATTTATCCTTTGTCCTGGCTGTCAGAAGACATAGCACTTTAAGATCAAAGGGGAAGAGATTTGAAGATTAAACATCTTTGAACTGAAAATGTCCTGCAGCCCCATAAATTCCAGCAGAGATCACTAAATCCAGAGTGCAATCATCAGCTGATTTGTATTAATGATGCACTGATCGAAACCTTGGACATGCTGTGAACTCTGTCCCTCTACAAAAGTGATGGATTCCTGTCAGGGATCCCCTCCAGGGATCCTGGAGGTCCTGGCCCAGCCTTGCTGAGGCTCCTCATGCTGCTGTGCACAAGCACAGGATGCCCTTTCAGCGAGAGGGATCCCAGTGGCACAGAGCTCCCTACTCACAGGAGTCCCACGGTGACACTGATCTCATCACTGGGGCTGGAGGAAGTGGGTGCCAAGGACAGGGATCTGTTGTTGGGTGTAGCCAGGAAGGTTCATGAATGAGACACGGCTGCATTAGCCCTTAAGCAACCTGGTCTAGAGGCAGGTGTCCCTGCAGGGCTGCTGGGACTAAAGAGTCTTTGAGGGGCTAAAAGGTGTTAAAGGTCCCTTCCCTGTCATTTCATTATTCTATGATCTGCAGTGACAAGGACCAACCAACCATAGCTCATAATTCCTATTGAGGCCTTGTTCTCTGCCCTTTTATCTTTGCTTGTTAAAGACATTGAGGGATGGAGACTCTACCTCACCTCAAGAATTTCCAGAGGTTAATAATCCTAACAGTTCAAAATTGTTTATGTTTTGCTAATCAGCTTTCACCAGCTGAATCTCAATATGATGTATCCTGTTCAAGTGCCCTCCACCAAAGCTATAGCTGCCAGCTGAAAGCAGTCCTGGACAGTAGTGATGGATGTTTGGAAGCAGTTCTTAGGAATAACTACTGTAAGGGAGCATCTGCAAAAGGCAGACACACAATGACTTGCCTTATTCCTTTAATTCTTCAAAGATTTAAAAACATGAAAACAATGGACTAGGAAAAAAAAACCCTCTGGAAGGATTATTCTGCTATAATCCCTATTTATTCTTTTGTTTCTCCATGTAATATTAGTATTTGCATGCTAATTAGTGATTAGAACTGAATTTTTTGGAAGAAATTATTTTTTCTCATGACACTTATTTTGGGAGGTACACTTTCTACTACATTTATTTTTTATAGATAAGCAATCTACTTAAGCCTACATGCCAGAGGATAACATAAAGATGTTATTTGAAAATAAATTACTGCCTCAAGTAGCTTCTGTAGTGTATTTGCAAAATGCCAGTTCTAGAAGGGCAGTGGAATTATTAACTTAAGATAAATGGCTAGAGATGATATAATTATGAATGCTGTGAGAAGACCCTGTCAGAAGAAAGATATAGATTGAATTTTTTTTTTGCTTTGTTAGCATAATCCATATGAAAAAAAGAATTGAGACATCAGAATGACAATGATTCATACTTTCTGTGACTTTCAATGATTTGATTTTTTTTTATTTTTTTAATTTTCTTACCAAGAGAGGCTTGGATATTCTTTCTAATTCACTAGATTTTAACAAATGCTGCATTTGCTGAACTGCAGAACTGAACTACATTTTCTGAATTGAAAACAAAAATTAAAAAATGGTTCTTCCTGCATTTAAAAGTGTGACAACCCTTGAGCAAATAGCAACTTTCCAGTGAAATCATATTGAGATTTTGATCAAGTAAAAATTAAAATCCTAGCACCTGGGATAATGAAGCACAACTATGTAAAATATATTTAAAGAGCCTGGAGGTCAGGTTTGGTGGCATTGCCCCATGTGGTTTTAAACAGTAGACACTTTAAGACTGTAAGCCAGATGGTTTTGAAATTACTGCATAAAATCCCTCTGACTTTGGCTAATTTGTAGTGATGGTTTCTAGAGACCAATTTCCTTGTTCAGATGGAAATTTTCTAAACTGTCTTTTAAAGTTAGCATTTTATTTTTTTGTTGCTGTCTTCATATTCTGGCAGTTTCTAAATAGTGAGCTCATGAGTCAGGGCCAGAGATGGCAGGTTCCTGAGAGTGAAGGAGAAAGAAGTTTGTTTCTGTTGCAAAGATTTAATAGACTAAACACTCTACATGAAAAACGGTGGCATTTAAGTCAAACGCCTCTTATTTCTCTCCAGCTTGTTCTCTATTCTGCATTTAAGCATTGAATGATTGCAAAGAAATATAACTGTGCATTTTGGGAAAGCTTTTATTCTTGCTTTTTGATTGTTGTTGTGCATTCAGAGCTCTCCCACTGATCCTTATTTCATTAGTAGGCATAAAAGTTGTCCAGGGCCCAAAGAAACATTAAAACATGTAGCTGTTACTACTCTCAGGAGACAGATAAATGTCAATGTCAGTCAGTGATGAAATATGCAAAAGATTTCTTGCATGTGCTAGAAAATGGATGTTACAATTAATTAAAAAAGAGGAAATCTTATAGATGGAACAGAATAACAGTGTACTGAGATCACATCAAACTCAGAAATTAACAAAGTAATTTTTAGGAGCCTCTCAGACTGTAATGAAAAGTCTGTGTAAAATTAGCACTAATCAATGAGCATCTGCGTGCTCAGTACAGCTAAAATCTGTATGGTCTAAATGGTCCAGCAAACCTGTGTGGCTCTATGAACCTTGCCCATGGCACCCTAGTTCCATCAATGGGTTTTTTGGGGTTTTTTTTGTATTTTTTTGCCATCTGCACACGCTCTGTAAGTTCTGCCTTTGGCCCTGGTGGCACACAGGCAGTTTTGGGGACCGGGACTTCTGCTCCTGAGGACTGACAGAGAGGAGCTCAGGTGGCTCCCTGTGCCAGCCATGCCCCAGAGAACAGAGGTGCTTCTGGCACAGCACCTTGAGCCACTACGAGGCACTAATGCACGCAGGTGATGCCTCAGGATTTGAGCTTTTATATTTTTCATTTGTCTGTAATCCTGCAATTCTTAAGTAGATAGCTCTCAACTCCATATAGAGTGTCAGCTCCTGTTTTCCCACTTTGGTCAGACACCACAATTCCTCTCCAGGCCAGGGACTCAGGGACCCCTCACTGTCTCAGGCCTTGAGAGATGGAAACAAAAGTGAGTTGGGGAGAGCAAACTTGGGGTAAATGACTTCATTACCTGAAGCTGTAATTTAAAAATTAACCTCCAATACACAAATGGACCAAACTTGTAAAAAAGTATGAAAAGCTGTGGCGCTGTTGTCCATTTCTGGGTGTAGCCCCTGAGGGGGCTTCATCTGCCCTAAATGTACCTGAAGAACCTTCAATAAATAGCACTGCTTTTTATTCCCATGAATTTTGTCTGGCCTCTGTTTTTAGGTAGCCCCAAAACACATCACAGGAGCAATCCCTTTGGTCCCTACACAGCCCCTGGGGAAGCTGCCACCAGAGACATCTGGTCCCTGGTGAGTGCCCCACTCCCTTCCCAGTGGCTGTGGCAGCCCAGGGTTTCTGCTTTCTGATGACACCTACAGCTCTTAAGGGAAAAGGAACAGACCTTCAGACCTTCCTTTCTTTGGGGAAAAAACTGCTTTTACTGCACTGCAGCTATTCAGCTATCACCATATACGTATGTTCTTCCACTCTGTCAGAAGAGAGAAAATTTTCTAGGATTTATTTAAGAGCCCTTGAAAATCCTTAGGAAAATGAATGAGCAATTTCCATCCCAGTGGGACAGGAGTTTTCATTGGAATTGGCAGATTCTAAACATAAATACACACAGGGACACCCAGAGTGACTCTTTGGAGTCTGGTGTGTCAGGATGGTGGAGGGGAATAAAGATTTGCTTACTCTTACTGCTGCATCCATTTCCTTCCCATTCAGGAAATGCTGGCATGGCCCCTCTGTGCCATTCTGTCGAGAGGCAAGAAAACGTTTTTAATAGCACTGTCACTTTTCAACCAATCCAGTGACAGACACGAGTGAATAATATAAATTCTCTAGCCATTCCTTGGCATTTATTTCAATGTAAGTGTATTTTTTTTTTCAAGTAGAAAACCCAATAGTAATTTATCAAGAGACAAATCATTTTTTCTGGGCAGTGGAGTCTGCAAAATCCCCGTTTTTAAAGCACTAAATCTCCCTCCTTTGACAGGAGTAAGAAAGCATTAAAAGCTTTGATTTAGCTGGATCATACAAAATAGTTTCTCATAATTATCCTTTTGGATGATATATGCTTGTCTTTTTTCCCCTTCTTATTAAACCTGAGGTTTCCATTTTTCATCCAGCTGTATTACTAAATTAAATTGCCTTTTGTTGTATTCAAGTTAAGCCCTTTGCCCAAAGCCTTCCTTGTTCAGGGAAATAACATTTACCCAACGTGCTCCCTGTTTTGCTGTTTAAATTTACTGTTTGCAATTGTTTGGTTTGCTAAGCAATTGGAGGTTATTGTTTGTTTTAATAGGAATAATGAATCAGTGGGATTTAGTGCTGTATCTTAGAGTACAGTATCTGGGGCAAGGGAAGGGGGAAAAGCTCCCAAGGAATTCTTATTTTGAATTGAAATGTAAATTGCCAAAATGACAGAAAAAGGTTCTTGCATGTCCAGCTTTAGAAACTTTTCATTTTTATTGCTGCATGAAAAGGAACTCCAGTTAGCTATAGAAGAATTCCATGGGGAATATAGTCACGCTCATTGACAAAATAATAGAAAACAGTTCAACATGGCACCTTTCATGGATATGTCACTTCTGAAAGTCTTTTTCAACTTCCATGACACAAGGATGGGTGAGAGAATGTGCAGCAGTGGCTGGAGAGAGAAAACCCTGAGGGACAGGGGAAACACACACTTGTGTAAATGTAGAGCCCCCAAAAAACAATTAAGGCCCAGGCAAGTGGTGCACTGAAGGAGATTGTCAAAGCAGATCTTAGGCACTCTGAGCATGCAGATACAGGCAGCAGAGCTGGGTCACACATTTATGCATTTGCAAGGTTTTACTGAAGTGGAATGGGAAATAAATGGGAAGGGAAGACTGGAGAACTTTGAGGAGTGCCACAAGATTTGTGGGGTGTGTGAATGTGGAGCATGAGTTTTGGCTTGTTGAACAGGAAGTTATAGTTGTGGTGGCCTCTGTCAGCCCTGAAAATCTATGAATGTGGGATTTCCAAGAAAGCTTTGAAAATTTCTTATAAAAGGCTCTTTTTGCCCTTTGTATCCTTCATAATAAATTGAAAAGACAGTCATTTAGAGAGAGGCTTTTTCTTCTCTACAATATACTCTCATTTTTTTCCCTGGTTTTCATTTAAACCCTGGTGCTATTAACAGATGCTGATATACCTTCTTGTCTTGGTAGTTTAAGGTACAGCATTACTTTGGTGCTGAACTGATCTTATTAATTATTTCTTTAATTAATAATCCATTGTATATTGTCTTTTAATCTTTTTCTTCCCCTGCAGTGCTTCCTATAAAATGCCTTGGAAGGGAATGCAAGACTTTGTAATAAAACATTGCAGGAATCATTGGGACTCCTGTATAAGTTAGCTAGCAGCTTTTCTGCACCATTTCTAATTTTTCTGTGATTTTAGTATTAATTTCGTGGAAGTATCACAAAGATGGAGCTCCACCTCTGGGCAGCTAAATATTGTAAAATGCTTCTTAGGGCTTATAAGGAAAATATAGACTTGTGAGTCAGGGAAAGATGAGAATTTCATAACACAGCATTTTCGTTTTCATGCTTTGAAGTCACAAACTATTTTTTTTCCTTCTCCCCCCTCCCCCCCCCTCAGGCTTTACAGATAATTTCGACCTTAATGTTGATAATAATTAGAAAAGTGTGGGCACTGAATTTGTTTTAGGATTGCTGCCAGGACTGTGTGGATATTTGATGTGATCGAGGTGCACACATTGTTACAGGTAGTGAATGCTAAAATTTATCTCATCCACTCTTTCCTTTTTCTAGGGCTTTGGACCATAAAACTCTTGCACATGCTTTCCCAAGTTAACATTCTTTGGCCTTTCTTTCTGGGAAAAAAACCCACAAAAACACCCCAGCTCAAATATTACCAAAATGGAATTTGCCAGTGCTGCTCTAGACATATGCTCCTGCACTACTGATTACTTCCTGTTACAAGATTAATCAAATATTAATAAACTAATAATGAGTGCTAGATCTACATAACTGTCAAGTTTTCTTCTCATTGAATTATCTCTGGATCTGCCTGACAGCCCAAAGTTGGTTATTAGTTTCTGAGTATTCTGAAATATCAGCAAAAAGGCAGTATGAAAGTAACAGTTTTTCTTATTGAAGTACACTGCATGAAACGTCTATCTGGTTTTCAGGCTCTTAAAATAAACACATTTTTGCTGGATTTGAGCTGGAATTTGCATCAGGCTTTCAGATGGGAAATTCTAACTTGTTTCTAAAAAGTACAGTGGTGATACTCCACAGCTCTTGTATGATTCTATTAATTAGGTGGTCTGGCTTCAATTTAGTCCTGTTAGTAAAAGCATTTAATTATTAATCAGAAATATGGGAAAAAACCTTACCCACTAGTTCTGCTAGAGTATTTTGCTAAGCTTCCCAAAGTGTCCTTCAGTTTGGAAAGGGAAAAGAAATTGGGTGAGGCAAGAGGGGTATGAGACCCTTTCATTGCATGTGTTGAGGTTCTCAGCATGCCAATGTGTTGTGGGCGAAAAAAAAACAGAGAGAAAAAAATCCCAAGTATCATCCCTGTTCCCCCCCGACCCCCCCCTCCAAAAAAAAAAAATCAAATCCAAAATAACAAATGTCTCCAGAGTCCCTTGAGTGAAGTCCTACAAATGTAGCAACATTTAGATTATACATATGCATGTGGTGGATTGAATAGTTGAGAATGTCAGGCGAAGACTGAAGACTGCCATACTCACTTTTATTTTTAATGTAATTATGCTCGTCTGTGTTTTGTTAGGGAGTATGTAAATTGATTCAAATTCAGACTTTTTAAAGTGCAGCTAAGAGATGACCAAAAATCAATTCCACACTCAGTAGAACTACAAGGCAATGCAGATATTTATTGTCATGAAAGCAATTTCTGGCTCCTTTGTATCCCCTAGGTATAAGTTAAGGGCTTCATTCATTGCCTGCTGGGATTTAAAGAGAGCCACAAATGTTTCTGTTATTCACTGGCCCTGTAATTTAAATAGAAAAATCACTATGCATTATCACTGCTTGGCAGTCCTTTATCTAATTATTCAAACCATTTCTTTTTTGTAACAGAGAAGGTTGAACTGATAAAAAAAAGGCAGGTCAAGTTGGAACTTCAAGGGAGAATAATAAAGTTATGTATTCTGGAGGCTCTTTATGCCAAAAGAGAGCTGAGTAGTGTGCAGGACAATTCAGAATATTACCACCCATTCTAGAGAGCCAGCAGCTGCCTCAGCTCCTGGCATCAGGAGCTGGTGGAAAGGGAATCCCAGGGTAGACTGAGACAAGAAAAGGCAAAGAAGGTACCTTGGATCCAGGGAGGGAGACAGCATTTCCCCATGTGTTGCCCCAGTGGCTGTGTGTTCTTGGAGGCTGTTTTATCAATGCAGTGTCATATGGCTTACCACAAATGTGGGGGATTTAGTTGTGTGTTCAAGTCATGTTCAAGCTTCTGATCTGTGTGAAGCTTCTCCAAAACAAGAGGTCTCTTCTTGGATGCTTTTCCAGGCAAAAGCTTCATGAGTGGTCACCCTTTACCTTTGGCACTCTCTGGCAGCTCTGGAAGGAACTCACCTTTCCACAGCACTGTGGTGCAAGCCTCATTTCCTTCTGGTAAATTAACTTTTTCCCCCTGTTATGGTCTGAAGAGGATATTCTCATAATGGACAGTGTTAAACAAGTCCCAGAGAAGTGTCCCTGTGCTGTTCTGTGGAGTGTGGTGAGTGACAGGGATCATCACTACTCCAGAGTCACTCAGAAGCAATCTGGAAACTTCAGTCAGATTAAAAAAAAATCCTCACTGCAACTACTGGTGCTTCCAAAGTGGCATGTGGGAAAACCAAACAGATGTTAGCAGTTGTAATTTTTGATGTTGGAATGGTAGCTTCAGCGTGTTGATTACCTTTTGATTCAGTCTTTCCAGAGTGTGACCAGACTTATGGCAACAAATATGAAAGGAGAGAAATTCTCAAGTTTATTCTGAAATCTGTTGTGAGGCTGATGAAAAGCTCATACATTGAGCCAGTTACTTTATATCTATATCTGTATATATATTGATATCTATATTTCAGTGTTAAGGTTTTCATTTAGTCAAACTTCTGAGGACATGCTTAAATACATTACTAATCCTAAAGCACTTAATTCTAAGTCTTGCTATAGAGAAAAGTGACTAAAGTCTGTTGAGTGCTTAAATGTTCTACTGATCCATTTGGGTTTAAAAATTGAGATTAAACTGCTGTTCTTGAGGTGTTTTGATGGTGGAGTCTCACTCCCTGCACCCCCACCTTCACAGGAGCATCCTCTCTCCAGGGCACTGTCCAGCCCTCCCAGGGTCTAGCTGAGGTGTTTTTTCCACCTAGTGCTGGAGATCTAAGTGAGTGAGCTGGTGTGGCATGGTTTGAGGATTTGTCATTTCAGTCCGAGCAAACGCCTCATAGTTAAACTTTGTTCAATTAATACTTTAGTAGAAAATTGTTTCTAGTATCTGCAGATGAGATAGCCAGAACCTACCCCCTTGGAGCTGCTCTGATATTCATTTCAGAGTCATTTAAGAATGCAGAAATCAAGAACAAGAACTGAATATTAACAGTTGTCAATTGACTGCCTTAGCCCATAGTTTTATTATTGAATTAAAAATGCTCTGGCAGGCACAACTGGCTCCACCAAATGCCAAAACGAGTTTTAAGATGAATACTAAAGACAGATGATGTAAGGAACATTCATTTGAAAAATAAAATCATACTCTTGTTAGAACTGATACAGACTGTAATGAAATATCAAGGCCAAGACTGAAAAGATGCTTTTTAAAAATAAATTCATATAAGATAGACTCATTTAAGAGTCTTTGATGGACATCAACTTCCATCAACTTCTCACAAACATGGCAAGGGTCTTAGGCAATCCATTCTTCCCATATGCATTGACTTGATTCCTCACTTTCATGGCTGACAGGAAGAAATGTTTTTTATTGACATTGTTGTGGGGGAACTCATCTGAATAGTAGTAATAATAGTAGTAGTAATAATAATAATAATAGTACCACTATCTGATAGCCAGCTAAACAGAGACAAAAACCACATTGTCTTTATAAGCACACTGAAATTCTAATAATGTGTGTATTTTTATACATACCTGCATACCTTGGAGGTGATTAAAGGGCATTTCCTTATTCAGAAACTCCCATTAAAACCAATGGGATTTTGATTATGCAAGTAATTATAGATGAAATTTTCATTAACAGAAAATAGGCTGTTATGTCTAGATTTCATTTCCTTTGTGTGCACTTTTGGTGATTTGTGTGCATCCACAAAGGAACTTTTCCTCCCAGACTCGTTAGAGGTGAGGCACAGGATGGATAACAGCAGGGGCTGCTGTGTGTCTCATTTCCAGCTGGGGCTTTTGTCTGGCTAAACAAGGGTTAAACTTGAGTCTGCAGTGTCAGTGCCTGAACGGCTGTTCTGGTCTAGAGGTCAGGGAGGAACTTTATCCTGTTCCTGTTAATAATTGCAACATGCATACAACAGAACCCTCTCTTCATCTCTCCCCTCTCAGAAGTTTCCCATTATCCATAATTTTTTTTGCATTCCTGCAGAGGCACAGGTACAGCCACTCCATCAGGCTGTGACTTCAGTTCTTTGGCAAAGGGCAGCTCTGTGGTAGTGAAGATGGATTCAGCCCATCTATTTTCCAAGTAAATTCTGGCTATCAAAGAACAGCTTTGCCATCTATCTACAGGGTAGATTTATCTATCTCAATTTCTGCTTTTCTCTTTTATAAGGAGCAGTATCTGAATCTGTCTGCTACGATTCCTCATCTGGTTCATTCTGTGGGGTCACCTTTAGCCAGGAAGTGTTTAATAAAACTGCAGTACTTAAAGCAATTATTTATTGTTTAACTCAGAGAGATTATCTGGGGCTTTGCTTAAGTAGCAGAATGTTCAGTGGCTCTCATAGGACACTTCAAGACTAAACACTGTCTCAGGAGGCATCCTTTGTGACAAGAAGTGTTGGTCTCCTAGGGTGAATCTTCACTGTGGAACAGGTATTTATTTATCTTTTCAGGTAGCTTAACAGAAGCATGCACTCAACTCATCAGATTCACCAGCATTCTGTAGAATGAGAGAATAGTCTCTCACATCTGAAATGAGGACAAGGTAGTCTAAAAAATCCTAATGAAATTTAAAAGTAAAAATCAACAAGACAATTTGTACTTGAATCCAAGTCAGTGTATTCCACTGTGTATATCCTGAAAATAGAAAACTTTTCATGTTGTTGATTCTGTTCTGAAGGTGCATATTCTTTCTCATCATTTTTCCCTTTTAATTTAATACTGATACCTAGGAGAAGGAAGGGAGCTAGGATTGTCTCTCTTAAAAAAATTATAGTGAATTCTGATGTTAAAAGAAGTGTCATAATTGTGATTATTTATTAGTAGACTTAAAAAATTCAAGAGGCTTTATTTGTATAAATACCAAGACATTTCCTGGATCCTGTTAGGTTTTGCTTGCATGATTGTTTACATAGACTGCAATTTTTAAAAGAAAATTCCTAAAAAATTTTAAAAATATTTAAAATATCAAGGTGCTTTACACCTATAGTCTTGTATTAACATTAAACAGACAAAAAGATCTGTACCTGATCTATTACCAATCCAGTGTTGTAAATTCAGGTAAATTTGACCAGTACATTACCCAAAGAGCCAAGTGTGGATGTGTAAAAGGCAGTGGCTGCTGGGCTCTCAGCCCTGGGCTGTAATTTCTGTCTTTCCTTGCTGCTAAGGCACTGCTTCCTGCAGAAGATCTTACTGAAGTACAAACAGAATTTTCATGCTGACTAGCAGAGCATTCGGATAATTTAAGTTATTCTCAATGCTGCTCATTTTGAGTTGCTCTCTGGCTCCTGATTTAAAGTCTCTCTGACTGCAAGTGAGGGCTGTTTGTTCCACAGTGTTGTACTTTATGGGGCAGGCACATCCAGCCAGGAGCACTTGGACCAGAGCATCTCTCAGACCTGCCCTCCACAGCAAATGGGAGCAGTCTCCTGGGGACAATCTTCAGGCTTTGTGGCCTTATAAGAGCCCCCAAGGACACTTGGGAATTTTTTGTATCTCACTGTATCTTCATATTTTCTCTGTAAAGCTGGATGCACACCAAGCTCCTCTATCCTGAATCTTTATGGGATAGGCTTATAATAAGGTGAGGGAGTTTCGACTGAGTTGCAATAATTGCAAGAGCCAAGTTGAAACCAGAGTTTGTGTAGTGTCTGATTTGCTTACCTTTCTTATCTATTTCAGCACAGGGAATATAAATTTTATACTCCTAACAAATGACCAAGACTGAAAGTATATTATAGTACTGTACTGGGTACAGCAGCCTGTGCATTCCTATTGTTAAAAAATGTGCTTTTAGGAGATTTTTCTGGAAACACAATAATTTGTTGTTGCTTTGTTTTCTTAATTTTTTTTGAGCTTTATTTTCAGACCATCCCACTTTTAAATGTGGATAAGGTCTCTCTTCTTTTATTGTAGAAATAAATTTGTTCCAGTTACCTTCTGTGCCTTTTTTGTCACTAAAGACCTGATCCCTCGATGTAGGACTTGTTTTATCTCTGTTTAATCAGTGTCTGATAGGAGGGGATGACAGATAATTAATGAACCCAAACTAACAGAAGTCACTGTGGCCTTGGGATTTTGAGCACCCTATAAAAATCAGTTCACAGCCACATGATGCAGTAAAATGGAGAACGTGTTTTTGGCCAGCAGAACTTTCTTCAGATTATATATCTCAGCAGTCAATATTGCAAGAGCTATGTACAGGTAATTGATAGTTTTAGACCTTACCAAAACTCATCCTGTTGGCCTTTTTATAGAAGGCTGGAGAATCCAGCTGCTCTGCACCTTGGCTAGTCCTATAACACACTGTCACTATTCTTGCCTCCAGCAAAGGCAAGTTGAAAGAAAGGTAGATCATCCATCCAGCCCATGGAACAGAAGAGAAATTGCAATGTGAATTTTACCTCTTCAGTAGATCTGTCTTCCTTCTGAACAAATCCAGTAAAGATGATGAAACAAAAGCCCTTCAGAATGGCCCCTGCTCAGTGGAATTAGAGCTAGTCAGCAATCAGTGTAGTGTGCATCCAGAAATGGAGGCAGCTTTTTACAGGGCCAGGCTATTTACAAATAAAGCCTGAAATGAGTTATGGGAGTCATTTCCTCATGTATAGAAGTGAATTTTATCACATCTCTCTCCAACTTTATGTCTTCTACTTTATCACTAGAGTTCCTGCTGGCTTATAGCCACTGTCCCATTTTAATAAAGAAAGGAGAGAAGGCCTAATCCAGAAAATGCTTGAAGCCCATATTTAATTTTAACGCTGCTGAAGAGTTGATGGCATTGGTGGAGATGTTCATGTTCACATAAAATGTTCCATGCATGTGTTTAAAGGCTTAGCTGGATTTTCCTAAAGGGGGTTGCTGAAGTCCTGTGCAAGTGTTTTGAGTCACACTTACAAACATAAATGAAGTTTCTCAGGGAGTTCAGACACCCTGGGTAAAATACAGCATGATTCTAATTTGTGACTTGAATTTGACAATATGTCCCAGAAAGGAGGTGATACTGCACAGGAGAACTCTGTTGCATGTTTTGCTGCAAAAATTGGGACATTTTGTTAAAGGTGGTGGAAGTAAAACATGATCTGTTGGATACTTCGAGAGATGGATGGAAACTCTGAATGAGGTGTACATTTTGAAGCAAAGCAAATTTTCTTGAAAATCAGAGTGAGGAAAATTGTCTCTTCTACTTTTCCAGTTTGATAAATTGGCATTTGGGAGTATAAGCTGTGTTTTCTTTGGTATTAACAACAATGCATCTCTGTGTATGCTAAAGAACAGGACAAATATATCTTAGCAGCTTCTAGGATGCTTTTGTTTGGTCATTTTTGCCTTGCTGGCTGCACTTTGGTTCAGGAGGAACGTGAAAAAAATCACAGAGTAAACCTACTTTTTTATATGTTTCATCTATTGTATTCTGTATGTCAAATGATTTCTCATCCTGTTTTGCAGTAGCGTTCATGCATGAGGGATACTTGGATTTATCTTTTTGTTGGACTCACTTGTAAATTCATTGTAATAAAACATAGTACAGTTTTGATGGTTTTGGGAGCAGAAAACCTTGCTGCTGCAGTCTCAGAAATACTCAGTTGATCCAGCTGTCCCCGGCTCTGCCCCTCAAAATCTGCCAGAAATAATGTGGATTTCCATTTTACCTATGGTGGGTACTTAGCAAAAATGTTCTATAAGAGACATAAAAACTTTCTAGCAATGAAGCAAATACAATGTGACTGGTGTAACTCCATCTGACACAATTAGTTTGAATTAAGTGGTGATTAAATCTAGTCAATATTACAAAATATGCCTTTTGAATTAGAATAGTAACTGCTGTCCTATTCTTAACATGGAAAAGTGAATTGCTCTTTAAAACACCATGTAGACTTTTAATTCTTTATTGATTCTGCTGGAACTCTGAATTCCTTTTAGAATATATGCTGCAGTGTTGTAAAATGTGATCATGCCATACCCTGTATTGAATTTCATAGCTATTTAAATCCACTGAGGATATTGCTGAAATAATTTGATGTAGATATTTTTTCCAGTATAAACTGTCAGATTGATCTTTGTTATGTTAAAATCTAAATAATAATTTGTAAATGGTTTAAAGTGGCTGTGAGTACTAATAGTCAGAAGTCAAGGACTTAAATGAATACATTTCGTGTTCCTCTTCTTTCTCCTCAGAATTGACTTTTTCCAGGAATGTGTGCCATCATGAGTTCTTTAAGGGAAATCCCAGAGAAAATTATATTTGAATGTTCGCACAGGAACATTAATTCTATGAATAAATTGAGGGAAATTTATTTCTTTTGAGGGAAAATTCCGATGGATATGGTGAAGGCAAGCATTTCAATTTGACTCAATGCTATTTGTGCATCTGTACAATATTGAAATCTGATTAATTTGGCTCTCTTTCATTTGGAAAGCTAAACACTTTGCCTACATCCAGTGCCTTTACATTTTGCAGCAGTTTTCCCAGCCCTTTTCTCACAAACGTTTGAGTAGATGTGAGGCTGTATGAAGAGCAGTGGCTGTGCTCAGTGTCCTGGTTTGCTCGAGGACTGCTGCTCGCCATCCAAAGCAGGAATGGGTTTGGAGCTGTTGGGGTTGGGTTTGGCTGTCGGGTGGGTTTGGCTGGTTGGAAGTTTGCAAGCATGGGACAAGCAGGTGGAGTCCTTGAGACCTTGGTGAGAGGGAAAAAGAGCTTTAAGAGGTGAATTTAGCCATCACAGGTGTGTCACAGCAATTTTGAGTCCGTCGAGTGGGTGAGAAATGGCTGTAGGTGGAACCTGCTCTTACTGCAGCAAGACCAGGCTCTGACAGCATGTCAGTGTCCTCCTCTGGCACTAGGGAAGAGATGATCTAACCCTAAAACAGCCCTGTGGCCAAAATCCCAAGCAGGTGACCTTTGCAATTGTCTCTTTTCCATGGGCCTGCCCAGCAGATGTGTGCACCCCAGAGCCCTGGTTGGGGCAGCCACTACTGACAGAGGCACCACAGGAGCAGCAGGAACAGGTCATTTTCAAACTTGAGAAAAATTGTATCAGGCCCCATGGACATTAAAGGCCATTTTAGTCCTTAGAGCTTTCTGAAGAGAGCAGGTATTTGGCTTAAAAATTGTTTTCCCTGCTGCTGTGGAAAATTTATAGTTTTAAAAATTTTATTTAAACATTATTTTATCCTCAGCAGTCTTTGGAAGGATGAGATTTAGAAGGTCACACAAGAGAAAATATATAGGAAAATCACAGAGCCATTAGAGAGTTAAATGAACATGGCCAAGGAAGGACCTGTGGACTCTTGGAACAGAGGTGAATTTCACCTGTTCTCAGGAAAGACTGATTTATCTAAAAGGCTGCACTGCTGTCACTGGAGATTGGGTTTTTTTTTTAACACAGAACAGTTCCTCCTGCATATTTTGAGAAGCTGGAGAGCAATATGTTTTCAGACAAACCGTAAAGATCAGTGTTTTTTCCTTCCCTCTAAATCTTCCCAAGATCCCAGTTTGATCACAGCATGATTTTGAAAGCTTTGATCTTTTAAGGTTTAATTTAGTCCAATGACAACATGGCTCTCCAAGGCAACTCACCTTTCCCTGACTTGTTTAAAAGAAGAAGAAGAAGGGTGAAAAAGAAAGGCAAGAAACACTTTGTAAGTGAGGAACAAAGCCTTCATTAGAGAGAAAGCATCTGAAAATCTCCTCTCCAGCAAAATAACCCTTTGCAATCCCATTAGCCTGCCATCAAAAAATTGTTCTCTGTGGTGGTCATACTCTCTACACACCCTTCTTAATCCATTTTGAGATGCTAAAAAAAAATCCAAATAAATAGTTTATTTACTGTTTCAGTTCAAAGCTAATATATTTAAAAAGTGTAAAATTGTTTCACAGTTGTGTAGGACAACCTTTGCTAAACTCAAATGGAAATAAATAAGTTCATTGTACCCCAGATGAATACTTTTTTTTTGTCAAACACTCAGATGCAGCCCTGTGTTAAAAATCTCATTATATCTCTTATCACATGGCTGCACGTTGAGTTTAAGTTGCAACAAGAATTGGCTGCAGTAGCCATGCCTGCTGTAAGCTATGACCTTAATAATGAATGTTGCTTTGGAACCTAATTCTCTTTCTGTTTTCCATCCCTGTATGAGAAAGGGAAGGTGCTGGTAGGAGTCCATGAATGTGCCTTTGCTCTCGGGTGTGCTGGTTGTTTGAGGGAGCACTGGGCTGTGTGATTGCAAACATGGGCTGCTTCATGGTCATTTGCCACTTGTCAAGGAGCACAGATAGAAAACAGGGGCTAGGTTTTAATGGATGAAATTAAACAGAATGAGTAGCATGGCTGGAATTCTGCTAATATATTTATTTTGTACCATTCTGATGGGTAATGGGCACTGGAACAGAGACCCTTTGCCCACCTACCCCAGCAGAATTTTTTGCTGGTGGCTTGGACCAAGGCTCAGAAAATGGCTAAGAAACCATAATGTACTTAACTGATTATGTAATTCTGCTCCCTGGAGGGGAAAAGAGAGTTTCTCAACACAGTTTGTGATAAGCTTGTTCCCTAGAGCATGAAACATTAATCTACATTACTAAAACCTCTTAGCTGAATATGAGTTACTGGCCTGTGAACCCACTAAGGTTCAGAGCAGGGTGAGTTGTTAGTGGGTGACTGGGGCTCAGTTTAGTGCTGCCTTGCAGTCCCCAGGATCTGTCTGTTGGTGCATTAATGTTGTTCAAAATGACAGCTGAACATGTTTTCTTAATTGTCAGTGAGCTGTTCCCTTTAATTTTCATTTTGTCACTTTTCTCATTCTTTTAATTCTCAATTTGATGTGACAGAAAAACAAACAAACAGCATCTCACCTTGCCACTGCCTTGGCAGTGTACTGTGGTGTTTCATCCCACAGTCATTTTGGCAAGCAGGTAGAAAGGATTATATAGCACAAAATGTATGCTTTTGGAAGGAGAAAATTGAGGGTGGGATAGGAATCTGGGCACTCAGCATGCTGGTGTCTCCCATGGGGTTTAAATAAAATTCATTTGTCTGCACTATATATATTGCACTAAGCTTTTGAGGTTTGCAGCATACACTTGAATAAACAAGTAACTGTTTTGCCTCTCAGAGTTCTTGGGCTGAGCTTTTTGTCCCTCTCCATCTAACTTTGAAATGCCAAACACTGTAGCAAAAGACAAATTAGGATCAAGGAAATGGTGTGGTGTGCTCTCCATTTGCAGGGGGTAGATGATGATCTCAAGCTTACACGTGCACATGAGATGCACAGGAATTTTCCCTCCCTCAGAGCAGCTGGACCTGCTGCAGGATTTTTCCATTCATCTACAGAAAAGAGGTGCAATAGGACGTGGTCTGGAAATTTTGCCTAATAAATCCCCTGCTGTTACAGGAACCTAAAACCCCGGGGGTAGCTTTGCTCCTACCTCCATGCTTTGATATTTTATGATTTCTATACAGTTTTAACTATTCTGTTGCTTCTTGTTGAGTATTGGATATAGCATTGAGGATTTAGTTCTTAAGCAATACTTAATAACCATTTAATATTAATATTTTTCATCAAAGTCACAATTTTATTTTAAAGCATTGTTTTTCTCATTATGTCTTAGCCATTTTGTTATCATGGATCTGTACTCGATATGACAGCTGGGGAAGTTTTTATTTTCTGATAATGAAAACTGAGGTTCTCATGTTATCACTAGCATCTGAAAGTGATACTTTTAGCCAGCAACAAGAGTAATGAGACTTTCAGTTTGGTCACAAGAGATGGCAAAATTATTTGTTGTAGCATTTTCAATTTTTTGCCCAGGTGAGAAATAGAAAAAATATTCTGATGTGTTTTGACTGCCTGCTCTGTTCCCAAAAGGATTAGAAAAACCCTCTCTCATATTAACTTAGAAGGAAAGGTTGGGGATGTTGTTTCCACTGATACATTTCATACATTTCAGTACTTCAGGTCTAAATAATTTGGAACTTCAGGGATACATAAAAACAGCCAGGATCAGTGATGGCACCTAAGACAAATGGATTCATACCTTTTTTTAATGCCATGTCTTGTCAAATTGGTAATGCATTTACATTAGCTGATTCTAGAAGATATACAGCTCTGTGTGCTCACATATCTAACATAAAAATAAAATCTTTTATCTTTTCCCATAATTTGCTTGATGTTTCTCTTGCTTTTTTCCTTTTATTATGGGATTATGATAATTTACGGCTTTATATAATAGCAGAATGCAAGGAGGACTCCACATAATTGAGATCTTTAATTAATTTTGTGGCCCTAACTTTTTCATCGTGCCAATAATATCAAAGAGAAGGGAGAAATTCACAATCAAGTGATAACAGTAAGTTTGACAAACTGCAAATAGACCTTTAGTCTAAATCATTATTAGTCAAGAAGAGACTTTATTAGTCAAGCAAGAGTGCAGCCAGGCCACTTTGTGAAACAATTCGGGCTCTGGGAAGTCCTGTGGCTGTTGTCTCATCCTAGAGTGATATTTGGTGTTTGAGGAAACAACAGTCACAAGTGGCTGCCTGTGTGATCCCTCCCTCACTGAGAGCTCTGCAGGGCTAAGGGGCTTCACTTCAGACCCCAGCTGGGCTGAAGGTTCAGAGAAGTCCTGTGGAAAGGAAGAGGCTTCAGAGATGTTTTGAACAGTCAAGTATGAGTTACTCCTAGAAATAGACTGTACAGTCTTAGCCTTGGACATCACCTAACTGCATAACTACAGGTGAAAAAAAGCCACAAAAAAGCCACAAACCATAACTGTTCTCACCTGCTCTGTTAAACCATAACTGTTTTCACCCTCTCTGTTAGAGGATTGGGTTTTTCTTCCTGAATGTGTGACCTTTCTCAAAATTATGGCTCTGAAAAGGATCAGTTCAAACCCCACAGGAGTAGCAGAGGTAGTACCTGCCTAGGCTTTTCTGTCTGGCATTGCCATCAGGTTTGGCTTTCATTTAGGCTGCAGAGAAGAAGGAAAGGGAACCTTAGGGAGAGGCTGACCTTGCCAGGGTTCCATGAGAGCTACTGTTGTGCTCTCTGCACAGCCTTGGGGATATTGTCCTGGGAAGTGTGACCCCCTCAGACCTCTCTCAGGCTGTGACTCTGGTGTCCCTGCAGCAGAGGGTGGCACACACTGAGCTGTCCCTGCAGCAGCACAGCACTGGGTGACTGCTGTGAGTTCCCATGGCCCTCAGGCTGCTGAGCTCTCCCCAGTGCCAGTGTGCCAGTCTGGGACTTGCTGAGATAAATGCAGTCCACAGCCTACTTCTGTTATTGATGTTTATACGATTTTTGTGAAATGTCACCTCTTTGGGGTTTTTCAGTGTTCATATTGATGGCATGTTTTTGGTTTTTTTCCTGGTTTGACAGTTTTTCTTGTTAATCTCTTTTTAATTAAAAAACAAAACAAAGCAAAATGTTTTTTCTGCACATGCCTCCGAGCATGGAATTGAGTGTCATATGTCTCTGCACCTGTCAGGGCTATACAATAGGTGACAAAGAACCAAAATGTGACACAATCATTACTGAGTTTGGGAATGTAAAAGGAATGGGATCTGTTCCCCTGGTTAATAGCTCTTTGTGACATATAGGCATCTTAATGATGTTTTATTTTGGACTGAGAACATTTTCAGCATGAATTTTTGTTAACACTGGCATGAAGTATTGGGATTTTGAGGATAAATGATGTGTCTTGAGTTAAACCATTCATGACATATTGTTAATAGATAACCATGGGAAAAAAATACTGGAATTTACAATTCTGGGGAAAGAAAGTGGAACAACCACTGCAAGCACATTATTAAAAAACACTACCTGCTTTTTCACTGTTCAGAAATATGATGAAGGCTAAGCTCTGCTTTTGTATTAATTCATGGCAAATCATTTGCCCAGTTCTGACACTAACAAGAGCCTATTTCATATTTGCAGGCCCCAAACCTCCCGTGGTAGCTGAGAGCATTTCAGAACGATGGCTGATCAGGCCTGCACTCTGACACATCCTGCACTGATCATTTATCACAGTCAGAGATGATTTATTTACTTCCGACCCTTCCTGAGTCGGCAGCCTGCCTCCAGGATAATGCGGCCACTGGTTTTGGTTGTGTTGTAAATTAATAGATTCATTTCACTTTGTGCTCACAGATTGTGCTTGCCTGGGTTTCATTTTAATTAAAAATAGAGTGGGAATTACTACTGAACCTCAGAACGCTGATTTTGACCAAATTACCTTGGTGTGTAACTCTGAATTCTTCTCTGGAAGAATTTTGATTTTTGCACCACTGGAGAATTTGGTGCTCCCCGTTGCTTTACTTCTCTGTTTTGTGGAACCATTGCAACTGTTTGCCTCATTATAATATGGAAGAAGTTTTGGCCCATGTGTCCTTTGGTGCAAGTCAGTCTGGTGGCATTTGGGATGAAAATGTCCAGAGGAGCTGAAGGCAATTTTTTGTATACCCCTCTAAAGTGGAGATAGCTTTACCAACCCAGTAATGTTCCCATGATAAATTCCAGCATGAGGGTGCATGCTGGAAGCAGGGGGTGCAAAGCCTGTTCCATGGCACACATTCTTCCTCCTAGGCTTCTGTACTGTGAGGCTCCAAATTGCAGATGAGAATTAAAAGTCTTTTCCGAACTACTCTGTGATTCTCTATCAATGCTGGGCTTTTAAAAAATTTTTCCTACCATGGAAGACTACTGACAAAGCATGGTTCAGCTACATAAAGATATCTAACATTGTTGCTAAAAATTTTAGAAATACAGCAGCTAATTATGGGGAGATATTTTTTCTATCTGCTTTTTTAACATGCACGAATATGTTAGCATTTAAACCTGATCAGAATTTGAAGGTACTGTGAGGCTGCTTTGCTTTAGCTCACACTGTATATGTGTGCATATTCCTGAAGGCATCTGTCATAAAATCCTTATGGGGTTATAAAGATTTCCATTCTGCTGAGACTCCAGGCAAAGCATCACAAGAAGGAGCTTCACTGGAACCCATTCCTGTGAAGTAAAATCTCTGCCAGTCCAGCATTATCATAACAGTATCAAAATAGATGACAAGTCTCTGGATCTTTGGCACACAGACTATGCTTTATCTGTAATAGGGATGAGTTTAGCTCATCTTGCCTAAAACGAGTGCAGCAGTAACACAGATCAGTAAATGTTGCAGTCAGTGCTGCAAATGGGAGAATTATAGATCGTCTGCATGTATGTGCTGTAACCTTTCAGAGTGAAAAAACAAATTTATTTATATATCTTTTATAATTCTCTCCGTTTGCCCGATCACTGCCCTTGCTGTGCTGTGTTATAGCTTCTTATTAGCCTTCCCCTTTGTAATGGAATATTTTATGTTGGATACTCAAATATCTATAAAGACAGTAGTAAAAGAAGTCTGCATTTACAACATAAAGCAAAGAGGGCTGCTGGGATGTCTGTAATGCCCCTGTATTGGTATTGGGCATGGATTTAGTAGCAGAGAGATGCAACCAAGATGTTCCAACAAATAGATTTATTCCAGCTGGAGAGCAGAAATGTTTGGGCCAGGCTGTAAGAAACCTTCCCCAATAACCTCCACACTAGATTTCTTAAGGCCAGGGAGCTCTGCAAATAGATGCGGTGAAAATTTCAAATGTAGAGGAAGGTAGGCTCATTAAATATTTATTTGGTTTTCAGCATTTTTTTCTTTTCCTTCGGTAGAACTGTCTTGTCTCTCATGACAGCAGGCTCAGGTTTGTCTGTTGTGGGTATCAGACTCTTGGACACAGCTCTTGTAACAATCCATTCATTTGCTCGTGGCAGCTCATGAACCCTTCCATAATTTGTTGCTTTGAGGTATTTTTTCCCCCATATCCCTGCCTGAAATATTGTGCTGAGCTTCAATCTCTTGTTTGATTAAGCATAGTTCAAATTTACCTGCAGGCTTGGGAGGTTTTATATGACTTTTTCAAGTTCAAAATATGTGATCCTGTCTTGCTCCTACAGCTATGGCAACATGAGCATTAAAATCAACACACATTTTCTTCTAAGCATTGACATAAAGTTCACAATCTACTGTCCATGTGATCATCTTCAATAACATTAATTTGGGCTAATTATGCATTCTTATGTGAACTGATATGTCTAGTTCATCAGCTGTCCTCCACCATCTTTCCCTGGAGGTTTGGTCAAGAGCATAATAACTAAAGATTGGATTAAAGAATCTCAATAAGTAAAAAGCTGATCACAGAGTAGCTTTTGACTATTTGCTTTTTTAGTATTAATTGTTGTTGAAAATCCTATTTAGTAGCCAAAGTTTCTAGATGATGTTCTTGAATTGTGGTATCTGTCTTTCTTTTTAAGATCAGTGATTCCATTCACCCTTTTCACTAACTCCTTATTATCCTAAACCACATCTGAGTTATTCAGAGTCTGTCTTGACCAAAAATATCAGTGTCATAATTTATTGGTTCAGTGGTGGAAAAGCCAAGAAGTTGAATGCTACAGATTCCTTTCTTGAAAACTAAAATATTAAGCTTCTGACAGTTATAAAAATGTTGTATTTGGAAAGACATGCTCTGATTTAACTCTAAGCAATTACAATAAATTATCACTTGGATAAGTTTAAAATGCTGAAGAACTTACTAGAAAATGTGTTCCCATTAAATTATGGGGTAGTAAACAATTTTACCTATACCAGTATTTATTTTGAAATTACTTTTTTTAACAGGGAATGAAAAGGAGGAAGGAAAAAACCCCACAAAATAGCTGCTAACTAACACACCTCAGAAAAGCAAGTTTTAAGAGTTAGTATAGTCCCACAGAGACTGAGCCACAAATATGTGTTGGGCCTCTCAGCATGGAGAGAGTTTGGGAACCAGAGCAATAAAGGGGTTTGGAAAAACCATGAAATAATTGACACCCTGAGACTTTAACATTCCAGACCTTTGCTAAAGCACCTAGCTGAGTTCCCAGGGCAGTTCAGGAACCTGGTTTTTGTCTCCACTGAGCAGAAGGGTGATCCTCCAGCCCCAGTGGCACTCAGATATTTGGCTCAGGTATCTCTCTTAATCCTGAACTTTTTTACTCAGCCATTACTTCTGCAGTAATCAAGATCTGTAGAATTGCTAATTATTTATCATTTGAGGCTTTTCCCCCTCTAGGCTCTGTCTGATTTATGTACCTGGCATCTTCTTTAACAGCTGTCACCCTGGTATGTATTTATCTATAACAAAAGAGGGAAGAAAGTGCACTAAGTTCAAAACCTTTAAGCAAACTGAGCATTTCCTCATAGAAAAGATTATGTATCAATAAAGTGTGGAAATGTAGCAAGGCAGGCTTGGCAAAGTGAGAAATGCAGAAGAGCTTACCTTTCTGACCAGAAAAAATAATGTTCTAGTTACTAGGCCTAATTTTAAAATTCTTATTTAGTGAACAGGTTTAAACTCGGGTAGCTTGATGCTGAAGTTTTTAAGGGAAGATTCATGTAGGTAATTTTAAATTGTGAATCATTAGAAATGTGATAATGGTCATCAACAATAATCTCTCACACTTACACAGTATCTAGCAAGCTAATCCTTAATCACCTTATACCATGATATATTCAGGGTTGAGTTAAAATCTGTTTGTGACTGCACTTTTAACCATACAGTAGAGATAAACTTATATTTTGTGTTGTGAGAAGCCTCTTGGGTTCATAGTACTAAAAAGCTTCTAAGCTTGAAATACTGAGGGGTGGCCACATAAAAAATGGGATTGGTTTTACTGAGATAACAGTTGGATGCTGTCCCTGTTCTCTGTGATGAGGAAAATAGATTCCTCTCTAGAGATGTGATGGTCCCTCCTCAGAAAAGCATTTTGGAACTCGTGGCACCCAGACAAAATCCTTTTCCTTAGTGTCACCCTGGTGCTCCATCCCCCTGTTGGGGCAGCTTGGCTGGATTTTTCTCCCCCTTGGCTGTGCTGGGTGTTGTCTCAGCCCTTGCAGGGTGCAGCATCACTTGTCAGCTGCTTTGGGGAGCAGGACTGATGGGCAAAGGGAGCCCTTCATCCCTAAATCAAGCTCCATTTCTCGTCTGCTTAAAACAATTTGTTGAATATCATACATACTAATTATGTGGTGTTTCTGAGGGTGGCCTATATTTTTTTTTTTAACCTTTATTATTTTGTGTAATTTTATATACATCATTAGGATGGGAGACCTTGATAGACTATAGTTGTAAAGATTACTGTACTCTTTGCTCCTTTCTTCCTGTTTAATGGTCCCTCTTTAGCAAAATGTTTAAATACACATTTAACCTCCATAAGTCCATTCCTGTTTGGAAATTCACTTAACAAGCACATTGGGTAAAGTTTTGACCCTGCTTAAGCCTGATGGTCCTGCCTTTGGTGGCAGACCTTCCTAACTACATCTATTTTAATGGGATGTGAGTTTATGTGTGGGTGAAAGAGAAAAAGAACAAAGTATTTAAAAAGAAATACTTAATGGAGGTACTTAATTGTAAAAGAAAGGCAGTGGTGTGGCAGCAGTGATCCTCTGTGGTTACAGTGAGGAAGCAGATATAAGTGCAGTTTGGTTTAAAATTATGGTCTTTATGAAATTTAAAGAAATGTGGGAATACCTGCATAACTTAGAGTGAGGGGAAAAAAAAGAAAAGGTAGTTTGTTGGGGATTTTTAATAATTTTAAATTTTCTTAGAAGTTGGCCTGGCATTTAATCCTCAGCACAAATCAGCTAGTAAAACAATGAAGAAGCCTATCCAAATGAAAAATTTCACTAACTTTCACTTAATGACAAAGCTGTTGTCAAACTTAGGATGTCTTAGTTCTCTCTCACATAGAAGCTTTTTCCTGAAGATGTTTTGAGAGCTCAGCATTTATTTAAATCATCAGAGACCTCAAGTCAAAATCTTGTCTTTTTTTTAATCAATACGATGAAGCAAAGACAACTGGAATGTTAAAGATGGTTTTCTTTTATCCATTAAATGAGGTTTAAAAGCTTTGCTTTCTCTCTTTCCACCATGCTGGCCTTTAACTCTTTTATCACATTAATGCCAGTGGCTCAATACTGTGAATTCTGTGTCCTGCAGCTCAAGCTACTTAACCAAATTAACAGAATGCTCTTCCCTAATGCTGTTTGGGCCCGAGTGACCGATGTGTTGAGTGACCCTGTTTGGACATCCTCAATATTCTTCAGAGTCTGAAACTGTGCTCCACTCTCAGTTCTGCCTGTGGGAAAGATTATTATGTGTAATTTGTGAAAGGAGAAGTTTTTTGCCATCCCATTCCTCATAAAAAAGGAGGGAAGAACGAGGAAGATTAAAATAATTACAGACAGGATCAAAACATATGTTAGGTATAAAAGAGAACAGATTGGGTTGTTTGTTTAGGCTTTTTTTTTGTGTGAGGACAAATTTAATTGATTTGTGCCCTGATCTCTGGAGCTTGATTTGGATTTGGAGCCCAGGTTCAACATCCTGGAGCTGTGAAGGGTATCTTCCCCTGTGTTAGTAATATTCCTCTGTCATCACCCTTACCTGTGTTTTGCAATGAGGTTTTAAGAGGCATTTCAGGGGAATTAGTTTGTTCAGTTAAGATATTACTACAGTGGCAAAAATAGAAAAAGGCACTGCTGCATGGACTGTCCTTCCTCCACAGTGCTAAACGTAGTTTAGAATTTAAAAAGAAAATATGGAAGTCAGAATGTTTTTAAAATGTTCTTCTGGTATTGTTGCTAAGACTGTTATTTCCAGTGATCAAAAAGGTTGAATGTTTCCATCTCAGAATTGGTCTAGAAATAGAGTTTCTTATAATTTAAAAAAAACAAAACAAAACAAACCTGTGTTTTTGCCTCAAGATAAATTTCTCTATCCCTATGAGGTTATATTATTAAATAGATTATATAGATTTTTTGTTGTTGTTGTTGTGAAGCTTTTAGTCACTTACAGTGGTCAGTGTTTAATAATATGTATTCACATAAAAGTGTTGTGCAGAACTTACCTGATGATGATAAGGAACCCCTGGCTACATAAGGAGTGTTATTATTTGTGTGAACACAGTGCTGCAAAATTGATAGACAAATATACAGGTTAATCTCTGTTGAAAGCTGCTATAAGTATTACTTTTATTTGCAGGAAGAAAAGAAATAGAGAAATTAACTGATCTCAGAATACACTTAGAACTTGGGCACTTTCATGTTTTCAGTGTGTGATGAATTCTCTGGATGATGCAGCAGTACTTTCTCGTAATAAATTCCTATTAAACTGTCAGAATATCCAACCATTCAGTCTTCCTCTCCTGATTTTGTGAGTCACGTTGCAATAGCATATCTGAAGAAAGGCAAACATTTCTCATGTTAATTAGGAGACTGGGAATTCTTTGTTATTTACTGCTTCCAGCATCAAAGGTAGTTGCAGTTTTCAAAGAACTGGTGCGTTTGCTCATGTTGTGATTTCTGCAGAGAAACTCACCAAATGTATTCTATCAGCTCAGCTTCCTGCAGACCAGAAAGAAAAGGAACAAGCTTTTATTTTTATTTATGGCACTAATCTGGAACAGACATCTCTGTGAACGCTGTTTCCTCCTTTTGCTAAACAAAACATGGTGAAAACATGAAAACATGCACTTTACTGGTACAGAGCAGGGCTCAGTGACCACAGGGGTCTGAGAGAGCTGCAGGGAAGAGCCTGGGAATGAGCCAAGGAGCAGAGAGAGCTGTCGTCTGCCTGAGGGAGCTGTGTGTGCAGGTTCTCTCTGCTGACCCTCCTGAGACAGGGCTTGGAGGCGTTTGCCCTGTTCCTTCTCACTCTTCTGGCAAAATAGCCCATACTGCTGAGCTTCAGAAACTGGGAAATCATGAGTCAAATTCCACAGCATTTTAAAAAACTATCCTTTGTTTGCCTCTCTGCTTCCTAACATGCACTCCCTTATGTCCCTTCCTTCCCCATTTGTTTTCCAAAATACCACCAGGAGCTGGCTGAGATTTTCCTGCTCGATAACTGGTTACAGCTTGTAGATCCCTCAGTTCAGAGCCCAAAGAACCCATGTTGCTTTCATTAGTACCTTGTCAGTATATATGCCTAGATATTTCTTTTTTCTATGTTTCTTTTCCTTCCAGTCAGCTGAATGTGTAGCAGGAATTTGGGCAAGCTTGTCTTCAGAAGTTGAGGTCATGAGTTAAGGACAAAACTTATTGATAATGTCATCATGTAGGTTTAGAATTAAATGTGTTTCAGCTAGAACTACTGCACAACTGTGTACCAAACCAACCTTGCAAGGTAGTAAATCATTGCTTGGGAGCTTTTACAAACTCGTATTTATGTTACAGCAAAGAAGTTTACCTTGGGAACAGTTTATTTAAACTGTTCTCCGAAAAATTGCTATAATGGATTTTCACATGGTAAAATGTATGCTCCACAGATAGCATCTTGTTTGTGTCAGATAGTGCTGTGTAAATAATTGTAGGCAACATTTTTAAGATAAAACATAAATACCTGATATTGAAGAAGTTAGTACCAATTTGTGTGTTTTGATCAAGAGATTTGACACAGCTGTTTTGAGGTAGAAAATACTATATGGTGATTAAGACAGAAGATCTTGTTTAAGATTAAGAGTTGAGCAAACTCTTAAAATAATGTTCAGAGCTCTCAGAAAAGGTATTTTTCAGTATCTGAGTAGCAAGGACAGTTGGAACAGTTTGGGAATATTTTAGAGATTTAAAATGAAGTTTGTAGAGTGGTTTTGGCACCAGCTGTGTCAGTGCTAATGTGGCAGTTCTGTATCTACAGGCTTTACATCCTGGCTGTGTATCATCACTCCTTCTCCAAGGTGTTTTACCCATGGTAACAGCAGAGTTGTTGAGTAAGAACTCAGACATGATCATCCTGGAAGTCAGCTGTGAATGAAATTGCCCAGAATTTAACTGGGATATGTCCTCACTAATCAGAATTATGGACGAGTTAATTCATGAGATGCACTAAGCTGGTCCCAGTCTGTAAATGTCCCATTACTTCTTTTACCTTTTTGTGCACCAGGAGCAGCTAAAAGTGCTACAAATACACCAGAAGAACAGAAGGGATGTTTCAAACATCCAAGTTTTACAGAAGTGGCTGCAATTTGTAGCTTTGGGTGTGAAAAAACCAAACAGAGCCAATCTGTGCCAAAATCCTCAACTGAGAAAACCTTAGGGATGTCGAATAATCTTTTATTTGGGTCAATTTTTCTCTCTTTGTACACTTTGCACCTTAATTCTTTTACTCATAGCTATTGGCTATTCTGAAATAAAGATCTTATTCACTTTTAGTATCTCTGTATGAAAAATCAAACTTGTAGGAGTTATTTTAAGAAGCCACCATTTTGACCTCAGAAGTTTGACTGTTTATAGAATTCATTAGAAATAAGGTGACAAGAAATAAGGATTCAGCATTTTAATGATTTTTAATGACTTTTTCTATCTTAAAGAGCACTTACTATATCAGTTCTCTTTGTAGTGGTTCCTTCCCTTTCTTACTTAATGAAACCTCCTTGTCTGCCCAAAGTGTTGTTTTCAGTCATGTAAGGGAAGCTTAGGAACCATGCAGAATGTTTGCATTGACAACAGGACTGACTGACCTTTGCATAAGGTTCAGCAGATGCTCTGGATTGATAGTTCACATTCCTCACTCTGAAATAAGTATAGCTATTTCCAAAGAATACCAATTCATAGTTGCACAATGATCTAAATCCATCTGAAATTGCTGTATTTTAATACTTAGAGGGTTTCTATAATGGGAGAGAGGGAGGCAGAAATCCTTGTTTAGAGTTCAAGGATAGAAAAGGTATGTCTGAAAGCTCTCTCAGTATATCACATTTATTGTGTTCTTATGCTTTGTTGCAAATGTCACAGCTCTACAGTTGCATGGAAAGTGAATCCTAGCTAATAAAAGGCTTCACCTTTCTTTTCTTTCTCTATACAGTACTTTGTAATAAATATCCAATACAACAGCATTTGTTATTTCCAAGTATATCTGATACACAGAGATGGGGTTTCCTCATAGGGGAAAATCTGTGTTCTGCACAATGCTGTTCGACATTTGGAATGAACTTTCATAGCTATTTTTCTTATGTTAATGTGCCTTGCAGTTTTGATCATTTAAATTTTGCTGATTTTTTTTTTTTTTATTTAACTAATTCATTTGACATTTGCTATAACTTAGCATTGATCAAGAGGAAGTAATGTAACCAGTTTCACAGATACTATCTAATGATTTGGAAAGCTTACATATAATTAATTTGGTCAATGAAATGGATTGTTGGCTGAATTCATGTAGTATATCTGTGTATGAATTGCTGCTATAGGTTGCATCCTGTGAAATGAAATTCTTTTAAAGGAGTAAATTGTGTTTCTCATCAGTTCCCTGAACATGGAGAACATAGTACAAAACTGAAGAGCAGAATAAAAAATGAGTGCCATTCCCCTTTATCTTTTTTTCAAGTATTTGTCTAAAAATGGGCTTGTGTATCTGTGTGAAGTCAAAACACCTAAAAATTCTGAACCAAGCAAGCTAAAGATACATAAATAAAGGAATAAAATTATATTAAGTTCTGTAATCTCCATGCCAGGATCATGGGACAGTGAACAAACAGTTTAGAGTCTTTGAGATGGCTTTGTACCAAGGAATGGTTTAAATGGAAAATTACAAAAAAGTGCTGACTTTCCTGATGAGCTGTCAATAGGAGATTTAGGGCTCCCCACGTGCCATCATCATGCTGTAATTGATTAGAGTGTTTACTATCCTGGAGTGTGCTAAAATAAAGGTTAGAGAAATCCTGAGGATATCAACTACCTTTATCAAACTGCACAATTAAGGGTACAGTACATAGAACAGAAACCATCATTCAGGAATATGTGATCTGCTTTGCTTGGAATGAGCAAGTTTTTTTCTAAAAGTCACGAAATGGTATGCAAATGGCTTCCCAGAGGAGGGGACTTAAACTGGGTCATTATCTGTTATAAAACTGTGGATTATACCCTGTATTGAACACAAAACTCTGAGAAAGATGCTTGATTTGGAATCTACACAGTCCCAATGCAAAGTGGCTGTGTTACAGTTGTTCCCTATTTCTGTGAGCAATTTTAAAGTCTATCTGCTTTTAGCATCTCCCCAGGGGTTCAGAGAGGCACCTTCTGTCACCCAGTGGTGAGGCTGGTTAGGGTTGTTTTTGTTTTGGAGTCCAAATGGTTTGAGAGTCGATTCTGGCAGCCCTGAACTTCTCCCTGCAAGGCACAGTCCAGGGGCATGGAAACAGAGGAGGGAGATGGTTGAAATATTTCTGTGGCTGTGCCTCGGGTGTGCAGGAGCAGCAGCAGACAGAACTCAGTAAGGTTTGGGGACAGGGAGCCAGGAGATGGGCAGCACAGGGAGAGCCCCTGGTCAGCTCTTGGTCACTGTGAGACATCTTTACCCCACCCTGTTCCTGCTGGTCCGTTTTCAATTATTCAGTTAAGTCATAGAGTCATTTAGGTGGAAAAAGCCCTGTAAGACCATCGAGTCCAACCACTAATCCAACACTAAACCATATTCCCAAATGCCACTTCTACATCTCTCTAGGAGTGGGGACTCCACCATGTCTCTGGGCAGCTGCTGGACGCCCCTTTTGGTAAAATTTTTTTTTCTGAATATGCAATCTAGACCTTCCCTGATGCAACTGAAGTTGTTTTCTCTTGTCCTCTCATCCTGTCAATTACTTACTGAATTTCTTCAAGGAAGCTCTCAGAATATTGGGCAAGATGCTATTTCCTGCAGATGAGAAATTATCCATGTATTCCTTATTTGGCATAGATTACATTTAAAAATCTCACTGCTATTTTAAAATTTGGGGTTTGTTCAGCTATATTAACCCAATAAAGATATTAAAGCAAAAAAAAAGTCTTACAATTTGCTCAAGGAAAACACCATGATATTGTAACACCTCCACAAATCAATGTATTAATTTAGATAAATATCTGCTTGATACAGTATTGAAGGGCTTAACATTTTTAAAATAGATTTTTTTAAAAAAAAATGTTACCACATAGTCGAATGCAACACTCCAAGCAAGTAAAAAAAATATTAAAACTATTTTTTCTAGGAATTTAAAAAATACTGGTTTTCATCTCTGAACAAATGAAACCAAAATTTTTGAAATGTTCTAGTAAACAAGAGTCCATTTTTCTTTATCAGCTCAAAATGCTCCTTGTTGAAAAATGTTTCAAGATATTGAGAACGACAGTAGAATATTGTGGCTTTCATGAACAGCTGCAAGCAGAATAGTGGTGTAATGCATTTATAGCTATAGTAAACCTAAATTGTTGCAGACTCAATGTTCTTTTCAGCAAATAATTAACATTTTTTAATGCTTAAGAATTGCACTTTATTATTATAATATATTGGTACAGATATATTAAAAGGAAAATTAAAGGAGCTAAGAAGACTTGATGTATAAAAGGGCATTTCAGAGTTTTGAATACAGAAAATGAAATTACTGTCTTTGTAGGTCTTTCAGAAAGTATAAGGAAGATGGACTCCCATGTCGTAGATGACTAAAAGCACTTTTGATCCAAACATACTGTAGCAATCATTAAATCTATCATGTGCAGTGACACTGGGGAAGGCACTGCTCTCCATTCTGCTCAATGGACCATGCTGCAACACTTGTTTCATATCTCAAAACCATTTATGATTGCTGTTAAAGAAGTCAGTGCTTTACAGTGCCAATGAATCAAGTAACGTCATCCCATTCATCTGTCAGCTAAAAACCAAAATGTTGGAGAGAATAAACACAGAATCTAACCACACAAAAAGTTTCATCAAAATTGTTCCTGTTTCTGTGTGTCAGTGGAATGTGCCAGATCAGAAAGGAAGCAATCTGTATTTTGCCTACGACCTCAATCCTTACTGTTTAAGTAATTTTAATGAAACTAAAAGTTTTTAAAGGATGTACTGCTTGTCTTTTCAGCAACTGTCTGCCTGAAAATGTGGCTTTTTTGTGGTGGTATTTTTGTGTGTTGTTTCACTTAGTTATTCATTAACGTGACCTTGTCTTCCTCCTTTGTAACAAGGACATAGAAAGGAGAAAAAAATAAATCTGTAACCTTAATTCCTGTGGACAATGATAGTTCAAGGTGAAGCCTCTTGAGTGAACAGACTTGAGCAAACTTTTCTGAGCCTTATTTCCATGTAGACAGGTCATTGTGATTCAGCCCTCACAGGCAGAAAAGAGAACACGTTCTAGCCGAGAAGGACAGGGTATTTTACTTTGTGAGGAGAAGAGGTTTGCTTGGAGGATTCTCTCATTAATGCCAGGAAGAGAAAACCACCAGGCAAGTTAAGCCTATCTACAGTTCCAGCCTGTAACAAGTGGGTCACTTCTTACTGTTGAGGAGAACCACATTTCCAAATGGGTCTCAAGCAAGCAAGCAGCTGCTTTTTTCCCCAGGGGTGACATGGGGACTCTTGGGGTGCTGGAAACACTGGGAAAATGAATAGCAGGGAAAACCATGACTGATCTGAAGTCATCAGGATTGAATCTGCATTCAGAAAACTTTTGAGGTGTTGGGAGTGATGGGTACAACTAAGAGCGAGTAGGGAGCAGGAATTTCATGTATTTCAGATACAGTGTTAGCTGATGGTAAAGAATTCCATTTAGAAAGGAAGGATGGCTCAGAAGTGAGGGCAAATCTGATTCTTTAAATTCCAGGTTTGCAAACAAATGCAAGGAGTTGTGAGTTTAGCCATGTCTTTTCAGCTGTGCCTCTTATGCTAATGTTTCGTGGAGATGTAAATTTTCTTGAGGTACTTACCATGTGTTCATTATTATCTATTCTCACTGAAGCTACAATTCAGAGCTGCTTCTGATCAAGACTTGGTTATTTATGCTTCATTACAGTCCCGTGTTTGGACTGTGAGATTTTAGGGAGCAAAGACTATGGGAGGGCTTTTTTACGTGTTTGCATGGTGGAACTGTAATTAGATTTTTATTACAGGCTAGAGTTTAAAAAAATTAATGATGGCTCTGAGCAGTGATATTGATGCTCACATTGAATGCAAATAGAAGAATAACAACAAGGGCTTTTTTACTTCTTGCTAATGAATAACACATATTGCTAAGGCAGACTGGAGGTGTGCTCTTCAGAAAGTCACTAAGAAAAGTCAGTCAGTAGGAAAAGGAGCTGCATAAAAATGTTGTGTGGATGTATCAATTGTTTCCTATTGTATAATGAGATGTTGGACTAGGGAGAGAAGGGAGATCCCAGAATGGAATTACAGGTGGGTTTTTCAGGATCACAACCTGGTACAGGACCTGCTAATTGAAAAGGGCAAAAGGAGTGAAGCATTTATCACAGTAACCCAGTGCCTAAACAAATATTCTTCTCCTTAGGCCTTGATGTTTATATGTGTGATTCCATTTCATTCTCAATGCCTGTCACTCCTGCTATAAGCAAAGATTTCTTACTCTTCATCTACTCCCTGAGTACACACTGAAATTATCATTTTATCGATTTGTCAAATATTGCATCTCCTGTAGGTACTGCCATATTGTTAGAAATCCCAGACCATGGGAGTCCCAGATAAGGTGCTTGTGTAAAGTATATAATAAATGACCAGTGTGGGAGCTCCCCAATGCTCTCTCTTAATTTCAGCTGGCATTATAAAGATACTTGTTATTGAGATTTTAGGTAAAATTGAAACTTTACAAGTGTGCCAAAAATGTGTATTGCAAAATTGAATGTTGTGTCTATATTTCCTTAGAATTACAGGATTAGGTTCTGAAATGGCTGGAATTAAGACATACAATAAAACTGGCTCAGAATTTGCCTACTGCTCTCAGATATTTTAAAAGACTGTATTTTTAGACCTTGATTCCCTGTTGCTTCAAATTCTTGTGAAACAAGGAGCTCTTCTGCAGGAAGATTGTATTTGCAAGAATTTGTGTGCACACATATGTATACACACAAATTCATTACTGAATATTATGTATGTGTTAGAACACATACCTGTCTGTAAAAAAAATTGAAAATAAAGTTGATTCCTGTTTTGCATGCGACTCTCTTATTCTATTATTCATGATTATGCTGTCACTGGAGACTTAAGAAACTATTTTCAAAGCAGGTGTCAAAACTGTAATACAGCATGTGTTTTATATGGGCAGTACCTGTATCTGCTCATGTCAGTTGGATGCCTCCAATTACTTTCACAGACTTGGGATCAGCAGGCAAAGTTTTATACTCAAGAACCCCAAAGAATGACTGTTGCAGGAATAAATACTGCTGACTGAGACCCAGATCATTTCTACAGCCACAACTCTTAATTTATGCCTGAATTTAGAGCTGTGTTCAACTCTCACTGATTCACAAGCCTCCAAAATGTATTTGCCTCACCACAGACCAAGTATAACACCAGAAAAAAGAAATTCCCTCATAGGTGGCTGTTGTAAGCAGACCTCGAGGCTCACCAGGTGGTGTCAAAGATCTTTATGCCACAATTGATCCAAATCCACTGGGAACAGACTGAAACCATCAATTGCAGCTTAGAGTAGGACACTGCCACCTCTATAATCAATTTTCAATATGTCAGTAAATCATTGGGTTTTATAGTGGATCTTTGGATGTAATTAAATTATTCATACCAACCACTGCATATGAAAAATTAAAGGGACTTCCTTAAAATATGATGTGAATATTACCTATAAAGGATTCTAGGTTTTAACTTAGACCTGCATATGAAATATTAACACAATTTCATTATGGACCTTAGTACCAGTTGGAAGAGGGCAAAAGTATCTGAAATTGCTGAGTTTCAACCACCTGTTTGCTGAGTATCTGTAGCAGTAGGACTGCTAACTCATTGATTGCAGACTCATGTTGTGTTTTTCAGCTTCCAAGGAAAATGTCTGAGTTTGATGATGTGTATGCAGGCTGACTGCAGGACTGCACCTCACCAGGTAAAACCTTCTTTGTCCTGGATTACTGCTTTGCTTCAAGGCTGATTTTGTGTCAGAATTCAGTCCTTTGTGCTTCCCTTGCTCAAGGCTGGGTTTCTGCAGGTTGTGGCTCACCAGGAGCTGGCCAGTCAGCAGGACACAGGGCAGGGGTGATGAGCTGGTGCAAGGGACTGACTCACAAACACCAGAGTGACAGCAGGGTCAGCCCAGTGACAGTGAGTTTGCTCACCTGTGTTACTGATGTTATTGCCCAGCATGGCAGAATTTCTCCAAAGAGCTTTTTCATTTGCTGGTTCACTTGGAGAAATACAGGTGGGGCTGTGCATTATTACCTGGAGAAAGGACAGGAGGGGCAGAGGGTTTGCACTGGGCTGCTGGGTCAGCTCCTGTTGTGTCCCCCAGCTCTGCTGCCACCTGTGTGGGTGACATGAGCTCCTGAGGCCATGCTGGCCCTTCCTGCTTCCCTTCTCCCACAAAGTCTGTAGGCTTCACAACCGTGTCCTATTTATGCAGTTTAGAATAAATGCGTCAATTCTCCCTTCAACTTTTTTGCCAGCTACTGAGAAAGTTTTGAATTAATTCAACAACCTCCCCTGCAGACAGGCAAAGATTTCTCAGAAGCCAATGTGCCTTTGTTTCAGTTAGGGATAAAAGATTTAGCCAGAGATGGTTGGCTACTTATGCAAAATATTAAAGCTTTTTCAGCTATCATATCATACTAGGCTGAAGTCTGCTTGTTTTATGCTGTTAAACAGCCCATCTTTTGTCATACTGGGGAATGATACATGATTTAAGATAATATATTTCCTTTGCTGGGTCTGTTTATGCTTGGAAATGATCTTGCTGTATCCCTGTATTGAAAATTTATGAAAGGTACTAACATATTTCTTGCTATATATTTCTTGTAAGCACACTTTTGCAAGTTTAGCATGGTTTGAAAACTACTTCTTGCCCACAGCTATTTCATATTTCCCAAAATGGAAGACAGTCAACAGCATTCCTCTTTATTGCAAAGAAGGGATACAATAATAAAAAGGCATTTGCTGGTGGAATATTGCCAATAAAGTACAATAATACATTAAAACAGATACTTAAAGTTGAAATTTATGAGTTTGTTTTTCTCTGTGCCAGTCAATGTATTTTCATATGTTAACATCAAAATATAGACTCAACTAAAACTTTAATAATAAAAACAGCAGCCACCAAAAGCAAGAGTAGAATTTTAGCTTGTGATATGAAGAGTTTATCCTGTGATTTTGGGGGTGGAATTTTTTCCTGATTCAATTTTATTTCCCTTTTTCTTTCCTTCCTAATAAAATATTTATCAGTTTGTTCCTTCATATATCCTTCAGGGCAGCTCTCAGACCAATAATGCTTCTGTTCTGCCCCTTGTCTTTGCAGAAGATTAATTTGCAAAATGAATGTTTCATTTAGAGTATAACGAAATTAATCAAAGCTGGGGATAGGATTCTTGCTAATGAAGGTAAACACTTGTGTGTGCCATGTGTACACAGTGCTAAGACCATAGCTATCTCTATGCACACCTTCCAAGTCATCTCATATAATCTTTCCCTTTTTCTGTGGGATCTTTTGGTATTTAATAAACCATTTTTGAACTGAATTATTCTAGAGTTACATAGAGAAATCCCAAGCAGGCAGTGCAGTAATTCCATGGAGTTCCTTCTTCATTTACCCTTTTTACCAAGATCTTTGCCAGATTCCCTGGGCACGTGTGTGTGCACATAGGCAGCAGAATATTTGGAACTGAAAGATGCTGCTTTGGGACCAGCAAAGTCAGGGAGGTTCGGGTTGTTAAAGTACTAAAGTAAGTGCCAAACAATGCTGTGCACAGCCAAAGCCCTGCATTGTCTCTAGCATCCTTAGTGGAAGGCAAGTTTATTTTCATCAGTGCATAATGTCATCTGGAGCCATGGCAAAGGTATGATAAGGTCTCAGAAAAATTAGTTTCAGATATCAAACTGGCAGAGTCTCATGACTAAAAGGATAATGAGTGTTTTTCAACCCTCAGACCTCTGATTATTGTTGTTCACATATCTAAACCAGATCTCCTGTTGACTTTCCTCTTAGCAAGGTCTGGAGACAGCAGCAGCCTAAGGTTCATCGAGGGAAGCCCAGGCAACCACAGTGCACCTGCAGTGGGCACTGCCTGGAGAGATCATGAAAACAGGAATATTAGGCTCCAGTTTTCTATTTTTAAGAATTTCATTTGATTTGAAGGCACAAAAGAATGCCTTCTACAGAAAAATTAATTAGTAACTTATGTTCTCTAATTTTTTTTTTTTTTTTGACTGTATTGGTCAAAGGCTTGCATTCAGTCATCACCTGTGAGCTTGCTGGGGTGAGGGAGAGCAGCATGGCAATGTTTCAGGGCTGTCTTCACTCCAACACATCTGAATAGCTGCATCTGATGGGGGTGTCTTAGCAGGACCGTGGGTACTTGGTGTGGCTGTTAAGGTTTCAGTTAGTTAAGAGGTAAAGGAAGTCACAAGCTGCAAGTGCTCAAGAGTGGTTTTGAGGCACTGTGAGAGCATTGAAGAGTTGTCACAAGTGTTGGAAAGCCAGAGGAAACAGAGGCCAAAACATCTGGTAGGCTTCTGGATCATGTAAGAACAAGGAGGAATAGACAGTGTTTTTGAAACAGCACCTGGACTTCTGTTAATACATAACTGGAGGAGTAAATGAACATAGATTCCAGTTGTTACCTGGCTAGAGTATCCTGTGGTGCAAAATTCAGTGTTCTCATCTTTGATTGTAGCAGCCCTTGAACTGACTCAGGACTAGGTAGACTGAAAAAATGGTGTGTCACTGCAGCTGCTGTTACAGAGGTTCTATTTTTTCCCTGGCATAGTTAGGTGTGATAGCAGGGACAGATTCACATCTGTTTATGAGTAACAGTAAGGCTGCACTTTTGTGCAATAAAAAAGTGAGGCAAAAAATATAGTGAGTCATAACTTCAGGCAACTTAAGGTTATACTTCTGGTTTTTTCCCCACTTTTGAAACTGTTCAGATATACATCACAGCAAATAGATTAGTAAGAACCAAAATAACTAAATAGCTTAACTTTAAAACAGCAATTAATGCAAAATAGGTGTTTTATTAAATGTCTCCATAGCAGCAAATCTGGCTGTGGTTTTTAACCAACAAGCAGTTTCATTTTAAGGACTTTTCCCCTCCTTATATCCTTTGTCTTTGATAAATGAGATCAGAGTAAACATTACAGCTCTGCAGGAGATTGGCTATTACTTTCCTCTTGCTGGTAAGCAGATATTTTGTGGGGTTTTGGTGTCCATCATCCACCTGTCATTTCCCCCACCTACTTTTTCAGGTAGCCATCCTTTCCATAACAATGGTTTGAGATTTTCTGCTGTCCAGTTGTGTGTGATACAGTAAAAAGTTTTCTGTCTCTCTTTTGGATACTTAATGAACAAAAGAATGGCTCTTGTCTGGCACAAGCACCACATAGAACAGACTCCCAATCCTGGGCAGAAATTTCCTTTTAGAAAGGAATTTCAGGTAGAAACCAGAACCTCCCTGTGTTGTCAGTCTCCTGGTTCTTTCTCTGTGCAAGGTTATGTGTTGCAGATATTTCTGAGCCTCAGAACTCTGAATGGAAAATGTGTTTAACCCTGAATATTAACCATGTTTTTCAATGACCAGGAATTATTGCATAAAGCAAAGCTGTACCCTTACTATTCTTTTACATTTAGCATTGTCTGTTCTAGGTCAATCTCAATTTTCCCTCCTCCACTCTGCTCCAGCTGGGCTCCACATAGGCCATCTTTGAAAAATTATTACATTACTTGCACATTTCTGGGGCTATTTTTGTTTTGCACTTTGAAGCTTTGAATGAACCCAGACAAGAAACCAAAATTGCTAAATAGCATGAGGTGAAGGAAGAGTAAGAAAACATAATAATTTGCCTGGGGAATGGTGAGAAGTCAAGATCAAGGTTATTTCTCAGTAGATGCTTCCAAGTAGGAGGCAAATGAATTGCAGAAGCCAGAGGTAGTATCAGAATGTCATAAGGGGCAGAGGGGAATTCACCTGGGTCACTGTCAAGCTTGCCAGTTCTTGGAACCAAATTGATGCTGGTTTATTTTCGAGCTGCTATTTTGGTGTTCTCAGTACTGAGCTAGATGGAAGTTGCAAACAGATGAGGTGCACTGAGAGTGGCTGCACATCATGGGGGGAAAAATGAGCAGTATTTAATTCCTGAAGATAATGTATCCCTGTAAACCTGTGAGGTATTTGCCTTCAAACATGAATCTGGCACATCTGGAGTGTGACAAACAGGTTCAGGAACTTTGTCCCAACCTTCTCAGGGGTGCTCATCTCCCAACCCAGAGCATGATTTTATTCCCACAGCTCTAGGGGGATGCTGAGAGACCAGACAGGATCCTGAGGAGGGTAATGCAGATGGGGGCCTGGGGTACATGAGGCAATGTACATGCAGAATGAGGGACATGAGTGGGTTCAGTACAGCAAAATGGGGTAAATCTGATAACCTTTAACTAGAGGCAAACACAGCAGAGCCAAACTCAATATTACCAGTGGCCACAGCCAGGGGCAAGGGCCATGTTAGGGCATGGTGTGGAGTTCATCACCTGGTTGTTTTGCAGGGATTCTTCCATGCCCTTTGTGCTTGAACGTCCTTGTTTATGCTTAGTTGTCTATGTCATCTTCCCAAGTGCTAGAGGATGACAAAGACTATAGATCAAAGTTCCTAGATTTACAAGAACTCCCTTGAAAACTGAGAGCCCCTGGAGCAGGACCTTTGGAACATCACCATCTGCTCTGCTACAGATGTCACCAGCCTCTTGATTAGCAGTCATATCACAGAATTGCTGTATGGTGATTCTCTGGAATGCAAATCTGTTGTTAGAGTTCTGTCCTAGTCAGCCTAATAACAGACACTGCACTGAGAGAGGTGAAGTGGAGGCAAAGAAATGCCATGTTAGGTTCCAGGTGCACAAATCTCATGTGGAAGTATATTTAAGATGCCCAAACAAATCTGCCAAAATTTGGGAAACACATTTTGGATTAAAGAGTCTCTTCTGGAGTTTTTCATTCAGTGGTTGTTGGATCAGCAGCCCAAGATTAAGAAACAGTTTTGGTGGTTCTTATTCTCAGTTTACAGCAGAGTAAACCAAGATTTTTAGCATCAATACCAGTTCTGCATGCTGGTCACCAAAAACCCTCACTTTCCTCATGTCATTCCACAGAGCCCTGCTGGCCAGCCCTGCTAATTCAGTTTTTATGTTGAAAAGGAAAACCATGTTCAGCCAGGTTGAGACATCCCAGAACAGCTCCTGAATTTTACCATGGTCTACCTAATCAAATAGCAGCCTTAAGGTACCACAGATTTCTGGGGTACTGGGATGAAAATTAATGCTGGGAAGCGATAGTGGTAAAGAAAATACTCTTTATCAAGTAAACAAGGTCCAAAGACTGGATTGTTTTGATTTTGGTGAGGGTTCTTTGGTTGTTTTTTTTTTCTGTACCTGAGTAAATATCTGTATTCTTCATTTATACCAAGCATAAATCAACTAATTAAAACGAGCAGCAGGTATTAAAGAACTGATTTACTCTCACATAGAAATCATCACCATGTGATATTTTGCTGAGTAAGCTTATCTTGACCAATATGAGATTTGGACCACTGAGAACTGGAGACCTGAGTACCATTTGGCATTCATCCCATTTCATTTCCTTTTTGAAGCAGGGTTCCTTTTTAAAATCCTTTTCATGAGAGGCTTGTCTTGCATCACAAAATCATGCCAGAGTAAATACAGATGGAATATTGAGCTGCTTCATTAAAATCCCTGTGATTTGTGTAAGGAGCTCCAATCTATTGGAACCTGACTTGTTAGTTTAAATTCCCTTACTGAGATATAGGTCAGGTTTAAATTAATAAGTGGTGATTGTAAAATCTTAATTAAAATGATACAGTTCTGTGAGTAGACAAGCACTCCTTAATTCATGTTGGGCTGGGAATATCTTTTTTTCTATTGGTAAAAACCTGCTTGCAAAGGTGTCAGACCAACTTAATTCCTATGGCTACTGTAAGTGACTTAAATTACCAAAAATTATAAATCTAACCCTTCAGTCACAACTACCTTCAATTATTTATGAAGTATTACTTTTTTTTTGGGGTGGGGGGGGAGGAATGAGGGTATGCTTGGTTTTTATTTTTTCCATTGAATAGCGAAAAACTTAATCATAATTTAAAAAGAATCCCTGATATTGTTAAATTATTTCCTTCATGTGGGGCTTGATTCTACATTGCCCTGCAGTTTCTGTGGCACAATAGCAGGATGAATATTAAATGGTTCTGAATTCCATTTTTCAGCTGTGCCTTTTCCTCCCCATTTGCCATTCACACAGCACCAGCATAAAGTCTGAAATAGTGTGATGGCAGTGTGGGATGAGATCCTCAGGCAATGATCCCCTCACACCAGACACTTGAGAAATCGTGCTGCAGATGTTAATGCAGAAATCCAGAGGTGCACTAGGCCTGCCTTGCACAGCTGGAATGATCTGGCCAAACAACAGGGTGAGGGCAGGAGAGAAACAGCAGCACAGGTTTGGGGGTTTGCTTATACTCCACTAGAATTCTAGTTCACACAAGTTCTTGAGTCACCTTCAGAGGTACAGTGCTGAATATAAAAATTATTGCTAATCTCCCTACAGTTCTCCAGCAGGCAGAGGCAATAAAACTCAGGCTGATATTCCTCCCCGCCACCACCTTTTTTTCCCCTCCTTTTTTCTCCTTTGTCCTCTGCAGAGCTGCTTACAAGTGCAGCTGGGAAATAATATAAAGTCTGGTCTAAGGATATATTGTGGAATCTGCTTTTTACCCCAAGAAGCCTTCTATATTTCTCTGCAATAGCTTACGTGGTAGGCACAGCCTGGATTCATTATGGCTACGTGGAGGAAGGGGATTGTATGAGCCTCTAGCATGGCTCTTGCTATTCTTTTGTCTCTTCCTCTCACCCTAAATAAGTATAAACAACATGTAGACAAGACAAAACCTCAGCAGTGAACAAAAGCTGCCTGCATGTTATCCATCAGTATTATTTAAGTAGGACATGCTGGGCTGTTCATGATACACTCATACTGTAAGTGATAAGCTATAACGTATGGTATTCATTTACTTCTCCATTCCAACAGTAATACAGCAAAGACAATAAATTTTCCTGTTTGTTCTCTGACCCACTGTTCTTGGGTTAAGCAGCATGTTTGTCTACATTTGTCAGTTGTTACAAGCTTCTAGCTGCTGCAGACTAGGGTATTGATGAACCCTGGAAAATGGAGCCTTGAATAATGTATAAAGCATTAAACATGCAACCATTTCGCTGGGAAAAAAAAGGGGGGAAAAGTGTATTATATGTTTTCTCTGTTGTAGTTCCTTCATTTACAAAACATATTTGTCAAGTCTTTTGCTAAGAATAATGCCAGGATGCAGTTTCCCATCATTCTTGTTAATGGGACTGTCTTAGTGTTACAGTAAACAACCATAAGTCTTGTGTCTCAGCCATTGTGCAGCACGCTTAGTTTTTTCAGCTTCCAATTAAGGGTATTTTAAATTTGTTGTCTACAGTCATAGGAGTGGTGGTGCAATTTCAAGGCGTGCATCAAGAGAGGGGCACTAAGGAAAAAGGTATTTTCCAAAGCAAGAGCACACTTGCCGAATTACTGCGTGACTGAAGTGCATATATTGGGTTCTTTAAAAGCTCAAAACTTATTCCTCCCTGTTATAGCAATTTATTACTAAAAAAGCAGCACTGATTCATGCATTTTCCTGAACAAATTTAGGTGATAAACCATCAATATACATTTACATTAGCAAATTGAACTTTCTATCATATTTCTGAGACCAGAGTCCAAGACTTCAGTGGCTGTGAATCAATGCAGCTGCATTAGCTTCAGTGGAATGGTGCTGATTTATATCAACTGCAGCTCTGGTTTGCTAAATTCTTCCTCTTTTGGAAGCATGTATCATAGCAGTGGAAAATTGCTGGATTTGATTTAGCCCCTGTTATTTGATATGCCCCAGAATTCACCATTGCACTGCGAAACTTCAGTGAGCCTGTGATGATTTTGTTGACATGACGTTTGAATTGCCCTCTTATCCTGGCCAAGGTTGAGAGGTTTTGGTGAGCTCTGTGGAGGACAGTCATAGTGCTTCCATTTGTCCTGTTTCACCTCTGTAAGTAAACGAGAAATGGGAGGTTTAGAACTGTTTCCACAAGGACTAAATTCATGTGAAAATACAAACACCTCATTCTTAAAAGAAGAAAATTGCTGCATTTAGATGTGAGCTTTCTAATGCTGAGCACTTCATGAGCTAACATGGTTACCTGCATAAACTAAGGAGAGTGTCTTATCCTGCCACATGTTGGTTTCTGCACATCAATCCCACAGAGGGAGATGTGGATGCACTGAGATGGGAATACAGCCCATCAGTTTCCAGAGCCTGACACTCCTGAAAGCCGAAAGCCCTGCACAGAGGTGAAGAGTCTGCATGCACAGAGACAGAGCTGCAAGGCTCCTATTAATATTAACAGCCAAGTCCCTGATTATTGAAACAAGTATTTATCCCATGTGTGGTTTTCCTCAGCAAATTATTTGTGAAGAGAGTAGAACAGTGTATGACACAAGGAAGGGCATGTAATTGAAGTCAGAAATATAAAATGTATGGGACGTGAATCCTCTTTTCTACATTTCTTGGAGGTCTTTTACCATACTACAGATATAATAAGGAAACAATCACTGGAGCAGAATATCTGCTTCACATTGGTAGCTGGAGGGATTGGTATGGAACTTATTTTGGCAGGGTTATTCTCCAGCAAAACACAAGGGGTTAGGAACATATTTATCCAATTAATTGATATGGGTGCCAAGTATCACTAATGAGTTATTTCAGTGAAAAAGGATCAATATGATTACTCTTATAGGTGAATATGATGGCTTTGGAGTGACAGTTTTTAGGGGGATTTTTTAAAAGATTCTAAAGATAAGGAGTTTTTTTCCCATTGGTTGAACACATAGCTTTGTGATGCTGGAGAATATCCCCAGTGGTAACTTCCTAAAGCTCTTTGTGGTTATTGGCATTTGGAGGGAGCAGCTCTACAGCCTTTGCTGCATACAGGCTCTTCCTTTTAGAATGAGTTGTCTGAGATGTCCTTCTCCTCCATTTAAACAGCAAGGGTGATTTCACACTTCCTAGGAGGGGAGAGCAGGTTTCTGGTACTTGAACAGGTGGTATCTATGAAAGGCTGGTGTTTAACCTCATGGCTTCATTACCAGACTCCATCACAAGCAGCATCTCAGGATATTGTCAGTGTACGATTTTGAATCTCTGACATTACTTTCAGTTTTTGATTTACTGACTATGTTCTTAACATGAACCTTGCTAGTTTAATTCTCATCAGTGCTGCTTTCCACAATCCATCTTCTGAGGAAAATTATGGATCTACAGAAGAGCAGGAGGAAATATATAATTCAAGAAGTTTTCAAGATTCATTTTCAGGAAGATGAAGTGCCAACCACATTATGTGCTGAGTAGGGTTCTTTGAAAAGTAACAATGCCACCTGCAGCACTAAACATGTATTATGAATAAATGTTTTATTGCAAGCAAGGCAGGAAAAAAAATGGTCAATCACTATTGCCATGTCTTTCCCAGCAGAAAAAGAATTCCTCTTCTGCAGCTCTACTAACTTGTGTAAAAAAGTACACACCAATACAGAACTGGGTTCCACTTTTGTGTGGTCCACATTTACAATGAGGAGAGCAATCCATGCATTTTTGGAAAAGAGAGAGGGAAAGCACCTAAGTGTGGTGCTGTCAGAAGAGCAGGAAGCACACTGGCAGTGCTGCAGAGTGCAGGACTGAAGTGGGACATTCTCCAGAGGGAATGGTGAGGGGCCCAGGCTGCTGTGCTATCAACAACACTGCAGTACCTGTTCCCTTCTCCATTCTCCCCTGGCATTAAATTAACACTGGCCCAGCTTTACATCACTGAGGCTGTGCACTAAAACAGAATATGCAAGAAGAAGTGCTGAGTGTTTAATTTCAGGTGAGAAGCTGCAGCTGGGTGGCAATGCTGGATGGAGAAGCAGGAGCAGGCTGAATTCTGGGCTGGCTTCATAGGTTGGGTTACTGAAACTCTTCCCAGTGGAACCTGAAGAAGAATTTAGTGTAGGGTACAACACCTTGAAGACCTAATATTTATACTTTCTTCCTGCCACTTTATGTCTAAGTTGCTCCAGTTTTGAGATACCTTATTGACATAAAATGAGAGTCAAAAGATAACGAGTTCCTGAAGAGTAGGGGTCCTGATCCAGCCTCTTCAATGTTCTCAGTTTAATCCTGGTAGGATCAAGCAGAAAAAAAGCTGAAATTAGTATAGAGTGGAGTTTATGTAAAAAGTTACCTGATTATTTTTTTTTGATCCTGAGATAAAATAAGAAGTTAAGAATTTCACAGTACATCATCAAAAATTCTGTTTTCAACACTTGATTTCTGAAGATAAATGAATTTTTGAGCTGCTGAATAATTTGTAACAGGTAGGATACCTCATAATCTTTTTCTCTCCCTTCACAAATTTTCTGGGAGCACTTTTTTAGAGGCTTTCAAATGACCTGGATAAGAATAATTTTGCTGCTCTGCTTTTCTTGACCTGTGGCTTGTCTGTAAATTGTGTGTGGATAGTCAGTAGAATACTGAGTGGAGCTCGGAAGGGCTTTGGGAACAGGAACAAAATGTCTTCTCCAGAGGCAAAAGAGCCACTCTCCTGAAATTCAACAGTTTAGGCTATGCATGCTAATCATGACATTGATTATTAAATTATTAAAACCTTTGGAGTGTTGGGTTTTTTGGGGGTTTTGTTTTGGGATGGTCTTTTTTTTTTTTGTTTTGTTTTTTTTTTTTGCTAGGCAGTTACCTCCAGGTTTCAGGAATTTTGGACACCTTAACTGAAATACAGAATCTGAGTCAGTCCAGCAGTCATTCCCCCATTCCCATTTTCATAATTTTTCCCTTTGCATATATTTTCTTTCTCGCTATGAATGTATTTTTGCAGTTAATGTAACTGTATGTCCTCCACAGAAAATGGAAACTTTTTTATTAACTTCCTTTTGGTACTGGAATTTCTTTCACTTTTTAATTTTGCTTCAAATAGGAATTTTGTTGGGTTTTTTTTGTTTGTTTGTTTGTTTTAATTAAGCATTAACATCGCTATTCCTTTATATTTGTGTTGATGATGTGACCAAGTGGATTGGGGAAAAACGTTTGATGGTTGGTGTATATTCCCTTTGGGATGCCTGTGAACACTATACATACATGTAGGTCTCTCCTTGTGCAGAGGATGTTACAGAAAATTTTCTAAAAGTTTTCAAAATCTGATGGAATTATCATCTGTCTGTAAAAATAGTAGGAAAGATAAATGAAAAGTGACTGAACAAAACAATAACTATAATATAGAAGTGTTTGTGTTTTAATGTAGATGAAAACATTTCTTTTCATCAAGCTCCTGAAATTTCTCTAGAGTGCTTTTCCTTTCCTCTCATATTTATAAAATTAATCAACCCAGAAGAAAAAAGATGACTTTTGGAAAAACTAACACTTGGTTTGTATAAAAAAGTAAATTGAGAAAAACATGATCTCCCCCATCTTTTAAGGAAGCTGATTTTTGAGATAGTCATGATTGGTTACATCGTTCCCTTGAGATCAAATTAAAATGTATTCATCCCTTGAACAACTCTTCCTTCATGGGGCACCTCCCTCAAAATTTCTCATTACTTCTAAGAAAACAAAATGCAATCCTTGATTCTTTCTCATTCAAAGCTGCTAGATAAAAATGAACTTTTAGAAACAATCCAGAATCCATTTGTCAGGATAATAACAATTCTCTGTAACAATTCTTTCTGCCTCTTCTCGCTCCCCCTACCAACATTAATTATAATGCTCTAACAGAACAGAGCTTGATTCCCTTTTTTATTAAGGTTGTTTCACTCTATTATTGATTAAGCTTATTTCCCATGATAAATAACCTTCCTGTCATAAAAATGATTTATGAAAGCCAGTGGTCTTTCTTTTTCCAGTTTGCTTTTCCTGTGGTTACATATTACATATTATCTCCTGCTGACTGGTTTGGGCAGTCTTTGAATCTACAATTACTGATTCTCATTAAGAGAACTGAATTTCAGTGCTGTAAAAGGCTTGGAGATCTATCACGTGAATCATTTGATTTTAAGTTAGAAACAGAAGCATCTTTCTAATGTTAATATATGGTCTTGTGATGGGCCTTTAAGTCTTCAAAATGTTAATAAAATAACAGGCATTGTGCTTATGGAGACCAACTCCTTGGGACTGGCATCCCTCACGAACATACTGAAACTTCTAGCTTGCCAGTAATTCCATTGGAGATGGCAGTGTTTGTCCTCACAATATTTATAAATATATATAAATATATATAAATATATATAAATGTATATGTGTATAGATATATTAAATGGAAAACAGCTTCTTAGAAGACAGCAGCTCTACTTTATGCAACTCTTGAGATGGACTGAGTGTGCTTTTGTCCAGCTGTGATTTGTTCTGTCAACAAACCTTTTGTCCTCAAATTTAAGAGGAAATGAGGTCTTCTGAGTTCCTTTGCCTTGGGGGAAAAACTGAAAACCATCCAGGTTGCACCTAATGCAATGTTTACTGTGCAGAACACAGCTAACCTGTTTATGGATGAAAACTGCTCTGAGGTTCATGTCTTGACTGTATTCACAGCTGAGCACCTTTCCAGGCAGTGCTTTGTCCAGAATTCCTGTCGAGTTCTTTCATATTCTCACAACAAAGTCTTAATCCGTGTCTGAGCTTCTTCCACTGCATTATTTTTTTTTTTCTGTTTTACTGCATCTGTGTTTTCTGTCTCCCATTCATACAGTTCCTATATTTGAGACGTTTCAGGACAAGCAGCTCAGGTCCAGGGGGATGAAGCCTGGGGTGGTGGGATGGTGTCTGTCTTTTGTTCTGTGCTTAGCACTGCAGAATTCTGATCCACAAGCAAGTTTACTCTCAGTCTTCAAAAATGTCCATAGAGAAATGTCGCTGCTTTTTCATAAATCCTGAAGAAGGATGACTGCACAACCCCAGGTTTAGTAACTTTTTCACATAATTCACATTGCAGTTCTGTAGAGATGGATATTGCATTAGACAGACCTGAAAAAAAGATTGTTCTTGCATACCCTTGAATAGTCTCGTGAAAATCCTAGTGCTTATAAGTGAAAAGGCATAAAGCAAAACCTAATATTATCATTGCTTTAATTCTTAGTCTTTGTTCCTTCGAGTTTGGGGTCTTTATAGAAACTAATGGGAACTCTTTTTTTTTTTTTTTCCCCAAGTCAATAGCAGAATTAGAGTCCTGGAAAGACAGCAGGCTGACATTTGGTGTATTTAATACCTAAAATCAGCTTGTCAGTATCAAAAACATAACAAATCAGCAGAGACAAGTACTTTTTTCTTGTAATATGTCTGTCATCAGAATTAATGTTGATAAGGATTTCATGTCCTAATCAATGTGATATTTTTGCTCCTGATATCCTTGCTTACCTGGGGGGAAAAAAATGGGTAAAAGGTCATTTTCTTAGTCTAGTGTTGTGTGGCCATAATATTTCAAGTCTCACAAATTCTGAAAGGAGCACTTGATGCTGTGACAGGTGATAAAATCAAAGGGGCCAGTAAAGGACAGTGCTTTCTTGCTTTCTTTTAGAGAGTGGTTTCTCGTGGTCAGCAGGTCCCTGGGTTCTGAGATCAGAGGTTGTCCTCAGTGTCCATGATGTTTCTTTCATGTTTTCCACAGTAACTGAACTCCCCAGATCTGCTCACTGTATCATCCTGCCTGAGAGATGGGGAGCTGAATTACAGAGAGCCTTTAGAAACCAGTGAGCAGGAGCAGAGTCTCAGGCCCTCATCCTGCTCTCTGGCACAGCTGCAGTGCTGGGATCTTGGTGGGCTGGCTGCTGGATGTGCTGTATCAAATCCCTGGTGGATGCAGAGCTTAAAAGTGGCTTCAGTCAGGTTAAACCATGACAACCTGCCCCCTCAACAGTCATTTCCTGGATAATTTTTTTTTCCTATTAAAGTAAATTAATTCATGACTGTTATAAAGCTACATTGTTATCTGTAATAATTAACTACTATTAAATCCAAATATAGAACTTTGATTCTCTGAAATGAAAATCAAGGGTCTTACTATACACTGAGGTGTTCTGTCACTGTTTATGTTACAGAATACCTGGGAAAAGGGTCTGGATTATAAAGATGCACTCATTTGCCTATTTGTATTAGGTGACAGTGGAATTATTATTATGTAACCAAATCAGAGTGAGGGATATTTCAATACAGTAGGCCAATGAAGTTTTAAAATAATTACTACATGGAACACATTTAATTTTACCTCCTTGCTCAGGTTTAACGACTAAAAAAGTGATTTTGCCTGGACTCACTTAATTTTCAGACTTTAGGTGCCTTTAAATCTATTTAGAACTTGCAAGAATGACTTGCTAAAGTAACTGTTTGTCTGGAAGGAGACATGAATTAAACACTGAATTGTGAGCTGAGCAGGCCTCCTCTGTCCTGTGCTGCAAGGATTGAAAGCCCAGTCATGTATCCTTAAACTGCTTTGTCTCACTCCTGATTGCAAAGTGCTCTGGGGACTGGGCAGCCTCCAGCACTACCCTGGATGTGCCTGATAACTTGTTTGGGGCACATTCACTCTCCCTGGTGGCCCTGTGCTCCATGCAGAACCTCTGGAGCTATCAGCATCCAGCCTGCCCTGAAACTTGGGCATTTGTTGCTCTGAGTGATTTTTGAGAAATCTTCCGAGAGCTGAAGAATTTTAAGTTCTGCACCTTTGTCAGGGCAAGGAATATTGCATCCTTTGCTATTTGCACTTCCAAAACACCAGCCTAAGGTTACACAGCAGTCTGTGCCATGCCTGTGACTCTGGACTTAAGACTGCTCCTACACATCTCTCACATTCACTGTTGCTAGCTGAGAATCTTATTCTCTCACATTTTTAGTCAAGATTGGCCTTTATCATGTAAGGGAATCTGTTCTTGTCCAATCCAGATCTTTGCTGGGTTTATTCTTTGCCCATGTATTAAAAGTCTTCTGACAATAAAAGAGTTTATGCCTCTAGGCATTCACCACTCTTGAAATAATCTACTCTCCTTGGAATCACAGGGATTGACAAGTCCTTGTTCATTTTTTGGAAGCATAGATTGGGAAGGGGAAGCACAGGGATTCAATTCCTTCTAAACTTTCAATTTAAGGCAACTCTCCAATGATGACATTTATAGTCAGAATATTTCTCTCACTCTAAGGCATCCATCTGGTGGGTCGCCCAGAATTTCAAGTCTAAATAATTTCTTGGTTTCCTGAGATTTTGTTTTCTTAAATGCTGTCAACAGCACAGAACCAAAAATCTACTTTCTTTTAAAAAAGGCAGAAATAAGAAAAAGACACAGACTGTGTGGCTTTGTCTTTCCAAAATGGGTTTTTGTTTTAAATCATGTTTTTAAATATTTCTGGTTTTGTTGTGTGTGCTATATTTCAGTCATGTCTGCCATAAATATCTCTGTTTGTTTTAGTAGAAGGCATAACATCAGAGAGAGGAGCTTAGCATTTCAGAGGGAGAGAATTGTTCTGATTTCCAGAAATAGACATGCTAGGAAGTAATGCTCTGATTAGTTGAGATGTCTGGCACTAGGGATTCAACCATAAAAAACAGCCAAGGGGCAATCAAGAGGCTCAGGACATATCCCAGAAATCCCACAGATTTTGCAGGGAATGTATTGAATGCTCTATTCAAAAGGGACAGACCTGTTCTTCCAAAAAAATCTAGGATGATATTGCCCAGAGTATCATCTATTCTGACTCATCACCCAATATACAATCTTTATTCTTGTGCTCACGTTTGCTTTGCTTTTTATTTTTGCTGTCTGGGATTGGTTTCATATTCTTAATGTCATGTATCCAAAATCTTCTAGAATCTGGCAGTGTAAAAATAAACCCTGAACTAAGTTATGTACAGATACCTTGAAAAATGGTTATCACCAAGTGGTTCTATTGGCAATTAATAGTGTGTCCGCTGAAGAGATTCAGGTATTTGAAATCTTTTGTTTTAGGATCTACAGAAAACTTTCCTCCCACAGCTCTGGGGAATCACTGCAGTAAGTCCAGAAGGCAGCTGAGTAAGAGGTAAACTTCAGCAGGAGTGACTTTGTGCAAACCTGAGTTGGATGGACTGACCTGAAAATTTGGTTATACAGTAAAGGGGAAAGTTGCTTTCCTACACGTCTGGAAATCACTCAAAGACCACTCTTCTGTGTGGCAGATCACTAGCATTCTGTTTCTATATGCCTTTTTTGGTTTCATTTTTAAATGCTTTGGCTCAATGGTATTGAACAAAATAGTGTTCAAAAGAAAATTAGAGTAAATAAATGGGGCATCTCCCTGCTAGGGATATTTTTAGTTAAGGTAATTTCATCACACTGAATCTCCAATCACCAGGCATTTAAATAACAAATGCATGGAATGGATGAAGAGAATTTGCCAGGAGAGTGCATGCAGCTCACTTTAGGTGCAGTTGGCAGTGTCATTGTGCAAATATTCCATGGTTGCCATGCAGTTTTTCATGGTAAGGAGCATAGAGATGTTATGCTGAAGGCTTGAGCAGCACGTTGGTCTCCTTGGCCATCCACAGCAGCAGGCATCACTCTACAAAGAGATCAGAAAAGCCTCTCCTGAGCCCCTTCTCTAATGGGGTGTATGTGGTGCCTTGTTTCTGACACTCTTTAGGGAAGGGCAGTAGATTGCTCCCCTGCAGATCAGCTTGTGAAGAGCAGAGCTGGGAGGCAGTGAGACAGGTAAAGGAGAGAGTCCACACAGAGGGGGAATCCCTCTCTTATGGGGGAGAAAAATGTGCACCCAACACCTGGCAACAGGTCTGCTTTTTATGAGAGAGCTGCTGGAAAACTTCTAAGCACGTGGCTCTTGGAGGGTCTCTCTCTTCTTGGCTGCTCAAACACAAGGAAAAGTTGGATTGTGGCACTCTGAACCCATGGTGCCTGCAAAGTGGGCATCTTGCACGACATAGTGCCAGTAATCAATGCAGGATTTCACTTGCAGACATACACTGTCCAATGCATGAAAAAATACTGCTTTGACTGAGGAGATAAGTGAAATAAATAATGTTAGTACAGCAGCACAAACATGTGAATACACTGCCAGAAGTTCAAGGAGCACAAGCTAATGATTTCTGGCTGTAGTTGTTACCACTGATACATTTTGAGCACTCCTGAATTTAGAAGTCCATTACCATCCTGGCTCATGGTCCTTAACTGCAGAAACCATGTTTACCAACGAGGGGAACAGAGGAAGAGGTGTTATTTTCAAACTGTTGAGAGGTTATTATACAACCAATGGATAGTGAAAAACACCTACATTAGAAACTGAATAAAAGCACTTGACAATGTCCTTTTACTAAGTCTCAATAAAATGTATTAATATGATCACTACACTACTTATATTCAAAAGCATGAGGCCTTGTTTTAACCTCTAAGTGCAAGATCTTTTTAAAAAACAGTGGTGAAAATATTTTCACCCTCTTCTTTCAGCAATTTCTGTCATCCAGTTTCCATCCAGTTTGTGTTTAGAAAGGAAAATTACCTTTTTTTTTAAAAAAAAATTCTCAAAGCCTTAGAAAGAGGTTTGCTGACTTTATTTTATATTTCCATTGACTCATCGGGTGTTTCTCTCTATGTGAGCTTTAGCATGTATAAATGATCAAGATGAATGAGGAATTGTGCTTCATCAGTTCTGTAGGCAGGTGGTTTGCAGTTTTTAGGGTGTAATTTGGTCTAGATTGAAGAGATACTTGCTTTATTAAGAAGGCAAAGAGGCTACATGCATGTTTTAAGTAAAACTTAAATTTTTAGGCACTTTTCTCCTGGAGCTTAACTGTTCCCTCCCTACTTTCACTCCAAAGAGTGAAGTCTAATTAACATCAACAAGCTTTCTATGGCTAAAGTGTTTCCTTTAAAAAAGTTTTTTAGGAACTGATCCAAAATTATCAAAAATGGAGGTCAAGCAATGGCTTTATAACACTCCATTGAGCCTTTCTGTATGCCAATATATATTTTTCATCCTTAGCTTAAGGTTGTATTAATAAAGAAGAGGTCTGCTGCACATTATGCATCTCCTGATCTCGGCTATTTCACAGGAACAGTAAGCTATGAAACTTCAGGGTGATTTTTTTTCTATAATAATCTGCTTCTGTTCCTACTGATGAGGATCCAGTGCTCCTCTTTCTGACCTTCCATGTTCACCAGCCAATCAAGCCTGAACAGCTTCAGCAGTGTTAAACTTCACAGCTATTTCTGTTACTCTGAGGTCTGTCCCCATCGATTTTTAAAAAGTCAGCATGCCAGGAATTCATGTCAGATGTCAGCAAGCTTCAGAGTCACCACTGATAACCTGCTGTCTCAGCACATCACAGCAGAACAGAGCATTCATGTTGTTCTGTTCCTGATTGTCTGGTGAATTGGGAAAACATTGTGCAAAATACAGCAGCTTCACTGGTGGGAAAAATTGCTGAACAGCACCTGCATAGTAAAGAAAGACCATCTGCTTATTTTCCATAGCCCCTATTTCTGTACCTTGGTATCTGTCTGGTTTTTGTCATGCAGCTGGTTCAATGAGAGTATATACATACCTATGTAAGGAAGAAAGAAAGAGGGAGAAATCAGGAGCAGGGATCTGTTTTCATACAACTCAGAATTTCCCTGTGGGACTGACAGCTACAAGACACCAGCAAGGACAGGAATTCACCAGTGTTCATTAAGCTGACCTGGCTGTTTATCAAGAAAATGTAGATAATTATGATTTTGTGTCGTTTAAATCCACATATTTTGATCAAAAAAGGCTTGATGGGGTGTAAACTCTCTTTCAGAGCATAAATCTTTTTGCTGAGAGAGATGGGAAGAGCTGTTTCCTATTATCTCTATTTATTCTTCCCATGTGTGAGTCAGGTTTTTTATTTTCCTGTGCAGCACAGAGTAGTGATTGCTGTCGCAACCCCTGCATTAGATCAGATGAGTTAATTCCAGGTTAGTAATTTATACACTCTAATACAAGTACTGTCCTTGGACAGTAAGAACACCTGCATTTTCTTTTTGTTATATGACACCTTAGGAAGTTACACTACACTAAAATTTAGCAACTTCTGCTGTTGTGGGAGCAATTGTGCTCCTCTTTACTGGAGGTTTCATAAACCTATTCACTGTAACATTCTGGTTAAACTGAAGACAGCTTGTATTGATTTTCTCTTCCTCTTCTCCTCCTCCCTGTTTTTTTCTTCCCTCTATTTCTTGTGCTTATCCATGTGGAGGACAAAGAGAGTCTAACTAAGTATTTTTCCCTTAATCAGGCTGAGAGAAAAGAAGGGTTTCAAGGTCAGTTACAGTGCAAGATGCTTTTTATAACCTCCATCATCTTGTCTGTTTCTTCTGCCTTGAAAAGAGAGGGTTTTTTCCATGACACCAATTACTATACAGTCTCTCACACAAAATTCTTCCATTTGGGCTTGTATTTGCTCTCACATGGAAGTCCCACATCTCCCCCACTACTGTTTTGGTGATGTGAGCTTCTGACCTTTGGGAAACTATCCTGAACTCCACGAATTCCTTCAGCCCTCACTTCACTTATTACAGCTGGTGGTTACTCTTTGTCTTGTGCTGTGTTAGCAAAACCCTGTGCAGATGGGGAGTATAGATTTCTTCACTGAGGCTAAATTGGTAAAATATATAATGCAGTATCAATTGCCCTTGGTGCCCTGAATTCCTGCCTTCGTTAACGAGGCTGCAGCAACTGTTGAAGTTAATCTGTCCACTGGCTGGGGAGAGAGTGTCAGAAGAAGTGAAGATGCCTGTCTCAGGTTTTGTCCAATTTATCCTTTATTTATTTGGTGTAGCTCCTGACTGCAGTGTTATTTGAGGTGCTTGTGCCTCACAAATCCCTTACCATGTGAAGCAGTCTTGTAGTCCTCACTCACATTAAAGAAACATTAAAGATGGTCAAGTTGCATGGTTTGATAGATTTTCCATGACATTTATGACAGCTGTATGAGAGCCCAGACCTTTTAGCCAATCTGGTGTTCTACTCATATTTTTCTACTTTGGGACAGAAATATGCATTCACTTGAAAAGCAGCTGAAATATTCCAGGACATTTCTGTTTTCTGAAGTTAATACCGAGCTTGTTGAACAGATCTTGATTTGCCTCTTCACTGAAGGTAATAAATAGCCTTGATTGCCTCAAGCTGTGGGGATGGCAATTTCCAGGTGAGGGGGTTGCATAGAGGAGGTGGGGTCTGTGTGTGTGTTTTAAACCCCCATCTTCATCTTTACAAGAGAGATGTTAAAACATTCCTAGTTTGGTTATATGAATTGTTTTTTCAGGGGAAAAAATTATGCACGGTTTTCCTGATTTTGTGTTAAGCAAAGCAGTCCTCACTACTCAGGAACGCAAAGTGTTATCAGGGATGTTTTGGAGACAGCAAAGTAATTCCTGCTTCTTTGTATTTTGTGTTGTCATCTCCCCCTGTACATTAAAGAGCTACTGTATCATGGTTTTCCTTGCCTTCCAAATTCAGCTCTGTTTATCTTTGTGTTTCTATTGTAGGAGTCTCTTGGCAGTATGGTTAGAACAGGTTCAAGGTTACTTCAGATGGGAAGTTTAATACTTTGGTGCATTCAAAAAAGGCAATATCACAGTCTTCATTTCCTTGTCCAGTGAACTGACATTTCAGCTCCCTTATGCATACATCAAACATTGCTTCTTTTGCATATGGTTAAACTCCAGCTCTACGTGAGAAGAACATTGTACATGATGTGGGGTCAGTTCTCAGAGCTCTGCTCTGTAGCACCTTGCTTGCTTTCGTCTTTGTCACCAATTTGATAACTGTGGTGCTTCACTCTGCTTCAGCTGTTAAAATGGCACCCAAAAAGCTGTGTCCCTTTCCTCTCTTCCAGGAGCTGCAAGTTCTTTTTGAGGCTGTTCTCTTGCTGCCTTCAGCACTGATTTAGAAATATCCACATCTTAATGAGGCATCCAGACACTATCTGGTTTTGGGTCCCATCCTGGAGACCAGCCCATGTTTCTCTTACAAGATGTCCCTGCTGATAATAAAATACACTTTATTTTCCTTTAGCTCTAGCTTGAAGGGCCATCCTTATCTCCTCTTACATGTCTCACTTAAAAACTGCTGCCCTTTATTAGAGTCCTGTGTAACAGCTGAAGCCTTACACACCTGAAGCTGTGCTTTATTCCATGCAGCTGGGGGAATTAGCAAGAAACTCTCTTAAGGAGGAGCTTCTAGCTTAGGCAGTAGTAGTTGTCAGCACCGGTAGTGGGCTGGCCTTGTATAGGTGCCATGAACACTGGGAAAAAAAGAATAAAAAAAAAAAAAAGAAAGGGAAAAAAAAATATCCTTTTGTAAGGTAAGCAGACTCTGCTGTTGTGATTTAATGTTTATGGCGTTGGGAAGTTATGGAAGACCACTGCTGCAAGAGCAAATGATCAGATGTCTGGTGAGAGGTACCAGATGGGTGCCAGGCACTGGCAGCAGTGAAAGGCAACAGAGAGACCCTTCTGTTTGGTGTGATAAACAGCATCTTGCCTTTATGGTGCTGTTCATCTAGTTCATATCCAAGATGTGCTGTCTCATTTCAGGAGCTGCCCAAAGCTCTCTGGCCCACACCAGGCTGCTCCCAGGAGGGTGAGTTTAGCCTTTTATGCTGCCTCAGCAATGAGTGTGCCTGTACCCTGAACCTGGGGTGCAGCTCTGGGTGCAGGCATTGCTCAGCTCCTGCCCTTTGCAGGGCAGAACCTGCTCACTGCTCAGTGCCAGCTGGCTCCAGAGCAGCTTCCCTTGTGTCCCACCATGAGTCCATGGGACTTGTGAGTAAGAGTGGAGACCTGGGTTGCTGGTTCCTTTGGGTTGTTTATTGCTTTGGGCCCCTGAGATGGCTGTGTGCACCATCCCAATCCTGAAACGTTGTCCAAAGAGAGGCTGAATTTACAGTGAGAGAGAGAAGGAGGGAAGTGGTGGCAGGGCAGAGACAAATAGGGTCAACATGAGGCTAGAATAAGGGGTTTTTTTAAAGCTTTCCAAAGGAAAAAACCCAGTAGATTTATCCTAAAAAGAAAGTGAATTTAGACTCATAATCTTTCACCATGTGCAACTTTCTGCAACTATAATCCCCACCCTATTTATATTACTGCCATTATAATCAGAGTAAGACAGCGTTTAACACAATATAGCTCTGCTGCTTAGATCAGCTGATGGGTATTTGTAATATTTACATTTTTTACAGCACTCAAGTCTAAATTCTGAAGTGAGTTTTAGAAGTTATGTTTTCCTTTTCCATTATTTCTAGTTTCATCAATAATAGCCAGTATTTTCTTTTATAGATCATTGCATTGCAACAATGTTAACTATCCAGAGATAACAAGGATTAGCATGTTCAGAATTAAGCAAATTTTTCTCTCAGGGCACATGTTGTTAAGGGGAATTTTGCATGGTCATTGAAAGAACAGTCTCTGTTGTTCCCAAGTTTCAGAGTTAGCTCTGGTTACTGCAGTGTGCTCTGCAGTGCACTGTGCAAAAGATTATGTCCTCTGGTGAGGTAAGAAAGAACCATTGGATTGTGTTGGTTATTAAGTATTTATTGTTGCTTTATTCCCCATAGTTTGCAGTCACAGCAATAGTTGAATGTTAGTTTACAAAGAGGCTGGCTGCCCCAAAGCTCTCATTTGTTCAGCTCTGCAAAAGGAGAGAGAGTAAAGCATTTTTTTTTCAAAGGCATCCCATCCCAGAGCTGCTCAAAGCCAAAATCGTGGCTTGCAGATCCAGTGGGGTTTGTCCAAGGGCATGGGGCAGCCAAAGCAGAAGTGGGCTGTCCCTGCTGCTCTGAATGCTTGCCTCTGGATTTTGCAGGAATTGCAGCAGGATGGAGCTGCATGCTGTGCTTACCCACCACAGCCTGGCCCTTCTGGAAGGGTTTTACAGGAATTGCAGCAGGATGGAGCTGCATGCTGTGCTTACCCACCACAGCCTGGCCCTTCTGGGAGGGTTTTGCAGGAGTTGCAGCAGGATGGAGCTGCATGCTGTGCTTACCCACCACAGCCTGGCCCTTCTGGGAGGGTTTTGCAGGAATTGCAGCAGGATGGAGCTGCATGGTGTGCTTACCCACCACAGCCTGGCCTCTCTGACAGGGTTTTGCAGGAATTGCAGCAGGATGGAGCTGCATGCTGTGCTTACCCACCACAGCCTGGCCCTTCTGGGAGGGTTTTGCAGGAGTTGCAGCAGGATGGAGCTGCATGCTGTGCTTACCCACCACAGCCTGGCCCTTCTGGGAGGGTTTTGCAGGAGTTGCAGCAGGATGGAGCTGCATGCTGTGCTTACCCACCACAGCCTGGCCTCTCTGACAGGGTTTTGCAGGAGTTGCAGCAGGATGGAGCTGCATGCTGTGCTTACCCACCACAGCCTGGCCTCTCTGACAGGGTTTTGCAGGAATTGCAGCAGGATGGAGCTGCATGCTGTGCTTACCCACCACAGCCTGGCCTCTCTGGGAGGGTTTTGCAGGAATTGCAGCAGGATGGAGCTGCATGCTGTGCTTACCCACCACAACCTGGCCTCTCTGACAGGGTTTTGCAGGAGTTGCAGCAGGATGGAGCTGCATGCTGTGCTTACCCACCACAGCCTGGCCTTGGGATGTGCTGGCAGCATCTGTGCAGCCTGGGAGCCTCCAAACCCAGCCTTGCCCTTTCCCACAACTGCTTGTTGAGGGTTCAGCAAAATCTGTGACTCCAAAGAGTGCAGGCAGGGTCTCTGTTGCTATTTGTAGACGGTGTTTCTTCTGTTGCTTGAAAGCTTTAAACTGTTTTTCTCACCCAAAAAAGCCCAGAAAGAAGGAAAAAAAGCTCCTTACCATCTGGCCATAACCTTGTTCAATATGTTCACATTTCAAACTGTAAGAAAATTTTTATGATCAGGTTATAATTTGTCAACTGCCTACAGATCTTTAAGTTAAAAATGTACAGTGAAGAATCAAGTTGCTCTGTATATTGTTTTCTAAGATAAGTGGAAGGAGAATGGAGGAAAAAAAGACACTTGAAAGTGTTTTAATTGCACAGGGATGTCATTGCCTCTAGCAAGAGTTCTCCTGCTTCTGTCATAAATTTTTCATATTGCCTTGTGAGAGTGAAAACTGGAAACTTTACCCTCTAAGTGAAAGTCGATGAACCTCATACCAGCCTCAGATCCCAGTAGCCTTGCACTCAGGAATATTAATTTAATTAAGATCGCTACAATAAATTCTGTGAGGGAACTCTCCTGGCACCTAAGGTAACTCGTGCAAAGGAGGAGGGGAAAAAAACCAGATCTGGTGGAGGGCAGGAACTGTGGTACAATATCTTCAGAACAGCTGCATGCTCATCTGAGGTGACAGCTCGAGAGACGGGCGACACCTCCCAAAATAGACGGCAGAGTTTTATTGGGGAAAGCCACAGGATCACACAGAGCCAGATGGTTTCATTTTCACTGCACTGGCCTGTCTGCAGGCTGGGGACACGTGGCAGGGCGCTGCTCAGGCTTGCCTGGCTCCTGGGAGCAGAGGCACAGCATGGGGTGATGCTCTGCTGGTCACTGGGGACACACGGTGACTCGCCCTGGGGGCTCCTGCAGGGCTCCTGGGGACACGGGCACGGAGCTGCCAGCCCGGGCACAGGTGCTGGCAGGCTTTGGGCTGGGCATTGGAATGAGATTAGAGAGCTAGGATCAATTAGAGGGCTGTTACAGGAGGGGCTGACCTGCTCACCCAGGACCTGTGGCTGATATCCTGCAGCTGAGATCACCTGAGGCTCCAGGAAGGGGAACTAGCAGATTCCACCTGACAATTACTTTTTTTATTTTTTCCCCCCCCCTCTTAAAAACAGAAGCTGGACCACAGAATCAGTGCTACAAAAGACAGAATGATGCAAAATTATAGGAAAATTATAACCCAGAGTTAAACTATTTCCTGTATTGGCTATAAAAGGAAAACAGAGCTCCCTGAGAAGTTCAGTGTCCTGTGGAAGGATTAAAATTTGGCTTATTTTTGTGGATTTAAAGGTTGAGATTCACTTAAGGAAATCTCTGTTGCAAGGGTTGGGCAGAGTTTCTGTGTGACCACAGAGGGATGTATGAGATTTCTGGTCTGTAATGCTAACTCCAGCACTGTCTGCTCATTTTAACATAATCGTTAATGTGTGTAGCTTCTGTTTTATTTTCTCAGAAAGTTTAAAAGTATTTTAGTACAAAAATTGAAATTTTGATACTATGAGATGAACAAACAAAGAACACATTTTTTCTTTGCTCCCCAGGATTTCATTTTCTTATAAATCAGTTGCTATCTAAAGTTCTAGGAATGGCATCACTTGAGAGCACGTTCCATGCTCAGGGACCCAGCTCAGCACACTGCTGAAGCTGGGCTGTGCTTTACATCCTGGAGTTTGGTCTGGGTGGTCCTTTTAGTCCTTGATGAGTTTTTAGTAGTTTTTCCTTTTCCAGTGAGCTGCTGCTGTGATGTACTCTCTGCAACAAATGAAGGTGTCAGATTCAGGACTGTGATGCCTCTTAGGACAGATTCTCCCCAGTGGAACCAACCACATGGTTGGCATGAGAAACTGAGTCTGGGGGGACAGGGAAATGTGCTTTCAGCTGCCACCTGTGAGGGGAAAAAGGATTGTCAGATTTAATAAATGAAGTCTACTTTTTTTACTTCATAAAATGTTCCTTGAACATGATTTGTATTTTATTCATGAGATTTAAAAATTGAGTTGAACAACTAAGCTGACAGAGACCACACAATGGCTAAAAGGGTACTAAAAATAAAACAACAAGAAGGAGAAAAGGGCCACTTGTACGTCTTGAATATTTAATTTTTTAAAAAAATTATTATTTGAAATTAAGCTTGGGTGTTGCATGAGGGGGTTTTTTTTGTCTGTTCCTCTCTCTGCCCTTTGCTAAATGGCACAGTTCAGTAAGGTGCACAGACTGGTGTTACTGCAGGCACTGCAGAGCCCTTAACTGCAGTATCCTGCTCCTCATATTCCTACAGGGTTTATTTGCAAAAGGGCAGCATAGCCAAATGTCATATTTAGGCTTTGGTTCCTATTAAAAGAAAACAAATGTAGTGCTCCAGCAAGGCACATTGGTTTCAAGGCAACTTGTGGCTACTTTAACAAGTAAAATAAAGGCACTTTCCTGGATTTTAGATTTTATGCATGGAGATTCTAGTCAGGAGCTGTGGAGAGAAAAGATAAAGATAAATGTTTTCCTGGATAATCTTGCAGTTCCTGAGAAGCAGCAATAAAAGCCAATGATTGCTGGCTGGTGTAGCAGCTGCCAGGTTCAAGTGAAATGGTCATTTTCAAAAATCCTGACTTTGTCCAGTGGACTCAATTCCCCACCCCTTTTTTGTGTCTGGTTTCCTCATTCAACCCATTCCTGGGTCAGGTCCACGTTCTTGATTCCTGTTTCTTACATTCCCAGGCTGTTCTTTCATGGGAATGTGTGCTGTGGTATTTGCTGAAAAAATAAAATGAAGTAAAATAATGAAGATTTAAGCTGTTATTGGAGAATAAGATCCTAATTTTATCTTTTAATATTTTGTTGCTGGTATCAGTATTGCTAATAATAATGATCAGTTTTAAAATGGGTAAAGAGGATTATGCACGTGGTCAAACATATTAAATATTCTGTTTCCAAAGCATTTCAATTGGGATAAACCTTTCTTTTAACAAAATGAAGAGGTAGGGAAGCAGATTTCATCATGAGGGCAAATCAACTCTTTTGTTTGGGAAGTTATTCTAGGAGGGACAGTCATTGGAAGTTTTGCTGCAGCTGGGTAATTCTAAGTAGCTATTTCATGCTAAAGGGCCATAGTGATTTTTCATGAAGAGTGTTTGCTTTGTGCATTCTTTGTGGCATTTTCTATTATTCTGAGCCTCTTACGTGCTCAGGTTCAGGGTCAGGATCGGTTGGCATCCTTTTCTGTTAGGGCAGAAGCTGTTACCATTCATGTAAGATTTTTCAGGATTTTTCCTCTAGGCTTCTCAAGTTCAAAACTAACTTTAGTCTTTTGAAAGTGACTCTTCTCTCCATCTTCTTTCTAGCCCTTTCCAATACTGCATTCTGAACAGGAGCTTCTTTTTGTGGGGTGGCTGGCAACTGCCCTGACCATGTGGGTGGGTTTGCCAGCTGAATTATGCAATGCTTGTGAGATGATGACGTTCTGAGCTGGGTCCTAGTCAGCTTTCATCCTTCCATGTGTGTTAAAATAAATTTCATGTATTATACTATAATTTCTCTGCAGCACTTGTATTCTTCAGTGTAACTACTAATGCCTACTTAACTTTGCCTTGTATCTTTTTTTAACATACTCTGATAAGATTCTAGGATTTTTTTTTCATAGGAGAAAAATTTCTGCCAAAATACATTTCTTCCTTTATTTTTCACTTTGATCATAGGCCTTTATTTTTTTTCCCTCCCTCTATGAACTGGTACCTGGTTTCATTTTAATATTTTTAGTTTCTTATCATACAGCAAGATAGTATGAAAAATGCTGCTATGATCCTGAGCTAGCAGTACCATAAGGATTTTGCTTTCAAGAAGCAGCAATACAATTTGTAGAAAATATGAGATAGGGCCCAAGGTCTCCAGATCATATTGGTTAATAGATTGATTCTGGTCCCAGGGGCCAATCTTATTATTCTTGTTCACTCGTGGGGTGTGAGCAGCTTGCTGACTCAGCACATACAGATGCTGGGCTGGCTGCTCTGCCTCTGCCTTCCACACATCTGGTTCTCTGCAAGATTTGAAGCTTGGCTCATTGCAAACAAGAATCTGACTTTTCTTTTTAATACAAATTCAGATAAATGTTCAAGACAGCTTTTCTAGAAAGATGCCCAAAAATGTATGCACTAGGGCTGAACTTTTGAGTGGACAAAATTGGCCATATCTTTCTTAATTCTTTTCAACTGCATTATTTGGACCAGGAATATGAAATGCCTGAATCTGGGCCTTTAGCCAGGGCTGAGCCTAAAAGATGAATTATTTAAGAAACAAAGCGAGGTGATTGGTCCCACTAAAAGGGGTACATATATTTTTTTAATTCTGCACTCATGCTGAAGTTAAAGAACGCTGTCAGAGTGATGAGCTGCCTGCCCTGAGGGCTCTGAATGGCTCAGAACAGCCTCCCTGGACTGTACCTGTGCTCTGCTACTGCCCAGGAGCCCCAGTGATGCCCAGGCTGGGCAGTGGAGTGAGGAATGCATGGCCAGACAGAGCAGAACCTGGCTCTTGGGCTGGTCTGGGGATAGCACTGACACATGAAGGCACTTAGAGCACGACAAGGATGTGTAAATTAGCTAGAAGTTTATTATAAATTTTATTTAGAAATTATTAGAAAGGGATTTTACCAATTAGAGTTGTAACAGTGTGAAATAGCTTTATTATTGGCAAGAAAAAAATATAGCACTAAAAAAAAACTAACAGAAACCCCCATTAACAAACTCCTGCCATTCTGCTGGGACAGTGTGCACCCTCCTCTCTGAGCTGAGCTCTTCATGAGCTGAGCTTTGCTTAGGGAAACATCCTCACAGTAAATGTTTGCTGAGTGTTGAGGCTTTCCCAGCACTGCCCATCTCTGTAAGGAGATGATACATAACACAAGGGAACCAGAACCTTCTGGAAGACACCCCTGTGCCAAGCAGTATGTCATGGGACAAGCCAGGAGGGAAAACATGCCAGCTCCCCAATTTGACCCCTCTGCCATACAGCTAAGCACTTCCCCATGGATATCCTGACTCTTCAGGATACCCACAGCCACATTTTGGGTGGGTTTCACTTTCTGCTGAGGGAAGGCTGGTGGGGGACTGTTGGATGGTGGCTATGGGAGGGTCGTGGGCCTGCCTGCCAGGGGCTCTCAGAGCTCCTTTATCCTGCTGGATTGGGAGATTTCCCTTCCCTAGGAGACAATCTGCCCATTGTGGGGCACAGGACAGGGAGATGGTCAGGCCTGGATCATTCTGCAGCACTAATATGAGCTGACTCAGCCTTTAAAGTAAATTCATACATTTTGGTTAACTGTAGTTTGGAAGCAAGTTTCACTTTTCTGACAGGCTCTGTGGCTCTGCCTGCCCCCTCCCATTTTGCTCTTCCCCAAATGCCACTAGAGCACAAACAGAGCATCTTCCTCTCAGGTAGTCCTTATTTTTCCACTCATGTTGCTGTTTTTGGCAATTCCAGCTGCAAATGTTGTGTTTGACCTTCGGTAAGGGAGCCTGGTGATTTGAATTCATTTCAAGCAGTTTTCTGACAGCATGCCTTAGCCAAAGCCCTTAAGGTTTCCCCTACAAAAGCCTCATGACAGCTTTGCTTGAGGCTTACAATGGTCAATGCAAGTGGAGGTAGTTTGTAAACTGTAAGTGGCTTTATTAACTTTCTTGCAGTGCTGAAATGAAGCCCAAGTCTGTGCTAGGCTCAGTTCCAGGAGCTGAGCCCCCTCACACTTCTCATCATAGCAAACCAGACTGTGGGGGACAAGTGGTGCTGCAGAGCCTCTGCAGACAGAACAAAGTGATGGAACATGGGAATATTTGGAGAATATGTTAATCAGGGTTTCAGCCTTTGGCTTATCCATTTATCACGGTCAGAGCCAGCCTGGTGTCAGTTTTTCTGGTAAAACCAGGTAGTTGCACTCTGGAGTCACTCCTAGGCTTGGTGCCAGTGGTAACTCAGAGGGCAGCCCTGTGCCCTGTCCTGCCTCTGGCTGGTGGACTGCCTCTCTGCTTTGTTCATTCCTGCTCTGCATCCACAATATTAGCACAGATTCATTGCAAGGTTCAGGGGAAAATAAACAGTGCCCAGGCTCATTCCTTGGTCAGGTGCTGGCACTTGGCAGTTCAGCTCTAGCATCTCAAAAGGCCATTGGGTGAGATCCTTATTTCCCTACTTCTTGATAGCTCCCACCTCCCGTCCCTTTGTTTTTATTTCAGCTCAGATGCCCATAAATGCTGAGTATGATTGCTAAAATTGTCTTAGTAGCAATAAATTAACATCTATGCCTCCTGTCATGTTTATTACTCCCCAGAACCAAATACACGACAACTACAAAATATCATTTTGTCCTCAAAAAAACAGAACTCTTTATGAAAGCCAGAATTTTGTTCTTTGCTGCTTGGGTAGGCAGCCACAGACGTGAATCCTGGTTCTGAGATGAATTATAGAGAACCTGGAACATGTGGCTGGAGAGGCTGGGTCTGGTCCTGTGCTGGTGCCATCCCAGAGTCCCTCTCAGTAGTGCACACTGTCCCAGCAGGGTGGCAGGAGTTTGTTCACGGGGGTTTCTGTTGGGGTTTTTTAGTGTCTTTTTTTTTTTTTTTTTTTTGGTTGTTGTTGTTGTTGCCAATAATAAAGCTATTTCAGACTGTTAAAACTCTTATTTGAAAAATCCCTTTCTGATAATTGGCATGAACTTCTAGCTAATCTACACATCCTTGTCATGCTCTAAGTGCCTTCACATGTCAGTTTTTCCCTTCTCAGTTTTCTTGTTCCAGTTTAGGGACCATTCTTTAAACCATTAATTTTTTGCCCTTCAGAACTTGTTGGATTTACCAGCAGTCAATTGCCCAACTTGCTTTTATTTTTTGCTTTTTAGAGTCAACATTTGCTATTCTCCAGCTATACAGCATCAATTCCAGCTTCAAAAGCTTATTTAAAATGCCCTGAAGCCAAATGAGTGACTTTGGAGGGAGCAGGCTGATCCAGCAGTTTGCAACTAATATGAAGTCAGCATTAGATCCTTTTGTCTACTGAATTTTACATATCCTCAGCCTTTTTGGGCTCCCTGCAAGTTGTAGCTCTCTTCTAACAGAACTTGTACTCCTTATTATTTCATTTATTTTATTTTACACTGTTTGAAATAGAAGAATCAGCTTGGGCATCTCTCTGCGACATCTGAGAATATACCTCTATAGTATTTTCATTTTTGAGTTGGAAATTCATTTCCTAGTTTTCCTAGTATGGGAAATTAATGCTAGGGATTCTTGGGAAACAGCAGAAGGATTGGCATCATGTAGTTTCATTATATGAAGTAATAGAAAAGTTTTCACAGGCAGATGTTCTTGGCTCAGGAATAAGAAAGAGATGAAATTTCAACTTTGGATATATTTTATATAATATGTTATAAAGGTCTTTATAATATAATAGCATATTGAGAGTTCCTGACTTAATTTTAGTTCAGTTTCTGGATTTAAACCAAACCTGTAAACATTCCAAATGCTTTTCTAAACCTGACCTAGAACACATTATATATAATATTATTATTTTCGGTAAGTAGAGTTGCTCTCTCTCCTGGAGAGCTTGCAGCAGTCATGCTCTGAGCTGTCCTAAAAGCTGGAGCCTGAGTTTTCTTAGCTGTTCTGGGGAGTTGTGCTTCCACATGGAGAAGGAATTGAACAAACCTGAGTTTTCCAAAGAACCATCAGCACACTCAGGTGTGGTATATTGTTTTTACATGGGTAGATAAGATGTAATATGCTCTGTACATGCTACTTAACTCCTAATGTTTTAAATTCCTTAAAAATTAACATATTCTTAAAGAAATTCAGGAATAGAAAGAGCCGATAGTGAAACTGCATCAAGAGAAGACCCAATAACAGTTTTGCATAATACAAAGGTACTGGTTTTAATGTTCCCTTCTGTACTAACAGTACCAAAGGGCTTCTTGCTGTTTGCTGCTCACCAGCAGCTCTAGACAGACTACTCTCCTCCATTCCAATGTGGTGTGGCTCATACAGCTCCACCTGCTTGATATGTTTTGTGGGTAGGCCTAGAATTATTTTAATAGGTGATATTTTACACAGTCTTTAAGCAAGTCTGTGGAACCCCTCCTGGGCTGCCTGGTGACAGTGCTGTATTTTGCTGGGAGTGCCCTTCCCCACAGTGAGCTCCTGACCTTTCAGAAGCAGGTCCAGGGAGATCTGAATGCTTCTTCCCCTCAGCATTTCCCTTTGTGGCTACTACTATCAAATCCAATATGGCTTTGGAAAAAAAAAAATCTTTTCCAGCTTTTGTTCTATGAAAAAAAGAAAGTCTCTTCTGAGGAGATCTGACAGTTACGAGTTGCTACCTTCTAAGCAACTTGGAAGCACCTAACTGGATATTTTATTGACTGTGCAGGTATTCTGAATTATGTTTTCAAGAGGCCTATTATAAATTTATATACCTGGAGAACTACTTTCATGGAAAGACTGCTGTGGGAAAAAATTGGAAGTCATGCTGATATGAGCACCATACCTTTCACAGAAACTGTTTTCTTTCAGTAATTCAGAAATAGGTGTAGAAATCTCTGGAGAAGAAGGACAATCTGAGTGTCTCTGCACATGCTATGCACAATGTACTTGTAATCATAATTTCCTAAACATTTGACTTTGTACAGGAAGTTATTTCTATTTAAACACCTTGCACCCATCCACTCTGGCTCAGATCTGTGTGAGCTGGATGACAGGAGCTATGGAAACCTTATAGGTGCTCTAGAAATGTGAAACTAAGAGTGTCAGATGCAAATTTTTGTTCAATTGACATGAAACAATCCCTCACCTGACTGTTACAGGTTGACAGGACTAGGGGTGATGGATGCAACCTGACTGGGGCAGGGTTAGTGAGGATTTTTGGGAAGAAATTCTTCCCTGATGGTTTTCGGGTTTTTTTGGTAGTTCATGTGCTGTCATGCAACTGCAGCAAAAAGTGTTGTGTAAAACTGTTGAATTATGAAGCCCAAGTTTGGTCTGTGCACTCCATGGGATCGTGGCAAAGTAATGGTTCTGCCATCTATGATAACAAATTGGAGACTGCAAATTAACATGATAAAATATTTACTGTTCAAAACTTTAAGCAAGTTAACACTGCTTTAATGCTCTCAAAGAAATACTTTTGTTGTTGCAACTAAGTGGATAAATTGCTTAAGGCACCACACGCTTAGAGACTCAAGGCTAATGGAATAACTTCAGTTTGTAGTGTTTCTCTAGCTGGTAGAATTAATTTAGAAAAAGCTTTTAAGAGGCACACTTTTTGGTATTGTGGCTCCCTCAGCTTTGGAGGATTTTGGGTTTGCTTTATGGGCCAGATGTGTTGTGGGGTTTTTGTGAAAAAGTTGGAATGTTTTCAGAGTTCTTGTAATGCTCTTATAAAGAATTTACTATAAAATTGCATTCATTTCTGAGAAGGAAATTATTTACCACTATACTAGATTGTAGAAGCTTTCAGTGGAGGAAGGAAACGCTTACTGGTGCTCTCTGTAGGAAAAAAAAAAAGAAACTCTAAGTTAATTTAATTAGGACTTGAGTATTTTGAGCTGATGCATGTGTGTGACAAAATCATGACCTGTATATGTGAATATTTATTTCTTTATTTTGGGTGACTGAGTCTGGAACCGACTCTGAGCTTGTGACATAATTAGTACAATAGTGCAAATCAGCCATTTTTGAAAAGAGTAATTTACTCCATATGCAGCTTCTCAGCAAGAGCCCTCATTAATCAAAGAAGGCCATGTACATCAAAGTGTTCCTTGCTTGCTACAACAACATCCATCATACAGCTAGTAAATGTGCTGTGGCAGGGTTTGATAAATATAATGCCTTTGATGTGCTGATAATTCTGTGTATTGGCATGCTGCTGCCTGGAACTCCCTGGGTAGGCACAAAACTCTCAACCAGCCCAACTTTCTGCTCCAAAATTCTACCTGGGCTCACCCAAACTCTCTCAGAAGCCAGCTGTGTGCAGTGGAAGACTTGAGTGTATTTTCTTTGTCGCTTCTGATTCAATGGGGCCAATTCTTTATAATCTCTTTATTTTTAATCTAGGTTCCCAGATGCTACAAAATTCCTTTGTGAATATTTATGTATAGATGCAGTTTTATCTGACAAGAGCTTCTGTTTGTTCAGGCACTTGTATTTAACATGGTTTATTCCTTCTTTTGTATGAATGTACACTAGAGATTTAGTGTAGAACTTGTAAGAGATCTATGATGTGAGAAGATAAAGCACAAGGTGGTAGAGGTTGAAGGAGGCATGGTCTTATGGTAAAATATCAGAAATTATCTTTGTTAGATGAAAGGGAAGTTTGCTTTAAGAACTCAGTCCTAGCACACAGAATGTGATCCACATGTTTGTATTAATTCACTGCCCTCTCTGCAGTTTCTCTGCTGCCAGAGTGAATGACTAAAAACTCATCTTCAGCAAATAACAAAAATGATTACATATGAAGATTTCTGACATGGAAGAGAGGGGAGCTCTCATTTTTGCTCTGTTTAATGCAAATAGTGGTGTTTCAGCTCTGAATCCATAAAGAACAGCAGCTGTGCACTGAAAAGCAATACTGGTGCATTTCAGTTCTGCTGTTTACTAAATTGTACTTTAATTGATTTATTGAATTACAGTTTACTGAAAGGGCAAATTACAAACTGGGAAATTTTACCCTGTGTTATAGATAGAATATGCCAAGTCTTTGTTTCTTTTGCTTCTTCCAAAGCTGCTGAAGCTTGCCTTCAACTGCTACTCACGTTTTTTTCCCAAGTGTGGGGCATGAAAGCAGGGCAGGAAAGGGACTTGGAGAGATATCTTTGCCCCCTGGGTGCAGCAGAGCCCCTCAGCAGCTGCCACTTCAGCCTGTGGTTCAGGAGGACATCTGCCACCCTTCCCTCCCCCAGTACACATGACAAGTAGGGGGTTTTAGGAGCAGTGTAAATGCAGATCCCAAAGCCCTCTGCTGTCACTTTGTGGCTGCATGGGGTGGGGTGGCCCTTCAGTGGCAAAGCAGAAGCAGGTGTGACCTGCCAGAGCCACACCTGATTCCATCTGCTTGTGAAGTATGTGACTAGAAAGGGAGGTGGGGGAAGGAGTGGAAGAGTGTTTCAATACATGACCCCAACCGGCTGCTCTTCTGAGATGTTTGGCCAACTTTTCCCTGCACCTCTGGGTGCTTTGGGCAGAGTTTGTCAGAGCCTCTAGTGGTGCCTGGTGGGGAGGAGGGGAAATGAGCCCAACTGATAAACAGGACTTGGTGTTATCAGTGAGCCCTGTGGAGGCTGCCTGAGAACTCTCACTCCATGGCCGTGTCATAGTGTGGGGAGAGAAATCCCAAACAAGGCCTCGTGCTCTCCTCCTTCTCTGCTTGGCTCAGCAGGTGCAGCCCTGCTCTGGGAGGGTGAGGCTGGGGAGCACCAGGAGCTTCCCAGTGCATCTCAATGACTGTGCTGAGCATCTGAGGGCTCTGCCGTTCCAAAAGTTTGGGAAGTGCTCAGCATCCTCTAAACGTGTCCTTTGTTATCTCTGAGAGCTTCAGTAGGGGGAAGCACGGAAGGGTCTGGAGAAAAGAGTGCATGTGGTACATAAGTGCTTAGAAAATGCTGAGTAGTCTGCTTCTTCTGTTATTGAGTCATTTTGGGTTTTTTGGGTTTTTTTCTTTAAAGTGGTAGTTGAGATATATTTGTTTGTGTAGTCTATAGCACAACAATTATTTCCTAGGAAAGTAAAACTTAGAGCAAACAGATATTCTAAAGAATTCTCTGGAACATACCCAAGTTAAACTCCAGGCAAGCCAAGAAATACATTTTGAAGGAAGGAGATGCATTGATGGAGCAGGATAATCTGAGTTAGTTTGTTGGCTGTGTGCTTTCTGCTTACTATGGTTGGAATGCTGCTTGCAAAGCACCACCATTGCTTCTGTGAATCCTGCATTTTGTAAGGTTGAATATGCATTTTTGATGTGCAGAGTAAGAAAAACTGAGCAATGTGCTGTTTGCATTATTGCTTCTCTGTAAGCCAGCTCTGCAATTAAAGAGATTATTAGAGTAATTAAAATAGTCAGAATGGAAGTTCTCTGGATTTTTCTTTTGTTTCTCTTTCTTGGTGTGTGGTGATCTTGGATATTAACAGTGATACTGAACTTTTACTGGCAACTGAGTGAACTCTGAAATAGCTGGCTTCTCCTGGACAATGTCTATATAGATATTTGACTAAAAGCATCTCTCTTATACCACAATGTAAAAGAAATTAGTCACTGTAATTGTAGTCTATGTGCAAAGAGTTACCAATGCTCAATGCTGCAGTAAGGGCTAGTTTGGATAGAAAAAAGGAATTAAATTCTATCTACAAGGTGAATAAAACTCAGGCCTCCCAGACATGCAAATCAGCTGAATAGTCTCAGCTTCATATGAACAGGATCAAAGCAACATGAAGCTGCTTCTATAATGTATATAAAGCTAAAGCTTCAGCTACTCATATAATCACAAATGAAATTAAATGTGCTTTTATCAGCTCTGTTCTGAGAGCTTGGATGCTGAGGTTTGTTTATGATGACAGAGTAACTTAAAATTCATCCAAGAAACACCTCTTACCTTTTCCCGTCTATCCCCTCCCAAATGCTTATAAAGTGGCATCCAAATTTTGAATGAAACAGAGAAAAGCCAGGTCCTTTTCTCTTTAGGCAGAGGATCTGAAGCTGTAACTTAGTTTTTGTCCTTCCAGTTAAAGCTACTGAATGACATAACAATTGCCCTAAAGCCAGTAATTTATACATTAAAAAGGTGTTGTTTTGAGACCACGTAACATCTGGAAAAATTTAAGTTATTCCTTTCAAGTGGCTGTCTAAACCATGAGAAACGAAAAAATGTTCAAAGTTACCTTTTTTCTAATTAATTCTAAGTGCATGGAAATGTGAATTTACTCTGTCAATAATCTGGTTTAAACAAAACCCAAAGTCTTAGATTTTGAAACTCTGAGAAGACACAAAATTGTAACCATCTAAATTGTTTGATACTGTCAGTGCCTCTGCCTTATGCAAGCCCTTTTGCTAAGTCATAAAAGTCAGGAGAGCAAATGGATTCAGTTAAGTGAAGATGTCACAAACTTGCATATTTGGCCTAAGGTTTTCAAAGAGGGATGGGTGTTTTTCATATCCAGTATCAGATTTACAATAGATTGATGAGCAAAGATAGCCAGGTGTCCATCCTCAGAAGCTGGGTGTCTCTCAGGTGTCTCTACAGCACGAACACAAGGGATGAATCCTTCTGAATCTGTTGTTTACTTTTGATAATCCTTGTTTGCCTGTCTCACCCTGTGCTGCAATATTCCTGCTAGGGACTGTGCCTTGTTTCTTTAGAGAGCAGACAAAGTGCATTTCACAAGTTGGAAAAATGGCCTTTATCCTGCATTTTCCCAGCCTGAGAGAGAATAAATAGTTTGTGATGACAAACCAACCAGCTGTGGGAAACTTTGGGATTTTCAGGGAAACTTCAGTGGGACAGGCTATGGTCTTACAGTGCTAACCATGTTTCTTGCTATTGCAATAGCACAGGGTGCAAGATCCACTTACAATTGTCTCTTATTGGATTTGAGTCTCAAGTATCCCACACATACAGCAATAACAATGGAAAAATACAACTTGAATTTGTATATCAATGTAGACAATATGGTTGCTCTTTACTAATTTTCATCTGTCAGTAGTGATACCCTGAACTTGAAACAAAGAAAATACTGATCAAAGCTTTTCCTTTGAGTGACATGGCTGCATCCTGATTTTTTTTTTTAAGATATTATGACTATTTCATCATGGTCTGCATGTAGAGAGAACAATCTCTATTAACATTCATCAGTGTATTTAGTCTGGCTGTTCAGTGCCAGGTTCTGGAGATGCCAGACAATTCCAAGCTTCTGCTGTAGGAAGAACATAGATTATTATTGTAATTTTCTTACTTTATGGGCAGAATGCAAATGGTGATACTTGCAATGAATTTTTATTCTCTTTCTTGGTATGACGTTCCTTCTCTGTAACCTGGCAGACACATGTATTTCCCAAGCAGGTCTGTCAGGAAAATACAACCACCTTTACCTTGTGAAGTGGGTATTCCCAATTGAAAGGCACTGGGGGGCATGAACTCCAAGTGAAAAATCATTTTTCAGAATCATCAGCTTTCAGTGATTTTATTTTTTTTTTTTTTTTTGTCTGGCCCTCAGCACTGCTTCCTTCCTAGCTCTGCTCCTGCTGACCTCCCACTTGCTCATGTAAACCAAGTCTAAATCCATGAGTTGCAAAAAGCTAGGATTGTGTTTAATTAGTCCTTTAATATCTCTGAAGAGATAAGGCAAAACTGGGTGGAGGTGAAAGTGTCATAAATTCTGGTTTAGTCCAGCTAATGTGCAACTGAGCAGGGAGAATTCAGTACTGTTCACATCTTGCTTGCATCACTCACAATGTATTTTTTTAGAAATAGAATGGTGTTTTAAAATATAGTGGAAAAATAAATGGTATGAAATGTGCTAGAGGATAATAATCTCAGAAAATATTAAAATACAACAGTATTTGTCCAACTGTAACTGTCAGCTTATTTTGCCAAATTGCTTTGCACTGGCATGAATTTACAGAGCAGGAGACTAAAGTTTATGGCTCATTAACAATAACTGTTGTACACCTACACTGTAATTCCTCAGAATGTATTCTCTCCTTTAGTACTGCATATACTGTGTGGAATGACAGTAATTACAGAAACTAATTGAATGAGATAGTCATAACTCTAAAAGTCATATTACTCATTTCAAAATGGTTTATTTCCTGAAATAAACAATCTTTATGGAGTGAACAGATATAATATCCCTTTAAGTTTATTAAACTCATTAAATATCCTTAAATATGTTGAAAAGTGTATGCTGTGCATTTAATAGAGAGTATAGATACATGCAAGTATGACATCCATAAAAATTATAATCCTTAAAATGAAATTCCAGTGAAGCAGTTTGTCTCAAAAGTTTGTCTTTCCACAACTAGTCAAAAATAGGCTAAGTTTTCAGAATTTAATAGCAAAAGTTTGCTGCAAAATTAAATCCCTGGTTTCATCCTTGTGGTATTCCCACCCAGTGGAAGTTTCAATGATTGCATGGTCAAACAAATCAGTCCTTCCTCTTTAATGCAGAGCTGACCTTCCCCAGTGGTTGTCCCTTGCCCACTGCAGGTTGGAGGGGAAGCTCCAAATTTTGGAAACGTGGATTCTTGTGGATACACGTGTGAGCACTGGGGTCAGACCCTCTCCCTGGTCCCACAGTAACCCCTGGAAATGCCCACAGTGAGGGGGATGTTTTAGATTGGAAGGTGGAGGGGTCAACTGAGCTTGGGGCAGAGCTGGGCCCTTCTTCTGATCACGCTGTAACTTTGGGAGAAATTGTTCTCAGCGCTTTCATTTCATTTTATTGCCATGCTGTGGAGGCCCTTTCAGACAAATACCCAATCCTTCTTCTGCCTTGAAGGGAAATGGTTGGAGAGGGAGGTGTCCAGGGAGAGGTAAAGGTGCAGCACACCAAGACAGGGTGAGGAGGAGGTGAAGGAACTTGTGCACGACTCAGGTCTGTGGGGCCCTGGGGTCCTTGGCCAAAGATAAGCATGAGACTGAGCATTGCTCAACAAGTGCATGGCTGCAGAGTATGTTCAAAAACTTGGTGTCTAAGTGGTTTTTCTACTAAGAAATTTGGGAGTACTTTGGGGTTTTTTTGTTTGTTTTGGTTTGGTTTTTTTTTTGTTTTTCCCCAATTTCCCTTGGATTTTCTATTGTCTGGCTTTGTTGTTTTAATGGACAGCAATGGGTTATTTGTGGGATTCATTAATGATTTCAAAAATTCAGGTTTCTAGGAGGTATTTGCTATAGCATTTGAAGATGCTATATACAAATTAAAATTCTTGTTAGTTTATAAGGTGTGGTTCAATGACAATGGATTACTGTAGAGCAGTGTAATGAATGCATTACACATCAACAGAATATGTAAGCAATGTAAACAGAACACTTACATGAAGTGCAATCCTGCACTTTTCATTTCTGCTGTAGTGTGCTCAGTGGCTTTTTAAAAACCTTTGTTATTTTCCAAGGTTTCAGCCTGGTTGCTCTGTGCTTACCACAACAGCACTGGCTTCAGTAAACAGAATCCCACATTCAAAACAGAATATAAAAAAATTATCTCTATCTGCAGTTATCTGTTTTGCTCCATTTTGCAGGTTGTTTATTTATTAAAGTAATAATGTGAATTTCCTCCTGGCGGAGAGTCCTTTTACATAAACTCTTTTATTCATGGAATTGCCTTCCCTGACATTGATGCTGACAATCTTCATCAAAATTCATCCAGTGTGTCACATAAAACAAGGTGATAAATGTACCCTTGCACCCCAGGGTGTTACACGTGCAACCATTTTTCTCCACTTTCCTTTCTTTTAGCAGTCACTCTTTCAGTGGACTGCAAAAACCTAATTGTAGTATCTTCTGCTTTCCTAAACAAGCTCATTTTTCTCCAACCTAACCCATCAGAGATGCTGTCAATCAATGAGAAACCTGTCACACAGAGATCAGGGTGGCAAAGGGCTCCTGTGTTTAGGTTCTTCACAGGAAATGCTTTAAACCATTTTGTGCTAAAACCTAGATTTATTTTCTTTTTATTTGCAGTCTTATCAAATGGATCCTAAATTATCTTCTGTGTCTTTGACAACAAATTGTAAACAACACAGATAAATGCTAAGAATAGGTCTGTATAATACAAGAGTAAAATCCAGGGCTAAGATGTTATTTCATCCTAATAATTTTGAATATGGGCGATTTCCCTGTCGTGTCACAAGTGACTATAATGGAATCTAATAACCATTGGAAATTATATTACTCTGCACTCTTCCTGTATCTAAGGGAGACAGAAACCTGAAAGCAAGTGGATGGGTCAAAAAAGGGTGACTTTGACTCAAACTCATTGGCTACAAGTATTCATTATAAACAAAATCTGTCAAAACTTTTCACTAATAAGGGTGTAGATCTTATTACAGCCTCAGGACAGTAATAACTTATTCTCTGACATATTATGTGAATTTTATGTGCCTACTCTATAAAAAGTGCACAGTTTCCATAGCAATTTTGATACTTCTATGATACATGATGTGACAGCATGTACCATTTTTCCTTCTTCCATGATAAATTGTCCCCACCACTCACCCACTAGATTGCTGCTAGAAATCAGAATATCATTTTGATGTCACTGAAAACTAATATTAATAATTAGGCTTAGATGTTTGCCCTGGCAAGAATAACTTATTTATTATTATTTTACTGTCTCATTACTTAGGTTAACCGTTTTGAAACCATAAATCGAGGATGATAAGGTGAAGTCTATGATTTTGAAGTCTGTGAATTGGTTTAAAAAATATCAGGGATAATCCAAAACTTACAGGAGGATGACATACCATGTTTTCGGTTGAGTTTTAAACAGGCTCCTTAAAATATTATTTTCATTGTTGTTCTTGTCCTGAAGTTAATGAAAACTGGTTTAGTTTTTGGTTTGGGAAAAGCACAAAGCTCACATAGACTCATTGAGATCTTGGGAAGGTTAATTTAGTTTTCTATGTCTCAGTTTATCCATTTGAAAATTTTCTGCTTGCAGTTATCATCCTTGGAAGGGATTCTGTTTTTCACTAAAGCTTTTTAGCTCTGAGAAATGAACCTTTTTTTTTTAAAATTTGAGGTTGCTTTGTGTGGTAACTTTAGGTACAGAACTTTTGCAGCTGTTTCATTTCCAGCAGAATGGAAAGTCAATTACCAGAGAGTTCAGGGGATGGCTAACCCAAAGGGCATCTGAATCCCAAAATGATGTGTAGGACTGCAGGAAGGTACCAAAGGTAATCAGGAATCATGCACCTACCATGTGCAGGACTCAATTTCTTCTTCTGTACAGCAGGTTGTAACACATGTTCAGTGCTGTCCATGTTAGTACCCGATAGTGCTCTGGAGAGATCAATGTTTGCTTATAATAGATCAACTTAAGGCTTAAAAATCTCATTATTTGATGTTATTAAACGATACAGTATAGAGGGTACATTGATTTACAGGTGTAACATACTGTTGTGTCAGAGAGTTCTGTTGGTTTCTGTTAAATATAAGTGAAAGTTACTCATTCTGCATAAATATGTGGATTAATTCACAGGGCACTTTAGATTTATGTTGATTTTTATGTGCCAAAAAGTGTTGTTCCATAGTGCATGCCAGTAATAGTGGTTTACATTTGGGTTTTGCTTTAAAAAGAAAATAGTTGATGATCTTTTACTGATTCAGCTGTTAATTCTATTGCTTTTATGAAAAAAGTCACAAAATAGAATTGAGTTTTATTCTGATAGGCTTACACAACCTCTAATTTATGAGAAGTGGAACAGGTGGAACTTGTCACCATTATTATTGCTTTTATTATAGTTGCAAATACTGTCTTTATTATTTTTCTGTAGAATAAATGCTCCTAGCAAAACCAATTTAACATGACCTTGTTATTGCACCGTTCTAACTAGCTAAATGTATTTTGGGGTTTCAACTACTGATATTTCAGGTTCCTGGCAACCTAAAGAAAGCTGTTGAAAAGCTTGGCAATTCTCCATTAAACAGAAAAAGAAGGTAAAATTGAGCTTTGGAAAGGCAGTTTACATGTAATTTTCAAAAACATCCCTCAGTTCTTGCTCAGTTATACCGAGTATCTTTTATGGAGATGGTGAGGTGGCATTATAATATGGATGAACTCTGCTGGTGGTGTGGGGCCAAGCTCTTGAAAGCTTTTCCATAGGGACAGGGCAAGCTTAGAGGAGAGCCCAGGCCAAGGGCAGTGGCAGAGGAATGCAGCTCCTGGCTCCCACTCATAAACCTGGCACAGCACACACAGCCCTTGGGCTGGTCTGAGGTGCTGCTGGCCCTCCAGAGAATGTCTTGGAGAGCACTGGTAGCAGCTGGAGAGCACAGGAATTTTGGGGAGGAGGGGATGCAAGGAAAACAGGTTGTCTGGCTTATTCCCTGGCATGACTTGAAACTCCTGGGAGCTGATAACCAGCTAGTTCAATTGATTCATTTGTCTTGGTTCTGGCTGGCATCATAACAATATAAATCCTGAGAAAAAACCTGGCTTCTGTTTGCTGTTCCTTCATTTATGGATTTTGGTTTTGCTGGGATGCTGACCAATGTTATTTTTACTAAAATTTAATCTGTCATGTCTTGCTAGCAACAGCTGCCTTAAGCTTCCCCTTGCCTTGTTTACACTGTACTCTCTCCCAGCACGTGTGCTGCTCTGGGGACAAGTTTGTTCCTCTACACCCTTTGCAGATGCAGCTCAAAAGAACAAGAAACTGTGACAACAGCTCCTGTATCTGAGGAAAAACAGCCAGGCAGACGAGGCAGGGGAATTTGGCAGAGCCGTGTTGATGCCAAATGTGAATTCCCCAGCACTGATTTGTTAAATGGGAGGGCAACACGACTGGGGTTGATTTTTTACCATTTTTCTTTTTCTGATTTTTGCTGAATCCTTTGGCTTCCTGCCATCTGCAGTGCTTGCATCTGCCCCAGCACTGCTGGTGCACAGAGCTGTATAAACCAGGTGGTTATTTAGCAGACTTATTAGAAATCTCATTTATTATTAAAGAGGCTTATTTGCACATTTATCAGGGTTTTTCTGTATGTAAAATTCCAGTTTGTCATGATCTTTCAAGTTCAGTGAGGTGTTTAGCTTAAGTGGGAAGTTGCTGAAAAGTTTTGAGGGAAAAGTAGTTTGAACAAAAGAAGAGCAATTTCATAGAAGTCAAACTGTTTTCTGCATTCATTAGATTCAGATTTGTTTTAATATTGTAATTTCTATCTTCAAAGGGTTAGAAACCTGAGAATTCATTTTGTTTATAGAACTTTTATGGATTAGATACATCCACTTAATTATCTTGGTAGTCTTCAGTTGTGTCTTACAATGAATTTTATCTGCAGCTATTATGAAATGACAAATCAGGAGTGACAAGTATTGATCAAATATTTTCAGCAATCTCAATTTTTTGAAACCAAATTGAAATCTGAAAAAAGTGTTTTTCTGGATCCCATTTTTTTTTCAATAAGTTTTTCTACAGAGGAAACCAAAGATTGCATTAGGTCTCTTTTTGTTATGATTAATTGCATTTTGAGTTTTTTATAAAGTGAAATCAATACAAATACCTTACAAATCATTATAATATCATTGAGTGTGCTACACATAAACCAAATCATATACATGTAGATCAGGGAACTGCAGAGCAATAACAAACCCAAACAAATAACTGTAAAGTAGCAGCCTGGTAGAGATCTCACATAAACCAGCATGTTTCATTGACAAAGCAATATATTTGGTAGACAAAATAATATGTAACTCTAATGAGGTGTTTAAATTTCAGTCCATGTTTCACCTTGTAGTATTTCTATTTTATGAATGAACAGAACCATTAAATTAAAAATGAAATGAGGTGGTAAATCATTGATTCTGTTGTATGTGAAGTTGTATGCCTCTGGATTTTTCTAAAAGGAAAAAAAAACCCTTACAAAGCTCTTTCTACAAGTGTTGCCTTCTGCTTGGCTATTTTCCATTTATTTAACTAAAGCCTCAATCCATCCTTAAATTCTGCTCTCTTGGTAATTAGTGACAAAAAGTTAGGCAGTGTCAGCACGGTTTAGTTCAGGGGTCAGGCAGCTCAAACTGCTGGAGCATTGCTTGTCTCGTGGCTTTCTTAATGCTGGCCCTTGCTGGTATTCCAGAAATCTCCTGTAGCTGGCCATGCAACTGTCCTTCCTTTTCCAAGTACTCTGGCTGCTTTAGTGCTATCAGAACTTCAATTTTACAGTATTAGGCAGATGCTGATTTGCAATTAGCCCATCAGCATGGTGCTGCCCTTGCAAAATCCTGGTTGATGCTGGCAGTTTGCATTGCTGAGCAGCACTGGTGGCTTGGCCCCTGTCTTCAGGCTGCTCATTTCCCTGCCAGGGCTGGTTCTCAAACCTCCCAGCCTCAGAGCCTCCCTGCAAACCTGGGTGCTGTGATACTGAGTTTTTCAGGGCTTTAAGGACACAGTGGCATGGGCCCGGTGTCAAGAAGAGTCTGTGGCCTTGCTCTTGCTGTGTCTATTCAGGAGGAGCACTAAAATAGAAAATCCACCCAATTCTATTCATAGCTGTTGTATTGAAACCTTTAGGCTGCATGATGATCAGAATTTCAGGTGAGGCATAGCATGGCAGAAGAAAATTCTTAAGGCCCAGGTTTAATAACTCTCTGTACCTATTTCCTCAAAATACTTCAGTTTCAACACTTCAAAGATAATGTACAGGATCCTGTTACAGCAGGTGACATCTCTTTGGGTGACTGATAGTTTCTCTGGGCCAAGTTTCCATAACTCTTTAGGAGGTCCCCTCCAACCCTCAAATCTGTATGTGTTTGCTGGAATCCAGGTCTTCAAAACATCTCTTAAATCAAACATTCTGTCAAAGAACCAAGAAATTAAATCAAGAAACACCTACTTCCTCCCTGAAAAGTGATCGTGTTCTTCATCTTTGCAGTGGCCCCAGGTGAAAATCATTGTGAAAGAAGTGAGTCCTAACAAGATTATTGCACCTGGCTTAGTTCTCTGTCTTCCAGTTTAGCTCAGAGCTGCTCAGTGGCCTCCAACAGTTCACACAAATCATTCCATCCAGGTAATTGCTCTTTTCCTGCTCTTAGAATAAAGAGACAACAGTTCAGTGCAATTCTTGCTTTCATGACATTTAAAGACTTCTTTAGGGTCAGCAGCCACATTGAGAGTATTCATATGAATTGTGACGGCCTCAAAGTCTCAAACTGATATCTTTAAGTGAAACTGAAATAAATGCTCCTCTCTGTCTTGGGAAAAAATTTTATTGGCATCAGGCATGAAAAATAAACTCCTTCTACCATCCAACTCTAGTGTAGTCCAGTCTTGTCAAAGTAGTTTCTGTAGCTGGGTCAGTCTGTGGGAGAACTCACATTTGAAATATCAGTTACCTGGTAAACTTCATGGGGAGGCTCAGAACTTCCAAGTTTTTCTTCTTTTTGTTTGCTTAAATCAACTGACCTAATAGAAGATATTACCTTTCTCCAGGCTCTTGAACAGGAAGGGTTTTTCTGCCACTGATATGTGAACCTATTGGAAATAGGCTTGATGAAACATGTGATAAGAATTTCCATGATGAGATTTTTGCATTTGTGGGGGTGTGCTTACATTTCAGTTTTCCAAAGCTCATGATGTTTTTATGTTCCCTTTCTCTGAGCATCAAGGCCTGAGTTTTCATATTCAATATTCTGATATTGATGTCCAAATTCTCAGTTCCCAAGTTGTGGAAGATAACTGACTTTGCCATTGAAAATCAGTTTCTCTTAAATGCCTGCAACACTCTGGGAAAATTGAGCCTGAAACAATAAATCTTTCCTGGAACAGAGTGATCTGTAAGTTAGTGCTTGTGTGCGTGCTTGTAAAAATGTATGTTGGGTACATAAGTCTTGGCAGTTTTCTTCTTTCTTTTCCTGATTGCATGATCTTTGCACTTTGCTGTCACACAAAGAAATTCAAATATGCACATGCTAAAGGATATATTTTATTTCAAGGTGTTGCAGAGAGAATTGTGTAATTTACTTGCACTTTGTAAATAAGCAGTCCATGGAGAGAGACTAATTTGCTTTGGAGAAAGAACAGGTAATTTTGAGTGACAAAGTCAAGAAAGGCTCTTTTGCAAGAGTGTTTATGAACAGAAAATGACAAGATGTGTTGAAAAATCTTTGCTTTTAATATGGAAAAGTGTTGGCTGTCCTGAGTTGGCAAACTTACTAAACTGATTTGTGCCAGCTTTATGTGTTTGGTATGTTCCTCAAAGGCTTAGAAATATGAAAATAATAAAAAGCAGAGACAATAAGGTAGTTAGTTTATCATGTTCCAAATTTAGACTTTTTTAGGGTTCTGAATTTTTACCATACATTCTTCTCCTAGGAGCACACTGCCAATGTGACACTGAGGTTTGTGTACATAAAAACTTTAAATTGTGTAGCACCCAGAGCAGCAGTGAGTCCTCTGTGGAAAGGGCACGACTGTCACCTCCAAGCCTCACCAGTGATAAAATGTGGCCTGGGTTTGCCAAAAGGAGATGCTGAGTTACCCTTTCCTGGTCATTTTTTTCCATTGGAAGAAGTCACTTAGATGTTTTTCCTCCACTGGTTGAAAAATGCTTTGTGAGCCTGTGAAGAACCTCTGAAGTGCATAATGATGAGATTAGAAAAAAAGAAAATGAGTTTGTTACTATGATGGTTGTTGAAAATTTATGACACCCACTTTGTACCAGCAAAACAAACCCAGCTGCCTCCTGCCTGTATGCAAGAAAAATGTCCTTTATTTAAAAAAACAAAACAAAAACAAAAACAAACCCAAACAATAAAATAACCCAAAGAAATTTTACACTTCTTAAGTACAAAGGTGTGGGAACTTCTCAGCTGGAGCAGCCATTGCATTCTTCATGCTTCAGTGAAGTAAATATTTTAAGTCTGTGGCCAAAAACAGTTAAATAAAAATTGTTGTAAATGTCCAATAGAAGGTGCTTAACAGTTTTTATTATGGCTAATATTGAAAGTTGGTTTGTGTCTTATCACCACTGGTTTTGGTCACAAGTGCAAGGTGCTGCACTAGGAGGATGCAGTTGGAAATGTAGGATCAGGTGGGGAAAAGAAAAAAAGAAAAAACCAACAAAAACCACCCCAAAAATGAACAAAAACTTCAACAATGAAGCATTCTTTAACTGAAGTGTCCTAAAGACTCAGTTTGTGAGGCACGTGGGGCTTTCTGGGTCAATTACTCTTATTCTACCTCCGATCTTAAGCACAGTTCTTTATTTACTGAGCCTCCTTGCAGAAAAGAATTAGAGGGAAGGATGAAAGAGAATTGGGATTTGAGCTATAAAACAGATAATTTATAATCTGGGTCTTTTTTGTTGTTCTGTTTCATTCTCTTCCACTCATAGTGTGACCAAATTCCTATCTCAGCAGCTGATGAATCCAATTTCATTAGAAACTCAGCTGTCCAAAACTTCTGCCTCTTTCTTCTCACCTTTGATGCTTCCTGAATCTAATTCATGCACACATTTGACTGTGCATTTCCTTCATGGTCCTTTTTTATCTGTCTGCATTTTGTTCCCTTGCTGAATGCTTGCAGGACCCATTTTTCCCCACAAGGTCTGTATCAGTGCAGTGCCACCGGTGCAAGACATTCCAGTGATGTATTGCACCTATACATCATCAGAGCAACAGGGTTTTGATAAACAGCTTTCTAATACATCATTAGATCATCACTGATGGCACTTTGATGATGTATTATATTAGTACATCATCAGAGCACTGTCATTCCAGTGATGTATTTATAAACAGATGGTGCTGTCATGCAAGAAAGAAGGGAAAGCAGGAGAGAACATTTCACTGTTACAGCACAAAATGCATCCCCACCTCTGATTAAATGAGATTAAAGGCAAGGACCCTGTGAGGGCATAATTGTCTCATTAGGTGTTTGGCTCTAAGTCCATGGACTTCCCTGTGCAGCACCTGGCAAGAAGACACATAACCCTTCTTGGCCAGGAGCACACACAGCTCTTTGATACAGATTTTTGTGTGCATTGTCACTCAGTCATAAAGCCAGGGTTAGTTATAATTTTTCATAGCTGTATGCCTGTAGGTGTAATTAAGTTCTATTTGATATAAGCATAACTAAAATGGTATTTGTGACATAGGGTGTTGTGCTCAACCACTCAAGCTGGGAGACTCCAGCAGCAGTGGATGCACTGCTGCACACTCAGTGTCCACACCAGAGGTGCCCTTCCACTGCTCTAAGGGTAAAATCTTCTGCATGCCAAAAAAAGAAGGCGAATTATTTTTAAAATATGCAGATCTTGTTCCATGTAGTATCATAACTGCTAAGATAATGATCGAATTTGCAGTCAATATCAAACATTTTGAGAGCCAGCTCTGTAGATTGTTAGATCCAAGTATATTGTTATTATTTCCCCTAAATTATTAGGATCATCAATGCCTTCATTTTCTGGGTTTGTGCATCTGTGCTCATGTAATGCCTTGCTGAACTGTACTACTTAACTACTTTTGCTGAGGAAGCTTTTCCATTTTTCTTTTTCAGGTGAGGAAACTAAGATCAGGCAGATATTTGCCCAGGGGCCAGGAAACTCCAAACACTTTTAACCTACACACAAGTGATGCAGCAGATAGGTCAGTCTTATTCTGTGATTCATTTACAAGGCTGTGATTTGGGATGACTGTGGTGAAATATGCCTGAAGTTTTTGTGATGTTGTTGTTGGACGTCTGGTGTGCATTTGGATTTTTTGACAGAAGATATTTTTTAGGGTTCCTTGTGAGATTAGTCATCATATTTAAAATTGTGCCCCTACAAAAGATTCAATTGCAAATACAGTGTGTGTATACAAATATGAACAATTATCACAAAACACATTTGAAATAGCTATGTGTACTTTCACATGTCAAGCAGCGAAATGCAGTGAGATTTGCTTTCCCAGTTCTCTTAATCCCATATCTTCAGGCTCAAAACTTATTGTGTGAGAGAGAGACTTTGAGGTCAAACAGATTCATTTTGCACTTATGGAAATTTCCTATGTTGAATTCTCAATGAATTGTAGATGAATGGAGGTGAATTCGTCCTTCCTGAGAAAGGACATTCCACCAAAATTGCACACCAGGCAATGGAAATACATAGGGAAAAAAGTTCATGTTTGCTTCTGCAAAGACTTGTCAAAAGGAACACAAGCAAGTATGTGCCTAATCAAACTAGAGCCTGCACAGTGTGGTATTTGCTAAAACTTTATAAATATCACTATAGGGCTAATTCCCTCCTTTGCATTGTTTGCCTCAAGTAGGTATTGTTCTAATTCTCATATTTCATATGGCTTGTCAAAGTCACAGGTTCGAAATAATTTCAAGACTAAATTTTGTAATTTAAATACATGAGACAAAAACTAAGAAATAAGAAGATACTGTAATATTAAATTCTACAGATGGAAAACTGAACACAGAGAAATATAATATTTTTCCTGAGGTCCCTATGTCTGAAATAGAGATTAGGCTTAGAGATGGGAATATCTGATCTGCAGATCTTCAATATTTGTTTCTGGGGTGTCTGCTACAATTTCATTTTGCTGCTTGGCACAGCCACTGGAAGTGCTGTGTGTATATAGGGGGAATTAAAAAACAAGTTAAGTGTTCTGCCACTGTACTGAATATGAGAGTCTGACCTGGGAAATGCTAAAGCATTGCCAGATTCACAGGGCCCCCTCAAAATTTGGGGTCTTAAACTCAAAAGCTGGGATGAACTCGGGTCAAACTGAACATGTGCTGAAATTCTTACTGTGCTGGGAGAGGAGTTTGGGCTGTTTTATCAGACTGCATTTTAGCAGCCCTGGAAGTGAGTCAGAGAGACGCCAGCGATGCCAAGGAGGTGCTGGGCTGGGTCAGCAGGTCCAGGACAGTGGCCCTGCCCTCTGCCAGACCCTCAGGGAGCACATCTTGGGTGGCTTTGGGGACAAGAGAGGCACTGACCCACTGGAGGCACCAGCTGGGGGCTGCTACAGCACACAGCATGCAAGGGGAGGCCAAAAACTTCTCTTTTCTGAGGAAGATACTGAACCCAGTGCAGCGGCTCTTCATACAGCTCAGTACACCCAAACATCCCAAACTTTCCTCCCAAGACATGCTGTTCTGTGCTGTTTTGGGGACTCAGCCATCGTGATGTGAAAAAGGGAAAATAGTGTTCAGTGGAGGTGTGGATCTCATACCCCAGAAATGTGCTGGCCAAACAGAAAATATGAGGTCTCATGAAATTCTCTGAAGATTGGCATTTGGAGAAGGATAATTTTGTCCATTGGAGGCAATGAAAAATACTGCTTGGCAGTCACTCTTTAGCAGTATTTCATAGTCAGACAAGGAACAAAACCAGTGCCAGAAGTGTTCATATTAATTTAAGCATCCATTAAAATGGAGAGTAATGGGGTATTCTCATACTAGCAGTACTTTCAAATGTGGGGATGCCAACAACTTCTTTTAACACTGGTGGGCATTTTGCACTGTCAGGGTCTCTCAGGCTGAACTCCAGTCCCTGAGCCACTGCATGATTATTCAAAGAGTGCAGCAGGGTCTGAATTTTTCTCAGCTCTGCCTGTGCAACATGCTGCACCAGCCGTGGCATTTCTGGGAAGAACAGGCAGGGTCATCTGAGTCAGAGCAGCAACCTGATTAGGTGGTTTTGATCGCACAAACGTTTTTAGCTCAGTAAGGAGTCAGGGGGTGTTGTCTGTAAATCTTGCAGAAGTCAGGCCTGGGAGACTGCTGTGACAGTTATTGTAACAAAGGGGAAGAACATGATGTAGTAGAAACAGGTTCCTTTCAGGAGGAAATGGTCTAAATGCTAACAAAAGGGTCCATAGGTCATTCAAGTTTTCTTCTTTTCCCCGATTACAGACTGAGTGGTTATCCATTTTAATGTATGCATTAATATATTTAAAAGCAACATTTGCTCAGCCAAAGTAGAAATCCCTGTCAGATAGGAATTTCTGATTTTTTAATTTTTATTTTTTTTAACAAAACTGGAAACAATTTCTCTTATTATATACAACAGGTAGATGAAAAGGAATCTAATATTCCATTCTTGCTTAAAAAATTACTTCTGTTGGTCATCTTTAGGACATAGTCTAAAAAATTGCCTCCAAGGGAATGATGAGTATAGGAGCATGAAGCAGTGCTTGAAATACATATTTTCTTCTGAAGACAAAATTTTAAAACACAGTGAGGATTTCTTAAGTGGAAGGAGAAATTGTTCTCTGGTGTACAGAAGTGGACTTGATCACACAGTTAGAAGGGAGTAGACCATGAAATACAAACATTTTCCTTTATCTGGCTCTTTAAACTCAGATTTGTGATGCTGTGTACAGTTCTTCACCTCCAGTAAAGGATGTTGATAGACTGGATCCAAGATGAAATGGTCTCCAAATAGTCCAGGGGCTGGAAGGGAGAGAAGCCAAGGGAAAGAGGCTCCACTGAGAACAGTTAAAGGTGACTTCACATTTATAGCCCTTCTCTGGAGTTTTCTTCTTGGATAAATCAGTCATAATCCACTTTAAAAAATATTATTTCCTGATATTACATTGATTGATATGACCTAACATTTTCTCCTTATTTGAAATGTGAAGCTTTCCTTTTTGAAAGTGTGAGATTTAAATGTGAAAGACCAAAAGTTTTTGGCATGTGTGCAATAGGGAAATGGCTCCAAAATGGATATCTGAGATCTTATGTGAAAAGATTGAAAATATATTTCCATCTCAAGTATGCAGGAAAGAATTCTTGGCTATTTGGGACCAACACTAGTTAAGAGTAAAATGAAAGAATTCTCAGCTTTGTCTCATTTGGGTTTTACTCAACATAAAATATAACTTGATTCCTCAAGCTTTCAGCAATTATTTTTCTGTATTGATCCAGACCAATGAAATAAATTCTGGTCTTTATTTTAAAAGCTAAATAAAAGTTTTGGAGGCCCTAAGTGCTTTTTTAGATATTAAATAACATTTATATCAATGTAAGAATAAAGGAATAGATCTGAAATGCTGGCCAGCCAACTGTGTGTGTTGAAATTATTAGTGCAAATGGAAATCATGCAGTTTGTTACTACAAATGGGACAGACAAAGGGAAATCCTGCTTTCTGTCAGGAATGTGAAATGAGATTGATACCAGGTAGTATTCCATTATTTCAAGATGCCAACAGTTTTGACAGTCCAATTGCAGTTACTGGAGATAGTGGCTCAGCAAATTGAGAAGGAAATGAGGTTTGATTGCATGAGAGAGGGTGCCACACAGAGCCCTCCCTCCTCCCTTTCAAAGGTATGCAGATTCACTAGTCAGTTTTTTCCCCAACAAAAGGCAGGGAGGGGGAATTTAAAAAAACAAAACCAAACCCAAAACAACAACTAAAAAAAAACCAAACAAACAAACAAAAAAACCCCACCAACATCAGAATTCTCAGGCATTTTTGAAAATGGAGGCAAGTTCATCCCCTCCCCACAAACAATGTTGACAAACTTTCATTAACCTGTGCTGCTGTTGTATGCCACATCCAATTTTCATCTGGGGCCAGGTTCAGGCTGCCTCCTTGTCTTGCCAATGCTCTGTGCTCTGTCAACTCAAACTGCAACACAGAAGTTTTGATTCTACTGGAGAAACCATCATCTTCATGGATCACTTTCCGTTTTTGACATCCAAGGGGTTCATACAGTTCCTATAAAGATATTTAAGTTCACTGGAAATTTTATTTTTTCAGGAATTTCATTGAGGGGGGGAGATGGAAACTTGGGTTCCATGGCTGGAATCAGGGCAAATAAAATTAAATATGTGCATACATTAGGCAATTCCAAGTATTTAGGAATCTTAACTGAGCCTTGTTTTTTGCACTAGGTCTGCACAACTTCTGTAAAGAATAAAAGAAATCATCTTGACATTTCTCATGTCATATCTTAAACGATATTTTAATTATTTAGATGCCAGCATTGGTAAAAATAAAATGTGGAGATAGAATCCTATGACGTGAAGAGTGGGAAACACCCTATAAGCCAAGTATTAAAGCTGAAGCAGATGCCATTTTTTCTGGGTCAGCTGAATTTAACATTCATTGCTATGTACTTAGGGAGGTTATTTACTCAGATTCACAAAAGTCTGCTATAGTGCCAACCAAAATAATAATCATTCACTGGTCCAAACAGAGAAAAATATAGTATTAGAAACATAAAAGCATGTTGTTGCATCTGAACTGATGGTGTTGTGGTTCTGTAGCTCAATTTTCTGGACAGTTTCTATGCCAGCAGGTTTTTGTGTGGTATTTTAAAGTGTGAATTTAATGTTGTCTTTTGAACGTAAGTGTTGATGGTCAGCATCTACTGTGTCTGTGAGCTTAGATGTATATGATTAACAAACAGTTTTGTGACTTTATTTCAAGCCAGGGATTTATACACAGGTCTTGATTTCTCTCAGAAGTGAGCAGAGGGTCCAAACCACGTTAAACTGTTTGAATTCCCCTGTCTCAGATCACTGCTGCACCCTGTGCAGCCGCCAGAACTTCCTGGAGTGGGGTGAACTTCTCCTGAGAGTCAGGTTTGTAATGGCCAAAATTAATCTCATTTTGCTTTTACCATGCACTGTTAATTCTGGCTTCACAAGCACAGCCTTTTCTCAGTGTGATAGAGGATTTTAAAAGCTTATGCAATTCAGCAGCCGTACAGCAATTAGCAGATACTGCAGTTTAAGAGAATAATATTTATTAACTTGGAAAAAGTACAGTGACTATAATCCAAGTAATTGTTACAGGAAACATGGAAAGCCTCAGTGGTGAGAAGCTCCTGTGTCCCTGCCATCAAAGAGCTGGGTCTTGTTAGCTTAGGGCAAGTTTATTTTCCAAAATATTCTCTCTGAGAAGTAAAAAAAACCCTAAAAAACCCCAGAAAACAACAACAAAAAAATGAAACAAGTGGAAAACAACCACCAAAAAGCCAGTGCTGTGGCCTCATCCCCAGGGTGGAAGTAGCAGATGGGCCTCAGGCTATTAAGAGAAATGGTGCAGGCACTTGCAGTAATGTTGATGGTGAGTGCAGCACAGCGTGGTGTTGAACCCAGGACAGTCCATCTCTTCTCCAATATCCTGGGCATTCTTGGAAATGTGGGCAGTGCTGCAGGAATAACTGTCCAAGGAAAGAAGTGGGCTTGAAATGTCATTAGGTGTAATAGAAAGGTTGTAATTACAGTAGAATGCTTGGTGGTCATGCAGGATGTGAAAGTCTGTCGTGGCTTTGCTGTAACACTCCTGTAGCCTCCAGGGACCATTGTTCTTTAGGAATATTCTAATTCATTGCACTATTGGCACCAACTAAGCCCTCCTGTCACCTTGGTGGTGGTGGAACCTTTCAGGTACTTGAAAACCAAGGACTATGTGCAATTTTTTGTACCAGAGTTTTTTTTGGGATGACTCTGTGGTCAGTGTCCTGCTTTGTTCTTCTGACCACATACTTTTCTCTGCAAGGAGTTAAACTTTGATTTCTGAGGCAGCTGTGACTGGAGGTGGAAACAGAAATTTCTGCAGCAGTGAAAGCAGGCAGTGCAATTCCCCAAATGGAGCAATAGCAGGAGTTTTGTCAAATCAAGGCTGAGAGAGGGCTTTATTTGTCTTGGGGACGAATTATGCTCAGAAGAGGGATTGTGCAGTGTGCTCTGACAGTCTGAACCTGCATCACTGCAGAAGGTGCTTCCCTGGTCACTGAAATTAAGTTAATTCCTTAAAGATACCAAAAAGCAGGGTAGTTGACCAACAATAATAACAGAGGAAACAATTCTGAGACATGCACATGCTTTCCAATACCACAGGTACTCTGGTTTTTTGGCAAAGGTGACTTAGCCTGTCTTCCCTGGATATCATATTCTGTCCAAAGGCTTGAGTAGTAGTTGGAGTATCAACCAAAAATTGCTGTAATTTTTGGTCCCAGCACAATCCAAAAACTGCAGGGGATGATCCACTACATGTATGTATATTAAGACACAGCTCTTGATGCTATGCCAGGCTAACATCTGCTTGTTGACCTTTATTGACTTTTCTGTGTCAGGGAGTTCCCTTTATAACCTTTCTCCATTTATCTGCCTGTCTGCTGCAGTTCTTGTTCTGAAGGATCAAGGGAAGGAGGATTAAATGCCTCCAAAAAGCCATGGATAAGCAGAATACAGGTGATAAAACAGAGGTAGATTTTCACCAGGTTTAGGTAAACTATGAGAGACTTGCAAGTGTATATTTTTGGATTTTTAATTTGTTACTGTGAGGGCTACTCTTTTTAAAGTAAATTATGAGAATTTGCCTTGGTAAGATTTGCATATGTCAGTGGGAGATTTGATTTAATGACCTCAAAAGGTCCCTTTTGGAGATGTTTCAGTCATATCTGACAATCTACTCTAAAAATGACCAAATGAGTACTTTGACTGTCAGCATAGTACAGCTGTGGATTTCTGCAACAAGTCTATTTTAGGCTAGGAGAATTTGTCAATAACTCTTGACAAAAATATTACTGACAGATAGTGGTAGGTATTTTTACACCACAGTCCTACCAAATGTTGGGTTCATCAGAGAAGATGAAACATACAGGGTTTTTTTTTTCCATAAATAAATAGTTTTAAATGTGGCATTTAATTTTTGTCATAGTCTCTTAGCCTTACATTGCTAGTAAACCTTGGAACAAGAGTGACTAAATTGGCCATTTATTAAAAGAAAAAATAAATCTAAATGTTGAAGATTCAGGATTCTCTCTTTATGAGAAAAGCAAGTTTGTTTTTTCTGGAGGAAAAAAAAAATCATTGATACATAAATCCCAAATGCAAAAAATGCATTTTAGATACAAGCCATAGCTGTCACCTATACATGTAAATTTAAGAGATTATTTGCAACAGGTGATTAAGAGACATGAGAATTTTTATTCAGAATATCATGGGTTATAATTTTTTTTCAGATTTGCTTAGCACTCATGTTAGCACCCAGGCAAAATTACAATTTTGGGAGCTACAGGTCAGTCAGCTCCACCTTGGTCTTTCTGGTAAGCATGAAAGAAATCATTATGAGTGGGAGCAGTCATGTGAATTTACCAGGTAAAGCATTCCTGGCCACCCTGCTTGATTTCTGCAGAAAAAATGACTGCATTGTGGATGAGGGGAGAGCAGAGAGATCATTTGTCTTGACATCAGCAAGGCAATGACACTGTTTTTCGTGATAGTCTTGTTATCCAAGTCAGGATCTTCCAGTCTGGATGGATGGACACCAAATGGGTAAAAGCTGGTTTTGTTGTTGAGGTCACAGAATCAGTGTTGTTCTGTCTGGAGCTGATCACACAGGGAGCACTGCAGGGTGAGTGTGTAAAACATCTGTTTCACAGCTGCATTAGCAGGGTTACAGGTGAGGGATTGCTCACATCAGCCTCTGAGGGGACCTGGACCTGGAGGTACCAGCTGATAGAGCAAGGCAGGGCAACCATCCCGAGAGACCTGGAGGAGTCAGCTGACCAAAACCTCCCAAAATCCAACCAGAAAAACATCAGCCATCGCACATGTCAAGGAAGAAGCCCCAAGAAAAACACAGCAGGCAAGGGTTGGGATGCCTGGGTGGCCCCAGACTGAGCAGAAGGCAGCAGTGTCTGGGCAGCCAGCAGGGTTGGTGGTGCCATGGGCTGGGGTAGCAGGAGCATGGACAGGAGAGATTATCCCTCTCTAATTACAGCAGCCATTAGGCTGTGTCTGTAACACTGCATTTGCATTTAGGTCTTACAACACAGGTCCTGATAAACTAGAAGACTTCAGTGAATGGCTCCCAAGGTTAGATCCTTAAATTAATTCAGAGCAGGTTTCTATCTAAAAATTAGAATACCAGTTGCAATGGAAACTTTATGCTAAACTCCTCAAAACTTTTAATTTAAAATCTGCTTTCTTTCCTTTATTTCCAGATTATTTAAACCTAGATTTACCTCATTTTCTCAGGTGATCTTTTGTTTATTTAGGGAAAAAATTATATAAGTGCTCCCAAAACACTCAGGCCATGGAAAGAAATATATATAGATTTATTATGAAATTGAATGAACAATGTACAGGTAGTAAACAGGGAGAAGAAAATTGTAATTCCTCAGCATTTTGATTGGCTTCTGATGATGTAATTGTGCATTATTAAGTGATAATTGTTTTATTACAGTGTTTATAAGGAGACTAATGGTTTGTGAATCAATGCACAGGGAGGCCACAAAACAAGTTGCTTATTGATTCACAAGCTGTTTGTATCAAAGTTTGCAGCTCAGAAGAGAAAACCAATGTACTCCAGAGTGTATTCATAAGGATAATAGTCTTGGAAGGATGGAGTCTGAATTTACTTTAAAAATTGGCTCATCTCTGAAATATACTTTCTCTTTAAAATATTGAGTGGAATCACACCTCCTGGGCCATGCAAAACAATTCCTAGAAACACGTTGTTTTTTCATTGTCTGTCATCAGCCCTCAGGTTGTGGGGTTCAGTAAACTCATTCCTCAGTTCCTGAAGTCATCTCAGAAAGATACTTTGTCAGTAGTTCTATAATTCATTAAAGTTACAAGCACTTTGCTAAATTATCTGCCTTTTTGGAGATTGAAGTCCTCTAAATGTAGAAATCAGATTAGTAGATGTATTCCTATTCTTCCAAATATTGGAATATTAAAAAATTGCTGGCTATGTGAACACAGAGTGCTGGCTCAGCCCTTCTGTCTCACACACAACTTTCACTAATTTCAGGAACACTGTGCTGGAGTATTTACCAATGTAACCTACCACTGGGTTTCTGATTTTGCAGATCAGTGTCTTTAAGAATTCATATCCATAGACAAGTCACTGAAGCTTAATCAATCGCTGTCCATCTGCTGAACAGACAAAACCCCATTTACAAGGCACTGCAATTTAGCTTGTGTGTTGGAAACCCTTAGGAAAGAGCTTCAGCAATGTCAGTTTAACTTGCAACTAAGATTAAAATAGGCAACACAGAAATAGATATTGAGCTTAAGCAGGGCAGTGTAGTGAATCACCTTAACTCAGCAAAATGTTTGATTCTTAATGGCTTAATAACACACTGAAAAATCCCAAATCCCTCATCTCTCCAAAATCACATCACATTCCACGTTGAAGAAAAAGTTTCTGTAAAATTAAGCCACCTGAAAGAGGAAAAGTGTTGAATGACATTTTGTACCTGAGCAATTCTGGTCGAATGAAAGTATTTTTATTCGAGGCTAAGGACTGGTTGTGCTCCTCTGATGCCTGTTTTTTTCTTTTCATAAGAACTGCTCATACATTTGAGGACCTTTACAAAGAGATGCTTGTGCTCAGGGGCTTGATCTTTTACACACATTGTTTAGGGACTATTGCAAAAAATGGTTTTATTGAAATGTATTCGGTTTCCTTTAGAGGTGTTTTTAATCTAAGCAGTTTCAAGGAAAGCATTAGCAGGTGAAATACAATCTTCTAGCACTGAGGGCCAAGTGTGTTGGGTCTGGCTGTACCTAAATACAAGTTGGGACTTGATAAGGTGCAGATATTCTCACAAATAAAGGATTCCATAACCCAAACAGGCAGGATTTGAATGGCATCATCATCTACTGATCAACTTCTCCTGCAAACTCCTCATTGCAATCAGCAGGAATTTTAGGGAGATAAAATAGACAGAATAAAACAGTAATTTTCAGTATAAGATAATAACTTGAGGTTTTTTGCATCCTGATACTTGTGCATGAACTCCAGAGCAGGAATAATTCCACTCTAGAGTATTTTAATTATTTATGTGCATAAGCATTTTTGGGATTAAAACCATTGCTTTCATTCTTATAGTGCCTATATTGGTTTGGGGTTTTATTGGGTTTATTTGCACACAGTCAAACCTAGTAGAATAATTCCAACTTTTTGCTTCCTCATGAAAAAATCAAATGTTATTTATTTCTTTATTTTGGCTTACTTTACTGCAGCATTCTATTTACTTTTGTTTTATTTAAATCTCCATAAGCAGTGCCCCTACTAAAGATTTTTGATATGTTTAGACCAATTTGCAGAAAAAATCGCCTAGTTAGGGAAACTTTTCTAATGGTCTAAGGAGTCTAAATTTTAGCTCATAAATTCAGTCATCCAATAACTGGTCTTAAGAAAATTGCAGTTTTCATAGCAACAAAGGGAGTAAAAATGAATTGTATTGGACTAGAAGCTATGGGATTAAATATTTTGTCTTAGAAGGGAACAAAATTCTCCAGTGTTCCATTTTTGTAAGAGTAGTCTCAATCAGATTTCCTCTAGTCTGTTGTCCATCAAATCCAGTATTCCCTCCACAACGTAACACACAGCCTGCCTTTTCCTCTCCTCCTTTGAATTTCAGAAGTGTTGGAAGTCTTGACTGTCTGTGACAGCAAAGCTTCTCCTTGTCTCCCCTGGTGCTTTTTTGTCTCCCTACAATGCTGATTTAGAATCTCTCTAGAAGAAGACAATTATAACAACACCTTGATCAAGGCCTTAAATTTAACTCCCTTCTTTGTATGTTTGTAGAAAGAGAATTGAACTTGGCATATTGTCAGTTGTTTCCCTAATCCAAAATTTAGAATTTTTCCAGTCTTAAGTCAGCCCTAGCTGATATTTATCCTGTATCATTAAATCAGCTTCACTTTCTGGAACTCATAAACATGTCTGTTCTGTGGCCAGGGCAGGCTGCACATTTTTGTCCCCAGCAGCAGTGATGTGCCATGAATGTCTCCCACATTTTGTCAGTGGATCACAGCCTAAGCCTGGCTTTGGCTGCCCACTGTTTCACACACAGAGCTCCTGTGCAGAACAGCTGTTCCAGCTGTGCCAGCCTCCAGCAACTGGTCCCAGGATCACAGGTGTGCCTCTGTGGAGCCATTCTGGCTGGCAGGAAGGCTCCTTTTGGATGTGAGCAAGGGCTGTGTGCTGGGAGCTGCAGGCTGAGAAGGAATGCTCGGAGGAACGTGGATCTGTACATTGTGCTGTGTAATTCCAAGCATCCCTCGGATTTGCAGTCAAAGGCATGGGACCAGGGTGAGTCACAAGGTGCCAACTAACAAAGCCTTTTTATAGAATCACACAAAATGACACAATGGTTGAGGTTGGTAGCAATGTCTGGAAACCCTCGAGGCCAACCCTCCTGCTCAAAGCAGGGTCAGACAGGGCAGGTTGTGTAGGGCACTGCCCCAATGAGTGTTGAATAGCTTCAAGAATGGAAAAAACTCACAGGCTGTCTGGGCAACATGTTCCAGTGTTCAATCATTGCTGAGGAAAAAAGCTCTTTGTGATGTTTAAATAGGTTATCTTGTATTTTGGTTTGTGCTTCCCAGCTCCTGCTCTTGCACTGGACAGCAGTGAGTTCCATCTGGCTTAGTCTTCACTGCAGGTGAATGGCAGTACAAGGGGGCTATTGATTATTATCATTAAAGTCAGCAAAAGGACCAATCTTCAAGCTGATAAGTAGGCAGAGGCCAGCTAAAGTAGTGCAAAATAAACATTGAAATCAAAGCTAAAAGACTTTCTGGCACTTGAGTTCTGCATGGCAAAGATCAGCTCAGGAATGGAAAACAGATCCCACCGTGTGGTTATGTTCTTAATGAATTATTTGACCAGATGTAAAGATTTGATTTACAAACCTCTGTGACCCCAGGGGGCATGGTTAGAAAGCCAATCCTTTTTGTTAAAGAAAACCTTTGCTACCAGACTAACCCACAAACTTGTAAAAATTGTTTGCTATGCTGCTTTCTTCGTCCATGAGTGGACTGTGTTCTCTGAAGCATAATACTTTAGAATTTCTTTTATGAGACTGTCACTTTTTCTTCCTGATGCTATGCCCAAAGCTCCTCAGCTGTTCCCATCAGTACTATGTACATCACTTGTACCCAGCTTTTGAAGCATCCTCTCATTGATCCTCCCACCTTCAAAAACTTGAGGAGAAGCTGCTAACAGCATGATGTCTCTAAAGCCTCCAGTTGACACCAGTTCTGATGTTTGTAAAGTGATTGGCATGCATTCATGGGTGTATTTTAAAATCCCAGCAATTTTATGCCTTGCAGTATTTCTCTATTCTTCCCTCTACAACAGACTACTGTAATATGAATAAGAATCACAGGATTCCAAGATAGGGTCAGTAGACTTTTGCTGAAACTTGATTTATAATACTAGGGATTTAATTCATTTTATCAAAATAAGGATCCAAATCGGGAGGAACTGATTTTATTTTTTTTTTAAATGGAAAGTGAGTTATTGTCAGAGTTAATCAGGAAAAATCATTAATCTGAATTCTTCCAGGTGTTTCCCACCCTGTGTACAAACTGAAGAGAAAAATTACATCTTATGTGATTTTTGGGTGGAAATAAGTGTCTGCAATTTTTGGTTTTGTTTGCTTCATGTTTTGGACTGATCTCAACACAAATCAGAGTCCAACACTGTCCCTGCTTCCAATAAACTCTTGAAATAATAGCAAGTAGCTCTTGGCTTGAATCATTTGACACTCTGCTATATTCAGAGATGCAGCCATTCAGAAATGCATCCATTATATTAATACATTGTTATTTATTTCTAAATCATTAAGCATAATGTAGTTTTTATGTAGGTTTACAGATATATCAGTAAGTTGTAATGACTTTATGTCGTTTGACTGCAGGCTTGGGAAGCTTTTGTGGGGCATCAAGATTTTATAACCATGATGAACTTACATTCTTAGCAGATGGGAAAATCAGGCAGAATTCCTGAGACCTGACAATCAAAAATAAATGTTTGATGAAAAGTCTTGGGAAAACAGTAGAACGCTAAGAATTTATAAGCAGGCTCAATGATTAATTTCACTTGACAAATTTTTGTGGTCATGTTTGATATTCATTCTATTCTCTCCCAGAATTTTAGTGCTATGTTTCAGCTTCTAAAGATTAATTTGCAGTTTCTTAACATTTCATGTAGTCTAAATGGCAGATTGGATCTAAAGTGACAGAGAATTCTCCTCTGTGTCCGTGTGGTTTTCATTATGAAATCAGCCCAACTGTGCCTCATTTATGTTTTCTTCACACATTACTCTCCAACATGCAGTGATATGTTGGACTGGTTCAACTCAGTGTGTTGTCTGGAATTGTGCTGACTGAGACATCCTATGCAGGTGTGCCAAAGGGCTGCCTGTATAAACTGGGTACTTTTAACACACTACTTCTACATTTACTTTTCTTAAATTCCTTGTATTCTCCTTCTCTCCGGTGCCACACTTGAAATTCTTTCTCTGCTTACCTCATACCAAATCTGTAGCAAGTATTAGTTATTCTAAGTATAGTAATTATTTGTTTTATCTTAGGAATTCAAGCACTCCCTTTGTAGTAACCTCCAAAAAAGTGAAAACTTGATATGAAATTCTTGAGAACAATAAAGAGCAGCACACTGCCTCAGTATCTTTGATCAGACCCTACTTCCTTTCCTTCCTTTCAAGGTACTGTAGTGCTAATTTTCCAGATTAATCTTTGAAAAAAAAAATACAATAATAATTATTTAAAAGTTACATAAGGCTTGTAGGTAAAAATAGGAATATCTGGAATAACTTCTGAGCATGGTCTCAATAATGGAAAAATATTTAATGCTGAACTGAAGGAGACAAAAACCTCTCTATAAACAGCTGTAGCTACCTCCATACATATACAGAATTCATTTTGTCCTCTCAGCAGGAGCACTGAAGTGAGGTCCCTGTGAAGATTCCTTTTGTATTTCCAGACCTGCCTGTCTCTCTTGCATGCTTAGCAAGCTGTGAGCTGCATCAGCCCAGCAGACTCTTTCCCAGAGAGCTGCACTGATTTCAGCAGCAGCAGAACACTCGGCATTTTAGTGCTGTGCCCTGTGACTCAGAAGGAGAGAGGGAGAAGCCATGGCTGAAATGCATTTTCAGGGACTCTTTTATCACCTCTATGGCACAAATGTCAATTCAAGCCATTTTTTGCCTGCTGGAAATCTGGCCTCTGATTATACTGCTTGCCCAAATGCTTTTACAAAATGGGTAATATTTCTGATTTCCTGATTTTGATGAAAATTTCCATCCCCTGCAGTTTTTTTTGCAAGCAGAATGCAGTGTACTTGGAGCAGTGCTGCACAGAGGGCCCTCCCCCACCAATGTTTTATGCATGCTGATGCCTTGCACAAGGCAGAAACAAGTAACTTAAACAGTACAATAAATTTTACTGAGACGTAGATACAGGTCTTTCCTGGCTTGTCCATAAAGTGAAAAATATGGAATGATTTGCTTCCCCTTTAAGGAGGTTATTAGCTTGCTTGTATCTACCAGAGGAATAGAGGTGCACGCAGTCTCCCATTATTCACTGGAGTTTTTAATCTTGATCCCTGGCTTCTGCGATAAGTTATTGCTGGGGACTGGAATTGCTTGGGGAGTGATGCAGGTGCCTGAGGGCCAGCAAGTGGCTCTGTTATGAGAACTGGCTCTAATGATTAATGGTAGGATGCAGTGCACTACTGCTGACTTCACTGGGAAATACAACATTGTTAATTTTATCATTATAAACTCCCAGCACTGCAAGAGAATGTGTCTGCCTCCAGGATGGTGAATTTGATAAGAAGGCTCTTCTGATAAGATATCTCGTACTCCCAGGGAAAAGCATTCATGTTTAATCAGGGAGTATTTAACTTGCAATCCAAATGTTACCAAGTAATATGTACAGGTCATTTTAAATTTGTGCTCTACAGCTCAGGTCACAACATTATAAATGAGTTTGTATACACACTGAGGAAAGAATCAATATAAGCAGTGCTCTTTACAAAGACTGTCATAAGCCAGAGAAACTAAGTATTTTTCACTTGAAAAGGGGACAGACTTTTTAATGAGTAGTAGTACTGCAGACAGGTAAATACACACAGAGAGCCCAGGAGCCATCCTGTAAAACGCTCTGCAGTTTCCACCCTTCCTGGTGGCAGTGTCTGTGATTTCAAAGCAAGCCCCTGAGGACGAGAGGGATTGCATGCTCTTCCTGTTAATGATATCAAACAGGTTGTAGGACTGGCATGCAGTGTTGGGCTATGATAGGACAATAGTCCTGAGCATGCCAATTCCTTCTTCCAGTGTTTGTGGGATCAGCGTGGACACTGCTGTCTTGCAGAGACATTTGTACTGGTTTTGGCTGGGGTGCAGGTAATTTTCTTCATAGGGGTTGCATGGTGCTGAGATTGGGATTAGTGATGAAAGCAGTGCTAACAGACACGTGTTTAGTTTGGTAAAACCTGGGCAGTGCTTTTACAGCCTCAAGGCCTTTTCTGATTTTCACACTGTCCCAGCAGTGAGGAGGCTGCAGGTGCATGAGAAGTTGAAAGGAGACACAGCTGGAACAGCTGGCCCCAACCTGACCAAAGTGACATCCATAACATGACACTCTGTGTGGCAATAAAAGCCACAGGGAAGGAGGAAGGGGTATGTTCCCCCAAGATGAAATTCCTCCCCCTCTCAGTAAATACCTAATTACACAGAGGATTTTGTCCATCCTTGGCTCTGCTCATCACGTGTGTTCCTACAGCTTTGTTGCTCTTTATAGGATTTCCCCCCACTTTTGCACTTTCCTGCCATGCTCTCATCTCCCATGCCTCTCCCAACACCTTGTGCCCTCCCTGTTACCTTTCTACTTCCAAAAGCTGTTGGATGATGAGTATTTTTTAAATTCTGTTTGTGTGTTGCATGTGTCTCTCCAATGGGTTTTGGTTTTTTTCTCAATAAATTAAAATTCTTTAGGCTGTAGTCCTTTCTCCCTTTTCAAACTGTGCCTAGAAAAGTTTGGCTGTTATTTTGTAGTTCCTTAGGCCATTCTACTATGATGAAGACTTTATCAACTTTATCAATTTTTCCATGAAGGTAATATTAACAGTAATAGAGCAAATTTTGAAATAGTGAATAACTTTGTCTTTTCATGAGAGGTATTCAGTCTAGGAGTTATGACATTAGGAAGTGAACAGCACTTCAAGGTAATAAGGTGATTTTTATGGAAAACCTAATAGGGGTAGTGTCACTTAGTAGGTCATTTTAAAACTAGGCTTGTCCTGAAACTGGAATAACATTATAGAACTGAGTGTAGAATGTCTTGCATTGTGGCTCATGGTCTTTGACTCTATGTACTCTGTTAATCATTTGATCTGTCTCTAACAAAATAGATTTTGATAATAATGTAGATATTACACCTGCTATTTGTTTAAATGCAAACTACTGTTGTTGTGACTTATTTTATAATTTCATTGCACTAAGTGACACATTGCCATGTGGGTAGGAAAGCTGTGGAATCTGAGTGCTGTCATTCACAGGACAAAATACCAGGGTGACAGGAACATGTCTGGTTCTCCCAGTCTGGTTTAGATTGACAGCAAGTGTTTCTTTTGTGGGAAATCTTGACAATTCAGTACTGAAACAAGTAATGCTTACCTACTGATAGCCAAAGAACCAAAGTTATAGCTAACCAATTTCAAAGCTTAGATTTTGTCATTTTAGACTGTTTCATAAGCCCTGAGCTAAGTGTTGCAACACTTCCTGATTTCACATGCCCTTGGAAGAGTGAGCAATGGCAGGTTGATGTCTATCAACTCCAGCATTCATAGCACAAAGTAATGGCAGTGGGTAGGAGCAACTTAAGTAGATGATATAGTTAAAGCATGTACCTAAGTGGATAATGGGAATGCCATCCTGAATCTCCTGAGGGATGGTAATCCATAGCAATCGAGGTGACTCAGAGGCACAGGAGAAGTGGCTGAGTGACTTGGATGTAAATGTGTGCAGACAGATGCTGCTGTGCACTTTCCCTGATGGCAGTGTCATGTTCTCAGTGTCCTGCACACATCTGTCTGTGAGCCTGGCTGTGTTCTGTGTGTCCTGCACACATCTGTGTGTCAGCCTGGGTGAGTTCTGTGTGTCCTGCACACATCTGTCTGTGAGCCTGGCTGTGTTCTGTGTGTCCTGCACACATCTGTCTGTCAGCCTGAGTGTGTTCTGTATGTCCTGCACACATCTGTGTGTCAGCCTGGGTGTGTTCTGTGTGTCCTGCACACATCTGTCTGTCAGCCTGGGTGTGTTCTGTGTGTTCTGCACACATCTGTGTGTCAGCCTGGGTGTGTTCTGTGTGTCCTGCACACATCTGTCTGTGAGCCTGGGTGAGTTCTGTGTATCCTGCTCACATCTGTCTGTCCTGCACACATCTGTGTGTCAGCCTGGGTGTGTTCTGTGTGTCCTGCTCACATCTGTCTGTCCTGCACACATCTGTGTGTCAGCCTGGGTGTGTTCTGTGTGTCCTGCTCACATCTGTCTGTCCTGCACACATCTGTGTGTCAGCCTGGGTGAGTTCTGTGTGTCCTGCTCACATCTGTTTGTCAGCCTGGGTGTGTTCTGTATGTCCTGTACACATCTGTCTGTCAGCCTGAGTGTGTTCTGTATGTCCTGCACACATCTGTCTGTCAGCTTGGGTGAGTTCTGTGTGTCCTGCACACATCTGTCTGTCAGCCTGAGTGTGTTCTGTGTGTCCTGTACACATCTGTCTGTTAGCCTGGGTGAGTTCTGTGTGTCCTGCACACATCTGTCTGTCAGCTTGGGTGAGTTCTGTGTGTCCTGCACACATCTGTGTGTCAGCCTGGGTGTGTTCTCAGTGTCCTGCACACATCTGTCTGTCAGCTTGGGTGAGTTCTGTGTGTCCTGCACACATCTTTGTGTCAGCCTGAGTGTGTTCTCTGCTGCATTGGTGGAGGTGCAGTTTGGGCATTTGCTCAGGATAATTTCATGGCTTAGCAAATGAGTAGCATGGAGAGACACCTGATGGCTCCAGAGGTGAATATTAAAAAGCTGAAGCTTTAGAAGTTCCAGGAAGAAATAATTCATCCAGGTTTGAAAGGGGAACATGTGTTGGACTGGCCAGATTTTGAATCACCTGTGTCTTGTGTACCAAAATAAGTACCAGTGCCCTGACCTGTAAACTATTGCATCTGATCAAAATAGCAGGACTGTTTAAAACTCATTTTTCATTTGTATAATACCTTACACAGAGCTGTTGAGGCTCAGGATGAGATTCTGTACTCCATTGTATCTTAGTCTCCTACTGCATTAAAAGGATTTTTTTCCCCTCCAGCATGTACTTGGCTGTATACTGTTTGTTTTTCTGCCTTATTCTGAAGCAACAAAAATCAGCCATGGTTGGGAGCAGAAGTGCAGATAGGAAAGGAAAGTGCTTGGAAGAAATACAGAGAATCTTGTGTTCTCAGTGTCTGAGGTCAGAAATGAAAGCTTGTTTGTTTTGGGGGGATGATCTTGTTTTGTTGTCCCCTTGTTATCCTCTCCTCCTGCCCCAATCCCCAAAGCAGTCATATTGCAGAGCCCTTTGAAGGAGATTTATTCTTATGGAAGATGGAGAGTAGTTTAAGACATGACTTCATTTAAATCTATATCTCTCCTTCAGAGGGTGTCTCTAGTGTCCTTAAGAAGAAAGTAGTAAAGCATTGTTTACCTCTGACAGCTTTATTAAGAGATTAAATGTTAACTTTTATGTGACTCTTATGAAACTAGTGAGCTAGAGAGCAACGAGTCCCTCCAAAAATCTATTCCCTGACTCCATGAGGGCTGCACTGGTGCAGTGCTCAGGGCACCTGTGCTGGGTGGAAGGCATTCCAAAAGCCTTGACACAAGGAATACAATCAAAGAAAGCTGTGCTGGCACGGATATAGGTCTGGATGTAGTAAAGAAGTATATCTGAATCATGCCATAATTTCTCTTTTAGGTTTCAGTAGAAGTTTAATGAATGAGCACCTGAACAGAACACATTGATTAATATTCAAGCTCTAGCTGACTGAAACTGATCCTGTTTTGGGAACCAAGGCAGGTTACAGCCACCACAGCACCTCAGGCAGTAGGAAGTATCTGTCTCTGTCACCTACTCACTGTGTGTCTGTGTGCCCACATTCCCAAGCCCTTGCTGGTTATTTCACAGCAGCTAAGCTGTGGTACTTTTCCTGTTTCATAAACACAAGGAGGAACAACTTAAGTTCAACCCATTTATTTCAGCTAATGCATTTAGAAGTGTTTTCTGCTGCTAGGCTAGGAATATGAAAACAGCAGAGCTCAGGCACTGAATCATAGCTAAATAATGCATCCCAATCCTTTAGTCTTTGTGCCTGTGCCGTGTTACTTAATCTTCTGAGGACTAAAGGGTTTAGGAGTAAGAGGATGAATGAAAGAATCATGACAGAAGGTGTGGAGAGTCAGTTTTCCCTCTCTAAAAGAAAGCTTTATCAAAATCTACATGTCACTGCATGTGCTACTTGTCCCTGTAGTGCCACCTGCATGTATGTGCATTATACTCATGATACAACAGGTTTAAGAGAGGCAGAGGTAATACAATAGCCCTGCAGGATCCTTAAGTCCCAGTGTACAATGGCAACATTTCCTCTTGCCCAGAGTACAGTGTTCCTTGTTTAAACAAAAGCCCTAAATTCTCTTGTTGACTGATTTTTCCCCCAATCTACTTGCAAAAATGTATCTCATAAAACACTATCATTACATTAAATCCTTTCCAAATGACAGAATATTCCACCAAAATTGTAATAATCCTGGCCCACCACTACAAAACTAAGCAATTAGATTTAGAGGGAAGAGCAGAATCAGCATCTGAGTCAATCCTGGCTATAGTATTCCAGTATGGTTCTGGGGCCTGCTGCACTATTAGAAATACCATTCTCTCCCTTACTCCCTTCTTTAACTTAGAGGCTCAGAGAACATCATCTACATACCCAGCAATGCTCTTGGTGGTCTAAGATGTAGCATAGAATTCTCCCCCTAAGAGACTTTATTGGACAGTCTCTTCAGGTGTCAGGCTTGGTAGGAAGTGATGCAGTGTTCAGTAAAAACAAATTTGATGCAATTTAGAGGAAACTGTATACTTTGAAATACTATTTCAGAGCCCTGGTGGCTCCTGAGGGACACTGCCTCTGCCAGCTCAGGTGCTTGTGTCCAGCTATGCAGGTGAGCAGATGTCTCGTGGTCAGCACAAGTGGGAACAACCACACCAAGGGTAGGGCAGGGAGGTTCAAACTTTGAATTCCAGCTGAAAGACAGGAGCTGTGCTTTTGTGAAACACTTTATATTTGATATAAATGTTGAGAAATAGAAGCATGCTTCCACCTCAAAGTAGTCACAGATGTACTCTATTCTTGGCAGTCAGGCTTTGTGATCTGTAAGAGCAGCTTTCCTGTATTCTTTTACACATGGGTAGTTATTGTAGCTATGTATGAACAGGAGTGTGAGAAAGGAGAGAGATGTGGAATGGAGTTTTTTTCCTTTTTCCCTGAGCTAACAGTGTGAGCTGTGCTCTGCTCTGTCACAGGTGTGTTCTGGGCTGGTGTGTTTGTGTGTCACAAAGAAATTGCAGAATGACAAGCTGAGATAACATGATAAAGAAAATCATATAAGATTTTTGCTGTTCCATACCCTGAGCTGAATGGAAAATAGACTAATTTATTTATTGACCTAAATAGGTTTGACATCTTCAGTTTCATTTTCTACTCCATTGTCTGAAAAGTCCTTACACCCTCTCAAGGCATTTTTCTCATGCAGTGTTCTTTATAAAACTGGGCTGTGATTCCTCTGACCTATTTTAGATGTGCCTCTTTGGACAGGATGATCCATGCTGCAGTAAAAGTGTCAGTTGTCTTTCACTGGTCATACAGGGATAAGTAACTGAGGTGTCAGTGTCTCCTTTGTAAGCACCTCAGATTAGGTGAGATGAATCCCCATGTGATGAGCAATGCACTGAGCCAACACAGCGCTGCTTGCAGCAGTGGGAGGATCACAGGAGTGGGGCTTTTCAGGTGCTGCCTAACTCCGTGTATCAGTGTGTCCCTGGAGGCATTCGTTGTTCTCTCTCCTGCCTGCTTAGGATGGTTGCCAAGAGTTGCACTGTTTGCTTTCCTGCCTGGGCGGCACAATGCGGCACCGAGCCTGGAGCCGCGTCTGCAGAGCTTCCGTGTGAACTTAGGACAAAACTTACTTGCCCTGTCAGCATCCTCTGCACTGCTGAGTGCTTGGAAGGAAATGTGATAAAGAAAGTAGAAATGCAATTAACAAAGACCAATAGATGGAAAAGCCCAGAGCCAGCTTTAGCTGCTCGCTGTCGATGCCACCGCAGCCGCGCTGAGACGCAGCAATTGCAAAGTCAATAGCAGGGGCCTGGATCTCACTAATGATTTCAAGTCACTCGTGATGTGCTGTGGAAAGCACTGCAGGTGCTTGGAGTGCTCCTTCCTGCTCTAAGAAGTTTGAGGCAGAGCCTTTTCTCCCTGTTCCAGTGGCTTGCTGCCTGAAAGCTCTGTAGCCTGCCAATGCAGGCCGTGCATCTATCCCTTTGTCTGCTTCATCCACAGAGAAAAAAAGGAAACTCTTAACCACAGTACATATGCCTCTTTGGATAGAATTTACCAGTTTAATTTTGCCTCTCACTGTAGAGATTCATCAACCCCTAGCTTAAGGAAAATTGCTGCCCTCTGGGAGACCCCAAGATTTTTGGAAAAGAGAGTTTCGCCCTTTTGGGTTCAAATGTAGTCCTTGACATACAGCATGCCACACTGTGGATCTTTAAACAGAGATCAGAGGAGAAAATCTGGAGGTATATTAATGCAGCTGAGCTGCACTTCTCTAAACAGTAACAAAGTTGGAAAACATCTGTAAGGAACACCAGGGACCTGTAGCCTGAGGATTTAAATTTTAGTCTTTGTGTAGCCCAAGCACCATTTAGTAGTTTGTAATATTTACAATGCTTCTGGTGTGCAGGAGATGTTCAGCCTGCTAAGGTCAGTTCAGTGTGCTTTAAAAGGTCTTGGGATCTATTACTACTGCATCTACTAATTAGCTATTAGTACTATACACTACTTGGGAACTATTATCAACTACTTATCTGGTCTTGTAAACAAGATCCCAGTTATTTAGGTTGCTGAAATACTTTTTGAAAGGTTTTTTGAACTTCGTGCAGGTATTTGGTGAGATTAAGCAATGGCACAGAAGAGAAGGAATGTTGTAGATCTACGTGATCCTTGTTTCAGTGTCATGTTGGTCCATAAAAATACAAAGGGATGAGATAATCCTTGATATGAAAAATATAAAGGCTGAGAATAGCTATGCAAAGGAAAAGGCAGCAGTTTTGGATACAGAAAATTCTGTGTGAGATTTATACTTTCCTACAGAATCATCCCAAATAAGAAGGGTCATTTAATACTGTAATATGTTTTCCACAATGGCAAAAAAGAGTTCTTGTGGCAGGAGTTGGGTCAAGGTAATGTATTTGAAAGCAGAAAAGCAAATTGCTTCCTTGCCCTGAAGGTGGAGGCCAAGCTGGCCATGAATGCTTTCTTCTCCAGTCGTTTGTGCCAGTCTTTTGTGTTATTTCTCTTGTTGTAATGAAGGCAAAAATTGTCCACATTCACAGGCACAACAGGCCATGTGAGCCAGGGTCTGCCTCCTTGGTAGAGACCCTTGGGGATGTGGCTGAAAAATACTGAACATTAGTTGTGGGGAATCTCCTTGCTTCACTTTAGGTGTTCTGGAGACTGCTGTGCTTGACAGCTCATTCCACACCTGAATGCCATGTGGCAGTCAAAGAAGTGCAGTACTTAATGACCTCAGTAATTTACCTGAAGCTGTTTCAATGCAAGTCCAGTCCTCCTCACACAGGGTTTTTGTGCTAGTTCTCTGAAATCATAATTTTAGAAAAAGAAAATTCAATATCAGGTATTTTTGTTGCTAAAACAAATAAATAAACAAACAAAACCCCCTTTATACCTGGCCATGCCAAGCACAACAAAAATGGGTTGATCTGGGATTGTGAACTACAAAAAAAAAAAAAAAAAAAACGTAAATTACTTGTCTTCCCTGATCCACCATGAAATCCTCATATTGAAGACAGCATATACTTTTGAAAATAGTAGTCAGGATGATGTGATTTTTCTAAAGACAAGGTGAATATAATTCCTACGAGCCTGATCAAGACAAGGTCACAGAATCACAGAATGACCAGGTTGGAAGAGACCTTCAAGATCATCAGGTCCAACCCATGCCCTACCACCTCAACTAGACATGTGCCACATCCAGTCCTTTTTCAAACACATCCAGGGATGGTGACTCCACCTGGGCAGACCAATGCCTGTACTTTATCACTCTTTCCATGAAAAACTTTTTTTGTAATATCCAACATAAATTTCCCTTGGCGCAGCTTGAGGCTGTGTGAAGATGGCAAGTTTGAGTTCAAAATCAGTTGATGGATGGGTAGAATTATCTGCATCATGAGAAAAATGCCAAGAACCCAGAGTCCAGACTACAGCTTTGGGGCTTCAGCTGGAGATTTTAAAGTTCTGGGTAGGATGTCCTCTGTTGAGGTGAGTTAATCCAGTTAGGATGAAAAAGCAAACCTTAAGCTGCTTGAGAGGGGTGGATTGACTCATGGCCAAAGCTGTACCTTTGATTTCACAGTGCTTTATGGCATTTCTGCTTAATTCTTTTAATTTTAAAGAGTTTGTTTCTTTAGGAACTATCTCAACTAGCAATGATTTCTATCTATTATGATGATATTCCGTTTTGAGTGCATCAGTCTATTTCACCCAAGACTGATGGAAATTAATAGTTTAAACATCCTTACTTGAAAATAGCAGCCAGATTTAAGAATGAGTTCCCCTTCTCCTTCCCTTCCCCACAGCAAAATTTCCACCAGAGTTTCAGAGTTTACACTGTAATAAATTTCAGTCATATCCCATCACAGAATAGAAATCTCTAAGAATCCAGCTTTATTAACTCTCCTGTGCACTCAACTACTTCCTCCAGAGGAGCAAAGACAACCTCTAAAAAGACATTGAAACATTAGAGGTAAGGAATACTCATTTCCCTGAAACTGTACCTGGACTCCCAATAAAATTACTTTTGTGCTTTACATTTGTCTCTCTGCTGAGGATGACTTGGATTCTCTGCTGGAGAAGTTTCACAGCAAAATTCCTAAACTGGTATTATTATTTTTTTCCTTCCTCCCACTCCTTTTCTAGCAATATATTCTTCCATCTTGTAAATATATTCTTCCTTCTCTCTGGCCCAGAATTTAACATCTCTGGTTCCTCTGGAAGCCTTTTGCCCCTCTACTGAATTTGGAGCCAGCATACCTCAATCTCTTTTAATCTCAGATCTGTGCAAAGTGTTAGTGAGAACAGAGGTGTGAGTGGAGCTTTGGCTTAAAACAGCAAACAGTAGTAAAGCAGCCACTGTTCATTTGGGAGAAGATAACAAATGAGGCCTCCCAGGAGTCAACAGTGCAACTCCTCACTGTTTCTCATCTAAATAAATGATCTAAATAGAGATAGCAATGGTAAACAAGCAAATTCTACTGATAGCAAAAGTATTGGGGAGTAATAAGCCCAGAGCAAACACCAGAGTGTTCAGGGGCTTTTGATCTACTGCATCTGTAAATCCATAATTGTCAGTTTTTCTGGCAAAAATAATTAAGATAATAAGCACAAATAAATGTGACTGAGCAACACTGTGTTTCACAGATGTTTTAGCAAAGACCTTGAAATAAAAAAATAAAGAAAACCCAGAACCTTGGTCTAAACTTTAAACTGAAGAACTAATGGCAAGCCAGGATACCACAGCAGAATGTTCCAAAATACCCAAGTCTGAAGGGCTGTTGTTTGGAAATGTGCACCATTGTAAGCAGGGCTTTCTGAATATGAGCACCAAATAGCCTGTCAAAATTAGCTGAATATTTCCTTTTCTTAAGTCTTTTAGTTTTTTGCCTGGGGTTTTATTTATTTATTTTGATCAAAATGCTAGAAACAATTTAGATAACTATGAAGAAAAGATTGTTCATTCATTATCAATCTTTTGTTCCTATAGAATTTTTTAACCTCTTCCATAACATTATAAAATAAGCAGTATATTCTGCTAACCTTTCCAATGCTGCTGCTTGTTGTAAATGTCTCTGGAAGCTCAGTCTCGTAAGTAGGTGTTTTTCTGAGTCTCTGATAACTTTCCTTTCATCTTCTGACCTTCTCCCGTTCCTATTGTGTGTTTTTTTGTGAAGGACAAGCAAAATGAAGCTCAAGAATCCAAGAGTAGCAGCATTCAGAAAATTCTAGTCAGAATAATTGCTTAGCATCCAATCATATGAAGATGTATGATTGCAATAAATTCTGTCTGGATCATGCACTATCTGAGCAGATGGGTAAAATAAAACAAATCCACACACATCTTTTTGTGAAGGGCAGATGCAAGGTGATTATTTCAGAAGCAGAAGGGAAACCAAGCTCCTGCTGAGCTGTGTTACAGAGCTACATGTTATCCTCACTCTTCCTTAACTGAGGATTCTTTGATTGTGTTGGTGTGGTCAGTGTTTGGTGGGCTCTTAGAGAGGAAAAGAGAATTGTTTCCTTCAAAGGAAAAGGTTGAGAAGATAAAAATTGCACAGATAACTTGTTCATTGGGATGAGTGAACTGGGCTGAGAGAGCAAGAGGGAGCATGCCTGTCAGGATATGAATTAAATAATTGGCAAGGCAAATGATTCTGTGCTCAAAGTGATCAAAAATAAATAATCTTGTACTCTGTATTTATAACATGAAGGTGAATAAGGCTCTTGGGTATCTGAAAAAAAGTCAGGCTTCAGAATAGAGAATTCTCTGTATTTCTCCTCAGAAAGAAGCCTGAACATGCTGGCCAACAGAGATGGAAGAGAAAAGGGAAAAAAGTGAAATGGAATTTTGCTGAATATCAAAGTATTGATCTGCTGATATTGCAAGATTTAGTCCCCTGCAGGCTGAAGGCTGTCCTTGTTACAGTGAGGAAAATTCTAAGCAGCTATGGAAGTCCTTTGCCAGGGAATAGCCCTGGAGCTCATATACACAGTGCCAGGGAACTGGTGCAAAGGACATTTTCTGATTTTATTGGAGTCTTTTTGGTTTGGTTCTTTGAGGTTTTTTTCCTTCATTTTCTCAATTTTTTTTCTTGCTCTTGAAGAGCCTCTCATTTTTTGGCATTATTCCCCATGAAGAAACCTCTGTGCTGTGATAGTTTAACTGATGTTTGGTGTTCTGGGTATAGGATTTCAGACTGTGGGTCACCTTTGCATTATGCTGCATTCTCTCTTACCCTCCCTCCACAATAAGCTCTTGAGAATTCTGCTTAGTTCAATGTCTTCAAAACCCCAACTTTTTCTGTGCAGAAGAAATCTGTGGCCTCATGTAAAATAACTGAAAATGGCACGGTGCAAAGGGAAATAAATGTAGCACAGACTTAATGAAAGCAATGGGGGTAATTACAGCTACCCAAAAACGACTTTGCAAAAGTCAGTAGGTGTTACAGTGTGGTAAAAGCAGGTTCTTGAGTTTATTTGTATGCAACCAACAAGTAAGAGCATTTTTCTCTTCAGTGGCATTAGTGGGTTTGGCTACCCTTGACATGTCCCTTTGTACAGAAGCCACAAAGAGCAGCTCAGTAGCCCAGACAGCCTTGAGGACTGAGCAGACAGCTAATTGCCAGAGAACAAGAAAATGAACTTAAAGAATATATAAGTGTAAAACTTTAAAAATAATGTTATTTTGGAGCCTTTTAGTTTTCCTTGAAAAAGCAGCATTCTTAAATATTTCTCATTTATTTGTATTGTGGCTGTGTCTCAGACTTGCTGTCACAGGCCAGTGTCCTGTTGTGCTAGGAACTTCAGAAGCATCAAACAGAAAGCTAAAATCAAATGGATAAGGAGCAGAAAGAATCTTGGTTAGTCTCTTCTTGTCACTGTTGGATCCTTTAGGAGATGTCAGGAGTGAAAAGAGAGGAGATGACTTTGCTGTTAATGGGGGTAAGGGTGGGCAGTCCTTTCAGAAGGAAAACTCTAAAAGGGAAAAATCAGCTTAAAAACTAAAGATTTAGAGGTTTTCACTGATATATGACCTCATTAGAGTATAAGGAAAGCAAAAGGTGGGATGTATACTTGCACAGAATTCTGTAATGGTGCTGACCTAAAATATTGAATGAGCATGGACCATCCTTCAGTTTTATTTAATTAAAACAAATGTATTGAGGACACAGTGGTATAATCCATCACTGAATTAATGGGAAGGAGAGACACTTCAGTCCTAAATTCCACCTAAGTACACTAATTTTCCATTTTATCACCTTCTAATTTTTACCTAATTGTTTTGTGGAGATGCATTTTCTCTTGTGCTGATGTGCCAATGCCTCATAGGAACCACCTAAACTGAGGCTGTTGGCCTGATCCCAGCATGTGCCCTCCTTTGTTGTTATGGTAATTTAACTACAGCAGGAACAGAATTCATCAGCTGAGCAAGGGTGGATTTCTGCTTCACAAAACTTCCAGAGAAACCTAAAGTTGTGAAAGTCTGATGCAATGAAATCTGGGGCAGGGGGAGGAACGAGCAGCTCTCCCTGACTCCTTGCTGTGCACATAACCCACATAGCTCAGGGAAGTGCTTGTTGCTCCTGTTCACATCTCTCTGTGTGTTTTGTAGCAAGTTGTAGAGGAAATAGGTGCAGATTCTGCATTCTTCCACCATTCCTGCTGTTCTCACCTCTGAAATCTAATGATTCTGGTCTTTAGAAAAGGTGATTTTCTCTGAAATGCAGAAAGCAGCGTCATTGTTAGTGTGGCTCCTATAACTGTCCGATGTAACACTGGACCAGTTTCTGCCAGTGGCTGGTAGCTCTGGGAGGGCTTAGGAAGAGGGACAGAAGGCTTCTGAGTAAATCACAGCACTGCAGAAAGGTTTCACTTCTAATATTTAGTGTTTTCTTTTTCCTTAGCTGAGGAGAGCTGTACCAAATTATAAAGTATATTATAAAGTATATTAAATAATCTTCACAGATTTTTTTTTCAGTCTTTCTAATCTAATTGTGTTTTCTAAACATTATTCTTGGTGGTTTCTTCTTCAAATTTCTGCCCCATTGCTTAACTAGAGCAAAAATAGGGTGATATATAGCATAACTAATTAATGACTGTGAGATAAAAAGATACATTTGCACTCTATATTTGCATTACACGAGGTTAGACCTTGTAAATTAGATGAAACACCATTAATAATCAAACAAATGAGGTCAGATCCATTGTTCTTTTCATTCTCTGCACTTCTGTTAAGATAATTTTACACTTCTGCTCCACAATTGAACAATTATTAGTTTCCTAACTGCTACATGAGTTTTGACAAAACAAACCTCTGCAGAATCAAAATAAGTAATTTTATATTCAGCAAAAATGATTTTCACATTAGCCTGCATGAAATATTATTCAACCCAATTATCACAATATGTGGATATTTATAATAAATAAGATACAGCAAATCTAATAGTCTATGACACTCCATAAACAGTGTTTTGCAGCAGAAATGTGTAATGATCTTATCTGTATCCACTGAAATGTGGGGCATGAATAAATGTGGGGCATGAATAAATGGCTTCTCCCACTTGAACTTTTACTACAGTGGGAACGTGTGTCACCAGTTCTGCCTGAAGGTTTGGTCTTTTCTGCAGGGCAGTGTTCAGCCCAAAGGATTGTGTGTATGTTTCCTCCAACAGAATTATTGGATCTGGTCTGAGTTGGGGTTTTTTTGTGTGACTGAGGAGCAGGGATGACTCTCTGCAGGAAGTGGATTGTACTAATGGTGGGTGACTCTAATGCTGATTTATCCCAGATATTCAGGTATCCAGATCCTTAACCCCACAAGAACCCTGGGCTGTGCAGGACTGTGCAGAGCTCCTCACCCAGCCTTTATTCCCCTGGAAACCCCATTCTGAATGACCTGACACCTATTCACACCCCGAGGCAGAAGAAAGGTGTTACTTCCTTGTGTGCACAGGAATATAATTTTATCTGCACAAATTAGATGTGCATTAGGAAGCTGTAGATTTGGTATCCCCACCATTCCTTGCCTTCCTAATGGAGCCTAGTTCATGCTCACCTTCATCTGCCTATTCATTAGTTTTATTTTTCTCCTCTAAAATGCTCTGGCAGTCCATCCTTCCTTTCTGGTTAGTTATATTTGCTTCACATGTTTCCAGTTTTGCCAGTTCAGCACCTCTGGGAGCAAAATCAGCTGTTGAACACTTGAGACTTTCCTTTGAAGTATTTTATTTAACGTAGTTGAATAGCCAGAGGACAACAGGAGTCAGGATGAAACAAGAAAGAATTTAATGCCCTAAAGTTTCTAGGGTAACTTTTCCAGGGTGATGCTTTTATTTCATGTGATCTAAAACAGTACTAAAAGTTAATCTGTTTTCCTTCCTCTTTTGCCCAAACCTGTGTTGTTATTCTCCAATTATCTTTTTTCTTTTAAGAATTTTTTCACTGAAAGTTTTACCCTAAGCCTGTTTTCTTTTCTACTTGTCCTCAAATCACTCATATCTCAGGACTTAGGGGTAATTATCAATATTTCTTTCATTTTTCACTGCATGATCAAAACAAGAAAAGCAAATTACCCAGGAGACTGAATTGTAGAACAACTGTAATGGCACAGTATTATATAAAGTTATACATTAGAAAAAGGGGGACTGTCAGAGGTCTAGATCTACATGGAAAAGCAGAAAGGATCTAGATCTTAATTTGGTGGGTTTTTTGTTTTTGTTTTTTTTCTACTGATAAAGCTGTTCTTTGTTCATATTACTTTGAAAGTCCTAGAAAAGTGTATTTGCAGTTAGTCCTAAAGGGAAATAGGTTTAGGAAGGAATTCATTTTAGTGAGTTCCAGTAGAAGATTTTTGGGACATTGTAATTAGGCATGAGATGAAAAGCATTGCCAGGAAGCAGTTTACCTTTGTTGTGGATGTTCTTCGTGTATTATTGAGCAGCTTCACACTTTGGAATGTTAACTTTGTATAGACTCAGCACAAAGGAGTCTCATTTTCACACATCCTGTTTCAGAGCTCCCAGGTACCTTGAGAAAAAGTGTGACCCTTGCCTCTAAGGGAAGTGTTAAAGTCTTAGTGCATTTAATTTTTATTTTGATTTCTTTCATATGTTAATAGCCACACAGCCACAATTGGGGAAAAAAAAAAAAAAAAGTTGATAGATGATCTTTGTTTTTTAGGGCAATGAACCTTGCCAAAATCTCAATTCACAGGTAAGGAGGAGAATATAAGTGTCTAAGAGAGATTGGAATTGAGATTTCAGTCCTCTCCTCATTGTAGGTAGGTTATCTGCCTGGTAAAGGAAGTTTTATGTAGATACCACCAAACAGCCAAACCCACTATAATCCTCCCTCAATTTTGTAGGGATTTTCTCTACAAACAAGTTTATCTGAAACAAGTGCTTCTATGATAAAAGCCTTTCTGCATTTTTGCATTCTGTGGTTGGCAATAATGTCCATAAGGTGTGAGTCTCAGTGGATTCTGGCTACTTCTGTACTGCAGCTTTTCTCTGTGTTCTGGTTTGCAAGTTCTCTAACTAAAAACTACATCCACAGAGAACACAGGAAAGTAATTCTCACTGCACTTTTTTGGGGTGTCTTAGTTGAAAATAATCAATGGATTTCAAAGCTGCTGGGTTAGGCAAGCTCTCATGCCAATACAGAGTCACTTGTACCCTTTGTTTAATGAGACTTATTTCTGTCTGAAACCTGGCTAAAAATGAGCTTTACAATGTGGTAGAGACCTTTGCCAGCCCAGTGAAGTTCATGAAACCTTTTCATGTCTGAGCTATAAGCCCTCAAAGATTGATTTTCATATTGAAAGTGCTGTGACAACCTCAATGTAAAAGCCTGAACTGCATTGTTCTAATTAGAGTTTACCTTTTCATTTTATCAGAATTCAAGCTGAGCACTTTGTGTAAAGGTTCCAAAAGAAACAGAGGATTAAATACTCATATCACAGCTTAAGGTCCCCTCAGAGGCTTATTGACTTTCTTAAGTTCACCTACTATGGACTTGTAGAGGGTTCAGAATCCTTAATGACAGTGATGGTAAGGAATAATTCCCTTATGGGCAAGATGCCCCAGCTGAGAGACAATCCAAGACATAAAAGGTTGATTTTTGTCAAACACTGTATTCCACAGGACAATTTTATCCATGCTGAACATGGTGACAAAAGGACACAAGGGACAGGATGAGGAGAGAGAAGAGGAGCAATATGGGGAGGCCGCTCTAAAATTACATTAATTAACATAGCTTGAGATTACATTGTGTCACACTAACAGTAGAACTCCCATGAATAATAATAATTCAGTCATCAGATGAAGCTGAGGACTTATTTTAATAAATCTCCCTGAGAAATACTGTCTCCTCAATTAGAGATGCAAATATTTTAGAGAAGTCATCTTGTGTAGATCATACAAGAGATAGCAAAAATTAAGTGTATTGGGGCTGATTGTCCTCTTTCATAGAACCATAGAACATTCCTATCTTAATTAAGGAATTTTTGCTTGAGTGCAAGGAATTATCTTGTTATATAACAATCTAACTCTCAAAAATCATGGTTTGTCATGTTAGTACCAGGCTTTACTTGGATTAAAGCATAAATTAGAGCCATGGTTTCAAATAAATGTTAACTTGCCTCCAACTACTCTCCTTTTGTTGAATGAAAACTCTTACAAACATAAAAGGATGCAATCTAAGAAGTGACTGTGCTATACACAAGTAGATAGAAGATAGAAGTACCCTTCATTTCCCTTGCAGTATCTGTGAGTTTCCATCAGCAGGGGAAAAGGCATCCTTAGAGGCTACATCTTCGATTTTAAAAAGGAGTAACATTCAGCTAAACCAAGAGTTATACTGAAGATTTTAAGTTCTAATGCTCTTAATGCATCTATCTATCCCTCTAGTTCCGTTTTATCCCCCTAATCTGACTGATTCTTGGATAATTTACTCAGCAGAACTAAAATCAGCTTTCAAAAAGTGATCAAGATTGGGAAAACTTGCACGGGGAGTTACATGTTCTAAATCGCATTAGAAATTGGGATTTTTATCCTTAAACTCAGTATAATCCTACTTCACAAAGAACTCCAGTGGCTTCCTCTGTAGCAGTAAGCCAAGGTCTGTATTTCATTTTCTTCCAAGACATACCAGGCCATAATTCCCAAATAAATAGAGATGCCTAAGCATGCTTGACGAGTTGTGATGTTCCCTTCCTTTTGTAGCAGCCCATTGTGTGCACACAAAGCTTCCAGACGCCCTCATAACCACTGGGGCACACCTGGAGCTGCTTTATGACTGACTTCCTCCCTCTAGATGCAGATTTATACCAAGCCAGTAAATAACTTGTAGCACCTCCCATGGTTTGTGCTCTTTGCAGTCCAGTTCTGTTCATTTGCAAACTGCTCTATTCTTGTGCATATCAAGAGTAATAAGACTGCTAATAAAAAGCAGTTAATACAACATAAAGCAGGGATACCGAGTGTAAGAGGGATGGTTTTTGACACAAGAGTTTTAACAGCTTTGGGCAAAAATAGATAATATAATTTTATTATTTTGTTTTCCTTCAGTCTAAATACAGCCTTGTGGCAGAATTTCCATCTCTAATCCCATTCCTCTTTTGTGATGCAGCCCTTGTGTTCATTTCAATATTTCTGTGTTTTGACACTGTCTTGAGGTCACGTGCCAAAATTAATCAATTGTCCACTCCTGAAAACACTTGTACATTGTTTTCAGTCAATATTTTTGCTCCAAAAGAGAAGTTATTGAAGATGAACCTCCTCTGTACTGTTGTCTCTGAGAGTAAAGGAAAGTCCTGGCTGCAAAGTCTGTGTGCAGAGGCTTCCTTGGCGATAATATCATTTGTGCTGCCCATGCAGTCTCTTCAGGTGATTTTTTTAAAATTATTTTGCCCTCTGTATTACTAGTTTACATGAGCATCAAAGTGTGTTGATGAGGCAGGAATGACCTCACTAATAGGGAAAAACCCACCTCCAGTCCTCCTCCTCCGAGGCAGTCTGAAAACCAGCTTACTTCTAGCCTTCTGTTATTGTGATTTATAAAGCTCAAGGACTAAGTTGTCTCACTGCACTGATAAGAGTGCAGTGCTAAAACTTGAAAATCTGTTTTTTGCTCTATTTATTGCAATGCAGCCCATGAGTGAGGACTGTCTGTGCTGTGCTGGTTGTGGTGTGTCCTCGCTGCTGGAATTGCTCTTCTCCTTCCCTCCACCACTGCTGACACACTCCTGGCTGCTTGGTTGCTTGCTCTTGCTCTGACCTGAATAGCTTGAATGCTGCAATTCTGATTTCTCAGAATCCTCTTGTCACTGAAGTTCTCACCTCAACCACGGAAGAACATAACAACACTGATCAGGAGCTGATGTTGAATGGGTCTGAGATAAGACTATGTCAAGGGGCAAACTGGAAGGGCACATAAATTTTTCAGTTTCTCCTTGCCTGAGGAGAAACCTCAGATGAAGTACAGCCTAATGATTTTTGCCTGTTGGTTTACATTGAATTTAATGCAAGACCTTTCAGAACTGTTAACATTTACTTAGAAAAGACCTTATAGCCCTGATCCTGTCATGACATCTATATACTTATATTTCAAGATCCCCACAGGAACCAAGGGGCTTTAAATGGAACCCACTTTCACAAACATAATTATAGGTGTGGGCTTCAGAACATATTTTTGTTCAGTAGCAAGATATCAAGAGACGCCTACACTATCACTTTTTCTGCAGTTGGATCTGTGGTTTAATATTTTCATAGAATAGGGAATGATTGAGAGTGGGAATTGCAGATCAGAGGAGAGGTAGTGAAATGTCATTTGTGTTGCATAATTTGTACTATCACTTGTCAACAGTGATCCCCTTAATGCCATCCCTTTGACAGATGAGCAAAGCAAGCTTTTAGAATTCTAAAGAGTAAAAGCTGGGATAAAAAGACAACTATGTTTGATTCCCTACTGCAGTTCAAAGGATTTGAAAGTCATGACACTGGTTATTACTGTGGTCTTTAGAGAGATGCACAGAAACTTAATCTACCTAATCAAACTGTCTCAAAAGATAAACCAAATCAAAACTTTTGCCTATATAACAACTACTATGCTTTCTTGGTTTTTTTTTTTCCTTCAGTATTCATTTTTCACCAGGGGGTGAGTATTCATAAGCATATTCAGTATATAGCAATATTAATTAACTACTGCTACTGTGTGCATTATCCTGATACCATCAGCCTTTTGAGGACCTCAGGGTGTCATGGGCAGATTTCAACTGCAGTGACAGAGATCACTCTCAAAGTCCTGGAGGATAGGTGGAAAGTTTGGTTACATTGACAGAAAAAACGGTATTGTTTCATAATGTGTTTTATTCCAGCAATCATCCTTGTCCAAACTATGTGGGAGTCCAGCAAATGGAATCTACAGCGTGAAATCTTTGATCAGGATTAGGGCTGATCTACAGGCAGGTGCATTTATGTGCACAAAAATAAAGGTTCCAGTCCCATCAGTGGGCCGTGGGCTGAGCTGAAGGAAGATCTCTGAGCTAATGTGAAGGCAGGGGCTACAGTTAATGCAGTTTTAGAATTCTGCATGTCAGCTGAAGAAGCAGAACTAATATCCTTATAAAGATGTTGGTATGAAGATGGGCAAAATACTGCACAACTACTTATCCCCTGTATTGAGAAAAGATGAAGGTTAAAAATGAAAGAATGCCCTTAAGGCCTAGAGCATGACCAGAGGAATGGAGAAGCTGATTTGTAGTATAGAATCATGAAGTTGTTTATGTGGGAAGGGACCTTTAAAGTTTATCTATTCCAACCTCTCTGCCATGGGCAGGGACAACTTCAGGTTATTTTGGGTGATGATACTTAAAGAATTCTATTTTACTTAGCCAAAGATGAGCTGTATGTGAACATGATTATTCCTTTTTGAGAATGCAAGCATAAAAATTAGTACCAACTTGGAAATACCTTTACAATATCGTATTTAAAATGACCAAGTTTGCTAACAATCCCAAAAATGAAGCTTGAGAACTGTTAGAACATAAAGCAGCATAGAAAGAAGCCTGGTTTTTTTTTTTTTTCTGGCCAGTACTTAAGTCCATGTAAAATGGATGGATGTTTCCAGTGTATTTGCCCTGCATTCAAACACTGTTATTAATAAAAACAGCAGAGTTATTGCCAAGTTGCTCTTAAAGGCTGAAAATATCCTTTGTCTTTGGCTTATAATAGCTGGAGTGGGAGTAGTCTCTGGAGCACCAGAAGTTGTCTGCTGTTAGTGTGTCAGATTCTGAGTTTTTCTAAGAAAAGCAATTCTGAGAAATTTCTGAGGTGCATACCCACAGTTTTCTGCTCCTGTGATAGAATTAATCCAATTTTTGGGATCTGCAGTTATTAATCCAGTTACTGGGATCTGCAGCCTGTTTTTCTGGGACCACTGGTGTTATTTTTCCACTGTGTGTAAATGGTAGATTACATCCTCAGGCTGCTTTACATGCATGGAACTTTTTAGGTAAAATATGTCCCAAGTTGTGCTTTTTCCCTTTCTTTGTGGCACACTGAAGTTCTGAAGCTCTTGATTATTTGAAATATAGATCTTACAGTCAGGCAGAGGTATTTTGATGTATCCATGAATCTGCTGTAGGGATGTGTGTTAGGACAAAGTCTGAGTGAGATGGGTTTCACTCCCTCAAGACCTTTTTGTCTCATAGTCAGAATACTTGGGCTTCAGGATGGCAAAATTAATTTCATGGTAAGATCATAGAAATTAGTTATCAAAACAGTTGCTCTTTTCTACATGCTAAAAATATTTTAAGTTGTTATTTTGTGAGTTGATTCTAAGTTTGAATTCTCATGCACTGTGTAGTAAATTAAAAGCCACATATTTATAACAGACATCCCTTTGTAGTTCAAATGGCAGATTATTTACACAATTTGTAAGAATGAGTAGCAAAATTGTGGAGAAGGCTAGAGTTCTGCCCACTTTATTGCCTACTTTGCTTTTTTTAATTGATTCTTTCATTAAATAAATGTTTCTAGTAAGTTGTACATGAATATCAAAAAGTGCAGCTGTAGCTTCTTCCAAGACAAACTTATTTGACCATGGTTAGAATGGTATGCCCAAAATGTTCCTTGCTTTTAGCCATCACATAACTTGGGATTGCTTCAGGTGTTCATTGATCTTCTCTTTGTCAAATAGCTAGTGATATGTTAATAACTAGCTGGAATTGCAGGGAACTTAAAGGGCTTGGGGGTTTGGCGTTTTAGGATTTGGGGGGGCAGGTTTTGAGAATAAGCTTGAAGTGCTGACTAATTTGGGGAGTGAAATGATAAATAGTGTAAAAGGACTCAAAAGAATTTCTAATTTATATCACTTTTGATTGGTAGTCATGAGGGATATTTTCAAAGGTCAATAGAGAGGTGGAATGCATAATTAAATACAGATTATTCGGTGGAAGATTGGAGGTTGAAATATGAGCAGGTTAAATTTGTATCAATAAATACTAAACACAGGATGACATTATTTCATTTCAGTCCGGATTATATATCACTCTTCAACAAATGAAAATTATGTATAACTGCAGTTCCAGAGCTGCATATTAAATGTAAGAGAAGGAGTGAAGATTTGATGCATGTGATTTAGAATACAGAAAGACAACAAAGTTGAGTATAAAGAGAGCTTGCATGGTGCATGAGTGATTTATTCTAAATATTTAAATCTGTGCACTAGGAGCGTTAAAGAGTTGGTGCAAGAGCAGGAGCAGGGCCTCTAATATCCCACATTGGTTATCTCCAATGTATATTGACTATCCAACAAAAACATATTTATTCAGTTCTGATCTTTATGAACCAGAAATATCTGTATAGTTTAATGATGATTCACCGTTTTACAAAAATTCTGTGAGAACCAAATCACACCTCTAACGTGCCCACAAATTAGAGGTGTCAATCTGTATTTCCAATTAGAATTCATTACTTAGTGATACAGTCAGAGAGGCCCTAAAGAAACATAGAAGACCAGAATCCAATTTTAAATGTGTTCTGTTTTAATGAAAAACTTACTTTGTTGGCAAGGTTCTTATCTGATTGATCCAAGCAACAGAGCTCTTTTATGTGTACCATATTGTTCCTGTAAACAAAGAGGTTTAAGAATGTGAGATGGAGTTTGTGGGGAGAGGCAGTATCTTTTATTGGACTGACTGATGTGACTTGCCTGTGCACCTGACAGCATGTCTGTCCTTTCCTTGCTATTTCCATTGATCTAATAAGTAATATTACCTACAAACCCTGCCTCATTCTTATCCATGCCCAGGGGTGAAGGGGCTTCATCTCTGTGTGTTATTTACTAGCAAAATGAAAAAAAACGTTAACAAAAATGAATGAAATTCTTAAGCATTTTGCTGAAAACTTATCATTGTACATTATTTCACAGAATTCTGCATTAAAAATCTTTCCACAACAGTGACAGGAATGGTTATAGCAGAAATTCTTACTCATATTGATGATTCTTTATGGAATCTTGGGAAGTGCTGCTGCTTCTCAGTTGTTCTGTATTGCACCCCCAAGGAAATGGCTGGGTTGATCAGAAGCAATGTACTGAACTCCTTTTTTAATTGGTAGAACTTATCTTCTACAGCCACACCACTCTGGGCTGTCTGGATTCTTTGCTTCCCACCTGTCTGTTCTCTGCCAGGCTGCAAGCTTTAGGTGGTATTTGCAGAAACAATCTTCCAGTGTATAATTTGTCCTCTCACTGAAGGCATAAATTTAAGTAAATTGATTGTTTTTCTGCTTGTAAAACCCCGAAAAACCCTTTAGTGCCGATTTACCCATGACCTGCTGGGGGGATGTGTGATCAGAGCTGAATGTGCCAGGGTTATGTGGACACAATTCGTTAAGGGGTTCACCTCTGGAGAGCTGACAAACCTTTGTCCTGTGCTGATGGAGGATGGCCTGGTACCCTTATGGCTGTGAGTTGCCATCACCTGAGGCTCTTTGCAGCCAGTGGAAGCTGGAGTACCCATCTGAAAATCTACTCCAATCCCATGGCAAAGCCTTAGATACTTTGTTTTCTTGTTTAGCTTCATATAGACTACTTCAGCATTAGCCATGACTCTGGTCCAAGCCTTTACAGCACTCTGCACCTTCTCAAAAAAAAATAAAAATTAATAACAGATCAGTGTCTACTAATAATATCTTGTAGATTTTTCATTTCTTAAAGCCCTTGATCTAAGTAGAACCTCATCATCTTCCGTGGTAGGAATATTTTTATCCTGCTGAGGCTTGCTTTGGGGACATTTCTTTGTATACTTTTAATAGTAATGTCCTCTTAGTTTTTGTTTTAAAAAAACCCCAAATCTGTGGGAGAAATGCCATATAGTTACTTATAGTCTAACATATATCTACTTTTTGCAGTGAATATAGGTCTTTTCTATCTTTTGTTCATTCTGCTCAGGCTATCTGGCAGTTTCTCTAAGGGTTTTTCCTGTTCACTCTCCCACAGAAATAGCATAGGTGAGTGTCCTGCATGATTGATAGAAAAATGATGTGTGTCATTTGCAGCATTTTAATAAGACCTTGTATACGACTAAGAATGTCTTAATCTAGTAATACAGCAAATAATTTTGTGTTACCTTCTTAGTGATTTTTCTCCTTAAAAGTAGTTTTACAACAGTTATTTAAATATAAAATGGAACAAGGTGAGACAGTGCAAGATATGCAAGTATTGTTTTAAAACAATGACATTAACAATAAAAACATGACCAAAAGTGAGGAAAAAAACCCCTAAAGCCAGGCCTTAGGGTGAGGTGCCAGGGCAGTGGCTGGGTGTGCCCAGAGCTCTGTGAGTGAGAGCCTGGAGCTGCCCTGTGCTGGGTCAGTCCCAGATGTAATTTTTGGTTTTGTTACTCACTATGTAATGCCATTTTAATTGACAACAGATTAATTTCTCACACTGGCTGAGCCTATTTTCTCATGATGGCAACTGGTAACCACTGTCCCTGGCTTTATCTCAACCCATGAGCTTTTTCCATGGTGCTTTGTCCCCTGGTCCCAGTGAGAAGGACAGTGAAATGTGGCTGGGTGGGTGCCTGGAACCAGGCATGAGTAGTCCCCCACCTGCCAGCCTGACATTGCTCTATTTTTCACACAGGGATTATTCAAGGAAACTGAATTTTGAGACCTGTGTCTTTTTGTGTCCTAATCTTGTAGTCCAACCCAAAAGCCATCCCACTTTGTTTAAATAAGAAATCCCATCTAATATTGTACAACCTTTGCCATTACCTCTTCCTTTTAGTCCTCTCTCTATCAGGAGAAATAAAGCCATCATCAGGAAATGAAGTCACAAATTGATGGACTGCACTAAACAAACTTTGTCTTATTCTTTTCCCTTCCTCTGTAGAAGCACAACTCTGAAGTGAGAGGGAGCTTTGCCATTTCTACTCCACCCAATGCCTTCACTTGTAACATCTTGTAACCCTGTTAGTACAGGGTTCCAGCTGGAATTGAAGGGAGCAGGGGCTGGGTTGATGGTTCCTTCTAAATATGGATCAAGCACGAGGAATTCAGCCATTAATTTCATATTCCATGCATTATCTAGCTATACACTACATTTTTATACAATTACCCAGGCAGTTAAACATGGCTAGGAGGTATGGGTGTCCAGGAAACAAAATCATTTAGTGTTTTCCCCTAGTTAATAAATGTTACTAATTTTATGAGGTGGACTAAAACAGTTTAATGACATACCTCCCTGACCATAGAGCAAGTTATGAAATTTGAAATACTCCCAGTTGTCAGTGTGTGTGTATGTAGAGTGCTTCTATGTGCTCTCTCTGTATTTTTATTTTAATATTTAAATAGCAATTGAATGCGACATACAAGAACCACAAAATATTTTCTTAGATTCAGCCTTCATGTGGATGAAATTCATCCTTGACAGGCCATTCATTTTAGGAGTAAAGTTATTTAGCAACTTACCCAGTCACAGGGGAGTAAAAATAAGTTCTGAGAGTCAAGTCATAGAATAAAGTCCTTAAGAGTAGTTTGGACATGAGCTCTCTCTAGCTCTGCAAGGCTGGAGCCATATTTTTGTCATAGAATTTCAGTGATTTATAAAATTAGTCCCTGTTTAAAATTCATATCACAAAAGGAGGGGTTTTTTTTCCCTGTAAGGAGTATTGTAAATAAGAAAACGGGTATGTGAGTTAATTTTGAATAATTTATTCAGCATGTATTCTTGATATCTGTTTTCCTTCTGCAACTTTTCAGTTGTTTTATCATCTTATCCTGAATTTACCCCAAATGATCTGTGAAACTGCATTGCCTGCCTTTTATTCTTTAATATCTGATTATGTTTTGGCTTTTAGTCTCATTACCTTAGGTTCCCATACACTGGGCTATGTTATGCCTATGTAACTGCATAATTCAGTTATCAGATCATAAGCCTAATTCATCCAAATAATTTCAAATTAATTTGCATTATTCCTCTTTATTTTCTGCATGTCTGAATATGTTTGTGCTGTTCAAAGTAAAACCACCAAAACGGGCATTTTTAATTCTCCCTCTCTTTTTTCATTATAATCCCTTTCCTAAAGCCTGGATGAGAACCCTGATACTCAAACATAAACCTCCACAGGAGTCAAATTTTACTCCTTGGTTAAGGTGCTCTAATGACTCACACACACTCAGCTGCCTTTATTGTGGTGGAATGGGGAGAATCTTTAGGTTGTATTCTTTTTACCCCAGCTGAGGCTCTAGCTTGTGTTCTTTAAAATATAATTAGGAAGGACTATAGCATAGTAACAACTTAGCTCTAACTGAATGTTTTTAAACATTCTTGTATTCATTATTATTTTGCACTATTTACATAAACAAATATGGATGAAAAAAAAAACCCAAATGAAGAAAGAAATCAAATTAATAGGAAAAAAAGCATGTAATTAAAAGTGTGTTTTTACTATAAAACCTGGGACAAAAATCCCTTAAACTGTTCTTTGCTATGTATTATTTTTGTGTGCTCTCATGCTGCATTCCACCTGAATTAAAACTAACACTAAGGAGTGGCTGAAATGAGTGCAGGTACTGTGAGCTTCTGCCATAGGATGTTAAATAATGTAATTCCTACGTAATAAAAGCTTGCAAAACACATAGCATATAAGGCTTGGCAATCAAAAAGAATTTCTACAACACTTGTTCTTTTGTCAGGAACAAAAGCCCAGGAGAATGAGGCTGTGTGAGACTCCTGGAGCTGTGTGGGGCTGCTGGCTCCCAAGGGAAGTGTAGCTGGATTTTGTGACTTGATCCAATGGCTGCTGACACAGAGGCTGAGCAGAGATTTAAATGTGAGTGCAATGCAGAGGTCAAAGGGGAGTGTGCTCCCGATTACAGCTGGGCAGGGCTTGTTGGATGACCTGAGATGCTCCAACGCTGGGCTCAGAGTGCTGGGAAGGCTGTCAGAGTTTAACACCTCACATTTGAAAGCTGGAAGTTACTGTCCCCAGAGAAGGTGAACAAGGAGCAGCTATCCCCTCAGCTGCCAGGAGAGCTTCTCAAAGGTGTGGCTGGGTCAGCACTGCCTGTGTTCATGGGAGGTGCAAACTGCAGACACTCCACTGGACTCAAACCTTCAGAGAGAGCTGCCAGGCCAGCAGGAAAGCTGACCACAGGCTCGGGGTTTAGTGCTATTAGAGCAGCTTGTGTAAACTTATGCTTAATCTTTTTTGTGAAAAACATGTTTTTCAGAAACATCTGAACACTCAAAGGCTTTAGAAGTATTTAGGATTCCGACTCAATGAGGTTTGACTTGTAAATGGTACGGAGCCCTCTAACTGCTTTTGATGATCTAGTTTTAAGACAGATTTTTATGCTGAAGTCTCCAAACATCCTTTTGTTGTCACTGCTCCTGAGCCAGTATTACAGAATATTATATTTCTGTTGAAAGATGAAGAAAGTCTGCTTGCAAATTCAGGGCAAGTTGGCTGGTTTTTCTTTTTGTGGTCACACTGGCAATGCATTCAATCTGACTTCATGAACAGAGAAATGTTTCTATTGAGTAATAGGTTTCTGGGGAAGAGGGGCAAGTTCAAGAAGCATGTTCTGGAGCTTTAAATATTGTGTGGAGGAGGACAGCTGACTTGAAGGAATTCCCTCAGTTTTTGGTGTCTGTGATTCAGTAGATGACTTCACCAGGTGGGAAAGAGAAAGCTACCAGAAGTAAGAAGCAGTAAGGGAATTATTTGTTGCTTGTTTTCTATTGGGAAAACAATGCTGATGTTTGCAAGGACTTTTACAGCTCTTAATGAATAAAGGTGCTTACAAACACCTATGAGGATCAGGCCAACCCTGCTCAAGAGGAGGCGCAAAGCCCGGCACTGGCTGTCTCTGCCTCCCCTGGCATCCCTTTCCATCAGATTTTTATAATATAGGATTATCTTACTCAGCTCTGAGTATCACTGTGCCTCTCACCATTAGCTGTTGGAGGTAAGCCAGCCAAAACTATGCAATGTGTCATGTGTGTTTTGCCTTTTCTGTGATGTATTAGGAGCTTTTAAAGCCAGCTCACGTCGCAGAGTTTAGCTGTGGAGGTCTTCCTGAAGCCTGTATTTCACTGGGGAAGAAGAGCCACGATGGTGATCACATACTGCTGCTGTGATGGCTGTTTATCAAAGAAAATATATGCAGAAAACACTGCCAAAGATCCACTCTGCAGTTAGGGTGGGAAGGCAAAACCCGTGTAAGAGAAATCTGCTGGGATGTTCCTGTTATGAGACAGGTGGACAAATGAGTGGATGGCTTCTGCTTGTTTTCTTACCAGAAAAACCCCCACATAGTTCTCATCAGTGTTATCAGCTTAGCCTCAAAATGACTTTCCTCCCCATTATTGCTTATAAACAAACCTTTATCACAGATAGCTGGCCTGCTGAATTAAGACGCTGTATTAAACAGTATATTGCTTCTGTCAGGGCCGATCGGCTGTTTGTGCAGATAATAATGCCAACTGCAACAACAACAATCAGCTAGTGTAAATTAACTTAACTGTGTGAAATAATGCTTCCTATATCAGATTAGCTTGCTGAATGACTTTATCCTTAAATTAAAGCTTGCTGGGGCGTAATAGTAAATCATTTAAATGGTGCTGGGCTTTTCAGGTAATGTCTTCATATATTACTGTAATTTCAATTCGCCAAGGCATGCAGATGGCTGCAGTCTCTGGTTCCTTGTCTCCAAAGCCTCTCCCGTGCTGCCATTTTGTAATTACAGTGCAGGAATGCTGCCTGCTGCTCTTAGATTTCCCATGGTGCACCAGCAGCCAAGGCAATGTATTTTAAAATTATTATTCTTGTGTGGCCCTCATAACATAAATGTAAATCTTTTATGCTAACGCTGTCAGGGGTTTAGCACTAGGGCTCCAAGGTGCTCTGATGTAGAAATCACCAGCAATCCATCAACCAAATATCATTTGGGATCCAGCAAATGACTTGCATTTTGGGAGGACTGTAAGCAGAGCATTATTGTAAGGTTAGAGTGATTTTGTTACTAGGTGCTTGGAGGCCTTGAAGGTGTTCTTTATTTATTTATTCTGCCGTTGTACAAGGGTATTTAAGTCAGAAATTCTGCCCCAGCTCAAATGCCCAGTGTATGACTTGGTGGAGTCTTACTGTACTTAATATGCTGTAGATAACATCTGAGCAAATAACAGCCTCCAAATTAAAAGCCTTAAAATATATCAACAAGACCAGACTAAGATAGATAGCTGTTATAAAAGCAATAGAGAAAGAAATTCTCCTGGGTCTGTGCTGTGAGAAAGAATGGGATTATTTAGTCCCTCATACTCACGTACAAAGGTTCAGTGATTGCTTGGTATTAAAAATTCAGGTTTTATTGCCTACTGTTTCATAATTTTTTTAATTTGCATTTTATAAAAGGGCAACAAAATCAAATGGCTTGAGAAAGCCTTGTGCTGGCTGTTAACTCTGTGTGAGACGTCCTTGCCCTGCACTCTGTGTGAGTGAGCTCTTCACCAGCCCGAGTGGCATCCCAAATGCTGATTCCTGACAGCCATTCCAGAGCACAGTGCTGGGACAAGTGGCAGAGAAGCTGCACCCACGTATTGACACAGCTGAGGGCAGAATGAAATCAGTAAAACTCCTAGAAGGTAAATAACTGGGGCTGCAGCTACGGGGCTGCTTACACTAGTTCAGTGTTCTCTGCCCTGCTAGGCAACTTTTGCCAACAGCTTGAGCTGCCTGAGTGGTGCAACCCACCCAAATTCATGTTGTCGGAGCAGGGGGTTTGGGCACCCCTTTTTCCCGAATCCATTTGTGTCACAGCTCAAGAAAAGAGCTTGCTCAGAGAAAACTTCAGGTGCCACACAAACACAGCCCCGTTTGGGAGCAGGGCCCGGGTGCTCTGAGGGTTTTTGTGTGAGGCTGTGCATTAATCAGCCCAGGATTTTTCCTATACTGCTGGCCTTGGTTGGGTCTCTGTACAAGTAAAGGTTTAGGAACATCACATCCCTTGCAGGGAGCAATATAACTCAGCTGTTTCCATTCCTTCCACCTGAACACTTCTGAACCTACACACTACGCTTTGCTTCTCCCATGGTAGTTGTAACCCCTTTGCAAATTGCAGGTCAAAGCACATTAGTCTCTTTACACAATGCACAGGTAGAGAAAACAATCCTAACATTTGTAAGCAATTGTGGCACGTTGTAGCTCTGCAATTCCCAGGAAAGAACAGAAAAGTGCTGGGTCAATTGCCTCTTGTTTTTTGGCTTCTCGCCAAAATTTTCGCCTCTCGTGTTTTGGCAACCATCCAAATCTGCTTGGACAACACAGAATGGAATATTTGAGGACTGGGCGTAATGCATTTCCACAAAGTGGCATTTCTCCAGTTTGATAGGGTGCTGTTTCTGCAGTCTGAGCCTCGTGACCAGGTCATTCCTCTCCCCGATGGACAGACAAGATAGACTCTTCAGGAGCTCCTGCTGGGCCCAATCCACTTCTCTTCCTGTGCCAGAACATATTAGGCTTGCAGCTGGGTAGACCAATGGGCCATGCTAACTAGCTGATGTATTTAAAAACAGAGAGATGAATAATAAAATCTTCTCAGCATGCATCTCTATCAAAAAAGTGATGGATGAACACAGAGTCTTTTTCTTGCGTGCTATAAGGAGCAGAAATCTCAGTTACAGATGAGAAACCTCTTGACTCTGGTGTTTTGAGGATGTGGAAAATTAACTGCAAAAATGTAAATTCAATAAAACCTTGTAAAGCTGAAGGGTTGAGAGTTATCTCACAAAGGAAAGTTGTCAGAACTCTCACTGCTCTTGCTGTGTTATTTTTTTTATCATGACACCAGTGTTGGTTTCCATTCTGCTTCCTCCATATGCACTGGTGGTCTCACGACAGTGCCTGCTCAGGTGAATATTGTTTGTTTTCTCTGCATATCTCAACAACTTTGCCTTTTCCTCTTCTGAAGATGGGCAGCACATGGATATGATGATATTCTGATTTTCTTCCTGGTTTTTCTACTAGCAGAGTGCATATTGAAAATGTTGAATACCAGCATTATCAAGGTGTTTATGATGTTGATTTGTAGTTCCAGTCTGTTTCTGTGCACCAGCAGTGGACTAATGTTTTTCAAGCAAGATCAGGTAACAGGAAAGGTGAAATCTGGAGCAAGGTGGACTGTCCCCTTTAACCCAGACTGATACCCCTTCCTTTATCAGTCAGAAGGATAGAGCAGAAGAGGGCTGCTCTGCTTTTGGGGTGCCTGGCTTGTGAAGGAGGCGGGTAACACAAGATACATCATACTAAAGGGCTTGAAAATGCACATGACAAAAGTGCTGTGAACACATGTTGATGTGCTGCCTGGTTGTGTAACTGTTTTTATCAGGGGATTGAAGCCAACAGATTTCCAGAAGGAGACAGTGGAAGATTTAGGACTGCTGCCTCAGAAGAGTATCCTGAACTCCTATCTTTGGAGTCACTACTCAGGAGGGATCATTCACTATTAAGATCTGCTTTTCTTCTTTTATCAGCTCGAGCCAAGTTCACTATATGTTCACTGTAATTTAACCATAGCTAATTAGAGCTGGGAAAATGGGAGTTTTGCCATTGTTTTCAGTGGAGCCAGGATTTCTCCCAACCTGTTTTTCTGCATAGATCTAATACTCCCTCAGTGGGCTTAAGGTTTGGTAATGATAATGACATAGCTCTATTATGTCTCTGGGGGAGGAGGGCTGCTAATTGTCAGCCACGACAAAAGTGTGATTACTCTTTAATTGTGTTCTTATAAAAAGGCATTATATGTATTTCCTCAAGCACAAGAACTTTGCTCTGAAATATGTGCATTTCTTATGTTGGAAGCCTGTAATAAAGCAATTAATATGAGATACAGTTTTTCTCAAAGCATAAAGAATCACCCAAGGATTGATCTTTGCAAGAATTGTACCCATAATTTTGGTAAAAGTGGTGCTAGAAGATGTACACCATAATCAGGTGGCACAACAGATGCTTTTTGGACCCTGATATTTTCCCAAGTTTGGTGTTTTAACAGTTTCTGCCACGCAGTGTGAGTTTGTTGACTGCTTGACAGGGATCTGAGTTGGCTGTAGGATTTCACCCTGTTTTCCACTGCTCCCATTTCACATTTAACTTGTTGAAAACTGCGTTGGAATCACATGACAGTTGTAATATAACTTTTTTTGTGAAATTAGGAAGGGTTCTTCACACTTTTCAAATCTAAATGTAGAAACTTCTTAACATATTTTTATTTATAATCTTTTTCTACTGTATATATAATGGAAAAGTCGTCTTCATTCTTTTTCTGGGAATTTAAGAGTTTATTAAATATAAAATGCAGCTATATCAAGTAAAATCTCCTTACATTCATCTGTTCATGCTGACAGGAAATGATACAACTCTGATATTTGATAATACAATCTATAATAAAAGTTAGAGTCCTTGAAGAATAATGGAAGGCTGAAAAAGTAATTTCTTGAAAAGTTGTGTTAAATGGAATTATAGTAGAAGGAAAGTTGCAGAAATGAAAATCAACCTTCTCTCCTGGAATTTGTAGGTATGCAGACAAAGGAAATCCACATACCAGTCTGTAATTAAATATCATAGTAGATTTTGCCTTATATCCCAAAGATTATTTGTTTTGAAACTAAGCAGGGTACATTGAAGAGCATTCCCTGCTGACAGGTCTTCTCTCCTTTCCTGTTAATCAATATTGTGTTATCCTGATGCAAGTGAAGGTAATCCAAGGATTCCAGTAGGGTAAAGGGAAGAGCCTGATCCTTCATAACCATGTGTAGTTTCACTTAAAATTTTGCTCATAATTTTCTAAAACCTTTTTTTTCTTCTCTGTAGAAAATGGGTTGGTTTTGTGTGTATGTAATTTCACCTTTCCCTGATGATTATTTGCCATCCTCCCTTGTGTTCTAACCTGAGCAGAACTGGAAAAAAGCAGGGGAAGGGAAGATTTTGTTGAAGTGTGTGTGAGATTTATTTACACACTGATTGCTAGGGAAATAGATGGAGCAGTTAATGGAAGAACACCTGCTTTTGGGTATTCATATGTCCTTAGTAAGCTTTCAGAATCCTAAGAAGATTTTATTATCATTAGCTAATTGAAGCTGAGTTCAAAACAAGAAACAATGGCTATCAGTTTTCCTAGCACTAAATCTCAGATTCCCTCCCCAGTCCTTGACTGTGACTGCAGCCACATCTGCTGATTGCATCTTGCTTCCCTTTCATAAGATCTCCTGGAAACACTTCTGTACATAAAGTTAACAGAGAGCAGATCAATTGCAACTTACTGGAAACCAACTCTCCATTCTAACAGATAAATAATTTTTGATTATGAAAAATTAGACCCATTCTAGACTCTTCCTACCCCCTCATAAATAGCATTTTTTACAGTTTTGTGTCTACAGAAGCAGACAGAATTCCCTGTTTACTCCAAGATGGCCAGAATTTCACATTTCACCTTTGTATTTTCTACATGTTTACAAACTATCATAAAGGAGCAAAGGGTTGGCTTTTTCCTTTTTTTTCTTTTTTTTCAGAGTTGGGATGGGGCATCTGTGTATATGAGGTGTATAAGAGTTCCTCCTAAAGTAGGTAGAGATTAGAGATTTTTGTGGCTGCCAGGAGTCACTACTGTTAATGACCAGTTTTGAACATCAATCAAAACTCTGGCATTTTATAAGGTTGACATGCAGCCCTTTTTCTTAGCCTCCAACACCATCTTTCTTGCTGAGAGTTGGTGATATTTTACAAAATCTATCATATAACCTCAGTTGCTCTGGACATTTTCTTCTGTCTGGAATGTAAGAGTCAGCAGCACACTCCTATCAACTGTGCTAAAAGATACTGACAAGTCATGTATTACGAGATTTGACCTCTAGCCATGGAATAAGAAGCATGTGCAGTATGCCTTGAATTTCTGACCCTGAAAAACAAATAAAGAACAGAGAAAGTGTTTCTTCAGCTTTGCTTCTTATGGCAATGAGCAAGGAACAAGTGCCTTCTGGTATATTGTGGGCAGTGGTGGAACTTTCCTTTCTTCTAAAGTCTAAAACAATATGTGCCCAGACTATGAACAGGCAATAACTGAATAGCAGAACATGAAAAACATGAGAATTTTCTACCTTCATCTCTAAATCTAGATGAATATTTGGAGAATTTAAAGAGTCTGATAAAATAATAAATAATCCTTGTTTCAGCTCAAGGTTAATCTTTTGACAATGACAGTATGTTTCAAAAAGGGTTTAGGGGCTAGCATTAAAATGAAAAAAAATATCCTTCATGCAGGCAATATATGCTGAGAAAGCCTGGTGCTGTGGTCTGTTTGAGATATTGGATTTGAAATCCTTCCAAACCAGCCCATACCCATAATTGGAGTGAATCAAAGCTGTAGCTATTGCTGTGCAGAATGGATTGTCTCACGTGAGAGATGATAATTTTATGAGCAATGAATCTTTGATGTTAAGGACATGCTTATCTGACCACGCAATTTCCTTCTGTAAGAGACTAAGGGGACTCTTGGTGCAGACTCTGCCTTGATTTGATGGATAGAAATCTTAGGCCCAAGAGTCCTGGCGACTTTGCACACTGCATTTTTTAATTCCCTTGCAAAGAGGGATTGCAGAGGCCTTTTCCCTCTTTGCCTTTCTTGGCAGGAAGGCAGCCTGGATATATTGCAGACTGTGCAAGTCAGTTCTTGGAGCCAGTTTTGGATGTGCTCCTGTAGGTTATGAAAATGAAATGGGAAAGACTCTGGCTCTCATTTAGGTTACTCTATAGTGAAACCTTTATTAAGCAATTATTGCAAGCACACAATAATTCTGGTTAGAGAGTTATGGTGCTCTAAACTCTTCAATAAAGGTGCTGCCAGACTGTAGAAAGGAGAAGGGTCTGAAGATTCTTCAAACAATTATGATGAAGAATAATTGGACTTAATTGCAGTTCATTTCTGGTGAGACATAAGATAGTGTCAGGCTGGTGTGGCTCGTGTCTGTAGTCAGGAATTTGGTGTGTGATTGTACAAAAGTTACCAGTCCCCCTTTCCATGGCTTCAGAGGTGCATCTCGAGGCTGGAGACAGGAGATGCTGCCCCAGCAGTGTGCTGCTGGTGGGAGCTCAGGCTGCTGCTCCAGCACAGCTTTTGTGTTCTCAGACATGGTCAAAAGCAAGTGCCAGCATGGGACACAGTCAAGGTGTTATTTTCCTATGTATTCCATGGCAGTGTGCTGTCACTGTAGGGAACTGTAGGATCCCTTAGCAATCACTTTTCCTTTCTTTTCTTTTTTTTAATCCATAAGATTTCCCAGTGTGATCATCTGAAACAAGATGAAGTGACTGTGATGTACCAACCTGAAGTGAGAGGACAGACTTAGTGGAGAAAAGCTCTGTACTCCCTCCCATTTACTGCTTCAGAAAAAAAGTGTTTTTATAATCTCTTTATATAAAACCTCACAATAATATATGACTCCTTAGTGTAGTTGGTAAACAACCTGCCTTTTAGTCAAGCACATGTTTAAAAATATGATGCATCACCTTACAAAAACAGTTGAAGATTTTTCCACAAAAATCCATATCTTGTCCCATAAATAAGAATGTTAAATGATGAGCACTTCCTACATTATACACATCTTTGGATGTGATGTCCTTCTTGGTGAATTTTTGTTAAGAAACAAAATACAATTTTTATTGAGATCAATAAAAGATTAAGGTGACAAAATGATTTATCAGCTGTACAAAATGCTCATTTTTCCACCAACAGCAGCACAACCAACCAAGAAAAAAAAGAAGGATGCCATGAAGTATTTTGTATTTAGCTTTGTTCTTTTCCTTGTGTCCTTGGAAAACTGGGAAAGCAGAGCTAAGTTATCCATCAAATCTTAAAAATAGTGCTTAAAATGAGTAAGTGCTGCTCTGGCCCTCAGACTGCAACATATGGAGGAACTTATTATATGACCTACTACACACCAAAGTCCATGGAAATACTCCCATTAACTTCAATGAACATAACTCCAGCAGTGCATAATGAAAACAGGAGAGAAACCAATTTATCAGTGCATGAGAGATGGTGCTCACCATTGAGCCTTGCTTTTGATTACTGCAAGGCTGCAAGGCCAGTTTGCCTCCTTTATGTGTGATTTGATGTGCCTCTGAAGAAAACTTTGTTTTAAAGCTCTCAAGGAGGAGTGGATAAAATGCCCCTGGAAGAAGATTCCCAAGTGCAGTTTCTCCCTCTGGAGCACCATCAGATATTGGTGTCCCTGTGTGAATTTAAGCAGGGCTGTAATGAAGAGTGAGAGTTGCTGGCTCCAACTCCTGCAGCTCCTCCCCAGCACCTGCCAGAATTGCTTTTGGTGACAGATCCCACTGAATCAGGGGGGAGGAAATGAAACTGCTTTGCTGCTGCTGAGTATTCCAGATGAGCAGTCACCACTGGGGGAAGCTCCAGAGGTGCCTGAAATTGATGTAACCTGCCTCACACCACAGAAAAATTCTGCATTTTCTCTTTGTTAAGTGGCAAATATCTAAACTGCATCTGCCTAGTAGGGCAATGAAAGTATTGTGCCCTTAGCAAAGTTGTATTTTCCCACTTTGGTCACTGCTAAAAGCCTGGCCCAAGCACCTGGCTTAGAAAGAAGCCAGGTGACACTTGCAGTCTGGTATTTCTGCAAACTGCCATGGAATTCAAATTATGTGCTTTGCATACTGCCAAGAGATAGACCTTAGTGAGCTCGTTGAAGTGGATAAAGTGAATTGAAATACAGGTATCAGTTTTATTATTGACAATGGAAATGTTTGCTTGGAAAGGTTTGTGTGCAGTGACATTGTGCCAGTCACACCTGCATGCAGGGCTAATCCCACAGCTCTTGTGTAAACTGTAAAGTGTAAAGTTTAGCACAGGTTTTTATAACATGAAAAAACAATAGTAAAATATATCTGAATCCTAAAAATGAGATGCAACTCCAAATATAAGTAAAATTTGCCACTTATATAAAAGCAATGATCCATACCTCACTGAACACAGGTTCAATCAAATATATAGCATAAAACCTAACCATTTGTAACTGCAGTCATTACTGTGCTCTGCTTTTAAATAACACTTTAGATTTATGTGTTTTACTGTGATAAAATCCTTCTCAATTCTTAAGGCACCATCACTACATTTTGTATTTAATTTGATGTTAGCTGTAATTTTGTCTTAACTTTTTTTAAATCTCAGATCCTTTTCTCCAGTTAATGCTTTATGCATATTTATTTTAACTGTTGTTGCAGTATCCTTGAAATTGTTGATGCCACTGATTGGAAAGGAAAACAGAAATTTTCATGAGTTTTGGGAAAGGCATATTGTAAATGAGAAAATCCAGACCCATTTTCAATGTACTCCTATACAAGTGTTAAGAGCAGAAGGTGTGGCCAGCTAAATATCAGTGAGAAATGCCTCACTTGAGAAGGGGCATCAGTGCAGCAGAGACACCCACTCGTCAAAAGTCAAGCAGTGTGGTGAAAATGTGCACAGAAACTACTTGTTATGTTTCTTATTCTCATCTGGAATATTTGAGAACTGGAGTTTTATTAAGTTTGGTAATTTCAGACTTAAAGAAGCCATCTGTACATTGCTTTTAAACAAGAGCTGGCTTTTCATATTTATTCAGCTCTATCAGAGAGGAAGGATATGTGGAATGTGTGGTTTAAGTATGTGTAGCAAAATGTTACTGACAGTGTGTGAATTGAAGGTCTTTACCCATAGATGGTCAGATAATTTTATGCATCTTTTTGGAAAGCATAAGAATAATTCCAGTGTTGAGGAGTTGCTCGGATTTGTACAGAACTACTCAGTGTAAAATATGGGCAGATGTGGAGCTCTTATATATAGCAGTCTTAAAATGTATTGCTTTTTAATTATTTCAAACTACATCCTTCTTAAAATAAGAGTCAAGAAAGCCACAGACTGCTTATTAGTGTATATGTATTTTATTGGGGGAGATTAATAATAATTTTCTGTTTAAATAAGGCAAATGAGACATTCCAAATAGCACTCCTGCTAATAATTGCATGTTAAAACAAATGTATGACTGTGCTCCAGGATCGCAGAGAACAATGAATCATGCATTTCTTATTTTAACTGATATGATGCAATCACTAGGGAACTCTTATTTAGAAAGCAGGTGAGTGTCTGCCATGCTGTTTAAATCCAAATCCAGAATCTTGTGTTACTGCAGCTCGTGGAACGAGTCTAATGTACAGAAATGGGAGAGCAGAGAGAAAGAGAGCAAAGTGAGGTGGGGTTGGAGGTGAGGAATTTGGGGATTTTTTTAAGAAACAGGGTATTTTTGACTATTATTTGTCTTGATCAAAGAGTTGGAGGACAGAGGACACCTAGAACTCTCCTTCCTAATAGAGCAGGGTCTTGCATTATTGCTGGGCAAGGCTCTTAATGCTGTGGGGAGGTATTTTAAAACAGGACCATGCCTCAATGTCCTTCACACAGTTGTCTTTGCAGAAGGATATGGCTCTTATATGCACCTCCTATAGCTGCCTGAAGGGAAGACAGCAGCAGCAGCTTCATAGAGCTGTTTAAGATGGGAGCTGAAATCACAGGTGTTCATGGTCTCAATATTTATGCATTAATTACCCAGATTTGCATAAAAGTAAAACAATTTAGGTAACTCACATAAAAAAACCTGTAAGCCAAAATGGCTGTTGATATCAAAGATCCATTCGCTTATGGTCTCTCTCTGCTCCTTTCTTCCCATAAAAAAATCCCCTTGCTCCTCCTCGGGGAAGGAAGCTGGCATCGTAAAAAGAGCAGGTAGAGAGAGGAGAATAATAATGGCAGCATTAGCAAAGAGCACTGCACAATCCCCTGCCTCTGCCACAGCCCCTCTGTCCTCCCTGGCAGGTTCCCTACAGCAAGATGCAATATATCTCTTGGTTTGAATATTTCATTTCCAGGGGTACATCTGCTTTTCTTTCATGTTCTAGTCAGCGTTACCTATTTATAACACTTTTTAAAACCGATTTTCCAGCTCCTTGATACGGTACAAGAGAAAGGGAAGCCATGTATCAGTGTAATGATAAAAGGCATGAGGAAAAGGGGAAAGTAATAATTGGTTAAATCAAGTTATGAACCTCGAGCAAAATAAAAGTGGAAGAGGGAAGAGGGTTTTATAACCTCAGTAAATAGCAGAAATTACAATGTGCTGTGTACATTTGGGTTGTACTTTTATACCAAGTTAGTGGATAAGGATATTTATCTGATGTTGTTTGCTCTACACATAAACTCTTCTGATTTAGACGATAGATAGAAACCATTCATACAGATAAACACAGTAGGGGTCTAACCATGGATCCCTGTGGAACACCAGATGTGAGTAAATGAACATTTGATTTTCCTCTTGTCTGCTTCTGACAACCTGATGGATAAGAAACCATCTCCTGAATTCCCTTAAAACCTGATAGTACTAATGCAGATAATAACACAGAGTGAGATATGGTATTTATTAAATCTGCTCTCTAAATATTAATACGACAGCAGCTGTGATCTTTCTACTCTTTAACTGTACTCTTTATGCACTGTGTCATTTACTAACAAAGATAAATGCACAGGACTGATGTAGAGGGTTTAGGACCACAAGGGTATTCAAATACTTAAGATTCATGCAATTTAGAAATTAATACTCTACATCAGAATTGATTAAATAAAAGGAGTGTGAGAAATTCACAAAATTGCTTTTAAAATGGAAACAGATTGTGTGGATGGAATAAGAAGCAGCTATGTTAATTCTTTTTTGTCCATTGTCCCAGGTGGATCTAATGCTAACCACTGCAGAGTGTATTAGCAGAAAGGAGCTTTAGTATTTCATAACTTGGAAATATCATCTCTGAAGTGTCAGCAGTTTTATATCCATTTTTCTCTCCCTCTCCATTTCCTCCATATCTCTGAGAGGAAAGTCTAACAGAGGAAGAGGCCACCAGGGGCCATGTCTTGGCCAGATGCTTTTATTCACTGTCATGTCTTTTCCAGAAGTAACTGTCAAAGGCTCTTGTAGTTCAAGCATTCTCAGATGGTGGGGGGTGACTTCCAGTGCTCTAATTTCTTACCTAAAGCTAAACTCATCAGCTCCATCTTGCCAGAAAAGCCCATAACTAACCCCAGAACCTCTCCCAGGTCACGTGGGTTTCTTGTTTATTAGCACACTTTGGTTGACTTTGGTTGAACTGTGAAATTTCACTGAATTTATCAGTGAAAGCAAGGTGAGGATCAGCACCAACGTTTACACAGGCAAGAATTCCACTTTGTTTTGTGTAGTGCAAATCCCTGTGTGAAGGGACAGTGCAAGCTGAACCTGGTGCCATGCAGAGCTCAGGAAAGCCTCTGATCTGTTTTTTTAGCAGCTGGCTACTTCCATTCTCCTGGGAGAGACTCACAGCACCCATACACGAGCCTGGCTTGGTGTCTGTGTTTGCAGGGGCCTTGAAGAGCTGATCTTGTGCAGGTTGGGCTGCCTGCAAACCGGGATTTAGTTGGAGCCCAACACTGGGTGCTTGCATCTGCTGTGCTCTGTTGCACACATTTGTGGAAGAGGAGACCCTGCTCAACTCGTATGGGAAGAGGCTCAGTGCACAGGAAAATCCCCCTTGTTTGACCTGTTGTTCAGGTTTATCCTGTTATCCAGCAGACTGGATTGCTGAGGTGGCAGTTTCAGACTGGGTAGATTCATCAGGAGTCCCTTCGGCTCAGCTTTGTCCCAGCTGGTTCTGCACACTTCTGGTGCCCAGGAATCTCACCAGTGGCATGTTTGTGCCACCTGATGTTTCTCCCCAGTGGGATGTTTCAGCATTCCTGAGCACCTTGCACCCCTGGAGCGCAGCCTCCCTCACCAAGGGTCAGTGCAGCTGTGCACCAGTTCAGTCCTCCAGTCCCAACTGGAATTCCTTCGAGCAGGGATTTCAGACTCGATGCAATAAACACGGTGGCAGGCACTTGTAAAAATTCCACTGTTAGGAACTAAAAGCTAATTTGCTTTGAAGAAAATAACCCACACAGTTTGTACACTCCACTGATCAGAAACTGGACCATGGATAATTGAGGTGGTGTGAAACACCTACTGCCTCATGCTCACAATTTTTGGATCCATTAATTCCTACAGTAACATCTTACAGGAGGATGTTACAACAGCTTAGTTCATTATAAACAATTTTGCCCCATTTACTTTGGAATTTTGTGGTTCTTAGTCCATAAATGCAAACAGAATGCAAGTTTTCAAACAAAGGAGCTTGAATATAGTGGCTTTTTTTTTTCTTCAAGACACTGTTTTTGATATGAATTAAAAAATTTAATATATATTATAATATATATATTATAATATATACATTATAAAAATAAAATATAAAATTTGATATGACATTTTATTAATGGTAGAATCGCATTTTCACACAAAATGGAAGAATTTTTTGGATGGTAGATAGTAGTTTGGAGGGTTTTTGTTTTGTTTTGCATTGTTTTGGTTGGGGTTTTTTTGAGGATATGGATCAAAAAAAGTGTATGCTTGATCCAAAAATTAATTTTGATGTGGATTATGGGAGCACAGAGTTTATGACCAACACAAGTACATTTGATTCTACTCAAATATAACACAGAATGAATTCTGTTTCACTCAGTTGCAATATTATTGAACATTGTTATTGTTTGCTCCTGTTCCTCTTTTTAGAAAAGGGAGGATGGATGTCATGGTACTTGTGACAGAAAAAGTTCAAGCTGTTGTTGAACATTGTTATTTAATATAACTCTAATGTCAAACTGAGGGCAAATTTTCAGAGATTTTTGAATTTTGTGGTGATCCAAATGAGCAATCCTAAAAATGTTTTTCTTCTCACAGCTTTCATTAAATATTTTTAAGTCTTTCCACAGAATTTTGGGATGCTAATTGTTAGTTCATGTGCCTTAATCCCAGAAGACAGCAAACTATCCCACTATTAAGTTACCAGCAGATTTAACAGCATATTTTGGACATAGCATATTTTGGACATATTTTCCTAGATCAAAGATTTTTTTCAAGCATTTTTAATATGTGCTTTTTAAGAACTTTTTAGACTGGAGATCCAAACTCCTGTAAGGAAATTTAAAACTATTAATAGTAGGTTTGAGTTCCTTGGTTTTCTTTTATGGATTACTTACAATATAATGCTCAGCTGCTTAAGAGTAAAGTTCCTGAAAACCACTGTTATAGATTAAAATAGTCTCAACAGATAAAAATGTCTTGTTTAAATGGGAAATTTCTTTCATCAGATCATTCAGCCAAACCAGCAACAGAGCAATTGCTAGGCAAATAGTTAGGGGCCTGATGTTGATATTAAAGAAGGGAATCTTGGTGTACTCATGTCTTATTTACAACAGGTATTCTATTTGATTTTGCTTTTTTTTTCACTAGCACAAGTCTAGAGAAGGAATTGCTCATGGAAAACTGTATCCTAAGTGAAAAACAATTCCTGTGAATGAAGTGGGATCACCATGGGTTTTTTTTGTCTGTGTCTGCAAGGAACTGATCCAGTGTAATGGGCAGAGAGAGCAGCAGCACTATTCCCTGCAATATGTAAAGCAGCCTCTTGGGCTCCCCATACATTTTATCTTTCATTGTCAGTTTGACACTCCTGCATGGCTAGATTCATTCTCTGGCAGGGAATACCACGGGCTATATTTCTGTGCTTTTTCTCCCTCCATCCAGGCATTCTTGGTAAATCATCATGTTAAATCATTAATAGTGAAGAAAGGCATGCTACGTCAGCAATTATATACTGATTAATGTCTAAGTTAAATCGCTCTCTTCAAAGATATTGCTGACCTGCTGAGTATCTCCATTATATTCATTTTCTTTGTTCTTTGGGTAGCAGTTTAGCAGCCCAAGCACAAAGGCAGGAGTGTTCTTGGGCTCAGATCCTCCTGTGTGGCACTGAACATAAACAGTTGGCATTCCCTCTCAGAATAATATGGATAACACAAGGGCTGAAAATCTTCAGTAAAGATGGTAAAATTCTGGGCAAAACTTAACCTTGTTAAAAACGTGGCAGTTTCAGTGGCAGCAGCAGTGAGAGGAGCCCTCAATGTTGCAGGACCACATCAGTTCAGCCTGCAGGCAGTAAGTGTAGGTGGCACAGGGTTTAAAATATGGCACCCCTGATGCTTTCCTCCAGTGGAGCTGCCTGTGTCACTGACAGCACGAGAGCCAAGCAAGCACTGGGCTGGGGGAGGAATGGTTTCAGTCATTCCCATTGTCCAGGTGTTAGCCTCTGTACCATGCAGACAGGGAAACAACAGAATGGGATCCTGACTGGAGAAAGAGTGGGATTCCATTTTGGTGTTTTCCTAGGGAAGAAAAATCTTGTATAAAATACAGAATCTTTTTGGAATTCCTAGAGATGTCTCTGATGCTCAGTGTGCACAAATACCTGTCTGTGTAAATACATTGACACAGAAGTCAAGTTTGTGTTATCAGCTCTTTGGTATGTAGGTGCTGCTTTCATTTTCTGCTGAGAGGGAAATTACAGACAAATAGCATTCATGCACTTAGCAGATAAGAGAAAGGAAATACCAACATTGTCTATCTGCTGACAGAAATATTTACAAGACATTTGCATCAATAGACATTGTTGTTTTTAAAGCAAAAATAGATATTGGAATATGACTGACAAGTTCTACCTTCTTCATCCCAGAAAATAAGAATCTCAGAACTATATATATTTTTTTTATTTTATTTTTTTTTCTCTTTCTCTTTGTTGTGCTTGCTACTCCTTTGCATTGGGGTTGTGTGTTCTCTACTGGAGCAAAACCTGGCTCAGAGAGCACAGTGCAGAATTAGCTGGAGGCTGGGACAAAAATATGGGAGCGTGGTAAAGGTTTTTTATCTGCAACATCAGCCCCTGCTTTGCCATCCTTTCAGAGGGTGTTGCAGAGTCGCCAGCATGACAAGGATGGTTTTGCAAAATCCTTGTTCAGAGAATAATCCTCTCCCATCAAAAGCCAGGTCTCTGATTTGATGTGCATCTATCAGCCTTTGATAGCTGGGAACTGTCTCCTTTTAGCTGGATACAGAGGCACCCTGAGTTGTGCAGCAGAAGTGGAGATGTTTTTAACATGCCAGGGATATGCATTTTGCCAGACCCACACAGGTGAAACTGTCACTTCAGAATTGTTACTCACGCTGACTTTTATGCTATTAGTGTAAAGTACTCATTGTATATTAATTTCTGATTATACAGACACATTGTGCAGGTTCTGTTAGAGCCCACAGAGCACATGGGGTGCACAAAATGCACTCAACCAAAGCTGAGTGAATCTTCAAGGTGTTCAGAAACTGTGCTGAATGCAGGCCTAGCAGAAAAGCTTTTTTCCTTTTGCTTTTTACAATGATTTGTATTGTTTCACACACACAGCTCTCTACATGTTGAACAATATTCAGTCTGTTTCTTCAGTAATGTTATTTGAGACAAAGATTTGTCTGGAATTTCTGCTCCCATATTTCCGCTGCTGTAGTCCACTATTTTTGGCAACACTGATTGCCTGTAAATCTTCCTTCCTGCTTTTCCTATTGAAGTTATTCAACCCCTGACAAAAGCTGGCAGAGGAATTCCAGAAATTCTGTAGCTGTTACAAGTTTTTCTTTTTCCGTGGCATTATATCTGAGTAAGAATTTTCAGTCAGTCATCATGAAACACCCTAGTAAATCGTGCTAAGTTTGCACTTCTTGAAAATGCTACTCCTCTAACACTTTTTCATCTCCTACTACCTATTACCATTCCATCTCTGTTTTCAGGCTGAGAAAATCTATATTCTCTGCAAGCTTGACAGCACTAAGAAGAAGAAATGGAGTACCACAGGCAAAACCCCCCAAGGAGCTGGTGGGGCTGCCAGCCCATTCCTTGTGCTGCTCCAGAAGAGAGCTGGACATTCTCAGGGTGTTGAGGATCCTCCTTGCAGTCAGGAGCCTGCCAGGCTGAGGAGAAAGTCCTGGCTTCACATCCTGGGGCAAAAGCCTCAGGCACTGCTGAGGTTCCTCTGCTCCCAAAGTCTCTGTGCTCTCAGCCCAGTGCAGGCACATGTGGAAGGTAAAGCAAAATCTTCTGGATGAGCTCCACTAAAGTCAAGGAGTAGAAAATCAAGCACGTGAAGTGCATTAGGAGTTTGGGCCTCATGGGTTTGCAATAAATGAAAAAACAAAATATTCAGTTGCCACAGTAAGACTTCCTATGAAAGAACATTTCATTGAACAGTGTTTCTCCCTCTCACATTCATTTATTCCATCATTATTTATTTTCATCTGAAATTTTAAGAGTAGATGAAAAGGTCCATTTAAATAACAGAGTTTAATGTTTGAATGTGTTTTTCATTCCTTCTTTCCCTTTTTCTCTCTCTCAAACACACTTCTATTTTAAAAGCATCCACCCAGAGCACAGAACAATTTCACCCACCAAAGTGGGGATCCTGAGGATGCCACAACTCAAATTACTCACTGGGTAGATGACACCACTCTTGGTGTTTTTTAGAAAAGGCTAGGCTGACTTACAGAAAAAATAGGTTTTTTCAGGCTTGCAGTGAAAAGTTAAATACAGCTAAAAGACAAGTAATATTTGAGGGGCTCCTTGAGGTGAAAATGTGGCAAGGGAGTAGAGAAGACAAGAGGTAGCTCTGCTTCAAAGGAAAAATAATCTGGTTATAATCATTCCAGAAGGGATATAAAAATGATTAGTAATATGAGGCAAAATACTCTCTCCTAAGCAATGTTTGGAGAATGTTATGCCAACAAATTCAGTATCTTTTTAAAAGTCTATTAATTTCATCAACTTATTCAGTGGTGTGTGAAAAAGGATGATTCATAGTGGTTGAGCTCAGGACATCTGTGATCTCTTTGGTTTATTATCCTTGTCTTCAATGAGTTGTTTCAACACTTTGCATCTCAGTTTTCCTTCCTTCCTTTCCATACTTTCCCTCTGTATTTTCTCCTGTAACTTGTGCATCCTTTGAGAGAGAGTCAGGTACCTGCCATACAGGGCTTGATTTCATCTGGTGCTTCCAAATGTTATTTTAATTCTAAAAATCAAATTATTATGTGTTTTCATTAGGTCAAGTAATGGACCTCCTAAGTTTTACTTTAGTGATATTCCCCATTTTTTTGGTCAATCTTACAAATCAGACAGTCCATCCCCTAATCTGCCCCTCTACATCTTTAATAAACAATATTAAAAGGGAAGTAATAACTTGTATTGCATTGCTCTGTTCCTGGAGCAGAAGTTGTGTTGGTAAATTCTGGGGAAGAAAATTGAAGCTTAGGGGACTAAAGAAAGGAGGAAAAGCAGGGCTGTGGATTGTTTTATAAAATGCTACAGAGAAGGGTGTTTTAATCTACTCATAACCATGCATTAATCTTAGTGAGCATGCTTTTGTACCCACAAGCTTTCCTGCTTTCAATGGACAGAGAGAGTTTAAGAGCATGTACATATTTCTCTGCTAATCAAACCCAAAAATATCTTCTGAGCTGAGTTGTAATTTATATTATCAAAGCTGCAGGACCTACTGAATCTAATGGAAACCAACTCAGTTTTTATTTAGAGATGCAAAGCAGAAATAAAATCTAGATTACCAATTACTGATAGAAATTGCAGATAATCCTGTACATCCAGAAGCAGAATGGCCTGTCACAAGGATGGAAGAAAAAAAACATAGACTTATTATTTGGTAAGAAAGTAAATGATAAATTTTTAAACTCAAGGTATTAAAGCAATGACTATGTGGATGCAGAAGTAGAACATGGCAAAGGTTTTTGTGAAATGGGGTCCTGGAAATGCAATTTTATTATTGCCAGTGTTTTATCACTTGTGCCCAATAAGGTTTTGATAGGTAGAATGTTTCCCAGATCTCCAAGGAGTGGTCCAGGCTTCATAGTTTAAAATAGATGGGGAAAATATTCAGGGAACATTAACTTCAAGTGGGACTTTCTGCTCTGATTGACAGAATTCATTACAGAAGGTGTGTTAGAGTTCTGGTGCTCTTGCAATGGCTCAGCTGGACTTCCAGCCTCACTCCTCCGAGTGTGATTGAGCTCAGATCCCCCTCTACCCTTTATTGATTTTTTTTCCCCCTGTTCTTTATGTGGCAACAGAGAAAATGAATTTTGTTTAGTTTCTCTAACCTTGCTAGTTCAAATTCTCTATTAAATCCCATTTAAAATACAGCCTGATCTGAGGAAGTCTTTATTTCCCCTGTTCTCTTTGCCTGAGAAAGGTTGGGGACACCCCAAAGCCCAGCGGTGCCTTGTTTCTCACTGCCCCAGATTTATGTACCACAAGAAATTTAGCCAGGACTACTCAGGAATCATCAGATTTTCCACATCACATAAGGGCTGCCCAATACAAAATTCAGAATGTGATGAAATCAGCCCCTGGGGGAAGCAACTCCCTTGGCCATGGCAAAGTGTGTTCTGGAAAATATGGTGTTTTGGGGGGTCTCCCAGGGAAGGAATTTGCCTACTTGCTTAATAAGACACATCTTGCAGTTTTCCTGGAGGTTTGGCTAGGAATCTGAAGTTGTTTTTTATTTTAAAAGGGTAGCAGAAAGACACCTCCCCAGGCATTTCCAGATGCAAGGATTCCTGGTATTTGGGATTATTTCATAGGTACTTGAAGGTGGTAAATCTTCTCAAATGCTTGTGACCCACTTGTAACTGAATCCCTCCTGCATGACAGGTATATTGTTAGGTATTTATCCATCAGCTGCTCATACCAGACTGCTCCTAAGGTGGTGCTCACAAGAGAAAGCTCACACAAGCTTATGTTCATTTGGAGGTCAGCCTAGAAAAGTGTAAAGGTCCTTATTGGCCTTAAAAATCTATGAATCGATAGCAGGTGCTAGCAAAAGGTCACTGGTCACAGATAAAAGGCTAACTATCAGAGCACCTAGCAGAGCTACTCACACCTTTTTGTTAGGAGGTTAAAATAAATCCTACATTTGGTTGTCAGATATTGTTCAGTCGCTTTTGACCCTCTTGGACAGTTTCATGCAGATGCTGCTCCTGAAAAATCACAGCTGCTCCTGAGCACCATACAGAGCTTCCTGAGTCCATCCCAAACATTTCCCCAAGTACTCTGCAGCCAGCAGTAGAGCAGCTCTCTGGTCTGAGTGCCTTATGATTTATGAATAACTCTGGTTTCCATTAAGCTGCAGAAAGGGGATAGTGTGTTTCACCCTGTGCTGAGAACCCCATTTGTTTCCGTTCCTGTCAGCAGTTTGCATAAGTGAATGATTTTATTTCATGTGAGAGAGAAGGCAAACACACAAGTTATCCCAGCAGTGGAAGATTTGTCAAATAAAGCTTTTAATAATGGTATTATTTGACAGTTTTATAGTGCCTCAACTTTCAAGCAGTTTGAAGGTGGTAGGTTTTCAATAAAAATTAAGTCCTTATCTAGAAGAAATTCAGTCCCTGTTGTTTTAAAAGAACTAGTCTTGGCTGCATTGGAGCACCTTAATCTACTATTGAAAGTAAATCTCAATCCTTTTCTGTATTAATATATCTTGCAATCCATCATCAGGAGGTGTTCTGTGTATTTTTTTGCCCTAGTATATCAAGGTGGCCTGATAAACCACCTTCCTAACCAAACTTGTTGGGTGATCATTATGTTTCTCACAAGAATAAATTATCCAGTGGAGTTCTCTGAGGCTTACTTAAATAGTCCAGCAGTGTTTCCAGTCACTCTTACTTATTTTTTTAATTTGTTTAAGGGGTCCAGTAAGTTATTCAGGAGAGGAGAAAAGGAAGAGGGAAGTTTCTGGTTTCCACAAGGTCAGAGTTAATCCTATCTGTGTTCATAAATCATTGTACATCGTGGGATAACCACGTAGCAACTGAGAATGTGTTAATAGAGAACCACCTCTGCATTGAAAGTTTCCTTGCTTGAAGGAAGGATTCCTAAAGAATCTAAAACTGCCTTAAGTGTCCTCCCCATTAAATCAACATAAATTTTAAAGAGTTATATTATTTAGAAATGTGCTACTTTAGTTATAAAAGTTTGTTGATATTCACCATCCTGAGGAGAAAATGGATTTTCTTACAAGCCTCTTACCAAAACAATTTCTGAGCAAGAGAGGGCTCTATAACCTGGCTAAGTGTTGGGTTGGACAATTGGAATAACAAATGATAGTGTGAATAGAAACAGCATATCTTAAAATTATTTGCCTAAGTTCACATATGCAAGTGTTGTGAGAGCTGAGATTTGATGTGAAGGGATCCTGACTCCACGTTGTTCCACAAGCCAGCCCAACACTGGTTGTACAGACATAATCTGGCTTCACAAAGCACAGAGCCCCCTGAGGCTGAGGAATTCAATGTATATATTGCTATAGCAGCTGATATTTAGAGGTGCTTAGCTGGTGTACACCTGGTAAAATTCATTCTCACCCTGTGTCTGTATATCAGACTGAACATCCTGCGTCCCAGGGCCTTCAGCTACGTTCTGAGAATCCTCTGGGTGAAGTCCTTGTGCTCAACATTCTCATTAGCAGTGTTGTTCAAACCAAACACACATATGGCATGTTTTTAAGTGCAGTGTCACAGGGTTTGTACCAGAGTTCCTACAATCTGGTTCAATAAACAAAGTGATCAGAAGAGAGAAGCTGAAGGGAGGAAGAACAAAAAACAGCAACAGGTTTGTGCAGCTGATACTCTGGAGGTCTTTTCACAAGCTGGTGCCTCCCCTAAAAGGGCTTAGGGGTACTTCTATTTTTTATTTTTCACTAGAACTTGCTGAAAAGCTCTTGATAGAGAATGTGATGTTTGAAGGCCTTGAAATCTTACAACTTGCTCTAGAAAATGTTCTTGGTTGGGTGTGCTCAGTCCTGTTCTACTGCTTCCCTGGGGTGTGCCAGCAGGGCATGGGGAGCACACCCAGTTAAAAGACTGTCCCTGTTTAATTCGAGGGGAACTCCTTCCCTGTTGCCTGATGGCTTTGATTGGGGAGGATCAGGCAGTGTCATTCTGTGCTCCACAGCCTCTTCCTGTTGTGAAGACAGGGAAAAGAGAGGGACAGGGACTGGCTTTAATTTACTAGCAGCTTGAGCAACACCACCAGATGAATTAGAGGAGTCCTTCCATTGACTTTGTGAAAGTTGGAAAGCATCTTGGGCTTGTGCTGTATGTACTGTTTTTATTTTATACACAGTCAGCTCAGAGTCTCCCTCATATCTCTTTCTCCCACAGTGTTCAACTCCTCTCTCTCTCATCACAGGAAAGTCTGACAGGAACTTTCCTCTCTTATCTGTCTCTTTCTCTGTGCTCTCCTCCCCCTCCTTCCCATTCTTTACCTCCCTCTGTCTCTCTCATTCTCTCCCCTGCTGCTCTCAGATGGCTGGCTTTGCTCAAGGTCTGCAGGCTGGCATAGAGCGTGCCTGGAACAATATGTTCCTATTAAATTTACCCTGTCTCATTGCTTCCTGAAATTAAATTGAGTTTTACTCTCAAGTTTGTTTGTTGAATCACATAATAAAAACATCCCTGAATGCAATTGCATTTAATCAGAAAGCTTTCCAGAATTTATAGTAATAAAACACTATTTTAAAAAGGCTTGTTCTAGTGTTCTACAGAAAATAATAAGCAAGTTTCTTATTTACAACTGAAATTAATCTTTAAATGTCCCTCTGAAGTCTGAGCTGCCTCCACAGGTTTACTTGCATGGCTTGCACACCACTTTGGACATTCCAGGATTACCAAGATGGAGAGAAACAAAATTCCTGCATTTTTAGTCTCAGTACTGAGCTTTATTTTGTTGCTTATTGAAATTCAGACAGATATTAATTCCTTGTATACATTTTACCAATATAGGAATGTTCTGTATTTCTCCCCACACCTGCACTACACTCACTGAGGAGTGTTAGGTTTGAAACTACTCCAGGGTGCTGTTCACAGTGATGCTGCTCAGGGCTGGACCTTTGGCTTTGGTAAACACAAATCACACATTCTGAGCTGTTGGGCCACTACTGCTGTGTCAGTGTCAGCAAGGAGTTTCCAGCCCTCCTGAACTGCTAATAGCTTGCACATTCAGGATCAAATTTGTGACAGCTGGACAAGAAGGTTTTCACTGTTTTGGGAGATGAGTGAATAGCAGAGTATGCATTTCACAGCCTAAAATTGCTGTGGTGTTAAAAAGCCATGGGAATATTTTATTGTTTCTGAAGCATTCCTCTTTGATTTGACTAGGATATGAAACAAAACCACAGCAGCATCACCATGGCAATATATAATGGGATCTATTTCAGAGATAAAATAAGACATGGAGAAATTACAGATTGATCACCCTGGAAGGTCCTGCAGCTTTGGGCCACTCGCTGGCAATTCCAACATCTCAAAAAGTAGAACACTGCTGCAAGAATATGCAAAACTCCAGAGCCATGCTGTGCCTCTCTCTTATGTACCCTGCTCTTGTTTCATATGCTGAAGACATCTTGATATCAATGGGGCTGCACTCAGAGCAGAGCATGCTTGAAGTCTGTAATAGAAATCCATCATAGAGAGAAGAGGAAGATGTGAACACTGGCAGTAGTTTGACAGATCTTTTACTAGCAGTGCTTGGGAGGATCCAGTGCTCATCTTTTTATTACAAATCGTGGTGTCAACAAAGTAGATTGAAGTGTCTGTAGCCAACTATGATTTTTCAGTAATTTGCTTGGAATTTGGGGATAATAATGCAAAGGTACCTTGCACAGAGCTATGGAGTATTGTGTACACACACAAAATAGGGAAAGATCTGGCCTGGCAGTGGCATAGAGCAAAACTTTAGCTGGCAAAAGGTCAAGGATGGGACTGTCCCAGGTGATCCTGAGCCTGTGGGTCCAGCTTTGGTAGTTACATACAGGGTATTTTACTTGCAAGTAGTGAAGAAAGAGAAGGGAAATTGAGACTGGCTGCTATTTACAGGCTGTCTCATTAATCTGGCAGAGGTGAATGTTGAGGGAAGGATGTGAAGAGGCACAAGGCTGTAGTGGCTGTTGACATTTTGTCCAGGAAGCAAAGTGAGGGATCATGGAGTAGCAGAGAAAGCAAGGAAGTAGCAGTAGAGAAAAGGCAAGCAATGACATCTAGAAACATTTATTAAGTACCTCCTGTGCATTTCAACTGCTGACTTTTCCTCATTACTGGAAAGGCTTGGCAGCAATTGGCTGCTGCTTCAGAAATATCTGGATAACTTCTTTTCTCATCTACTAGAACAAATTTCCTTAATAATTAGAGTCCCAAAGAAACTCCCAGGCAGCTGTCTCCATCTGAGAGTTTGTTTAGTTTGTCCCTATTTTAGGGAAGATGGTTGCCAACCTAGAGCCACCTACCTGCACAAAGCTCAGCTCTTGACAGGAATGAAGGCAGCAATATTGGTCCAGTCACTGCTACAGAGTTTGGGAATAAGCTGAACAAACCTTTGCTAGGAGAAATCAAAGGATGTAATCATAAGCTGCTGTTGCAGCTGTGGCCTAATGATGTGCCAGTGATTTTTATTGCCTTTCCCTATAAGACCTTGAGGGACCTCATGGTCTTTCCTTGCACCTGAAATAGTTCCACAGTTCAGTGCTACCCAGGAGATATAGAATGGCAAAAGATTACTTCTCCATCACCTTAAAGATAAATCTTGAGACCCTGGCAACCTTTGGGAGAAAATATAATTGTCTTCCTAATTAAAATTGATTTTTTTTTCAGTGAATGTGCCCTTCTGTTGCTATCCCAGCTGTATAACTGACTGTATCTCCCTTATTACAACAGATATTTATGGTCACCCATGGACAGCACACTCAGCACAGCATGCAGTGTGTATGATACCAGCTCTGGCAGCAGGTCACAGACCTGTTAATCCCTTTGGAATATATATATGTATCTCCCTAACTAGTGCTAGGAAGGGCTGTCTGATGTGATTTTCCTTGTTTATTGCACCTGTGGGTGTTTCAGGTGATATAAAAGTATCAACATGGGGACTAAGTTCTTCAACCCTGTTGCCCAAAGGAATTAGGAACCTCCCTCCTTCAAATGCCTTCAAAACTCCTGGGATTAGCAGTTTGACTATGAGTGTAAACTTCTGCAGAACTGTGATGTTACTATTCTTTGTGGCTTCTGTCACTTTCTCAGCTCTCTCAGTATAACTTTTCCCTTCCCAACAGTCTGCCTTGTGCTGAGGTTCTGAACAGGCTGTAGAGGTGCAAGGGATGCTGAGGTTTGGCCTCCAGCATCTTCTGTGTTATAACAGGGGTAACTACATCTATATTGTACATCCTGCTGTACTTTATAGGACAGTACAAGAAGCCCTTGTGTATATTTTGAGGCTGGAGCCTCTATAGGAGAAAACTGGGAAAAGGAAAAAAAAAAGAGGATATGCCTCCATCTGCAAACTAAAGAAAAGTGCTTTGGATACAATGATGTATAATAAACATGAGAGCTCAAAAGGCATTTCAGATTGATGCCTCAAAGAGTACTGCAAGTTTAAAGACAATGGAAAATGAATCATGAGAGGGAAAAAAAGCTGGAAGGAAATGCTAGGAAAAGTTCCATTGAATAGAACTGGAAACATCAGGCAACCTGAAGAGTTTTGCTGTCACTGGACTTTTTTCCCCTACTCTTCATGTGTAGCACATCCTCTGACAGGCTGCAAATGTAACAACCTTCAGACATGAGTCATCAGCAAGGACAGATCCTCTCGTCCTCAGCACTAAAAATAAAGATCTCGCTCACTGAGCCTGAGGAGCAATTCTCTCTCTAGTAACTCAGCACCAGGCAGCAGAGCAATAGAGAGGGAACATGCTGAACCAGTGATTTATTCAAGCTGGAGGCCTTGATCTTGACATGACTAACCCGAGTGCAGTAAATGGGTTCAAATAAATGCTGGCATTACAGAAGGCACCATGTTTTATGACATATAGGATATGGGTCCAGGGGCTCTGAGGCCTGGTACCTTGGGCTACTAGTCCTGAAAATAAAGAGCTCTATCACCAGCATTCATATTGCTGAGCACAAGAGAGATGCTGAGGATTACATGTTAGTAGAAAAAGATGCCTCTGCCTTATCCTTTATGGTCTGAGGGTTGCTTTTTAAGCATGACAGTAATTATTTAGCTACCCTTCCAGGAAGTAGATTTGAAATCTTTTCAACTTGTGGTGAAAGCTATATCAATACTCTCTGATGTAGGGCAGTGGAGGTGAGGGAGAAATAACTCAGTAGCTTGGCTTAAATCTAACTGAACATATTAGTCATGAAATATTTAAACCATCAATATCACACATTGATGTGCAAAATGTTTAATTATGTATCATTTCAGTTATTATTCATGTTAGATCTTAGACCTTAAGATGTACATACATTTAAAAAATAGCTCAGGAGATGTATCAGGAGTGTAGAGCAGCATGAGAAATCTGAAGGCTGCCTGTACATTTCTGTCTTGGAAGCATGTGTGAGAATTCCCATTTTTCCCTCTGTAAATTACCAACTCCTTTTCCAGGGCTCAGTGTGGACAATGTTTCTGCCTTTAATAAATGTCTCTGGTAGAACAAGACTATTTCAGGGGAAATGCTTCAAGTTTTAAGCTGAATGCTTCTGCTATTCTGTGTAGGTCCTTGTGCTGTTTCTGTCACTGTATCTTGAGTGTGTGTAACTAAGTGTCTTCCAGTACTGCTTAAGCAGCACGAATCCCATATGTCACAAAGGGTTTGTTCTCTGGTTCCAGCAGCAGAATTGCATGTACAGTGTCATGCCACATGCACAGCCTGCCAAGTGTTTGCAGTGAGCAGAGTGGATGGGTCAGGTGCTGGGGAGTGGGGAGGGCTCTGTCTGGTGACCCTTTGTCAGTAATTCCAGGTAGGGTGTGAGATTCATACTGGGGACACTGGGGAACTTTCCTGGCTATCTGCAGGGCTGCTCATGTGAATAACAGCTGTAATGGGATCGGCTGTTTGCAGTCTGGGCCTGAATCCCTGTGTTGCTATATTTTTATCTCAATAATTTCAGAAATGCTGCTGTGAAAAGAGCTCTACCTGTTTGTTTCTGTAGCTACCTGTGGTGCAGCTGCATGCCACTAAAAATTTGCATTGCCAAACCTTCTGCTGGCAGTTCACAAGCCAAATGAAGGCAGCAGATGATCAGCAATGGTGAGGGGAACTCTGAACATATTTTAAGCAGTTTTTAAAATATTGGAATAAAAATTTACTTTTTATTGTCACTTGTATGGTAATAAATAATGAAAGGTGTAAAATAACCAACTCCTAGGCTGGTGGGCTTGAGATTAGAGTTAGTTTACAGGGGCAGAATCTGGTTCTGCTGTATTAGCAGCTTTATTCAGTCATTCATATGCAATAGCAGTGTCACACAGTGACTCCTGAAATGAACACTAATGAAGGTATCCGTTGTTTTCATATAGATCAACACATTTCTTTATTCTCTTCTTCAGCAGGCATTCAGAAAGACTGCACTGCTGATGCCTATATCTAGTTTCATCTTTCAATTAGTGATTTGCTTTCTCTTACAATCCAAGTGCTAGAGGAATTAACCTCAGCTAATTATCACTGATGGACTGATCTTTCTGTGGAACCTAGAAAGCAAGGCTGTCATATTTTGCCTGAGATTTACATACACATTTTCTCTGTGATTCAATTGCTCAGCTTTGGAAGTCTATTCTAAGGTTCCAACAGGCTTAACTTCACACAAGTTTCATAGATTTTAACATGCAGGAACAGCATCTGTGTAAAATAATCTTTAGGTGTATTTGGTAGGAGACAAACTGTGAGTTCTAAATGCTTGTTGGACATGGTTTGAAACTTTGAGTCTGGGTTGATGATTATTAGTCTGGTATTGCCATTTCTTACTTTTTTTTCCCCTTTTCCTGTAGAGACTTAAAAGGAAAATTCAAACTATTAGTGGGACAAATTAGCATTTGATAGACTTAACCACATTAAAAACTAGTAGGCTTGAAAAATTTGTGTTTTATCTTTGTAGTTTACACAATTTTTCAGTAAAATGACACTTTATCTGCCCAAGCAAGACCTTCAGCTTCTAAAATCTATTCAGAGTGGCTGCATTACATACAAGTACCCAACTTGTAAAGCTTTTCTGAACACTGTTGTGGCTGTTTATTTAACAGTTGAGCTTGTGAAACTTTCCCAAAAGCTGCAAAGCTGTCACAACCACAACTCCACTGAAAATTCTTCATAGAGCTGGGATCCTCCAAAAGCAAACAGGGATTCAGGTCCCTTCAGCCTTGTGAGAACACTTTCCTCCCCCAGGAGTAAGACAAGCAACAGAAACATGCTACACAAAACACTGCCATTTTCTATTGCCTTACAGAAAATTTTAGCTACTGAGGTGAAGTGCAAATATAAAACATTTTTGTGATGAGAGGAGTTGTGTCTCTTTTTGCCCTGTTTACTCAGAGGTGCACCAAGAAAAAGCCACTGGCAGAACAAGCCTGAGAGCTTGACTTGTGAATTCATGTGTACTTAATTTTGCCTTGGCAGTAATAAGAACAAGAAACATTCCATCCCAAAGAGAGATTAAATAGCACTATGCTAGGCATGAGGGGCCCACAAGTGTTTCCTAGCTTCTCATTGAAACTGTTCTGGTTTACTTCACTTGGACCAAGATTTCACCTAATAAAGCTGCAGACTTTAAATCACAAAATCCAACCCATAGCATTTTTACTAATGCTGGGATTTGGTTTGTTAATACAAACAGCTCCAGCTGGAATGCAGGGGAACAGAAAATATAAAGTGTGCCAGCCAGGGGCATGTGGTGTATCTTGTGTGCCAGCAAAGGATGTGTTGGGGATCTGAAAGCACAAGATACTGATGTACAAAACAAGAACATAGAAGGTGGAGCATAGCAGGTGACTGCCTGGTACAATTTCTACACAGGAAGGGTGGAAGGACCAGCACAGGCACAACTGGGGTCTATCTGTTGTATGCCACCATAAAGTCCCACCAGCTTTACACAGATCTGTAAAGCTCTCTATAGCAAGTTGTACTCTTGGCAGCAAATGAGTTGCATGACCCTCACAGCAATGCCAGCTGTAAAATGGATGATTTTTCACCCCTAACACGAAGTCTCACTGGAATTCCACCCATGGGGACACTGGGGGGAAAAAGGAAGGAGCCTGTCAAAAGTTTTAGGCTTGTTCAGCTGAGAAAAAAATACATTCTGAAGCACAATATTCCCTTTTCAACTGTAAGCCAGGCTCCTTTAGCAGGAAAAGCCTGGAACTTTGAATGCAGTCCTTAAGGCAGGGATGAGGAGTATGCTCTCAGCACAATCCAAATGACCACATTCCAAGTGGGCAGTTTGGGTGTCAGGATGGTGCAGTCAGGGCACAAAACTCAGCTGAGCTGCAGCAGCCCCATCTGCCAGAAGGAGAACTGGGGGGGGAGTGGCAAAGAGCCTCCAAGCTGGTGGGAGGGCTGGAGTGCTGCTGGTTTGCTGGAGCTTGGGCACTGGCAGGAGACATTCCCTGCAGCAGCCTGGCCAAAAGGAGCAGGGGAGGCACCAAAAGGGCAGAGAGCTGCACGGCTGGGACAGGGACATTCTTCTGTGTCACAAGTGGTCAGCGTTTTACCAGCTGAGTTCCATAAATTGGCCCTGGGCTGTCAGTGCTAGTGCCAGCTGTTAAGTTTGTAGCAGCCATAATCTCAGCAGGGACAAATAGGGAAAGATGTATTGACAAATGGCACTGAGCATAATAAACTGCTCATCTTTATGAATGCTGGGATCCAAATGATCAAAACAGATGTACAGTTTCCAGATCTTTGCTGCACTGTCAGAATATTCCTGGTTTCCTCTTGCAGAGTCATCCATAATGAAAAGAAAACAAGCAGATTTGCCTTTCTCTTGGGTCTTTCTTTATTGCTCACTCAACATTAATTACAGAATATTGTTGGAATAGCAGACTGGCAGGCACTGGCACCCTGAACAGAGTGTGTTGCTTATTCCTGTCACTTCTGCACGTACCACATAGGTAAAATTATCCTCAGGACTAGCACAGCATCCACGTGGTCATGTGGGGAAAGCATCATTTTTGTCTACCCCTTTGTAAATTTAAATTAGCCCAGAAAAACATGTCAGGCATCAGAAGGAAAATTGAAAGGCATCAGAAAGGAAAATGAGTGAAGGCTGCCATTTTCCCACTGTAGCCATAAAAAAAGGAGGTAGGGAGCCAAAGTGGAAGAAATGTTTAATTCAGATCAGTTAACACAATGATTTCTTATATTTTCGTGTCAAGGGAATTGTAGAGGTTGAAAAAGAAGACACAGTGGAAATATATGCCTTTAAAAATATTTGGACACAAAAATTCTCTCCTGATTTATATGTGATTTGCAGGTTCATCAAAATGACTTTTATACTTAGAGTTGCCTGAAGTGTTTGGGGTCATTAGGGACTTTCCAGCTTATCAGATATATCCTATGTATCCTGCCTTGCTGTTTGACTATAGCATTTTTTAAAAGACTTGTCAAGTCAATGGGTTACCATATCCCTAAGGCAGTGCATTTAATAGTTATAAAGTGCTGTCCTTTGCTAAGTGAAATACCGAGTGCAGAGCAGAGTATACAATTCCAGAGCCATAAGCAAAAAGATGAGTTCTCATATATTTCCCACGTACAATAGGCAGCAGAAATTCAGAATACTGCCCGTTTTCACTCTACCCAGGATGATAAGCATATTGCTTATTAAGTATTAATGTTATCAAGCTGATGCATGAAGTTACAAGCAGAAGTGACTCAAAAATCAGAGCATCTTCAATCTTAGACTTTCCAGTTAATTAAAACCTGCCCTCATACAAGCAGCATGACTAGCACGATTTCCTGGTGGACTTAAGCTGTATTCCAAGGGAATTCAGCCTTTTGGCTCCAGGCTCCCAGAAAAGATTATGGACAAGGACTTCATGCATCCTGTGCTGCTTCAGGCAGCCCTCAGCAAAGCACAGAGCTGGCTCCCAGGAACTGGGCATTCCTAAAGCCTTAATAGCCCTGGACAGAAACTTGCACAATTCTTACCAACTTCCCTTCTGCCAACCATTAGATAGCAGAGATGAATCTGAGAATCCCCAGATTCTTGTCTTTAGTGACCAGTTACTGGCCTCAGTGGTGCTGACCAGAGTTCTCCCCCTTTAGTATCCAGAACCAGCAGCAAAGGAGCAGAGAATCAGGATCTGTGTTCACAAAGGGGATCTTTTCTTTAACTTCCCTCTGCCCTGTATCCTCTGGTTGTCAACGTGAAAGACATTTTAATACTTGAAATAATTTAAAATATGTTAAATTAGGAATAGCAATTATACTGATCTTTTCTGGGTATCTGCTGGCTCAGTCTAAGAAGTAAAATCATTAAAACTCTTTCCTGCAGCCTGTTGAGAGAAATAATATTTAGTGGGTGTTGAATTTCATATAATTCAGCTCAGTCTTGGAAATTGGCATACCTTTTATGCTCAATTAGATTTAAAATCTCCTTTCAATACCTCATTCTTCATATAACTGATTTGTAATGGAACTCAGATGAATCAGACAGTGATCTCCTCAAGCAGGGATATCTACTGTCCTTAATGCAGCAAAAGTCTCAGATAGAACCCCTGTCTTTTTGGGTTTAGCTGAGGAGTTCAGAAGAATTTTCTTTTCCCCAAAACACCACAAATAGCATTAAAGAAGAATAACTTAACTACCATGTTGCTCAACCCGAGCATGCATAAAGTTACATGGAAAAGCCATCAGGCTTTAATGCATTCTCTTAGTAGCAACCTTAGCAAGATAAAGTTAACCATAACATGGATTATGTTAAGGCAGTGCACAGAATGAATATTACTTGTATTTTTGATATCCTGCCAAGTCAGGATATCTTGCTGTGAGGTACAGTGAGTTTTTGGCTCTAAGCGGTTTGTTTTTCTCTGCTTTCCTTTACATTTATACCAAATTTCAGATCTGTGACTTCCTCTGTTGCATTTCACACAATCTTAACATTTTGATTTGTCCCTTTAGCATAAGTGTCTCAACTCAGCTGGAGAATTTCTTTTACTTTTAAAGACTATGTGATTAAAAGTTCCGTTTGTGTCCCTTTTTGGGGGTTGGGATATGACACTTTCCTTTAGCATCCTACTGCTTTTATTTAATTTTGCCCAAGTCAAAATCATTGAGCTATCAATAAATTTTAGCTCTTCTAAAAAGAAAAAATTAGAGAGAAATTATTTGATGGGGGGTTGAGTAGGTTATGAGATTTGACAGTGTGGAAATTGAGTTTTTGAAAATTGTTCTAACTCTTTAATGCTACTTGATCTCCTCCAAGGGCTATAAATAAGACATGGGATCCTGGGGATCCTGTGTGTAGGGATTATAAACTTGGCACACCAAGACCAAAAGTAGAAATTACTTAATTCTGAGGTAAAGCTGCTCTCACAAGGTGTCCAGAACAATTTTGGAAACCTAAGTTTGATTTAGTGCAGCTGAACTTTCTAAATGCATCTTCAACCTAAAGCATTTAAGAGATATTTATTCTAACAGTATAATCTTTATCTGTTTCATTCTACCATCCCAAAGAAATAGGTCTTATCTTGAAACTTTACTGTCTAAATAGACAAGAGAGACATAAAACAGGAGGATTCAAACATTGTTATCCCTGTTTTTGCAGGTAGGGATGCAAGAGATTGCTTGCTCTGTCCCTCACATGAACTGAAGGCCTAAACTCTTATTTTTCAAGATTATGTCAGCTGTCTTGGCAACAAATCTATTTTGTTTTGTTTATGCTGGCACCAAAACTCTCAGTATATTTAGAACAAATAGTGGCCCACTGCATTATTATTTTTATTCAGCCAAGTAATAATCCATATACAAAGAACCCCAGGAATAATCAGGGTTAATCCCAGTCTGTTCTCATTGACTGTAATGAGTGTCCACTGTTGACTTCAAGGAAACACAGTTTGGTCAATAAGTGATCTGTCTCAAGTTACCACTCCTAAAACACACTAAAGTTTAATTCATGGACAAATTTACTCACTAGTTTTGTGGAATAATCAACTGTTTTCCAGGCATGTGATTTTTTCCTATGCTTTATTTTTTTAATTGAAACCTGATCATAGGCATTCATTTGACCATTTTAGAATTCTGCTTGCCTGAATTCAATATCTTGCATTTCTCATTTTGAATCATTACACAGTTATTGCAGTGGCTTTCTGCATGTACAGACTAGCCCTCATCTTTTCTGATATTTTTGAGAAGTCTGCACTTCCTCAGTGTACATTCTGTAAAATGATAACGTTTCTGCTGCTATTGAGTAATGAGTTTTTAGAGTAATGAGTGTTTAGTAATCAGGGGAATATTGCTGGTGGAAAAGCAGGAAACTATAAGGGAAGGAAGAACTCAAGATTAATTCAGAGCTGTTATTTCCTTACTATCTATGGTCAACCAAAACTTTTTTTAAAGAAGCCACAGGGGCATTGCACACAAGAAGAATTATACTAGAAAAGCATGATAGAATTTGAACCTTCATTCTTTTGGATCCCGTGGACCTCTCCTTTTTCCTAAATGAGGTACTCTGGGAATTTCAGAGGCCAGGCTTGATCTCAGGAGCCAACTGTTTTCCTGTGGGCCACAACCTCGAGCCATACAGAGACAGAAATCTCTTTCCTGTGGAGTTCTGCCTTGAGGCTGAATTGTGGTTTGGGATAAGCTCTGCCTGAAGCTGCAGATTTTTCTGGAGTCAGGGAAGCATGGACAGACTCTGCAGATGTTCTCCCTGCTAGGTCTCCAAAATTGTTCAAGTGAGAAGCATGAGGACTGTATGAATGCCCGTGTCTTTGGGAAACAGCCATCCTGCAGGGCATGTCAGGGGCTGGGGAGGTCATCCTGTGTTTCTGGGCTGATAAAAACTCTGCAATAATTACCACTTGTGGTACAGACTGAATCAGGTGAAGAAATCCTCACCCCTTCAGCTGCTTTATCTCAAGAGCTGATCAAATCCTGGAGTCCCTCTCCCCTCACCTACAGCACTGGGAATCAAGCACACAGAATTGCTGGAGTATTCTCCATGCAGCCCAGTGTTACCACTGACTTTTTTTTTTTTAATCTCCACAGTGATGAGCTCTTATTACTGCTCATCAATTTCAGCTGTTTCATTTTTCATTAGGATTCTTTTTTAAAGTGACAGTTTAATATACTGCAACTTAAAACAGTATTCCTAAAATCTAGCAGAGCAGCTAGGAGTAGGGAATTGCCTGAAGAAACATATTCATTGCAGAAATTGTATTTTGAGTACAAGGCTGACATACCTTTATCCTGTTCCTGTGTGCTGCCACCGTAACAAGAAGCTGCCCTGGGAGGAGGGCCAGGAAATCCAGGCTTTGGGGTACAATCTGAGCATGTGAGAGAGGAGGAGGAGAAGCTGCACACTAAGCAGGCACAGATGGCACGGCACTGTGGGACAGCAGGGCTTGTTGGAGGCAGTGTTAAGTAGACAGTTTGGGAACTGGCTGTGAGTCTTAGCAGCTGATTCAATCAAACCACCTGCGCATAGCCTGGCTCCACCTTGTTTTGCCTACTGCAAATTAAGAGGTACAGTGCTTGCTCTGGAAGCTTGCATTTCAAATTTCTGTGCACAGCTGCTAGTGCTGCCCAAGTGCATATGAGAGCCCGTGGGTGTGCACACATATATGTAAAATGCATGATTAAGTGTTTTAGCAACATAAAGACCTTAATTTGCCTCCTTTTCCACTCCAGCTCTTATCCCAAGATTCTGTTTTTAATGCAGCAATATAAAGAGGTGCCAGAGAAAGGGGATAAAAATTTTAGGTAATGATTATGTTGATTTTGGTTTGGGAATATTAATTAGGGACTAGTAATCTGCATGTATGAATGGCATGATCATGAGGCTGTAAAATGTCTTAGAAAAGGTCAGTGAATTTCATTCCCTCTGAATGTGTTGCTCAGTTTCAGAAACAAGGAGAAAATAATAGCCTGTGTAAATTAAACTCTTCTCTAGTAATGTGGATAAAAATTTGGTTTCTTCTCTCTTTTTAAGCTCCCAGGTGGATTTTCTCTCTTACAGAGGGGTGCAGAGGATTAAAGGTTTATTTCTAAGAAGCTACAATTGGCTTTTGGGGCACTTAGTATGCTCCAGATACATTAATATCCAAACCATTCAGGGATAATTGCATTAGTTGTCTTTTCTCCCAACTAAATTATTTGAGTACATTAACAGTCAATTTTGTGTTGACAGGGCATGAATTTCTACTGATGGGAATAGAAAGCTTTGTAATATCTCAAGCAAAACATCCGTCTAAACTTTCAATTCTAAGAGTATATCATTGGATCAGGGACTTTGTAGATTATATATTGCAGATGGGAGAGAGAACTCATTTGAACAGTAATGGGAAGCAGTGGATTTAGCAGTAGATAAACCATGTGTCTTGCTGCAAGTGTTGCTTTTAACCCAATAAAGCTTCAGTTCACAAGCCACTCCTTCAAATTAGATTGTTAATTTTTAATGCATGTAGCAATTACTGATGTGACAGATAGCAGACCTGATTTTGCTCCCATCCAACTCTGTGGGAGTTCAGGCATTGATGGCACATGGGGAGACTACAAATGCAGTTAACAAGGCATGATGAATGTCACCCACATGTTTTCACCTCTGTATAGGAATGCCAGTACTTTGTGGCTTTTGACACTAGAAGGTCAATCTGAGCCCATCTAAAAAGTTTAAAAATGGGTGAATATGTCTGATACAGTAATTCCTTGTTTCTGATCCAACTGCACAGGAACATTTCAGTAAATTCTCTTTTTGTTTGAATACAAGCAGCAGACAGCACACAGCCCAAATTAGAACTGGATCCCACCTTCCTGCTGCCTACATTCTTGTTCAGTTCTGGGTTTTTCAATCCTCTGTCTCTTTGACCAAATTTTTATTCTTCCTCGAGTATCATTCTTTCTGAATTTCCATTTCTTTGTGGCTTCCTTTTGCTGCATCTTCAGATTACTCTGTAATCTACTTCCACTTTTTGGAATGCAGACAGTGCCTCCTTTATTTTTTTACTGCAAACAGTTACTCATAGTGCCACCACTTTCTGTCTCTAATGTCCAGAAGATCAGCCTTTCCTGACCTTACAGACTCAAACAGTGCAATTTACTGGCCAACAAAGTGAACTGTTTTGAAAGCTGTTATTTTCCATGCAGAGCACCTGATTCCAAAATCTTAGACGTAAAAATGTATGAGTAGCCCATAAGTTTTTTTCCTGCCTCCCCACACGTATCCAGAACAGACAAAATATTGTAGCTTTAACTTGGTTTCTGTTTTGTCAAAGTGGGGGGAGAGAAAGATGACAAGGCAGGAACCACATTTGATCCTTAGATTAAAATTTAGTGTAGAAAGGTTTACATTCAGTGTTTCCACAACTCTGAGGAGAGATTGACTGCTATGAACCTGCTGTTTAAATTAAGCTAGCATTAAATTTTACCTGTTATTTAAATACTGCTTCACTAAAATGAAAGTCAAAGTAGTCACTCTCCCTTTTGTTCAGGGGTCTTTGCTAATATGAGATAAGAGGCAAGAATTAGGGAATGTCACAATAGCAGTTGACATTCTTTGTCTGGAGCAACAATTTTGTGCAATAAAAATGAAAAATTGTCTTATAATTAAAACTGTATCTTCTTGCACTAGGAAACATAATCAATGTTGTATATAATTTGGCAAATTCCTGTTTGGAAGCATTAAGGATGATTCATCCCCAGCTGAGCTAATTGTTCATACTCCCTCACAAGGAAGAAAAGACACTGCCACCTACATCCCATTCGAAAGGACTTTTCTAAAGAGCAGTGTTTGCAAAGCTGCTTATATGGCCAGTTCCCAGCTCCTGAATTTTTACTGAGTTGCAAAACCCTCATGCAAGTCTTGCTGGATGTGGTTAACAAATGTGAAAATGTTTGCTCTCTTAATAGCTTTAATATTTTTATAAACTGGGATTATATTGTTTGCCACGTCTGCTATTGGCTGGGCTGTGTCAATGGGGTTTAAACATGATTTGCTCAGATTTTAGTGGAATGCAGATAAAACCAGCAGCAAACTGATGAGATTGTCACAGGGGAGTAACACAGCTTCTCCCACTGAAGTGGGATTTGTCATCCAAGATGACAGAGGCACTGACATTGTTTCATGGTGGGAACATCACTGAGTTTTGCCTGCCAGGGAAACTGTACCTGTTCTTCACTTGTGCATTTAGGGCTGGATGCAGCCTTTTGGTTCTGAATTGCTTAAAGGCTGTTACAATTCCTAAATCTAAATTCAGATCTGGATGGGTACTTGGAGCTGAGTTTTATTGTGGGTCTCCTCCCACACTTGGAAATGAATAATAGAAATTAGAGGACTGTTCCTCTTTAAGGGCCAGATCTCACACCCCAGGTAGGTGCTTTTATAATAAAAGGTAGGACTATGTTGTGGCAGCTCTTTTTAAGCATTAGTCACCATTGAATTCACTGTGAAATTTTGCATAAAACATGATAGCATGCTGTGGCATACAGCAATTGCTGTGATGGGATAGAAGAGTTGGAGAAAACATATTAGAAATGCAGTGGATAAATGAAGTTGACATGCCACATGGGATATTTTGAACTACATTTCACATTTTAGAGGAGAAAAATCAATGTAAAGGGAAAAGAACTTCTACAAAATGAGTATCAGGCTGATCACTCTTGGAACTTCTTTTTGGTCTCTGTTATCTAACTCCAGCCTATAGTGAGGGAGACTTTTTCTGTCTGCAATGCATTCTGCTGCTTTTTTAGAGTGGAAAAACAGCTGTTGAGCAAAAACTCTGCCTTTGGCAATGTCTATTAATTGATGTGTTTCCTCAAAAAAACCCCAACCCACAACAAAATAGAAGGAAAAAAAACAAACCAATAAAAAAGGAAGGGAAGTACTGCAAGGTGTTTTATTTCTAAATATATTAGGTGACCTAAACCTGTTTAAAAGTATTTAAGAAAACAATTATATTGCCTTTGTTTTGTCAGAGGCATAATGCACTTTGTGGTGATTTTAGAAGTGAAGAAAGATGAAATGGGTCAGAGCAGCCCCTGGGGTTCTGCTGTGTCTGAGCCAGGCATGGCAGTGGCAGGAGCCTGGTCCCTGGGGGGACATGCAGAGCCTCACCCTTCCTCCCTCTGAGAAACCTGGGCCAGCTGGCAGCACCCACGAATGGATGGAGCTGCTTTTGGTGGGCAGAGCCTCAGGAAGGGAAACCAGCATTAACTGGGCATCTGATTTTCCAGTTGTCTCCATTGATGCTGGTAAAAGCTGTTTGCTGTGCAGTGGAATTCAACATGCTGGAAATGGATGCTTGCATCAGTCATTGTATTTGCCCTCCAGCCAGTTCAAAATTATTCTCTCTATATTCTGTTTTCCACTAATTTGCTTTGTCCAATTTCCACTGACCCAAATAACCATGCTTTCATTTTCTTCTATTTTTCAATCTAGTTGTGCTTGCTTTTTCCTAGTTTTATGCCATAAAAAAAGGAAAGAGGAGCGGGGGGGAAGGAGAGATAGAAAAACCTGATTATAGTTTGTGAGCTTTTTTATCTTTCTGATTTTTTGCCTTGAAATTAAGAATAGCTATATTTACTGTGATGTTACCTCAGTGCTAATTTTGCATCCCCTAAGACACCTGAAAGGAACTGGTTTTGTTTCCTATTCTGACTGCAGCCAGGCAGCAGGCTGGGTCTTGCATGCAGGAGCAGACAAGCTCTTGCAGTACCTAATCAGAAAAAAAGAAGAACCAGAAAAACTGTTTTTGTGAAATTCCCATTCTAATATTGCTGATAAAAGTTGTTCAAATAAGCTCCAGATAACCATCCACGCTTATAAGTGCTCACCTGCACCATCTCCAGCTGGGTTTGAGGTTCAGGCATCACTAATGAAAAGATGTGATTGAAAGCAAAAGAAGATATGAAATGCCCTCTCCTCTAAACCAGGAGCTATCAGTCACTGTAACAAAACATTGCAGATAACACTGCTGGCCACTCTTCTCCAGCCTTTGCCTCAGCACCAACAATAGACAGCGAGCTTTCTTACTGATCCTGCTCCTAAAAAGGAATTAATTAATTTTTATCATTACTCACCAATAATTATTCATTTATGTCTTGGCAAAAAGAGGATCACAAAATTCCACTATGATGGAAGAAGTTCAAGGCTTTAAAATGTGCCATGAAATCTCATGCAGAAATTATGTCCTGTGAAATGTTTGGCCATGGAAAGTTCAAGTGTCACCCAGCTGTAATTATAGCCTTGCTTTCTGAGAGGTTTATAATTCAGCAGCAGAGATGGTGCCAGCATGAATTCAGCCTGCTATAGTGAGCATGAGTCTAAATATTTTTCTTCCAGGTTTGTTCCCGAGGATGTTTGGGAGCTTTTCTGTTAGCTGTTTTGTTTGGTTTTTTTTTAATGTCAGCTGCTTTGCTTTATTGTTTGGTATCTTAGAAAGTCCTCTAAAGAAAATTGTAGGCATTTCAATCTGGACTGTGTTGCTCTTCCAGGAGATGACTCAAAAATGGTTTAGTGTCTTGTAGCCACCTTTGTACATTGGGCTCCATGTTATAAATGCAGATTTCTGGCTGTTTCCTTAAAGAGAAAAATCCAGTTCTTGTCCTGCTTTTGGGTTGTACTGCAGACAGAGCTGACCATAGCATTGTCCCTACAGACTGCTGCATTTCCTTCCCTGAATTACTGGGGTTGAGGGTTTGCTGTAAAAAGGACTCCCCCAACTCTCTGCTGTGGGGAGTGCATCCTCCAAAACCTGCCTGGAGTCATTAGCCATGAAGGGTTGCACAAAGTCTGGAAGTTTGGATGAGAAGTTAGTTATTGCCATTTTCATCCTTCTGTGGCATTTAGCTCCACACCAGTGTGATGGGGAACTGAAATTCTGTCCTTCTGTAGTGCCTGTGCTCTAAAGCACTGAACCCTGAGCAACTGAGATGGAAAGTCTTGAAAACCTTTCTTTCTAAGGAGACACCATGGAAAGCCACATGTGAATTCTCTAAAAGTTCTGGATTAATATTTATCTTGTTAATTATTGAGTGTAAATGGTAACTGCCAGTGAGAATGTCTGCTTTATTGAGTTGTGGGGTTTTGGTCCCATTCCCTGAGTTTTTACATTCTCACAAAGATGCTGCATGGGAGTGCAATGGTTTTGTGTTTCATCTTCTCCTATTAACCTGCTTCTCCTTGGAACAGTTCTGACTTCAGTATGAGGTTAGAGGCTGTTCTCAGAGGTGTTTGGATTCATTGGATCCTTAAGAATTGCTCTGAGAGAAGAGAACAAGCAGGCTGCAGCAGATCTGTAGGGGAACCAGCTATACAGGCAGCAGATTTCTGGAGTACTGGGTTTCTAAACTCCTCCAGCCTCTTTGTTCAAGTGATCTGGGAAAAAATATTCTTTATGCTTTTTCTTACATTTTGGCCACTAGTATCAGCATTCAACAAACAAAATCTATACTGCATCTATATATATGCTGGGGTTGGTTTTTTTTGTTTGTTTTAATGTTTGACTGTAAACTTTTTTAATATCATGGCTTTCTAGAACAAATCTGGGCTGCAGAACTTCAGAATGATTCCAAGTACAATAGAATTTATGTACCCAACAGTGTAAATATTTAGACTTTACCCACCCAAGCGAAGGAGCACAAACAAATTATCAGCAAACATTTTAGGTACGTTCTAACCTCCAGCACTCAGTTTTGGGAATGCAATATTTCAAGAATTGGTTGATTGGTTAATGCAGAGAGACATACATTAGATTAATGTCACAGCTTGTGTTGAGAAATATACATCAAAAAAAATAACTACAAGTGTTTCTTCAGACTCCTGTATTCTGTTGCCAAAAAGGGAATATGGAAGTGGGTCTGGGCAGGAAATGACATCTGAATCCTGTGAAAAATGTCACAATACTTCATATTGTTTTCACTCTGGTTTAGTGGAAACCTCTGAGCTTCAGTTTTCTGTGTCTCAAAAAGGAGCCAAATCACCAGATATGACTTCTTTTTGAGGTACTGGATATTTAAGAGACAAGCCTAACTTCACAGAAAATTCTAAGTTTTGTTATGGTATAACCTGGTGGTTTCTAAAGTAACACAAAATCAAAATCAGTATTTGAGGCAAATGTGCTGGTTTGTTTTTAACTTTAGGAGAAGATTCATTAATTTCTGTAAGTTTGTTCACATAAGAAGCCCAGCCCTATGGAAAACCATTGAAAGAGCAAAAAAACACTTCTGGTTTTCAACTGAGAGGTAGCAGTGCCTTTAGCAGCACTGAACAGTGAGCATACACAGACAGTTCCAAGGTGTGCTTTGAGAGGAGGGGAGCAGACAGATGTAAAGTTTGTGTTGGAGCTCAGATGCTGCTATGTCTGTGTCGGACCAGTGGCACAGGACAGAAATTAACCCTAACCTTTGGAAGCCTGGTGATAGAAACTGATGTCAAGGAGGAGAATCCAGCAGGAATTCTCCCTGTGACTCAGCAGCTGTGCCCTCAAGTAAAAGAAACTGGAGGAGGTGCCTGAGGTGCTGTGAAAGAAAGAAAGAAGGGATGAATGGCCTTTCTTTCTGACACTAGGAAATCTGATGTGGTGCAGAGTAAAGAAATTAAGGCAATGAGGGAAATAACCCTGCAGAACAGTTCAGGGTCTATTCCAGGAAAGAAGGATTTCCACCAAATAATGATGATAACAAAAATCAATAAATCTGAACTGGCTGTCAGTAGTTTTAGATTGGAGATTAACAGAGGTTTCCTAATCACAAGGATAATTTTGGAAGAGCTTTCAGTCAGGGACCATAGCAGTGGAGCAGAACCCTAGCTTTTGGCAATAAAAAATGTTGTGCATTGGCTTGGTAATTTTCACAAGCAAGACTTTGCTTCAGCTGTGTCCAGTGGGACTTATTGTTAAACTGCAGTTCAGATTTGATTATTTTCCTTCTTGCTCTGAAGAATCAATGCAAGTATTAAAGTTTAGTGAATAGCTTTACATAGATTCAAGTAGTTTTAAAATGAGATTTGCTTCACTATCTGATTCACAGCTCTTCTGCTTAGGTGAGGTGCTGGCAATATTGCAGGTAATACTCTTTCTAAAAGAGATTAGTGGAGCTTTAATTACAAGTGAAGAATGCACACCTGAAAATATTCACTGAATTTTATTTCACGTACCCATTGAATACAAAATGCCATAATCAGCATAAAGATGAACTGAAGACTTTCATGCACTTTATTATAATTGGAAGTTAAGAGTAAGATTGCAACTAAAATAGACCTCTTGGAAACTTCATTAGTTCTTTAATTTGTCTGGGAAATAAATTATCTGATTTAACATGTATGGTAAAAATAGATCTGGAAAAACCCCAAATAATTTGCAAAAATATTTGATATAAAATGTACTACCTAAGATTTTTAGTGGTGGAGCAGAACTGAAAATGGTTCTACACCATGTGTTTTCTTACAAAATCTTGCATTTCTCAACATTAATGTAGCAGTCTATGATTATACAGTGAAATGTGTGGGAGGACATACAAAGCTTTTCATGACACTTAGCCCAGCCCTGGGCACTAGTCCAGCTTCCAATATAAGTTACAATCATCCTAATATAAGTCATCTCTTTAAAATCTACAGAGCTCTTCTGGGAACTGCAAGTCTGTTAGGCACCAGGACACATTCCCCCTTATCCACATTCCTGCAGTGGATCCTTTCTGGGCTGCAGCAGCTGTTGCAGGGGATTTTTTTCCCACCAGAAAATTCAAAAGTAGGAATTAATCATCAGAAAGTTGAGTTGCTTTGATAACTCTTTTCAGCTTAAAAGATGCACACACGGATGTGTGGCAGCCTGGCCTAGTGCCAGTTCATCACTCACAGAGGCAGACAGCAGTTCTGTAAAAAAAACTTTAAAAAAAAAACATCTCACAGTATCTGCTACCTGAATAGAAGAATTCCCAGATGTTTACTATAGTAAGCTTTGAAAAAAAACCCTGTTATTTTAATGGCAATAGCAGTCAGTCAAAACTGGCTTCACTCTTCTGTATTATGTAGGAACTTATTCTGTCCCTTGGTTTAAGTTCCTTGACAGGAATGAGCACAGCCTGTAGGGCCTAAGATACCCCAGTGGTGAATCAGCCAATCTGAATGGTTGAAAGAGAGATGTAATTACAAAATATTTTATTCTGGACTGTGGTTGTCTCTGTAGGAAATTCCCAAACATGCACTGGTAATTATAATTCATGATAGCCAGTATGAATTTTTGGGAGCTGCACGATCAACCAGAAGTTAACACTGGTACTAGGAAAACAACATCCCATCCAGCTGTTGTTGCCTTCTGGGAAGGAAATTAACATCCCATTCCATCTGCTGGTGCCTTTTGGGCAGAGCATCACCAGGAGACAGCCAGTTAGAAACAGGAAAGTTGTATCTCTAGTTTTTAGTCACAGGTAGATTTCTACAAAAACAAGTTTGAAGTTATGCTGTAAAAACCAGCCTGGCTCTTCTCTAATACCCAAATCTGGATGATTATTTCATCCAGAGTCCTTTTAGATAAAGGTTAATAACACATTTTGCACTTCTTTAGTTTGTCAGAATTCATTCCCATTTTTTTTCCTTCCCCTCAATTTTGCCAAGGATTCAAGCTCGGTCGTTTTTCACGTTTAGAGAAGAAAGAGGTGAGGGACTGAATCTATTCCACAATATTAATGTTTGTCCCATGGGATGACTTTTATATTATAAAGTGGATATTGACTCTCATGGAGGTGAATATTAAGGTTTATCAACCCTTGAGGTATGTATTGACCAAGACAAACTAGAGGTCACTGCAACATCAAGAGTAAATAAATCTTAATGCTGTCAAAAAGGAAAATCAATATGCATATTTTTCCACTTATTTTGAATGTCATTGAACTATCTGGAAATATCTCAATTGTGTACCTGAATTCTCAAGATGGTCTTTTTATTACTGTGAGTAATAAAAGTCACCTAAAGACAAGTCAGAGGTTGGGCAGGGGTTCAAGCAAAACACTGCCTACTGTTTTTCGTTTCTGAGTAAGACAGGACAAGGGCTCTACTTCTTTCAAAATATTTAAATTTTTATTTAACCTATATTAAAGAAGAAATACTTGTCTGTGCTGATTTTCATGCCAAAACTAAAGCTCTTTTCCAGGGCTAGTTCACTGTTTGTCAGAAACTCTGTTCACACCACACCTTGTAGTGACAAAAAGCTGCATTGTGCCATTGCACTGGCCTGGCTCTTCTTCAGATGAATAAAATCAGAAATATGCTGCTGAGATGTAGCTGTGATTTTGGAGTCCTGGACAGTAACACATTGTTGTAGACTTTCCTAGAAATAGCTTTTCTATTGCTGCACTCTGAGGTAATATAAGGTGTTTTATAGTTTGTGTATGTGTTTGGCAGGACACTATTGAAAAGCCATTGGCAACTCTCCTTCAGAATCCTGGGCAAACAGGAAGATGGATTCAGTTCTTGCTATGCAACCAAGTTCCAAGTTGTAAATTATACTCCAACATGAAAATAAAATGCAGCTGTATAAGTAGACAAACAGATGCAGAAAGGCAATTATTTATTTTAAATAACAAAATATTTACTACTTATTTAAAGGCTGGTGAGTCAAAGAGGGTGAGCCAAATAAAACCATTTAACATGCTTTTAAACTCACGTGTGAGTAATTGGGTGAAGGAGAATAAAGGATCAGGGAAGGGGAAGCAGAAGAAAGATAACCCTGACTAAAAAATGAGCTTTGATAGTTTAAAAGGTTAACTAGAAAAAACAGCTGCTTCAGGTAACGGTGTGTAGGTTCATGATTGAGGATTTCAGGCTGATGGTAAACCATGCTGACAGAAATTGAAGGTTAGCTGCACACGGCTGACAGGGGATTTTGGCTTGGCCCAGAATTAAATGAAAATGGGAGGTGGGGGAGAGACTTGAGAAAGATCCTTTGCTCGGTTATTTTGAATGAAAATATAGAACATAGCTCATTAAATGAGCTGGCATTATCCCATCACACAACTTCTAATAACATGGTTTTGTTTTCAGCTGGTTTTGCTTTTAAGTGCCTACAGTTTTTGAGAGGCATATTCTAGGAAAATATCTCAAGGTCAGGAGACTTGAAGGCTGCCTGTGCTTTTGCAAACCCCTATGCACATGCTGTACTTTCTGGCTGTGGATTTTGCCAGTCAGAGCTCTCCATCTTCTGCCTGAATCCCAGTAACCTTGCTGCAGCAGCTGCTGCTCCAGAGAAGGACCTGCTGAAGTTTAGTCTATGTGCTTGACATCTGGAGTGTTTGCTGCCTGGTACCTGAAGCTAAAAGTTCATTGAAAGTAAAATATGAGCAGATCTGACCTTAATTTGGAGCCAAATGAATCAAAAAGCAGTGTTCAATCAGGCCCTTGGCACTGCAGGATTTCTTGCACCTCTTGAGTCGGAGCTGTGGGACTGCTCCATGGCTGGCCTTGCAGCTCGTGCAGCTGCCTCTCTGCTCCTGCTGCTTCCTTGTGGCAGCACTGCTGCTTCTCTCACCTTGCACCACATGGTCAGAGAGCCAAAAAGGTGGTAAATAAGTGTAGTATAGCTAGGGAATTGTTTTCTGCTGGCAGGGTCCTGTCCTCACCCAAAGACAGAAAATCATGACCAAGCCTTAAGGCTGCACACACAACCTGGGAAATGCCCCCAGGCAGGGATGGAGTCACATTAGTCAGGGATGGGGATGGGGATGGGGATGGGGATGGGGATGGGGATGGGGATGGGGGTGGGGATGGGGATGGGGATGGGGATGGGGATGGGGATGGACCTGTGCTGCTGCTGCCAAAGGCTGGTCCCTGCACACCCTCCTGCTCAGGCCTCCCTGCCCTGGTGTTCACTCAGCACCAGGGAGCCCATCCAGCTCCCACCCACAGGCAGCAAAAAGGGGCTGGGAACAAGCAAGAGGACTGGGAGGGAAGAGTGGGATCATTGCTTTTGTCATGGTGGGTTTAAATGGAAATGCACTGGGGCTGTGGGCCCCAGGGGATGCCTGGGTGACAAGTAAAGAACATCCCATCGTGCCACTGCACACATTTGATTTACTGTAGCAGGAGTGACCATGGAGTGACCCCACTTGCTCAGACTGATGCTGAAGGAAGGAAAAGAACCCCCCAGGCCCAGCTCCTACTGCTCTCTCTAAGCCATGCTAGATACTTTCAACTAAGAACCACATATCCAGTTATTTACACAGTTTAAATACAAACCAAGTCTATTTCCCCCCTCTGTGTATATTTTTTTCCAATTACAGCCTTCTGCTACAAAGAACAAGCCACGTCTCCCTGGACTTGAGAAGAATCTTTTGAATTGGGAGAACTTATTTTTAAAGCCAAGTAATAAGTTTGTCAATCACTTCTTTATTATCAGTCACTCTCTGATGAACAACATTCAGACTTTAATATCAGCTAAGAGACAATCTGAGGAATGAATGCTCAAGTAATAACATGTAGGAGTTTTTATGGCCTGCCTCTGTTTCTGTATACACAATGGCCTAATTTAACATCAGTGAATGTAACAAATTCCCTTTGGCAACTGCAGCATATGGGAATTACTTTTTATGCTTTTCTTGAAGTGCACAAAACTCCCATTAGCACCACATGTTACATTTTGGGGGTTGGAGGGAGAAGCCCCTTAATCTGTGTTAGACTTGGGGTGTGGTTTTTGTTGTTAGTTTTTGTTTGGATTTTTTAGGACAGTCTCACCTGCTGCTAGACTGATTCATATGGATAACTATATTGAAAACCAATGTCATGGTTTCATTATTGCACTGAAACAGTTGTTAGAGAAAAATATTCCTTCTAAAATTTGTACTTGGTTATTTTTACAGTTCTGGCTCTCAACCACTTTTTTAGCAGTTGATTAAAATATTCTTTTGTGGTAACATCTTCTTTCAAGGTTTAAAATAGGGATTTGTCCATTGCAGCTCTTCTGTGCAGTTCAAGTACAGAGCCTGAAATATCTGTATAATTAAGAAGCAGGACCTCCAGAGAGCCTTGGAGGTGTCCTGGCTTTGTTTTGTTGAACTAGATACAAGACAGAGTTCTTTCTGCTGAGTTCAAAAGTTGGCCTAATAAACTATAGGAAAGTACTTTGTTGCTTGGACTGCATCTCGCTGGAATTTTCCATAGGTTTCATTAGTGGGGGATTTTTGGTCTGAATATATAACAAGTGTATGAGGGGCATCACTGTGGCTCAGTATTCCTTACATTTTTGGATGTTTTTCAGTATTATCTAACCTGTGAGAGACTCCAAGGGTATTTTTTGATTAACTGTGTTAAATGAAGGGAAAAAATTATCTTGTGAATAGGATGACATAAGATTTAAAGTATATTTTTCTGAACTTTCATAAGCTGCAGGAAAACACCTCCAATTCCTCCACCTTTTCTGTAAGTTCCAAGCTGAAATGAGTTTGACCTGGGTAGATACAACTGCTCTTGGATATCAGTACATCCCTAGCATGCTTCATGTTTCAATTTAGTCTGCTTATGCTTCTTCAAGAGAATATCAGAAATTATTTAATAACCTGGGGCCTTCTGCATGGAAATTGGCAAAATAATTTTGCAAAAGGGTGTTAAGTTGATGACAGGCTGATGCCACTGAGTTCTCATACAGTCCTATTTCATCTGTGGGTTTAGTACCTTCTGAAGCTGGTTCCTAAGCTGTAGTGGAAACATGCACAGAGAGTATTTCTTTTTAGAAAGGAGGATCCTGATGTAGAAATTGCAACTCCAGAGGAGGTTTAGTGAAAGAAACATCAGAGATTTGAAGATCGAGTCCAGGAGCATCACAAATTTGAATTGTGAAAAGCATCTATCTTTGCTGTCATGGGTCTTTCACAGGAATCATTTTAAAAATGAGATTCTGTTCATGGGAATTAAAGATCCATAGAGTTTTTCAAAGGACCAGGAGTAAAGCATCACATTCTCTGGCCAAGATTTTCTCTTCATTAACTACTTGGCAGTGTGGTAAACATGCAGAGGTTGAATTCAGCCTTGCAGAATCTGGGCAGTTGTTATTGCCTATTTAACTGTAGCATGATTTGAAGCTCACAAATCTTGTGGGGTTTTTTCTTCTTAATTTCTTTTGTCATGTATTCAAATTAGAGGTCAATTATTTTCTTTTGAACTGTGTACAAGTTAGTGTTGAGGGTGTGGATTGGCCTCTTGTCTAAAACCAGTAATTGTCTTCATATGCAACCAAATTGTGAATATGCAGAGTAAGGGCTGCTGCAGTAGTTAGCATAATTCTGGCTTTATGGACAATTTTGTAAGGCTTTTCCAGACTCTCTCTGTATTTTTAATGTGTCTTTAGCAATGCAAGTCTGATCAAAGGGAATAATTTGTGCCTGTTTCTAAATGGTTGGCAAGAATTTTAACAGATATTTTGAGTAATAATTAATTAGGGATATGGTATGATAATTACTACAGAAACATAGGTCTTTTATTTAAATAGGATAATAATCATTGCTGCAGTGAAAGACTTGTTTGGATTATTCAGAGAATCTCATTTCTCAAATACGAATTTGTTTTATGCAACTAAAAAAGTAGCAAATTATTTTGAAACCTTCCATTGTCAGAGCATGTCATTGTGCTTAGTTTTTGTAATCATATCTTTCTATTTCTGAGTTTCTCATTTATTTTCCATGTTCCCATGGAGAATAAGTATCCAATTTTCTACTTTTTGCCCTCACAATAACTCCAGTACATGTTTGGTGTTGTTTCAATGACTCTGTTTAGATCATGAGCAAAAAACAATCTCATAAGAGTTTCTTTTTCCAAGAACAACAGAACATGCAACTGAAATTTTCAATTTCTTTTTCTATTTTTGATTATCAGTGTCAAGTCTAAATCTGACTGTTAGTCAAAACATTTTTGGTGAGTTATTTCCCTACTGTAAATAAGGCATTATTATAATAATGAGAATTTATTATATTCTTTATAATAATTATATAATAATATTGTATAATATATTATATTTTAATAATGTATATTATATTATTATTACTCTATATGATAATAATAGACTATTTCAGCCTCATTATATATTTCTTTTAAGGCTCTTAAACTGCCAGCTAGGAGCAAGCTGGGAAAAACTTTGGTAGGGCCCTTTTTGCTGGAGTTTGCCTTTCTATCAGAGCTAAAATGGTAGTTAAGTTATCAAATGTGCTGAAATTCTGCATCTGCAAAAAACTAGGACAAGGGAAATGCTGACAGAGTTAAACCATCCTGCTTGATAGCATGTAATACTTGGGCCTGAATTTTGAGGTTGTAATCTTTTTAGAGCTGTGGGCTGCTTTGGAAGAAGTGGGAAATGGCAAAGAAGAAGCTGCTAATGTTAAGTGATCCTCTGAGTACAGTTGTACCTTCTTGCTCTAGTGCTTATTCTTCTGCAAGTGAAGTTTTAGAGTTCCATCACTGCACTGCCTCACCTGAGCTCCTGGGCAGGTTGGGGGTCCAAGGCATTGCCCAGAATCAATAAATGCATCCCTTTGTTTCTTGCACTGGAATTGGCCCATGTGGAACATCCTTAGTGGAGCTTTCCTTTGATAATTTTGTCAAAATTTCAAAAGCTCAAACTAGCAAAGCCAAAGGTTCTTCTAAGCAGATAGTTCTGAAGATTAAACAGGTTTGGTTCTTTTTGTTGTTTTGCTGGTTTGGGTTAAAAAGCCCAGACAGATTAAAGGCAAATGCTGTAATGTCAGGATCACTGGCACAGCCATGCTCCTTGGACTCAGAAGGAAACTACTTGCTCTGAGACCAAGGGTATGAAAAATCATTGTTACACCATTCAGGAACAATGACTACATTGCCTTTTCCCTGGAATGAGTCTGCTGCTATTTCCCAACCATTAAACTGGCATCTTGCAGCATTTATATACTGCATTATGAGCCCTAATTTCCATATCTCTTCCAAAAATTCCTCTGTGACTTGGTGCTCTGCCCTTTTCTTTTCCCCTCTTAAGCCATAAAATATTTAAAAAAAAAAAAAAAAAAAAAAAAAGCTTACAAAGCTGGTAGGTAGATAAAGGAAATTATGTAGCATTTTTGGGGGAGCTACCTTTGGTGACTTTTAGCCAAAGGCTGGAAGGACAAAACCTTTATGATCAAAAGACAAGACTTTTCTTTCAAGATCCACCTTAAATCTCTAAGTTCTATTTAAACTTAGATCTCTTCAGATGTCCTCTAGTCTACTAAGAGTCAAGGTCTGTTCAAGCCCTCTTCTCAACTGTTTCATGACTTTTCCCCCAGAATCTGGCTGTGGGTGAGGGAGTTTGAAAACCTGTTTTTCCTTTCTGGTGTGCTCGTGCGGAGAAGGAGCACCCAGTGCATCCCTTTGGGCTGCTGGGAGCAAGAAATGTGAGTGCAAGCACTCAAAAGCGAGGAGCTGAGCAGGCACAAACGAGATTTCTGTGTTCAAACATAAGCTGCTTTTTCCCCTTGCAATCTGAACAAACATTTCCCTTTTTTTTTTTTTTTTTTTTATGTGAGCAGGAAGACTGAGTGAGGATGAGTTTTCTTTCAGCATCTCAGCAAATTTAAGCATCACAATGTAAGAGCTGAAAAAAACCCCAATCCTGAGCAGAGAATTGTTTATGTGACTGCAGTTTCAGGTGGCTGTTTGTGGGAATGCCCTGCTCATTCAGAGCTGAATACCCAGATCAGTCAGATTTTCACAATTTGAGAGACAGCAGCTTGTGTGTGTGTGTGTGTGTGTGTGTGTGGAGAGGAGATTCCTGGCTCTCAAAACCTGTTATTATGAGGCCAGACTTTCTTTGAGCGCTGCCTGATGCCAGTGCAGATGAAATCAGCAGATTGTGGTGTAACATGGTAGCTGCTCACAGAAACTGGTGCGAACAGGGAGGCGGCAGCTAATCGGATTAGGAAAAGTCTATCACAGCCACAGCTGCCAGTGGATTTCAGCAGATTTTTTTATCACTGTTTGTGTGGGAAAACACATGATAGAGGGAATCTAATGAAGGAGATTGAACTAATAAACAGGAGTCCTTTTTGATCTGATAGCTGCTTTTCTGAGTAAAGTGCTCTGGAGAGGCTCAGGGAAAGTTTTGATGTAACTCTTATGTAGAAGAAACATTTTAGGACGAGGAAGGTTGTTGAAGTGGTTGAAATGCTCCCTTCACATCTTACAGAAGTTAACAAAAAAAGGTTGTTTTTGAAGCAAAAGCCCTGCTTTAGAATCTTTAAAAAATAATAAAATAAAATAAAATAAAATAAAATAAAATAAAATAAAATAAAATAAAATAAAATAAAAATCTTGAGAGTCACTCACTGCCTCTACCTGCCCACAAACACACAAACTGCACTTTTGCAGGAGAAAGAGAAAGGCACAGGGAAAGAGCTGCTCTAAGGTAGGTAGTCAGCTCTTCTGAGATCAAGTCACTGCAGATGGAGCTGAGATGGTCACCACAACCACAGCCCTGAACATTTCCATCATCTGGCATAAATGTCCCTGGTGCCTGCTGAGACAGCAGCTGGGATGGGGCTTGGTGTGAAGATGAAGCACATCCTGGGCCACTTGTTTTAGTCTGCTGTTTGAAAGAGGCTGACTAAGAGTAGGTGGCAGAGGCACCACACACAGGCAGCAAATGTAATTTGAAATGAGACAAGAACTGGAGTAACAACCAGCACTCTGTTCCCAGCTGGAGACCTTTGGGGCTGATTTTTCAGGGAATGTGTTCCTTTGTGCTGGTATTCAGAGTACAAGCCCTAAAGAATTCAGCTTCTCCAAAAAAAAGGAATATATCTTTGATGACCACCAAGAAAACTGATGCCAAAACCCTTTCATCTTGTAGGAGCTGTATGACAGGGAGAAAAAAACTTACCAAATTCCAAGTGAGAGCTGTGTTTTCATGGCCAGCAACCCTCAGTGATTTTTCCTGCTCCATGCAGCACAGCTCAGCTCATAGTTCCATGCAATGACAGGTAAAACCTTTGAGTGTCTTAGAATCTCTTTTAAAGCTGCAGTAAAAATTGGTGTTTTGCTCCAATTATGGTTGATAGGAAAATATCCAGCACACCTTCCAAGCACAAAAATACCATGATTCTGAAAAGAACTACAGAACATTCTTCAGGTCTTGATTTAAAACAAGTACTGCTACTGATGGTATGGACCAGAGTAACTAAGACAGGAATCAAAGCCTGTGTTTTAATAATTAGATCATGACAGAAAAAGATCAAAGAAACATTCACAGTTTTGTTGGTTTAAGTTGTAACTTCCATGCTGAAGGAAGCTTTATTATTCAGATTCGTGGCTGTATCCAGGTTGGGGTGAATGTACCTTAACCTTCAAGTTCCTCTCTCATCACATTTTTATATCAGAATTGAGCAGTAACTAATTGAGGTTAGTTGAGGCAGAAAAGCACTTTGGATTTGCTGGGTACTTGCTGTGAATGAAGCTTCCAAAAGTCAGGCAGAATCCTTTAATCCAACTTTCCTTTTAAATATTTTTTTTTTCTTGGTCAATTGAACCTAATTGAAGGAAAGGGGTTTATTCTGATTTGCTAGCAAAATAGAGAAGAGGAGAAAAAGAAACTTGTAGAACATGTGTGTTGTTCTTTAAAAGGAATAAACAATAATAAAACTGAGAAAATGCAGTTCTCTAAAGGTTGTTTTTCCTGGATGTTTTTAAAGAACATGATTCTAGAAATATTCTTCTACATTTTAATCATTTTTCTGGTATTGTAAGTTCTTCTTTTGCCTCTTCTGTGTTCTTTGTCCACCCCTCTGCAGGGTCTATATACAGGGACAATCTCTGGGGAATTTATGCAATCCCTTTGTGTTACATGTTGAATATGTTCTGTAGGCAGAGCACTGCAGAATTTTAGTTTCTTTGGGAAGGGCAAGACCAGAGCTGCAGCTGGAGTGGGACTGGAATGGGGTTGGCCTTTCTGTGCACCAGGTTCCTGAGCAGTGCCAGTGACTAAAGAACAAATGCAAACCAAAATGCTGTGCTGTGATTTCAGCTTGGACCTGGAAAAACAGAAAGGCTTTTCTTTTCTCTGGTATCTCAGTGCCTGCCATCTGGTTTTGCCCCTTTGCTGGAATTTTGCTGCTAGGGAAGAAGAAAAGCCATTAGCTCAGTACATTCAGATTTCATTTCAATCCAGCTCCTATACTGGCTGCAAAGCTGGAGGAGATTTCAGACATTGTTTCATCAATTGCTGACACTCTTCTTGTAGGATTTGCTCTCAGGAGTCCAATTCTTTGTGTTGAGAACCCTTTATGCTGCCAAAGTGACATAAAAATATCTTGGTATAAGACCTGCTTTTCAAAGATAATATCTCTCAGTGGAAGAATCCTTTGGCCTTGAGGGATCTTCCTGTCTGTCCATTCCTTTTTCCCTTGTGTGCACACTCATCACTTCAGATCTTTTCTTCTGTTCCACCATTCAAAACAAGAAAATTGCATATGTGTCAAGTTAAAAGTTTATGAGAGTAAACAGTGACTCGTTCAGTGTCTTTTTGATAATAACTAGAAATGCATATCTGAAATAACTTTCTACATCTTTGGCTGAAGAAAAGTAATGAAGAAGGTGAAAACAGAAAAGCTGCCACAGTAAGGAAGATCATCTTTTCTTGTCAAATATTTTAGTGCTCAGCTCTGTTGAACTTTTCCCAGTGTTCAAGCTTTGCCAGGTATCTTGCATGGGTTTGACTTCCATGAGCAAGGCAGAAACTGCACAAAGATGCTTCTGAATTTTATCCTGTCAAAACCCAGATTTTTGCTTTCCAATTTTCATCTTGTTGCAGTAGTCATGTATGTGAGGAGATGAAAATCACTGAAACAAGAGCAGAAAATGAGACACTGGGCTGACTGCAGAACTGTTGTTACCATGCCCAGTAATTGGTTTGTGTTGAGTAAATCAACCTTGTTAATGCAGAATGATTCAAGACAATTAATTCTTTTCAACCCAGGAAAAGAGTTTTTGCAGCCCAATGGGTTTTCACAGGATGCTGCTAAAAAGCCATTCCTGTTCATCCTGCTCGTGCAGTGACTGCAGCAGGACATCTCTGGTGGGGATGCAGCTGGAGCTCAGCAGTTGTGTGCTCAGCCCACAAAAAAGGATTGGTGTTGAGAAGAGGAGCCTGACAAGAATATTGCAGCCTGAGGATGTGTGCAGAGTGTTCCATGAGTGTTGTTTATTCAATTCATCCCCAAGCACAGGCATTAATATGTCATACACATAACTTTTGGTCAGGTTCCTTGGGCTGCTTAGTTGGCTCCTCAGACTCCTTAGAGAGCAATATCCCACATTCCTGGGCTTTTCTACACAGGAAGCTATTCTGGAGATACTTATAGCTAATTTTAAGAACACCTGGCTCTCTGAAATTGACGAAATTCAATTCCTGGATGCCCAAAGGGTGCCCAGTTTGGATTTATTCTTCACAGATGATGTGTGTGGGAGAGGAGCCATGCAGTGAGTGAGCTGGTAGGAAAAGAACTTCTGTGAACTTCAGTGGCATTGGTGAAAATTCAGTGGCTCCCAAGGACTGTTTCACTTTTGGAGAATAAATAAATCTGATATGACATCTCTGATCTTTCAGAGGTATTTCCCCAGCCAGTTCTGCTCTCCATTAGACACATGCAAGTTATTACACAGCAGTTGGAATAGTTGGCCAAATTATTTCCCTTTTGCCTTACTAGAATCCACTTCCTTTTCTCAGTTAAGTCAATGCAAAATTTCTGTTACCTGTAATGAAAACAAGCTTGAGTTTTGGATTTGAGTTTTGGATGCTTCCACAGGTATTTCACTCTAGGAATATTTTATATAATACCTGTTTGCCGTGTTCTACTTAATGCTTCAAATTGCAGGAGCAGTAACTTTCTTAAATTTGTAAAAATAGTATCTCCTGGATTTTTCTTCTGTATTTTTGTGGGAAAAGAAGAATCCAAAGAGCCCAGCATGACTCAGGCTGCATGAAGCACAAAATATCAATCCTGAAATTCATAACCCGCATGAAGTAAGACTGCAAGATCAATTTTTCAACATAATAATATCACATGCAAATACAGTTTGGGAACAGATGCATTTGTTTAAGATGTTACAACCCCCTGCTGTTTGGTACAATCCCTATTAGCTATGCCACCATAACAGATTGTCAGACTGGATTAGGTTGAGCCAGTTAAGAAAAAAGTTTAAAATAAAATGCCTGGCTTTGCCCTGGAACACAGTGGAAGAGTTCAGGCAGGCAGCTGCCATCAGCTGTAGAAGTACCAGGGCTGCACAAGTGTGTCTGGCTTTGTCTTATGTGACATAGATACTTAAGCCTTATTTTCCAAAGTGATACAAGAATTTTCAAGCCTAAGTCTCATTCTCTCTTATGGATCCAAATTGCTTTTCCCATTCTTCTCTCTAAATAAATAAATGATCAGCTCTGACTACCCACACCAGAACAGATAGCTGCACTCTACATGCATTCCTCACTAAATATTTCAGGAGATATCCTAGAAGCTCTTTGTTATTAAGCAGTTTTGTCATTCTGTGAACCATCAGTTACTGAACAGTAGCTTAAAATAAGCAATACCTCTTCCATAGTAAAAAATGAACCTGCTGTTTTAACTCACAGCTGCATTGCCACATTGTCTTTCTGGAGACTTCAGTGTTTAGCCAATTCTGCTAAACTCTGCTGGGAAGTAAATTATTCTCTTTTCCTTCTTTAGGCCTTTCCATAATGCATTTACATCCTTAAGTGTTTTTAAAAAACCCAACTCGAAATATATCATATTGAATAATATACCAGTCAGTCCAATTGTTTGATTTCTCTCCTCAGCTAGTCTGGTACAGTCTCAGAGTTTTCATCTCCTCTCTCCACTGGGCCCTTAAGAGGGCTCACCTCTACCCTCTCTCCATAACTCTGCTCGCCCTCAGCCTGCATCAGAGAGCTGACAGGGAAAAGCCATTCAGCACTCTGCAATCCTTCAGGGCACAACTCATTCAATCAGGATGGGACAGATTTATGGCTCCTGCACTTGGGTCCCAATTTTCTGCACTGACATCCTGATTTGTTTCTGTGACATTAGAGGTGTGCCAGGAAGGATGTTAGCTCACTCCCACGGTACCTGAAGGAGGTTGTTATGCCAACAGCCTGGCACTGTCCTGGGAAAAGGCCCTGACAAAATAGATGGCCCTGACAATCTGTTTGACTCTGGGACTTCTCTATGTTTTAAATGCATTTTGATAATCTGGTTTTCCACTTTCTAACAGAGCACAAATTATATACCAGTAAGACTGTTCTATAAGGAGACAGCGTGAAACAGGTACACAAAAAACCTTCTTGCTTTCCAGTATCCATCATGCTTGTCAGATGTGTGTAAAGTATATGCCATCTTGTGTTGACAAGCCCAAAGAGCAGCTGTGATTTTGAAAACTGAAATTGCTTCTGCTGTTTGCTGTTTGCAAGGCAGGCAGTAAAACAGAGCATACAAAGGTTTGATACTGCCCAAGTTGCATCTGATAGCATTCCCTCAGATTTCCTGGGAGAAACATAGAAATGAATGCATAAAACACCTGAGTAATATTTCTCACTTGAGCCACAGGGATAGGAAGAGAAGGGTACCCTGGTTTCCCAAGAACTTGAAAGTTAAACTGTAAAAATTGTGAGAAATCTTTCAAAAGTAAAATTAGGAGGAGCTTAAAATGACCTGAGCAAGAAATGATCTCTCCCTCGCCTCCATGGAAGGGCACATTTGAGAGATTTGTACTCAGGAAGTTTATCAGACATGAACAGTTTTGTTGCAGGTATTACAATGTACATCAGCAAACACTGAGTCCTAAAATGAGTGCTGTCAAAGTCAGTCAAAGGTATATATATATAAAGCTCTGAAAAACAGATTCTGTGCTTAGCTTGATACACAAAAGCTGTGTCTAGCTTAACTGTGTTGTGGTAGACGATGACAAAGGCAGATTGTTGTTTGTTCCCAAGTGTTCCTAAAATCTGTCTTGTGTTGATTAGATATCTTAAGCTTAGAAAAAGCTGTTGTAGTGATCCTGACCCATATAGTCCTGGATATAAAACCTGGTTGAAATAAATTCTGTTTCCAGTCAAGTGATTGTGGTTGGATGATATCAAGGAGGTTAAATTGGGATTCACTCAAGACAGTCCTTTGTTTCCCAAAACAGCAATTTTTTCCCTCTTCAACTCAACTTTAGATGTACTTATGTGCAACATTCCTGTATTGATTCCATGCTCAAAAGGAAAGTGCTGTGAAGGAGTTGAGGACTGGGGAAATTGTTAGCACCCGTTACTGTAAATTAGGCTTCACTTCTTGTACAGTGTTTTTGTTTGTTCGTTCAATGGCTTAGCTTTGTGTTGAATATTTAGTGTGGAGAGAGACACAACTCATAGATGCATGAAAAAAAGCTTCTGAAAAAAGGGTGGGCAGGCAATAACTCCTGCTGCATCCCATTCCTTTGTTGGCAGAGCGTGCACAAGAGGAAGCATCAGTGCTGCTCCCAGTGCAAACAACAGCTGAACCCACTGCTGGCTTTGTGTCACAAGGCTGTTTTTTCCTTCTGTGTGATATACTGTCTTTCCAGAGCAGCTGCAGTCAGAGCTGGCCCTGTGGGTGATAGCCCATACCATAGTAAATCTTCACTGCAGGCAACATTTCTGGGGTGTGTTAATCTGGAGTGGAGAAGCAGCAAGTACCTCTCCACCAGGTTAGTTAAGGAATCCTAATTTTTGAAGGATTCTCTTTTCAGCTGTGCTGAGAGGCCACAGTGCAGCCACTGGGCAGAGCAGGGATTCCTGCTGGGTTATTCCCTGAGGTTTTATTCCCTGCTGTCAGCAGGTTCCCTGCTGCTTTCCCAGTCTTTTCTACTGACCTAGATGTGCCATTTTCTGGGTCTTTTGCTACCTGCTTTCCAAACATTTCCTCTATTTGAGCATACCAGGGTATCCTCAGGAGACCAGTCTCACCCTTCATTCTGGAGCACCACCAATGCACCAGCCAGCAGAGGTGCATTTCCTAGTGCCCACTGTGCCTCTTTCACCCTATTCATGGGTTAACACTCTACACCCACACTAAGAAATGTCCTTTGCATCATGCCTGATTCTGGGGAGGAGGGAAGGGGAGCATTAGAGATTGTGGGGTTGGAAGAAAAATGACCAGGTCAATAGAATAGGGTGCAATAAGGTCTCAAAGTGTTCCTGTAAAACAGGTTGAGCCAAAAGTTTATGGAGTGCTGAGGCTGGGCTACAAGGACCTGCTAGGGAGGCAGGTATGAAGGACCTGTACTTTCAAAAACAGGATTCTTTGCTTCTTCCCCTGAAATTTATCTGTAGCTTGTAGAAAAGAAGCTTCACACCCATCTGCCATGGATATGCCTCCCAGCCTGGCCAGGGAACAGCTGGGGTTGGGTTTCTATTCCCTCAAGGCAGAAAGCTTGTTCATGAGGGCTGAGAATGTGCTCCTTGAGCAAAATCAAAGGATAAGGTGTTTTTCTATTGGCAAATAGGGTTATTCACACTCAAATTTATCAGCTGCTCATCCCTCTACATGTAGTCAAGGTGCATTGGTTAATTCTGCATGGGAAAATCGTCCTGGAAAACCAAATACTTACTGTAGCCTTAGCTGCTTCCTGCAAAGAGCACTGCACAGCTTTAATTATAATTTAAAACCAAAGGCTGATATCTCTTACAGTAGAAGGTTCTTTTTGAGTTAAACAATGATGAAGAGATTAATGGAGCTCCGTAGAAGATGATTTTTGATGTAGATTAAATGCTGTCTGTGCAATTTCAGATGACTGATTTTTGTTGATTAGGAACCCATCAAAGTGCAGTCAGCAGTGCCCAGGATATGACCACAAGACACTGGAGAAAGGGGCAACTCATTAAATGAAGAGAATCACCCTGCCACCCCGTCACAGCCCCATCCCCATATTCTCTATTACTGCTTCAGGAATTCAGGCCTCACGAGGCTTCTGTGCTCTTTGGAAAAGGGTACAGTGTACATCAGATTGCAGTAAGGGAGAGTCCTTGATATGCAAAATGAGCCATGCAAAGATTTCTCTTCATTTATTTTATTTATTTTTAAAAGTTTTGAACAAGGATAAATTATCCTCTGAATATTCCCTACTTTGAGCAGAAGCAGTTCGGTATAATCGGAAGAGCAGCCTTCAATTTGGCTATTCCCAGAGTAGGAGTATGCTGCTAAATCATCTGTTATCAGTGGAGCTCTAAAAACAAGGCTATTGACCATGAGATTAATTTTGTCACAAGCTTGATGTAGGAGTCAGTTTTGACATTGCTCTAAATGTTCTCTTCTCAAAGAAAAGCTCTACTGAGAGCAGATGTAGAAAAGTTAAGCGGGAGATTTTAGATTGCATAAATGAGAACGAGACATCTGATTTTCCCAGGCTTCCACTGAGAGCTGAGCATTTCACTGTCCTTCATGCCTTTGAAAAATCTCCCCCTTCACCACCATCTTACAAAATGTGGTAGGCATTTAGTGACAGGATAAGTCAGATTATATCTGTACAGGTTTCTTGATTTCAATATCGCCATGCATGTTCATAAATAACTCTTCCAAAGGGCTCAAACATTTTCATGTCACTTATCCTGTGCCATGTGAATCCTTGCTTTCACCTGTCCCATAAGATGAATGCATTTTATTTCATTTGAGCATGTTTTGGCAGCTTCAGAAGAATTTGTTAGAAGAAATCTTAGCATTGTATGCTGATGGAAAATTTTGTCATTCACAGCAGCCAGGCCATCGTGCACTGATGTTACTTCAAACCACTGGGAACTACCTTTGTGCAAGCTGTGAGTTTGGTTTTGCCAACTTCACTTTGCATTCATATTTTAAAAGTGTAACTCATAACAAAAGTGAAAGTTTATGTCGACTCAGCACTACTGCTGAGTATTGGGGGATTAGAGAATTTATTACATAAATGAATTTGTGTGAATATTTATGCTTCATTAGTTACTCATTGGTGTGGAACATAGTATGGGAACTTTGTACTTACTGATTTTCTCAAGTTAAACTGCCAAACTGTTCGTGACTGATATTCCCATATTAAGTGTGTGCAGCTTTTAACACTTGACTTAACAAGTACCTTTAATTTCACTGAACATAAGTTATTGATCATGGGGCTTGTTGCCTGGAAGCTCCATTCCTGATTGTTAATTGAGCCATTGATTTTTTTTTAACGTTATCATTAACAAAAGGGTGAATGCAGCATTATAAAGTGGTCTGCTTGGAGTGGGGAGGAGAGAACTGTAGCTGACTAAAGAAAATACATGGGGTTTCTAAACTTATCACAGCTGAAATCAGCTCAAAAACGCCTGTTGAACGAAGGAAGAATTTTAATCAATATGGATTTGAAAGTCAAAAGGAAAGTTGTGCAGATTTCAGGGATTGCCAGACCAGAGCTGGTGTTTGGTACACTTTCTGGGTGATAGCATGATGTTAAACTCAGCCCACCAGGCCTTGCTGAGAAAAAGCTCATCTCTGTAAGCTTGGGCTGGGCACCACAACGCCACAGCCACATAGCTGCTGTTTACAGCTGGCTTGTGGCCAGCTGACTCACAGCCCAGGCACAGGGAGCCTGCAAAGGGCTGAGCAGTGCAGCCACAGGGACTGACACCAGCCCTTGCTGGGATCTGGGTTTGCTGGGTCACATTAGCCCTGCACAGCACAGGGACACCCAGCAGCCACACCACATCTGGCTGGGGGGTGAAAGGCAATTTCTCAGGGATACAACCAGTGGATGTGAAAGCTTAGTGGGGATAAGCTCAGGATTTCAGGTGGACAATGATGCTGCTGTGAGATGGGGACCAGGGTAATATATATATATATATATATATCACATATTTGTGTCTGATTTTATAGATATGACCTGTAACTGCATTTTGAACAGTTGTGGCAGCCAGTGATATGCAGCATGCATGCCTCTGTTTAATTAGAACTGCTTCATTGTCTTGGAACTATGATTGCTGTCCATGGGGTCATCTCAGCTACCTACAGGCACCTACAGTGAAAGTAGCTCGGTTCACTAAAAGCCTTTTGCTTGTATTCTGTCATGAACTTTTAGCTTTTATGATTTTTAAAACAGAACAGAAACAAATTTTTGTCTCAAAGGCATATGATGGAATTAATCTTCCTCTTTTCCTATGGACGTTGTTTTTCGGAACACAAACCATGTTATTCAGAAAGAAAACTGCTTTCCCTGAGCTGTCCACAGACTTACACAGTGATTTTTAATTAGCATGACTAGTAGGTACAGTCTAGATAGTTTTGAAAAATTCATTATTGCTGTCCTTGTAGAATCACTTCCAGAAAATAAAAAGACCTATTAGAGGCTACTGCAGAGGTGCTCATATTCGTGAGCCCCCTGCAAAACACTGTTGCAGTTTGACAACTCTGGCAAGAAGGTATTCATGAGTTTACTGATTTGAAGTGTTGGAGTTCTTTGTAGTTCTCCAAACAGTTTCCAGAAACTATTTTATGACAGTTTTAAAAGACTTCAAAGTCTTTACTCTGGGGTATAGCGCCTTTCTCTGGAAGAGAGGAGTGTCTGAGAGGTCTGAGCAGAGGCAGCAATGATTCAGGTGACATCAGCTCTCCCCATTTCCTGACCTTGTGTGCCTGACAGGTTTAGTGAGGGTGGAAACAATGCTGATTTCTGAAGACTGTCAAGTGCGAGCAGTTTTCTGCTGAGTTGTAGGAGGCTGGAGATCTATAAACCTTTTTAAGTGCTGGGAGGAACGAGAGGGCATTGTTTTCATTGTAGCTGGTCTTTGAGTCAGAAAGAAAATAGTAACTATTGAGGGATGGACCCCTGCAACAAGGCTAAGCCTTATTTATTAACTAGTAAAATTTCTTGAAAGGAGAATGAGCAAGCAAAAATTTCTTAGCTCTGCTGCTGTGGGCAAATAAATAAGAATGCAGAAATTGTGACAATAACACAGCATGAAATTATATTGCTAAGGCAACAAAAGTTCTTCCATTTTGAAAAATCAACAAAAATCTGACTAGCATTTCAAGGCTATCCAGAACTAACATACTTGCTACTGGAAAGCAGCATCCCAAAATTTTCTTAAAGGAGAAAAATTGAATTATTACAAATTCAACCCATCCATCTCCCTAAAATGTTTCTATACTGAACTGTTGATTCTATTCCCATTCCAATCAGCCATATTTTTTAAGGAGTTCAGAATGTATTTATTGAAATAAAAAGTCAGAGATGATACTGATGGAGTACCCAGTGGGCCCTGAATGGACTGAAATGTTACTGTGGGAGCTTATTGCTTTTTAGCTCTTATTTATTACCAGAATTTTAGTACAATCTGTCAAACTAAATATCCTGAGCTCTACTGGAGTTCTGGTTACTTTCTTTAGTAAGGAAAGACGAAGACATGAAACTACTCACAAACATTTTGTGGTTTTCCTGTATGCAGGACTCAGCCACTGGCTTTTGTCATGTTTGTCTTTAGAAACATGGGTTGGAAGACTGTGTAGTGCACTTCCATGGTATTTTGTACATGGTGTGTTGTCCATAACCTAAATACTTTCTGGGATACTCTTTGGATACTCACTGCCATGAAAAAAAATGTATATGTGTCTGCCTAGGGATTTTTTTGTTTTTTTGCAGATGAGCAGAGAGATACAAATGAGAAATTTTATAGTAGTACTTAACAAAAAAACCCACGTTTTGTTTCCAAAATGCTCTTGACTTCTGAAGGGCTATACAGAGATCTCTCGTCTTACGAATGCTTTGGATTTATGATTAAACCTGGCAATGTAAACAATCATAATGAATCTACATGAGAAGAAAACATAAAAATGTGCCAAACCCATTTTTTTTCCTCAAGGTAAGGCTTTGGTATCAAGCATGTCGTAATGACACAGCCAAATCCTTAGCTCTGTGACACAAAGGAGAAGAAATCCACTGTCTTTGGGCTGGTTCTCCTCCATCTTTTCCTGCCCCTGATGTTAGAACTGTACCTCCCAGCTTAGAGTGTCTTATGCAGCCTCATGACAGTGTTGTAAGCTCTAATTTTCCAGTTAAGAGTAAGTCACACAGCGCCCACACCAGCATGAAGTATATCACCTCTCTGAGAGAACAAATCCTTCATTAAGCTACAATAGAAGCTTAATGTACAGCAATCCCATGGGACAACTCCTTGATCCTATCTCATGCATTAACTTCCAAGAAATTCAAGTCCCAAGACCCCACTGATTAGTCAGTGCCTTCCCAAAAACTTGTAGGATTAGGTTGTAAGGGCTCTTTTTATACTGTGTTGTTTTTCCCTCTATATTTTTCTTTAATTTCAGACTATAGTTTCAGTTGGACAAATCACCCAGTCTGCAGCATTCACACCTACTTTGTTTCCTCCATCCTGTCATGCTAAAAGTGATAAAAAAAAACCTTAAAATCCAGCTAGTCTCTCAATCCATTTGATCTCTGTCCATCTAGCATTATTAATTGAATCCAAGGTCCAATTTTGAGCAATCCAGTGAAAGACACTGGCACTTTGCTTTTTGCGTTTGACCTGTCCAGCTAGAGAAATAACTTCCAAATGCTGTCAGTGAAGTGATTATGAGCAGCACACAAAATTTCCACCCACCAAAGGGATTTGTTTTTAAGCTTCTCTGAACTCCAGTGTCTGGATGAGAGCTCTGGTGTTTAGAATTAATGATGTCTTGGGTTAGCTCCCACAGCTTGCAGCGCTCTAGATGCTGCGGTTTGATGACTGTCACTGTTGGTTGGGTCAAGGATAGCTGCCACAGACATAATCAGTGTGTTTCCTCATTTTATCAGCCTGGTGCAAGAGGTAGTCATTTTATGCAGGGGACAGAATTAGTGGGTGAATGCGCTGTGGGGCTGGTACACGCTGCCTCCAGTTTAATAGCTGAATTAGAATCTTTTTAAACCCTTGGCACCAAGAAATGTGATTTCCTGATGCTTAGGGCTAATGCTGTGGTAAGTGCTGGGAAATCTTGGCTGATAGGGCTAAGAGTTAACAGAGACAAAAACTAAAGCACAATAAATCTTACCTGAAGTGTTTGCTATGTATGAATTACATATGTGCATATATGCATTGGTCTGAAAGGTTTGAGCACATGCAGAGAGATTAATTATAGTTTAACCTGCACTTAAGAGGATCATCAAATCTAATATTTTTTCACTCAATATTTCAGGATTGCTTCTGGTGGCCAAGCTTGGGGGGAAAAGATTTATAGTCACTATGTGAGAAACTGTATCAAATAAATAATGGCACCAAATTAAACACATTGATTAACTATCATTCACTATCCTGTAATCTCTTAATGACTGAGGTCCAATTTAAGACAGACTAGAATCAGGATTAAATTCTGAATTGATGCTATTATTACATGTATTCATTAGGTTCTAGAGGAATTCAGGAGTGATTAAAAAGGCACCTGTGAATTAAGACCAGCTATTAATGGGGGAAGTTGAAGGACTTATCCATATTAATGCTATTTTTCTTACTCAGCTAGCCTAATGCATAGAAACATTAAACTTTACAGATTGTTTGTGCATTCATGGTTTTCATCAGTCTAGTTTATTGTCAGAAAATCTGTAGAGCACCTGGAAATATAATAATGGCCACCATGTTGCATTTACTAATTGCAGTAGCAGAAAGCAATTAAAAGAGCTTTTCAGGGCAGTTGAAAGGAATGAGATTTGGTCAGTTCTGCAGCAAGTCCAATGAAATAAAAGGGAGGGTGAATGGGAGAGGAAGGGAGAAAAGCACTGTTTGCTTTAATCGACCTGTGAATGATGCTATTTTTATTTAACATTCCAAGTTTCAGACTGTTTAAGGTGTGCCAAACCAATGGACTTTTTCCATTGACAGCCTCAGAGAGACAGGTGGCTGCTCCAGTCCAGTTCATGCTCAAGAAATCTCTTCAGTACCTGTACAATTTTCTCTTGTCCCTAGAGCCGCTAGAATTAAGTTATTAAATTTCCCTGCTTGTGTTTAGGAGTTACAATGAAAGAAAAACACTACATATTTTTCTGGTGTACAGAAAAACTCTTAAGAAACAACTTTTAAGATCATATAAGTCCATGTCTTCTTTAACAGTCTTGTCTTAACACTTTACATTTCTTGGTGTCTGGTGTTTAATGCCTGCATGATCATTAATACACAGGTAAGCCTGGCAGAAATGAGAACAAAATGACACTGCCCTCTAAAAGAGTTGATTCCGTTTTTGCTAATGAAGCACTCGCTATCTTCAGTCCCTCCTCTCCTGCCATTTTTAAGGCAGTTTTCTGATGTTTTGCTTTCAGTAAAGAGGCCATTATTCCTGCAATCTATCATTATAAGGAGTGCTGCCTACTTCAGAGAACCTCTTGCAGCCTAACTGGAATCACTCGATGATTGGGATCATTAATATATTGCAAAATGACAATAAGATCTGAAGTGAGGGGGCAGGCAGACACAAAGTGCTGATGAAGATATATCTGCTCTGCTGTCAAAATTCCACATACAAGTATAGGAGCCACCACTGGAATTTTTTATAGCTAGAAGGTGAAGCTTTAAGACACCTAAAGAGTATTGATTGTTAACCCTCACTTTGGCTGGTCTCAGTTTGAGAGTGTACTCAGAACCTTTAAATCTGCTTTCCCTACGTTTTTCTTTCTGGGTTTTACTGTGGGATCTTTTAAAACATTCTGCTACTGGTATGTTTTCCTTTCTTAAACTTTGTTGCTATGATGACACTGAAAAGGGGTTATTTTTCTGGGCGGGTTTTTTCTTTTTTTCTTTTTTTTTTTTTTTTTGGCACACAATTTGTCTGAGTTCTGCTTCTTCCCCTTTTCCTAAAATAAAATTTAAAAAAAAAGGGCACTAAGCTTGTTCTTAATTAGATTTCATTATATCAATGATTTTTTTAAAGCATTCAAGCTTAGGAAGAGCAGTTGTTCATCTCATCTGCAGCAGCAGCACTAATCTTGTACACATTTGCATGCACACAGGACAATAAAAAGTGACATGATGTAACATTTCAGTGAAGAATTGTAGGCAGTGCAGCCAAATCCTGTCATTTAAGACTTTCTGTGAGGAGTGATTTATTCTCAATTTGCCAGTGTGGGCTTTTTTGAGAGAGAGAGAGAGAGATTGTGTGGGTGTTGGGAATTTTGCCTACACTTTTTAAGCTTTACTAGTGACTTTGGGTGTCTCTACCTTCAGGTGCCTAACTTGGCATTCCAGAGAGGCTCTGTTCTTGGCACACACATATTCAGCTTGTTTAGAAAAGCTCTGCCTTCAGCAGAACCCCCAAATCATTGGGTTTGACTGTTACTTTCTGTTCTGAAGCTGTCAATGATGATGGCTGTAAGGGACAGTCTTTCAGATATCATGCCCTGATCTAGCAAAACAATTTCCAAAAGTTAACATTTGCTCCATCTGTAGAGGTTTTTAATTGTCATAAATGTTCTTTTGCTGCTAGAATAGGAGCTAGAACAGAGGCTGATGGGACAAATCACTTGCTTTTTCACATTATTAGTCTTCTGGAGGCACAGATCAATTGCTTAGAGTTGTTTCTTCCTTTTTAGAGGCAAAATTTCCAATGTTATTAATGATAATGGGGGATTTTGCCAACAGCATGATATTCTGCATTGTTCAGTTTAATAATCAGCATGAAACTTATTAGCTGCATGAGATATGGTGTCAGAAATCTGGGTAAAATCTCTGGCACTTGGAAATATTAACTGACTTGTTTTCAGTGCTTCAATCAATCTCTTACAGTTAACATTCTGGCAATTACAAATATGCAAACTCTTAAAGATAAGCTTTCTGTTTTGTGCTGTGCCTGTGTTTTATCCTGTAGCCAAAATCCAAAGTAAACCTTTTTGGAAGCTGTGACAGCTTGAAAGAATTTAATCTAATTTATTTTCTTGTGATTGTGAACACTTGGGTCCCTCCTGGTTCTACCTGAATTTAGCAATGACTAAATCACCAGAGCACCTCTTCTCAAGTAGCTTTGATTTGGGGGGAAGAAAATCAATTTTCCCAGCCAATGATGGCATCTTAATTGTGTGTTGATGCTCTTACGGTATATTTTGTGTTCCTCCATTGTCTTCTCATTTTCAGGTAGCAAGAATGTGGAATTAAGCTGCTTTTATCAACCTGTTTCTGGTTAGAGTCAGTTTTTCTTTCCTTGCTTGTCTCAGTTTCCAAGCTTGTCTCAAGTTGCTCTATTTTGCTGTTGAAAGTTTGACACTTTGCCTTCATGAGGGGTCAGCAAAGCTTGCAATTTGTCACTTTTAGACACCAGATTCTATAGCAAGTCTCTCATTACGTTTTCCTTGTGTGTATCAAAGGTTGAGGTCATATGGTCCCAGGTTGTCTCGTCTCTGAGGGGAAAGCTGCCATTGGACTATTTGATTGCTCCACCACAGCTGTGAATTTGAAGTCAATCTTCTGGTTTGCACTCCCTCCAGGGCATATTTCCTTCTCTACACAATTTAACAGTGATTGGCTGTTTTAATATCTTTTGAATATGTTGTTCTTAAATGTGTTTTGCCCCTTTCTGCTCCGTGCCCAGTATAGAGTTTGCACTCTGATCAGTACTGGTTTGCCTTGATGCTTTCCATGCCCTCTTCACCCTCTAACAATGTCTTTTAGCATAGAAACAATTAGGGAATGTCATTTACACTTTACACTTTCCATGGTGCCATGAAAGGGATTGATGCTTATCATGGTGCTGAGAAGCTCCCTCATAACCTTCCCTGAGCTGTTCTGCTATCTGCCAAGACCTGGATCTCTTTGTAATTACTTTCCCAACATTTTTCTGGTAGGAATACTATCTTAAATCTCTCTATTACAAGTTTTCTTCTCGTCCTTCCTGTTGGCTTCCTCTTTTTGGAGCTTGTGGCTTTCTATTCCTTTGCTTTTCAGCAGCTGGGCAGTGAAGACTTTCCACATCCTTGCAGCCATTTCCCTGCTTACTGATGTTCTATACAAACAGCATCTTTCAGTGGAAGGTTATAGCTAGCACTACTTCATGTGCTTTTAATACCTTTGGCTGAAGCAGGTGAGATTTTAGCAGGTGAAATCACCCCATTCTTCTTTCTAATGCACAGCATTTTAATCCACCTTTCCTTCTTGAAGGACCATGACCATGTTTAATGAAATGTGTGCATATGAATGGGAATTCCTAAATATGATTGGCACAAGCAACAGTGCTAACAAAATACTGACTGGTAAGAGAAAATAAGAAATACAGTTCTGACTTGTGTGACAGTACCATGCTTGTCTCCTGTTTTAGGCTGGCATTGCTCAGAGCCTCCCTGCCCAGTCTGGCAGGGGCTGGGTACAGCACTGAGCCTTGTGGACTCACAGTGCAGTGGAATTTGCAGTCAGAGTCACCTCCATCCCCTGGGAAAAGCAGGCTGGAGTGAAGGAGGAGGGGGGCTCAGCTACAGGTCACTAGTGCAATTGCACAAAGAAATTGGTGCTTCTACTGGGCACAGCTGAACAAGGAAGGGGGCGAGGAACCTAAATTATTTTGAGGGGGAGCTTAAGAGAGGAGCTGTTATAAAATAAATAGCTTGTTATCTTAGTGAAAAACATCCTGCAGCTCCTCACAGGGGCTCTCTGTGCTTCCCTGAACGTGCTCTTGATGCAAGCAGTGCAGGTGGGCTGAAGGGAGCAAAACGGGGACAGGAGGAGGCAGCCCTTAACAGAGAGCAGCATAACCTGGTCTTGCTTGGGGCACTGAGCTCACAACAGGGGGGTGCAAACACCCCTGTGGCCAGAGGAGCAGGCAAGTGGCCAGAGGCTGCTGGCAGATGGGGAAACTCATGCAACCACTGCTGCTGGGCTGGGGAAACAGGCTCAAATCAGAAATTTTGGTGGGATTGCAGGTATCAGAGCAAAGGAGCAGACACTTTGAGAGGGATGGTCCCCATCATCACCATCTCTGGACGCTGAAACAGGGAGAGAGGCTGTGTCAGACCCACAGCTGGAGCTGCTCCTGCCTCCTGGGCTGCTCTCACCAGGTGACTGGCTCATTGAAGGACCAGGTTCTGTGGGCCCAAGAGCTCCTTCAGCAGCCAAAGAAAGGTTTCATCAGCCTCACCATTCTGATTCAGAGCTCAGTAACAGACACCACACCTAAACTCCCCCTCAGTGGTGACCCCATCCAGAGGCACTCAAAAGACCTCTTGTGGACTCAGCTCACCTCCATACATTCGGATTTTTCTGTTACATAAAATGCAACTTTCATAACATTCATAAAGGAGTTTGTGGCCATCCATTGTGGCCTTCCAGTCTCTCAAGTTTTCCTAAAAAGTTCCTGAGATCCCTAAGACAACACAATCTCAGACTAGACGTGCAGCTCCAGCTTCCCCCATTTGAGCCCTGTCATTGGTTCACCTGAGGCTCTTGATTTTGAAGAGGATACAATAAAAAACCCAACATGAACAGAAGGCATAAAACATCACAAACAACCAAAGACTCAGTGGCCTGCAGAGGCACTGGGTGCTGATCTTCCTTATTTCTTTCATAATTGTAATGCCAAGAATCAATTTCTATCCATAAATTTTTCACAGTAGATTATGGGAGAGGCTGCAAGGATCCTCTGTGCCAATCCATACAAAGGTCTTTTCTTGCTGTTATTGGCAGACCCTACACCTGTGCTGGTCAGGGTGCCAAACAGTGGGCAGCTCCCTTTGGCCTGATAAACAGTGGTACCTGAACTACTGATAACTCCCATTTCCTTTGACAATCCAGGCAGTGCAAGTGCTCCTGTGAAGTGAATTTGACTGCACAGTTGCATAGTTGTTCTAGACTCATATTAAAAAAAGGTAATAATAATTTAGTAGTGTTTTTAAAAGAAGTTAGTGTGACATTTGTCACCATGCAGAGAGGCAAACTATTTGTGTTTCTAATAGGAAGCACTGGGAAAAGAGAGTTTTGGGAAAAAAAATCAGCCAGAGGGAATCGGTCAATGAAAACTTTAAGTTCTAAGAGGGATTTATTTCTTTGCTGCTTTGTAGTTCCTGTGGGTAAGTGAGTAAACCTGACAGTTCAAACTACATTTTCCTCAATATCTCAAAATTCATTCAGCTTCCCATGTTACTAATTATTTTTCCACCTGAGAATCAGCTATTTTGTTTCAGGCTAAAGCAAGAAAAAATCACCAGCTTTATTACAAGGGTCAAAAATTCAAGAAAAAAGAGAACTCTGCATCTTTTATAGCATTCAGCCTTTTATAAATAAAAACATACATTTCTCTGGGCTTTAGTGGTTATAGTAAGCTCTTAGCACCTACAAGGTAGAGAAAGGAAGTGAATCCTCTTCTTTCTCCTCTTAAATGAATAAGCTCTGTGTTTGTTTTCTTTTTAATTATTGATTTCTGTAATTCTAAATATATAATACATTCAGGAGATTTTAATCAGAATAGAATCAGTAGGCTGGTGTTGAGAATTGTGAATACCATGAGCATTAATTTCAGTTCTATTTCAGAAAACATCATCCAGGCATTAATTAAGTCTTTAATTAGGCATCCAATTAAATTTTGCTTTAGAAACGTTAAAGACCTGGCAAAGATACTCTGTCAAATCAATGAGAGTCTTTACATTGATTTCCATGGAATTTGGGCAAGTCACAAAAGAGGTGATTAAATCTTTTTATGGGGTGACAAAAAATTAGAATCCAGTTATCTGACCTACCCCTAACTTTGCTTTTACCATTGAGTCTTTGATGGTCAGAGAACACACTGTGAGAAAAGAAAGGTTGAAGTGCAAATACGATGTTCAGAGCAGTAGCTTGATGGCTCAGATTGTCTGGGCAAGCTCTGTTGTCATTAGGGAAGAAATTTAAATGGTAATTCACAGCACAGACACAAACTCAAGTTGCCATCACTATATATTTTGGATTTCCAGCTTCATAGCAAAGGTGAAGGACCAGAATTGAGGTGGTCTAAGGACAGGCCTTCCTGAAGATAAAAGTTACAAGCAACTTGCAAACAGCAACTTGTGAAATTATTTATGGATATAATTTACAACCAACCTTCAGAAATGCAACCTTGCAATAATGAAATGGGATTATTCATAGAGCAAAAGTTTTACAGTAAGGTCAGAGCTGAAATATGGAAATAATTTATTCTGTGGTTTTACAAGATCCTAGAGCACCTTAAAATTTAAATTCACACTGCCTCTCATGGGTATTGTATGAGGCTGCCACTTTCACTGCCTGTTTCCCAGAAGTTTGTCCTGGTCCTGTGGAGAAATGGGTGTTGTGAGAGCTGGGCACAGGGGGGGCTGCTGCCTCTCTGCTGAAGATTTTCAGAGCCCTAGAACACATCCTTTGCTCTACAGCTCTCAGAGAAGCCTTGTGATTATTGCCTCATAAACCTTGGGCTAATAAAGTTTTTAGAGAACTTTCAAATATCTGTGAAAGTTAGGCCAGTTCTTGAGGGATGTGTTTTGTACCTCACATTCCTGTTACCAATGAGAAGAGCTGATGGTTAATTAGAGGGAAAGACAGCCATGGCAGAATTTTTTTGTTATCTACCATAGTGGTCTTCTTTTCACCTGTACTTTCAGAAGTCTACTTATATAAAAAAATTCAATCAAAATTTCACCCTATATTGTATATTAGTAATGCTTTGTCCTTCTCTGCTTCATTAGATAAATTAAACAGTTTGGCAAAATAAATAGCTACATTAGGAAATGTAAAAAGTTTTTTTTCAGAGGGGTGGATGCCACTTTAAAGTCAATTATGCTAAAGGTCGTGCAACTTGTCCAGAATATGAAGCTTCTGAGATGTGGGACATGGAAGAGACAGCAGAAATTAACCTCTGATTCATCAGTGAATTGTTTGATACACCAAGTATCCAGCTTCAATCAAAAGAAATAATTGAGATTCATAAAATGTTCCTTTGTAGATAAGATAATTAATTTATTGAATTCTTTTTATTATTTTAGAGAAAGAGAAGCTGAAAATTTCAGTCATGTTAAAGTTGAAAAAGATCTGGTTTTCATTTGCATGTAAAGGTAGGTGGTGGTTTTGCTGGTTTAAGTAGCTGTGATTTCTTATTAGAATAAATTATTTTAACAGGATCAAAAGTATAATATAGCTGACAAATTTGTCTTGTACCTTGTCCACTCTTGTGTTCAGAATTGTTGTGGCCAAGGGATGATCCAGTCACAGGGGTTTCAGTGGTCAGGTCATGTTCAAATGAAGCTGGCAGTTCTGATGCTCAGCTGTCTCTACCTTCTGTCCCTGTTATTTGACTTTGGAGAATTATTATGATCCTGTGTAGCTAGCAAAAAGTATGATTTTTATAAGTGTTTTTCCATCTCCATTAAGCAGTGAAAAGCCAAGCAAGAGTAATTTTGACAAAGGCAATTTTACACTTATTAACTTCTTCTTTACTTTTTTCTGAGCCTTGACTGGGTTGAGGAATAAGCCAAAATATTTTTCATATCCTCAAGAACTTATTTTGCTCCGATATTTAGCAGCTTTCTGTAATTAAACAATGTTCTTGCTTTTTCAAGCAGTTTAAACTGCACATCTAGAGCAGCCACAGGGAAGTTAAATGCCAGAATACATTAAAGGAAAGGGTGTCTGCAGTTTATTGGATGGGTCTGCATAGACTGTGAGGAATGAAATGACCAGGACAGTGGAAATAAGTCACTTGGAAATATCCAAATAAAGCTTTCTGGCAAGACTCTGTTGTAATAGATTATTAAGAGAATAGCTGCAGAAACAAGGATTTATCTCCTTTTTCTATTTCCTGGAGGAAGGTGAAAGGAGGGGAGAGAAGATCTAAAGCCAAATACTATAACTTTATTGACTTAATTGAAATTGCTGCCAAAATCACCTGATGGAAGGAAGACTTGAATCTGTCTCAAAGTAACTTCTGCACTTCCATTGCATTAAAAATGTAATAGGAAGTCATGACTTTTTCCTGTTTTTTTTTTGAGAATTTATAAAGGAAACCAGCCCTTTAGCTGCTTACACAGTGATTTAGATAACTTTGCCATTGCACTGGGTCTCCTCAGATATTTGGCATGTTTAATGAATTTTTCAGACATTTCATTTCCTTTGTAAGTCCCAATTATCAATCTGTGGTAATGAAGGATGGTTTAACGTGAACTGTCAAGGAAGTTTATAAAATTATCATGTCAACACTGTACTCTTCCAGCAGAGTTAGAGAAGGATTACAAGAAAATGATATTGTCATTTAATTTAACAGGGTGTACATTAATATTTCATTATTACTCCTTACTTATTTTTCATCCTGACAAGTCCTAGCTAGCATTTTGTGGAGCCATCAGCTGTGCCTGGTGATGGGCCAATACTTAGGTGGCCTGAAAACTTCAGGTATTATATTGGAGTGGTGCCTGTATGTGCTGGAACTGGTGATTTATTTTTTTTTCCACCCTCCTCATGCTCCTCTAATGTGATACCAAGCAAGATTTCAGTGAAAATTGACTGTGCAAGTATTTCTTATGTGATTTTCTGTTCTTGCCTCTTCAGCCATCAATGGAAGGAATGTCTATACCCTAATATAAACTAATATTTTTTGAGGCGTCTCAAACTGTGCATTCAGGGTTTCAATGTGGACAGGCTCAGATTAAATCACTTGGTTAATCCAAATTTCTACCTCTACAGAAATACTCCTTTGTATCTGGCTTTATCACTTAGATCAAGAAAATTAATGGTTTTTGTTGATAGGTTTTTGGCAATGCTAATTAATGAGCTTTCAGGTTTCCCTTGACTTTTTAGGAATATTTTTAACCTCTCCTGTGGTTACCCTCAATTACTCTTTTTTATTTTGATATTTGTGTCAAAATAAATCCTGTTCTCTTTAGGATACTTAAAGGCTGATGGAGGTTTTCTATGTGATGGTTCTGTTCCCTCTCAGAATCTAAATTATCACTGTCCATGATTTTGCTTTTTTAAGTACCTGACTCCTGCAAGTGTCTTGCTTAAATGTATAGCTTGGCAGATTTTGTCTCTGCCAAACTCTGGTCATTGTGAAAATGGTTTTATGAAGTGTGTCTCTCACTTTCCTCAAGGAGGTGAAGGCATCTTCCTAACTCTTTCAAAAGGACTTGTGAAATTTTCCTGTGATAAAAACCAAACAGTCCAAAATGTCTATAGTGCTGAAAACTAGAAAGATGCTCAAAGACAGTCAATGACAACCTGTTCCTTAAGACCTTTCAAACTAGCAAACAGCACAGGAGTGTACACAGCTCAAGGAGGGTTTGATGTGGTTCTGAATAAACCAGCACAGCAAAGATGTGAAGTGCCTCATGAAAGTGTTGTGAAGCATTGGAACAGCCAACCTGGAGGACTGGTGGAATCACCATCCCTGAAGGGGTTTAAAAGATGTTTGGGAAATGGATTAGTGGTAGACTTGGCAGTTCTGGGTTAAGTGTTGGACTTGATGGTCTTGGAGCTTTTTTCCAACCTAAATGATTCTACGTTGAGTTTTTATTTGCTGGAGCCTTGAAGGATTGAACACTGAGCCAAGCTGTGGTTCTGGGCAAGATATTGAGGCATACAGAGCTGTGAGTACTCTTACAGCTGTCCTTTCCTGGGAGTGTAGATTGCTTGGTTGAAGAGCTTCCCTCCTTTCTTGAAAGAAAATAAATTTGGTTGGAGACTTTAAATGCTTGGCACCCCTATAAATTAGACAATGTTCATTTCTTCCATGCCAGAGAAGGGTGCACAAGGCAGTTTCCCTTATTTAAAAGGCCATTTATGTCTGGCATAATTTGGCCTTCAATTTTTAATTAATTTTACACTGGAGATTTTGTAAAGTTATGCAAGCAAGAAGAAAGTGATCTGTTCTTGCTACATACCTAATATATGTATCATTACAGGAACCTAGCAAAAATTAGTAGAAGTGATTAGAATCATAGGGTGATTTGGGTTGGAAGGAACCTCAGGAGGTCAGCTACTCCAGACTTCTGCTTCAAGCAGGGTCAGTTATCAAATTAATGTGCTTCCACACTTTTTGTGGGGTTTATGGTTCCCAGCAGATCACAGGTTAATTCCAGCAAAGAGATAATCTCACCAAGTGTCAGTCAATTCTTCAGAAACCCAGCTATTATCACTTTTATATGCTTTTAATTAATGGGTGTTAACTATGGGAGTTCAGTAATGTATAGTGACAATTCTGTAGTCCTTTAAAATGCTACACTTATTATTATACCACCTTCCAACTTTCATCATAGTTCCAACAAGTACCAGAAATACTATTGTTATGATAAGTTATGGATTCCCAATGGAGGCATTTAATTTCATGGCATGTTAAAGGCTATAACAGCCTATTAAAACAGGGGTGGAAAAATATTATTAAAAAAAAAAAAAAAAAAAAGGCAGAGTGAAATGCTTCGTGGCACTTCTCCAAGAGAGACATTTTTCAAAACCCAAACGTTAGAGATAGGATTTCTTTTGAAGTAATACATTTTTCAAGGCCTAACAATGAGAATGGTATGGCCATCCTTTTAAAGCAAACATTGGCTACCATTTCTAAGTCAAAAGAGCTATCAGTAGCAGCAGAAGAGAGACTAAGCTAATACTGAAGTATGCATATGACTTTCCTTTCATTATCCTTACTAAAATAGCCAAGGAAATAGGACAATTAACAATTCTGCTCACGTGTGTGATTATAATATCAGTGCACAAACCTGTGAAAGCTTGCTCAGTGCTTAAATTTGTCTACATAAAATAGTCCCCTTGGCTTGAAAGCAAGGGTAAGGCCCCAGTGTTTATGGTGGCCTTTTGGAAGTTTTCAGACTGCAGCTATCCCTGTGTGAACCTTGAGCAGCACTTGTAGGCTTGACTGAGAATCAGAAAATGTGTCCCCATGCCAATAGAAGTGGCAGAGCACAGCTGCTTGCTTTTCAGCTCCAAAACCTTTGGGTTTTGTTTGCAGCTGTCTGTCAGAAGTACTTGCTTTGGAGAATGTAAATAACCAAAGATGAAAGGTGATTTTTGTATAAGGGGGAATAAGTAAATAGATGAAACCTTTCCCAAACTCGCTGCTCTGTTTAATTGTCCGAGTCCCTCTTTCAGTGCCACTGGTAGTCAACCAGAACCTGTGCTGATCCCTGGAACTGTAGCTCTAAGTGCAAATGAAGACTCCTACAGAACTAACAGAGCTGAAGGATTCAGGAATTTGGAGTAGGATTAAGTATTCATTTCTGCCTGGTTGGTATCACCCGGGACTTAGTCACAGAGGGCATTAAAGAACAGGTTAAAATGAAAAAAACAAACCCACAGCCTAAAAGTCACTGAAGTCCTTGACTCTCCCTTCCCCAGGAGTACAATTCCATTGTCCTTTATTACCAATATATCATAATATCACCAAATATGGCTCAAACATTTGACAGTCTGGAGTAACATACAATCCACAAGTGAAGAATGTCGGATAAAATTACAAACTGATGCAGCGGGGAGCTGGACAAAGCAGAGAGGTGAAATTCACAGCTGTCAATCACATAAATAGGGGTTTTTTTGACAAACCCATGATGTCTTGGGAGTACCACAGAGGGAAACAACAGCTAGCAGTGGTTTGGGAGTAGAGGAGTGTTGTAGAGCAGGGTCTTTTCTAGGGAGTTGCTTGGAAAGCTGTCAGGAAATTCAAAAGATGGGGGTGTGGCAGTCAGCAGAGAATATCGAGCTGAAGTGGAAAGACTGACTTTGGCCACCCTCATTCCATGGTAATAGTAAGGGCCTGGAATATGAGGGCAAGCAGCTCAGTTTGGAACAACTCAGAGAGCCAAAGTTTCACTAGTTGAGGTGGGAAATAATTTGCTGTTTTATCAGTGAAGGAGCTGTATGTACAGAGGGAACGTGGGGCTATGAATTGGAGACAGAATGATTTAGTACAGCAGGATTCTTTTGAGAATATAATGAGCTTCTGCCCCTAAATTAAAACTTTTCTTTAAAGATTTTGAATCCAAAAATAACTATCAGGGGAGTTTCACAGAAGCATTAATTACTTTCATTCCTAAATCTGACGGTGATCCAAATTCATGTTCCAACTACCTTCCTTTTTCCCTTATAAATTAAGGTTGCAGAGCTAAATTATTGGCTTTAAGGATTGCAAAAGCAATTTTCTACATCATATCTCATTCCCAAGTTGAATGTTATACGTAGATTATGCACAAACAATGCTGAAAACCTTTATAGCAGTATCCCTTGAGCCACTAAACTCTTTGTCTACTAAACAGAATTTCCTAACGACAGTGTGAAAATGTGTGACTGCCTACAGTGGGATTGTCTTTTCCCTAAACCTCCAGTGCTCTGTCTTTGGTCCATATTTGATACAAGTGTTTTTCTCCTCTTTTATAAGCCCCCAAGTGCTATGGTTTTATGAGTGGCACTTCCTTGTGGTTCTTAATTATCCTCTTTCTTCTGGCTTTGAAAAGAGTTTTTGTGCTTAATAACAGAGAGAGATTCATAGAAGACATAGAGGTGTCCTTCAGATGTATCTTCTGTTTCACTTATCACTAGTTTGGATTGTGGGGGTTTTTTTGCATTGGAAAAATGTTGGTTGCCTGTGGGGATTTTGTTCAGGTAACACAAGGAATTGGTATTCTGTAATTCAAGAGAGATTCTGCATCTGTCTTACCCACACTCTGTTTAACCCATCCACTGTTGGAAATAAGAGTATTTTTGTCAGACCAAAATTACATCTGGGGACAGCTAAAGTTACTGCCTCCTCATGTGAGATTTAAAAATTCCCATGTTTATCTTTGTTCTAAAATTTCTGTACAGAGGTCCATCCATTTTCCATGTGTTTCTTTGGTGTGCTAAATTCCTCTTTCAATTCTCAGTTCAAGGGTAGGGACAAGGAAGCCACACAGAGCAACTACAGGATGCTAAGGGTAAGACACAGGAATACAATCTTAAATTTTTTTCTGTGATTAAATAGTGAAGAAGAATCTTCCTGCTTTTTTCTGGGACTTCTGGGTGATGGTTGCAAGTCCCCTGAGCACCACACTGAGGCCTCCACCTGAGCTGACCATGTGTGTCCTCTGTCCCTGAGCCTGCTTAAAGCAGTGAATGAAATATCCTATATAAGCAATTTTTTATCTATTTTTTTTCTATTTAAGCATCTACTCCCTTTCTTTTGTGTGATTTTGGCACTGTACAAATATAATTGAAATATCACAGACCTAAAAGGCCTGTGAAGAGGCAGCAGCAGCTTCCTGGCATGGCTCAGCTTGGCACAGTCTGGCTGGGCTGTTTGTGCAGAAAAAAAATCCTTTTTCTAGAAACTAAAGTATGGGTACAAAAGGTGTGTCCGCGTGGCATAAGAAACACCCTTCTCCCAAAAATGTTTAAAAACAAGGCACTGAAGAAAAAAATCCTGTTATTCTACACTGGTCATATTTTGAAACTTCCAAGGATATTTTGCAGTTCAGAAGCATTTAAATCCTACTGCAGTAATTAACTTCCATTGAAATAACTGGATCATGGAATAAGTTGAAAATGTGGCTTGTATTTTTAAGTACATATTTTTTAGGTGACAGGATGAAGTTAAGGGTGTAACAGAAAACATGTCTTGTATCCTTCACTGTTTTCTGTTAGGTTTTGTGTCTGCTTATTAAAACATTTAATACTTAAGACAAATGCATGTTTTTCTGTAATCTGAGTGCAGTCTGAAAGGCCCCAGAAACTGGGACACTTGAAAGGTGCAACTTTAGCACAAAAAAGCCAAGATATGCACATGAGCCACTTGAACCTGAGGCCATCAAAATATATGGAACTAGAAGAATGGAATCCTCCTTGTTTCAGTACATTTATTTCCCTCCGTGTTCTTAGTAAGGGAAGCTGCTAACAGCCTGTTTCCCAAATAGTGCCTGAGTCTGCTGGCCTTTAAAAACTGACTCTCCTTGTATTTTAACCAACTCACCACTCTTCCTGCTTTGAAATGTATACATTGTGTGGCAGAGCTACAGTTTTTGTACTGCAGTGCTGTACTTGTTTGGGGACCAATGAGAAGAGGAAAATAACCTGGGATCTTTTGCAGGGAAAACAGGGAAAGACTTGTTTACCAGATCTGACATTTCTGGCAAACAGCTGGCTGTAGTTTTAATAATGAGCTGGCCATAATTGGAATGTATTTAATCCAAGTTAACACACATGCACTAAACTTGCTAATTGGGAATTTCTTTTTTATAAGCACATTACTCTTGCTTTTTCAAGTAGTGCTAACGTGCTGATGCAGCACAGAGAGCACACCTCGCTCCACGACTGCAGCCAGCAGGCCCCAGTGCATGGTAATTTTTGAGGAAAACATATGGTAAGAGTAATGGCTGAAGTCTGTAGACAGCTTGCCTAAATTACAGTGCATCCATTGAAACCAGGACACATGCTAAGCTGCTGAAAGCAAAGAGATGTCATTAAAAAATGATTCATATACCTTTGCTTTAATGAGTCCTCACACTTGAGGATTGCCAATTGCCTGATCAATAGCTTCACTGCAGCACAAGGCAAAATTCCTTCTACAAGTGAAATATTTCCATTACAGAAGTCTGGAACTTCGGCATATACACTTTTGCCTTGAAGGAATTTGAAAATAATAATTTATTTTTTATATATTTCTGAAATCTGCCTATATTTGAATCTAGTAAATAAACAATCATGCACTGCCATATGGAGCAATTTCATAACAGCACATGGTGAGGTTCTAATGAGTTTTACCATACTGTGCCTGACAGGTGAATTTTCAGCTTTGATTACAGGAGGCCAAAAATAATTCATCCAGGCCAATAAAGTTTGATTTAGATAGGACTCGATTATTTTTGCTATTAGCCATTAAGATCTGTTCTATCCTCATTTTCATTTTCAGGCACATAGCCTGGCAACAAGCAATAATGGATATTTATTGGGCTATCAAATCCACAGAGACTTGTTTACTTATCCTGATACTGCAATTGTCAATATTCTCTAGTCCACTGACTCCTTTCTTTAAAAGATGTCATGTGTAGGAGTTGTTTTCAAGCTCAACTCTTAAACTTTGAAAAGGTACTTTGAAGTTATTATTAGCAGCACAGTGCCTGGAGACCCCATTATGCCAGGCAGGTACAAACAGAGCAGGAGGCAGAGCTGGCAGAGGAAATGTGGGGGCAGATTTTGGCTTTTGAAGAGCCTGAACATCCCCAGTGCACAGGGGGGGTGAGCTAGGGGGCAGATCCTGAGCACTGCTGCCTTGCTCAAGGGAGCAGAGCTCAGCCTCCTGCAGCACAGCCTGTCCTGGCACACACAAAAGCAGCTCCCTCTGAGCAAGACTGAGAAATGTTGTGTTAAGCTCCTGTATAAGCTGCTGGTAGCTCAGATCTCACCCTCACCTCCTGTAATTGAACCGTGGCCACCCCAGGTCCCAGGGTCCCATTAATCTGTTTTAACACAGAGGATAAATCCCCAACAGATATTCTCAAGCGGTGAAAAATCACGTAAAAGTTTACCAGCAAAAATACTGAAAATTAAGGAAATTCTGGTGATATGACCAAGCAAATTCACACAGTTAATTTCAGTGAAGCAAGTAAATATTGGTTTATTCCATTTTTCCACCACACTGGTACACACATGTGAGCACACTGCCTCAGATACTCCAGGTGCTTTGGTTTTCCAGCAGACTAGGGCATTGGATTATTCACAAAGGAAGTCCAAAAGGAGGTGTGTGTTGCCTGGACCTCCCACAGGTGCACAAAAAAAGTAGCTGTGCTGAAGCCCCTGCCTTAAAATTTGTAAAAGTTTCTTCCTTGGTGGTTCCCAAAATATCTTGGTGTTCATGGAAGGTGGCGAGTCTCAAACTTTGTAAAGTTTCAGCTTAGTTCTGGCTACTGGTGTTTAGATATTCCAGGTTAGAAAGCACACTGGGTAGCACCTTGATCTCTGAGAGGCCTTTTGTTCTCATTGCTTAATCCTGTACTCTCCTCCTCCTCCTTGCCCTTGTGTTCAACAGGTGGAAAATGAGCATTTATGCCTTTTCACTAAACTGGCAAATATGTAGCTGTGCCATTCCTGCATAGCCTGTGACATTTCACGCAATTCTTTATCTCTGACCTTTCTTTCTTACCCTTGCTTCAATTTCTTTCTGCCCTGGGCTTTGAGACAATGAAAGTTAATTATGACTCCTGTAAGGCCCTTTGGGGTGTTTGCCTCTTCATATGCATCTACACAAGAAAAAATGACCTTAAGGTTTTTATTCAACAAGTGTCCTCTATCAAACTTCATTTCCTTTTTCTCTGTGTTTCAGCAGAAATTTTAATTTTGTCTTAAGGGTTTTGTAAGAATTCAGTATGAGTAAAAAATTATATCAAGTGAATTTTTTATTTATTTATTATTTATTGGGGAATAATAATCTTGGGATTACTGCTCATGGAACTCACAAATCTTCACCTAAAATTCGGACTACATTTGAATCCCAACGTGGAAATCTAATTTGCAAATACCTTCCCAAGAAGGGGAGGTTCAGACAGATTTCTTAGGTTCCCTATTTAAAAAATTAAATAGAAGGGGCTTCCAATAGTTTCCAGAGTTCTGAGAACGACTTGGCTGCTCCTTTGGAAGTATCACCATGGCTGCAAATGGTTTCCTTTTGTGTTCAAGAGCTGTGTTGCAGCTAGTGTCCCACTTCAGGATTGAAAACAGAAAAAGCAAGGAGCTATGAAATTAAAACAGCATATAACTGAGCCAATCTTCGGTAGTATCTCTGAGGTAATTAAGAGTGGAGCAACACAGTGATCAAATCAAGGTTGCAATTAAAACTGAATCAACAGATCAATGGGTTCAAATGAGCAAATCATCATATTAATATTGCAGGTAATCAGGTAGAATTAAGTGGTTGACACTGGTGGGAATTTCTGTTAGTTTGAGACTTAAATTGCACGGTGAGATGGGGAAGAACCTATTTTCTTTTAGTCTGAGGTTTAACAGTAGTGATCACTGACCAAAGAACCACATGCAGGATTTTTCTGGTATTGAGTTTTAGTCCCTTCTTCACCAAATCTTTGGGAATGCCTATCCCAAAGATCTTCCCCATGCTATAAAATTAGAAGAGTAACTTTTTTAGTCTCAGGAGTTATTAAGGGCATACAGAAAGTGCAGCGACACAAGACTTGTCTCCTTAGGTAAGAATAACAGATCTTTCTATATTTTGTTTAAATAAATTCTCTTCCTGACTGATGTATCTTCCCAGACTCAAATAGAATGTGGACATTCTCTACAATTCTCCAAAACTATTTTGCCATATACATTAATTTCAAAATTAACTCACTTTTTTTTCACTTACATAAGAGGTTATAAACACAGAGGTAATTCATATGTGTCTGTTTAGTATGATTAATATGTTTTGCCTTTCCTGTGTTAAGAAGGATGGCCTTTTGGAAAGACTGTAAAATTATTATGGGAAAAAGAGATTGTTTTAAATTCAGCATGATCTGGGGAATTGGGCTATGCTTCTCCAGTCCAAATTGATGTCTACAAATCTTGCCATCTTAATTCAGAGACCAGATGCAACGCAGGTCAATTTAATTTCATTATTATCAAAAGGTCTTCTGAAAAGATTATAATGTTTGCAAGCCATTGCCCGCTGCAAGGTGATGCCACAGGAGGAGAGTTCAGTGGGGACCACGTGCTGGAGTGAAATTAATTAACCCTTGGCATCAATAGAGAGTCAAAACCAGGCCCATACCTCCTTCAATCTTTCACCAAAGGCAAAGTATGAATTTCTTACCCTGTTAAGAATCAAACCATAAAAAGTTAGTTGAGTGGTTCGTTTAAAATTGGTGGACGTTGCAGCAAAAAAGAGGAAAGACTGAAAAAGTAAGAGTAGGCATATTTTTATTTTCTCTTTTTATGGTAAGTGCTTACTAAGCTTAAGCTAAGAGAAATGCAACTGCAGCACTGAATTGCCCACGATATCTAATTTTCAAACAGACATAAATACTAGAGAACAACTTGTCATTTTAAAAGGGTAAACAGAAAAATCATATAAATTAAGTGACATTTAAGAAGTTCAGGGTTTATATCACAACCACCAGGGAAATCAGATCTAAGGAAGAAATGTTTCTTTGGAGCATTGATGTAATCAGACTTGGGAAAGAGATTTTTTTTCTCCCCCTAAATGATTGTCCAAATAATTTGGAAGCATAATTTTGGACTCAGATTGTCACAAAGGATTAACTGTTTCTTTTTAATTATGGACCCAGCATTTGGAATTCATTTTTAAGTTGACTGAAAATTAGTTCACTAAAGCGGTAAAAGGCTAAATGCAATCAAGTGCCTGTAAGAAATAAAAAGCCCCAGTGAGGCCCTGTTTTATTGAAAACAGGAGAAATAATGGCACAGAAGCAAAGATTTCGGGTGCTTACCTAAGTGTTTGTAAGGCCAGCAGAGCCTGCAGTGGGAGAGGGGAGCACTTTGATCACCTGCTGAGGTCCATCCAGAAAATTTGCTATGAGGCTCAGTCTGTCAAATGTTAATGGATATCGTTGCAAAACAAGCCTGCCTCGCTCTGGAAGGGACCTTGAGGTGATGAGTTAAGCACCAAGGTGTTGTGTGTGACTAGCTCAGAAATATATTGAATTGTTCAAGGATGCTCAAGGCCTGGCTCTGCTTAGGCTGGTTGGGCTGGGACTGACGAGAGAAAAGGGAGTTTTGCACGGAGACTGACAGGATGGGAGCAGCACGAGAGTGTGCTTTGCGGTCATTTGGGTGCTGATGGCACCCTTGGTGACAGCCTGAGGGGCACGGCCCTGCGCCCCTGTGAGCTGGGGAGTATCTGGGCTGCAGCCAGGCTGCTCTCACTGAGGCCAGGTCAGCTCTGCTTGAAGCACACACCTGTGCTAGGGAGTGACAGCCACACAGAGCTCCTGCTCTGGCATCCCTGTGGTCAGGGGTCCGTGAGGAGCAGCGGGCACAGCTGCTCTCCCACCCTGCCAGTGCTGCTTCCCACTCGGCCTGCACTCGGCTGCTGCTGCACCAGCCAGCAGATGATAAGAAGAGCAGGCAGGGGGAAAGGTCACCTCCCACACTGCCACAGCACATCAAGCAGCCAGCTGATATTCCCAGCCACACGGGCAGGAATTGGCCGTGCTTATCTCTGAGCAGAGCTCTGCTCACCAGGTAGCGGGCAGGGCCCATCCTCGCCCAGCATTTATCATGTTAGGAAATTACCTTGGAGGATGGAATTCCCAAACACCAGGGCTGGCCACAACTCCTCAATCTGTGCAGCCAGGAGGCAGCTGTAGTGCAATGCTGTGCCAGCTTCTCAGCCTGAGCAGGACCAGGGCTCGACCTCCATACAGCACCTGACCCATCCTTTGCTGTATTATCCAATTAGTCAGAGTCATTAATTCGTCTCTTTAAGGTCTTGTTCTAACAGGAGACAGCCTTATTGCCAAGATAATCCCTAACATTTTACAAACATAGCATTATAGACAGTTCTGATGAAAGGCAACCTCAAGGGGGTTGGCTAATCCTCCCCTATCCTAAGGCAGGATCAGCAAGACATTTAAGCTTTTCATGAAAGATATTTATCTAACCCATCTTTAAAGAGAACCTGTAATTCTGGGGAGAGGCTTGGGTTATAAACTCTGTCCTTTATCCTGTCTTCATCTACAGCTTCTTTTTTGGTTGGGTTGTTTGGTGGAGGGGGTTTTTGACTCATTTCATCCATCAAATCTTTGGTTACAGGTGATAGAAAGAATACCTTTATACATCACCTATAAGTTATTTATTCCTATATAACCTAATAAATTATTAGTCACTGGCTCAGAGATCTTTAATTAATAAACTTAGGCAATCTATGGTAACATTCTGGTAACATTCACTGATGTATTAAGTGCTGTCTGTATATGTACCATTCTAATTCCATCTCATACATATAACATTTAATTGTTCACTTAGAAATCAAGTCACATCCACATTTAATAAAATCAGTGCTCAAATAATAAAAAAAAGTCTTTAACTTAAAGACATTTCATTCAAAATTGTTTCCTTCTTTTTATTTTTTTTTAATAAAAGCAAAAATAGTGATGTCTGAAAACCAGGCAGCTCTTCTGCTTTTCTCAGAGGTGTTTTACATACAGATTTTGTGCAGCAGCTATATCATAATGTTTGGGGAGTAGAGCTATGATCTTTTCTGGTCCTTGTTTGCTTTTTACCAGCGCCATCTCTAACTTAGAAGATTTGTAGCACTTTCATATACAAAATTATTATTATGTCAGCAGAGAAAGTGCAATTTTTCCTGCCCTAAAGGGTTTCATAAAATGTTATGCAAGTGTCTGTTGCAGATGGAGTTGGTAACACTGCTTACTTTTAAGGTAGTCCAGCATTTGGCATTTTCACTTGCCAGGTTTTAATTATTCAGACTAAAAGTTTTTATGCAAATATTTGCTTCAGGCTAAATATTTTAGATAACTTTCAGGAAAAATAGTTCATCTGCATCCAAGAGTACAGAAATCTGAGAAAAGGAGGGGATTAGCTTTTCCTCATGATAAACAAAATATCTAAGTTATTTCATTAGAAAGGTTTGCCTTCTCTTTGTTTAAAAATTGGCAGAGAGATTTGCTCTAACATAAGAGATCAGTCTTCTTCAGCTCCTTGACAACCCAAGAGAAGCATCCAGAAAGGCTTGAGCTGACCATGCTGTGTGGCTTTGTGCTGTGTGCTTTGGGACAGCCCCAGGCACTCAGGGAGCTCCTGCTCCTGGCTTTGTCGGGGAGAAGTGCAGGGCATGGGCCTCCAACATCTGTTCCATTTGCAAGGGCAGCTCACGGAGACCACAGTCACCCACATCTGCTCTGTCTGCCTCACAGATAGGGGCAGAGCTGCTCCTTCTTCACTCCAGCCTGCATGCCTGTGGTGGGAGGGAGCACTGTGCTGGACCCAGCACTGCCCAGGGGGCTGGGTGTGCTATGGCCAGGCTTCCAGGGGGCTCTGAGCTGTGTGTGATTGCCAGGGCTTGCTCTGGGTCTTCAACTGGGAGCCAGGAGTGTCGTACTGTATAAACCAGCAGTTGATATTTTATTTATATAGAGACAAAAACAAAATTTAAAGTTGCTTTAGAAATGTCCAAGCCATTTATATTTGGCTGTTAGACCTCTGACACACCTGACCAACACTCTGGCAGCAGCACCTTGAGCTGGGGTGAAGTCTCTTGGCATTAACTTGCAGAGGGCTCTGGAGAGGACAGAGCAGGGATATGCAGACAAGCACTTGCAGTGCTGTTAAGCCTAACCATGCTCATCTGGTTAATCTAATGTTGAAAATAAAATAAAAGCTCTCTGGATTCAGTCCAGAAAGTGTCTGTGTTGAGCCTGCTGCATCACCAGACTGCAGGGACTGCGCAGGACTTAGCCTGGCAGCTGGAGTAAGCAAATGCAGAGACAATTATGGTGTTAAGCACTGAACCAGAGCACAGGGAGACAGTGAAACCCTCCCTGCTTGGAGCACTTGATCCCTTGTGATGATAACAGTCTGCTTATTGTTGCCAGACATCTCATCACAGCCAGAGGTAGAAGTCTGTGCTATGTAGCCAAGTCTCTGAGACTCCAGCTTGAGGAGTCCTTCTCGCTTGATAGAATTCTGTGATCAGTTCTTTCTCGAAATTCAAGACTATTTTCTCATTACAGATGTATACCAAACAGGCTGGAAAAGGAAACAGCTACCTGGTGCCTCGAAAGTTTTGCATGCTGAACTGTACAACCTTAATAACCTTCTGAATTATTTATTTTTTAGAACCTCATATAGCTCTCAACTTTTGTATCAAATTGGAACCATAGGGGAAACCTGGGCAGTAGGACAGTGGCAATTACCCCCAGTGCTGCTCAGGTCTGAGAGCTTAGATAACCAGGTTTTGCTTTAGTGCAGGTTGTATTCACTGGGGCTGCTTTGGAAGCTTGTTTTTTCAAACTTTGGTTGTGCTATTATGCAAAAACACCTTTTCCAAATCCAGGTGCTTGGTGCTGACACTTGGTGAACCCCTGGCTCATTTCTAGCACAGCCTTGGGCATCTGGGGCCAGTTCAGACATTCAGTACTTGGGTCCAAATTTATTGTCATTAGACAAAGGACTATTAATTAACAGCAATTGTGATAGAATACCAGTGTGTAAGTTTTTCAACTTGAAGTGTACCAGTGGGTTTGGAGTGGAACACACTATATCTGTTTTCTTCTTAAACTTGAAAACAAAAACCAAACTGTAAATCATTGTACATCATGGTACAAATCCTTTTTGTAAAAGGAAATCATCCTGAGAATGTTGTTAAAAAGTTGAGCTGACTGGTGCTGGTGTGACATGCAGCAATTCGATGCCATTGCACCAGAGCATGTGTCTACATAGCTGATGGATGGGGCTTGTTTTTGGGTTGGAAATCCCCAAAATGAGCAATTCTTTTTGTTATTCTTCTGTTACACCCAAAGCAGCTCTGTTTAAACCTAAGACAAGGAGTTTTCAGGATCAAGTGTTTATGTGGAGGGGACTTCTGGAACTCAGTTCTGAATCAGAATATGTCTGATTCTCACAAAGCAAAATTAAATGGATTACTTAAAGTAAATAGACTTTCAATTTAACTTGGGAAGACTCTGCAATTTGGGTAAACAATTACAGGGTGGAGTTTTATTTTTCTTTTAAAAGAGGGGCTATCTTTGTACTATTAAAAGCCAGGAACACTTTTCTTGCTGGACAAGTACCTTGCAGAATGTGGGGCAGGCTTGGTGCTTCATGGGGCAATAAAGCCAGGAGCTCAGTTTCTATTTCTGTGTCTCCACAGAGTAATGTACCTTAGTGTGTGTAATGACTGCAGGGACTGGGGAGATGTGTGATAGAACACACAGCACTGTACTCTTATCTGGTTTTAATTACACGCAACATTTTTCTTCAAAATGAAGAAAACAATCGAGACAATAATCCGTGAGCAAGCAGATATGTGGATGCAAAAGTGATGCTTCCAGTATTCCTCTGTTGGTAGTACCAAGAAGAAAGGTCATGAAAAGCCCCATAAATAGCCTCTATTACCCAGAAAGCAAGCCTTGGTAAGTGTCTGACAGAGAGATCCCCAGCTCCCAGCAGCCATTAAAGCAGACTTTCACTTTCAGACATTAGAACATAAAGCTCCTTAATGAAGGAAAGATGTTTTTAGTCAAATTGTTTTCCTTTAATATTTGTTTTCTCCACTTGAACAAAATGTATATGACAAATTACTGGCTAAGCTTACAAGAAAGATCAGTGTTAAAACGGACAGTTTGAATCAAATTTTTTAACAAAATTCCCATTACTCTATTTAAATGGAAACAATCCAGACATCATTAAAATAAAGCAGGATTCCTTCAGGGAGAAATTATTTCTGGTTTGATTTCTGTCAAAATGACTTTGACTTTCAGAATACTTTTACAAAATGTTTTCCTGAGGCTTTGTCTTTGTGAAGGGTTTTTAAACAAAGGAACTATTTGCCACTAAACAGAAGTAATCTGATAAAAGATTGAATTCAAATTAAATGTGCTGATATTTTAATGGAAGAGGTTCTTTATTATTTTATTTTGTTTTAAGACATGTCACCTAATCAGAACATAAATCTTCATAGAATTCATCTGACAACCTCATTAATTTCCTGTGAATATTGCAGTGCAAAGAAAAGACCATAATTTCACGAAGGTAATTTATTCTAAAATCAGGTGCCTCATATTTTTATTTCTGTGAGTTTGTGTTTTAATGAAGCTAATCATGATTGCATTCTGATTCTGGAGAGGGCCTGATCCTGCTCCCAGTGACACAGCTGTAAATCGGGATTAACTCCAGTGGGGGCACAGGCAGGTGTGAACAAAGGTAACCTGGATGAAACAGACCTCAAGGGGCTTTGAGAGCTGCATTTATGTCACTCGGTAGAAAAAGTGGTGTAAAGGACCCTAAATATTAATGTGGAGCAATGTGTCTGGTAATGCTGTGGGGTTAGAGCAGCAAAAACTTAAACTGATGCAACCTTGAGGCAGATTTCCTGTGGATACCAAAGCTCTTGCTTTTCCCCAGCCTCTCCTGCTTCATTTCAAGTTCATTCTTTCAAACTCCATCCAGAATCTGGAAAAGGTGAACTTTCTGCTGAAAAGCACATTGTCTAGGGACTTATTTTCAGTTCCTCGCTCACTTACATTTATGCAACTTAAACTGAATTTTTTCCAGTCATATGACTTGAAGACTTTTTTTTTTCCTTCTTTATTATGGTTTTATTTCAGTTGGTTGTGTCTAGAAGTAAACAAAGCAACAAGGAGCAGATGTTTCTGTTGTCCCCCCAGCTTCTGTGGACATGGATGTGACAGAGGAGGCTGCTGAAGAGGGGGATCAGGTTCTCCCACTGCCATTCTGAGTCCAGGGTCACACCAGAGCAGCCTCAGCTATGGAAAGTCTATGGCTTTTCCTTGTCTACTGTTTTCTGTCCCACAGTGGAAGTGATAATGTTCTGAAATGTAAGTCTAGAATTAGGGCAAATCATCAGTGCAACCTCAGTATTCTGTAATGGGCTTGATTATGAAGGTGCTTATATAACAGACATAACATTGTTGTCATAAGTAGAAGATGGGCTATTGATAAAGCAGTGGAGCTTTGATATAAATTGATATAAGTCACTAAGCACAGGCTGTGGAAAAACCCCAGGCTGCTACCAGTAGTGAACTAAAGCTTCAGCAAAGCATAGTTCATCCCACATCCCTATAACTTTTGTGTGCTCTTCCAAATTCTGCCCACTTTTCTCTGTTGTCATTAACTTAATGCTGTTTAAAAGCTTGGTGGTCACAAGCTCTCTGCAACCATTAAAAATAATGAGATTCAATTTCAGAAAACAAAAAAGAACAATTTGTGTGCAAGTAACTTGAGCTCCAAGCAAATGAAAACAAAGCCTGATTCATTGTCAGAAAGTTTCAGAAACTTCACATGTTTCTTTAGAAAACATCTTTCAAATATGATTTTGGAAATTGCTAATATTTGAAACCAGCTGGTGTAACAAGGTTACTGAGGTGAGGAGAGAACTGCTGCCTGGAGGACATGTATTAGAGAGATCAGAAGATGTTGCAGGCAAGTTTCAATATCAGTAGCCTATTTTTTACAGTAATTTCATTGCAACATTGACCACTGAGAACAACCACTCGTCATTTAACCAGTTCTTCAACTTCTTTTCCCCCCACTTTTAATCTTCTTGTGGAGGCAGCTGAATAATACCTTTCTCAAGGTAAGTGTCTGATGTGTTACATCAATCACTAGAATTTCTTCTAAGATCCACATTATACTTTAAACCTTGACCTTAACAGCCATATCAGCATAATAATTTTTAGGTATCTGAAGGATTTAATACTTGATCACGAGAGAAGTTGTGGGGGGCTCCTTTTATGACCCTTGGCAGGTAGGAATATGATTCTTTTGTTCCCCTTTGCATTATCCTCCATCATCAAGAATTTACAGGCAAATAGCTGTGCTGCTTGGGTGCAATCTTTCCTGTACAGCAGTGCTTTATTAAGAAATAATAACCAGGTGAATAGCAAGTAAGCTTTTCTTGGAGAAAGGTGTTTGGTTTCCAGGCCAAGTACAGCACGGAAAACAGCAATAAAAATTTCATCTCCTTGCACTTGGTGAGAGAGAGCTCTCTTTAGCATGTTATAATATTCCAGGCTTCAAAGCTGTTGGAGGTTTTTTGAGTCTTGAAAAGAAAGTGGAACAATGACTGTTTGTTTGTTTGCTTGTTTGCTTGTTTGTTTAAGGGTGGTTTCTATACACATTAAGTAGATGGTCACCTATGGAGGTTACCAGAGCATCTTTCAGCTCTTGATGAGTTTTGATCCTAGAGATTTCTTGTACCAGATCCATTGTCCTGCCACTCTTGTGAAGATGTCTTGCTTTGCAACCATTTTTGAATGTGCAGAGTCAATTAATTTGCAAAGCTGCTTGATAATGATATTATTAGTTTCTATTAAGAGAGATGAGAATTCCTTCAATACTTGTGAGGTTTTAATGATTTTATTTTGAGAGGTGAGAAAAGTCTCCAAAAGTTGCCATATTTAACCAAGACATTTTAGAAACAAATGGAATTATTTTAAAAAACTGCTAAAGTGCCATTTTTGCTTTCCCCATCACAGGGAAAGAAGATATTATTTCATCATATTTAGTGCCTAAGACATGGAGCTGTAGTAAGTATGGCTCAATAATGGGGATTGTCAGGTTAGCCTCTGTCATGCTAGGCCAAGACTCTTTAGTTTCAAGCTGGTTCTACTTAAATGAAGCAGTTTTGGTTTGAGCAAGCTGCAAAATGTGGGTCAAGGCTTGTTTGTGCATTCTGTGGGCATCTTTCCATCAGCACTGGGAGACGTGGCCAAGCTGCAGTGCCACGACCATATTCCACCAATTGTGATAAATGGATTTCTTTGCAATATTTATAGTGCTCTGTGAGGAACAGAGAGCTCTCCATGAAAATGGTCCTGTTTGGCAGCAGGTTAAAATGAATGTGTGAGAGGTTGTTAATTCTGGGCTTTGCAGGTTACTAGCTCAGAAATTAATTCTGAAAGTACCACTCAGCTTGACACAGGCTACAGGGTTTTTTTATTTTTTGTGAAACAGCTCTGTGAAAGCCACAATGTTACAGTAGTGTTGAAAAAGGATGTTTGAGTAGGGATTTCCATAGCACAAAATGATTCTATCAAAGCATGTATGGGTATGCACTGCATGTGCTTTATAAAAAGGAAATGCTTTTCTGTTGTTACAATTCCCTCTGCTCTTCCTAGCAAATATTCATTTCAATTGTAGGCTGATCCATTTCCATGAAGCTCCTCTGTCCTTAGCAATCACATCACGGGAGTGTCAGAGTGCCCTGGCTGTGATGAGGCTTGCTTTTCCTGGGCTGCATCCTGTCACAGCCATAGCAAAAGCGTCAGACATGCGCAAGGAGATGAGTTGTGAAACACAGAAAACCTTTGGTGCAGCTTTCTAATTTTAGATTTCAGTGATTAGGGAAATTAGGAAGAATATTTAGAATGGCATATTTGTGCACTGGACAAATGCTTTTTTGTGCTCTAAGACCTTGGGAGGACTGGAGTGTTCAACAACATAAACTATTTCATCAAAGGTAATTTGAGAGAGGCATTGATTTGTTTTCACATGCATTTTATAATCAAACTGAATCCTAATTATTCTTCCTATTGACTGCTCCATGGATGCCTTGAGCTGTGTGCAGTACAGCACACTTAGTTCATGCCACTCCTTTATGATCATTTGTACAAAGTAATTGTCTTTGTGACCAAGCTGAGAGCGGTGAGACATTTAGTATGAGCTTTATCTCAGCATGCTCACAGGCTGTGTTGGAAACCACAGGATTCCTCAATGCATTCAATAAACACCACGTCACCCATCCATCAGCTGAATTACAGTGCCCTGCACAGGCTGAAGCAGTCAGCTGACCAGTTTATCTTCTCCCCCCACCCACCAGCTCTATTCAGTGCAAGCAGAGTTATAGAGGGGGGGAAAAAAAAATCCATTAATAGAAGAGAGGCACAAGATGATGAATTAAGGGAGCCTCCATTAATTTTTCATTTTGACAGATTATCATCTGTCAAAAGGCAGAGGAGATGTTCCTCATACACAGAGCTGGGGAGCTGGCTCTTTGTAACACAGACTTATGTTTTTCGCATGAATTAGGTAGTGGGCACCAAAAGGATGAAAAATTCATGGCAATCTATAATTTACATGCTAGAAGATAAATAATGAACTAAATCCTGTCATTAAATTGGTCTTTCATTTTTTCTTAATCCCCAGAGTGATGAATCTGATTCTGGAACAACATTTAATATAAATTGATTTTTTTTTTTTTTTTAGTGGGGGGCAAAGCTGTTTAAAATACTTTGTTATAAATAGCTTGAGCAGCACAGTACATTGCCTTAGGCTGAATGATATGCCAGCCTATTAATGTAATAGTACATTAAGATTGACGTTAATTAATGTCAATATTAACATCACCTTTCTAAACCACATTGAGCTACAAAAAAAGTCATAAATATTGTAGAGTTTGGTTTAATTAACTTTGAGTTTTGTTAAAAAAAAGAAAAGCCTGGCATATTGGGAAACTTCCTTTATTCAAATGGTATTAAAATGGATAAATGGGCGTTAGGATAAATGGGGGCTTTCCACATCACTTAATGTATGTCAAGGGACATGACCTCATTTCAAACAAATCTGGGTTTTTTTAGATAAGACATTAGTGTAAGTGAAGTTTCACTGTGTATAATAAATAATAAAATTACATGCCTCAAAAGAAAATCTGAGCAATATGAATTGTATTGTAAGCTGGTTGCTGAGGGCTGGTGGATCTGTTCAACACCTTTTGTGGGCTTCTTGTAGAGGGCAGAGGAAGAACTCACATCTCCTGCTATATGGATCTCACAAATTAGTTCTTTTTTGTTGTTGTTGTTAATTTTTTCTTCCATTTTTCTAGAATGCCATGCAAATACCTCTTTAGAACAATAATATTGTTTATGTAGGTGTACACAGATATGCACACACATAGCTGTGGAGCATAAGCCCAGTGAAGCTCAGTTGCTTTCCATGATATTTGTGTCCTGATCTGATGGTCACAAAGCCATGCAGAGCTCTCCCCAGGAACGGGACTGTTTCTCTAGAGCAGTTTTCCATGCAAATAACAAGGGCCTTGATCTCCAAATGCTCTGAGTGACTCACCCACCAGTGCAGGTGGATCCCTGCTAAGTCAGTGGGGCTGCCAGCAAATGCAGGGCTTCACTTGGTCTGAGCCTCCCTCTCTACAGTGGTGAGAAATAGTGGGGTTCTCATCCACTGACCTGCATTTTGAGGGAGAACACCCCTATTGGATGATGCCTGTTTCATCCATTGCCCCTCTGGTAAGTCAGACACAGAGCTGCAAGAACAGTGAACACAAGGCCACGTGATCCCATTCCAAAGTCCCACAGGAATGAATGAAAGTGGGGCAAATTCTGGTTATTGCTGGCTCCACAGCCATGGTGTCCCCAGTCTGTAACCCTGTGTCCATCCCTGGGGACTGTCAGGTGCTGTGGGATGCAGCTGAGCTCTGCAGGGAGCTAATGTACCATGGTGCTTTTTAACTTGTGTCTGCAGCCGTTCTCTGGGCTTCTGGCTGGCAGGAAGTGCCTCATAATGAGTTGCCATAAGGAAAACCAAGCTAATGACAGACTGATTTAATGCAAGTTCATGCCATTAATTTCTAGGGATTGGTAAATTGAATGAGGTTCCTGAAGAGTATTACAAAAATGTTTCAGTTAATTCTAGCCATTATCTGGAGTAATGAGCAGTAGCTGCTGTGCATGGAGCCCTTCCCATCATGCAGGGTTTGGGATGCTGTACCTGGACCTGGGAGGACTTCTCTGTGCAGCTCCTGAGGCCTGCCTGGTGTCACCGAGCTGAGGATGTTGTGCCACACCAGCCCATTGTCCCTGTGCAGAGGTGGCAGCAGTTCTAGATGCCCCAGGTGTTGAGAGGAGGCTCTGTGGGGAATGTCTGGCTGCCAGGGAGCTGGGAGATGCCTGAACAGCTGTTCCGTTTTTCTCTCAAGGACAGTGGAGGCAACTTAGTCCAAATAATCCTATGGTTCATATAGTCCCACAACTTGAAATTTCCAGTTCTTTTGCATATTTAGTCTTAGAGAAAACTGGAACAAAAAATAAAATTGTCAAAAGCACTTAATTTCCAGAAGGGTCTAAACCTGGCAGTAGATCTTAGGCTTGTAAATTATTCTTGTGGCACTGTCACTAAGTGCTTAGAAAACCACTCAGAACATTGGATTTTGGGTTTTGTTGGGGGTTGAGTGTTTTTCTATTACTGTGTCAATTTAAAGAATTGTTCCCATTATCATGCCAGTGGAGCTGGCCGGGTCACACCCAGGACCTTTGATGACTCTGGACAAAGGGGTGGGTGGGAGCTGGGCTGGCGGAGCGGCTCTCGTGCTCCCAGAGGGGACTCGTGTTTCCGACGAGCTCGGGGGAGGACGCCCCGTCTGCAGCCCCGCGGCCGAGCGCAGGAGAGCCAGACCCTGTGCGATCCCTGCCCTGCCCTGCCCCGCTGCAGCTCCTCCTCTGGGGCACAGCTGATCCCGGGCACAGCGCTGAGCGAGGAGCTGCCGCTCCAGCCGCTCCCGCCCGAGACCGGCGCGGCCGCTGCCGCCGCTCCCGCCGCGCTCCCGCCGCTCTGCGGCTGCCGGGCTTTGTTCCACCTGCAGCACCGGCACCGAGGGCAGAGAGAGTGTGCCCACAGCTAAAGAAAGGGCTGGGACCGAGTTATCTGTTCTGTGTTGGTGGTGGTTTTAACAACTGCTGTTGTTTCTGTTTGTACGGTTAGATATATTGGTAAAGGAGCTGTTATTCCTACCCCCTTATCTCTGCCTCAGAGTCTTGGATTCAAACATTTATAATACTTGGTGGGGAGTGGAATTAAAGTCTCTACTTCAAAGGAAAACTTCTGCCTTTGTTGGCAGACACCTGTCCTTCAAACCAGGACAGGTTTGTTCTTAATGGTTTTTTCCACTGTTGTGTAATGATCATTCAAGGTACTTTGTGTCTCAGCTTGATGTTTAACGACCAGGTATCTGCTGGTTTGGGGGGGATTTATTGAGAGAAAAAGGTTTCATTTGTGTGTTCCAAACTGGGTACTGAACACTGGTTTCTCCTGCCTGCAGCTCCAGACCTTTTCCCAAGCATTGCACTCCAAGCATTTGGCAATTTGGGAGACCGTGTGCTGGGGCTCCACTTCTGTCCCCTGCCAGCAGTGGAATTGTTGCCAGAGGCTGTGGAAAGGAGGTTCCAGCAAGGGCCCCCTCCAGCCCAGCCCAGGATGTCAGAGCAGGACCTTTCAGCTGGAAGCCATCCCCGTTTTTGTTGCACTGAGCCCATCTCAACATCACGGCTCCCCATGCTCCAAAATCCTCTGGAAAGCTGGGCCAGAGGGGATGTTTTGCTAGTTTTCTCCAGCTGAGGATCTAACCAAGTTCTGCATGTGCTGTAGCAGAATCCCTGCTCTGATTAGCAATGCCAGTCATGGCACCACGGTGGAACAGGTAGAACCTCTGCTCGCCGAACAAGGTGTTCTCTAGCTTGTGCTGTCTGTACTCCTGGGACAAAGAGAGGCTGAATTTCATCCTCAGTAAATCAGCAAGAACTTTTTTCAGCCATTGACGTGCTCCTGGCTGGGGGGAGGCCATGTAATATATTTTTAACACATCTGGGTTTTATAGCTTATTTTCTGTAAGAAATGTGTAGGAAATATTGGTGGGCTTTCAGTGAGGATTATCATTTTGTAGCTGTCCAAATTATCTTGGCCTATTTAAACACATTTAATGCTATTTTAGGCTAGTTGGTATTCACATTGCTCACTGCTTTAAATGTAGCCTTGGGGGCCCTGCGGGCTGGAGCTAGAAATGAGGTTCTCCCTGTGGAAGCCCTGTGGAGTCATATGGTAGATAATGGGATTGATCCAATTTCCATTGAAGTCTGTGGTGGCAGGATTGAGTCCAGAAGTTGATTAAAATTTTGTGCTTGCTCATGAGATTTGGTATGCAATCAATAAGTAGAATGACATGAAATATCAGAAGAAAATTTATGCTACACTTTTTCAGAAAAAAAAAAAAAAAAAACAAGTGCATTTTTTCCAGGACAGCCTCACTGTCCTGTGTATATTCATTGCTTTGGAAACTGTATAAGCACCACATTTAAAACTTATTGATTGATAGATATTTTCTCCTGACTCTCTTTAGAGTCAAATCTATTTGTCACATGGGACCTATATTTAGATTTTGCAGGGTAATGGACAGTTGATGTGGAAGACAACGGCCAGAGCTTTCTCCTTGAATCTGAAAGCAGGGCTGCAGTTCAGATCTTTAAAGCTTTTGAAACGTGACAAACTAATGTTTCTTTTCTTCTGGGCCCTCTTGTTGCCTGGTCTTTTCCCAGTGTTGAACACAGTGAGTCTGAGACATTGTCCAACTATACGGGGACTTTGGGTTTATCTTATTTTTTATAAATACACACTGAATATTAATATCTGTGGAAATTAATAATTTTCCATTTGATCTTCCTTCTATTGCACTGACTTTTCTTCATTTTTTTTTAAGAGCCTTGAAAAATCAAGTACTTTAGATACTGTCTTCTTTAATTTTCATTAATGGTTTGTTTTGTTGGGCTTTTTTAATCCTGCATATGAAATCCTTACAATTGTAGCAAAAGAATTTGTATTGGATTCCTCAGGGTTTTGGTGTTCTTCATTACTTTTCAAAGTCAGGGAAAACCAAAGTCAGCTTGAGTTAAGGCAGCATTAGTTCTAACCATGTCTTGGCTAACTAGAGGAAAAGGGAAACAAAGAATTAGTTCCAATGCTGTGCTTAATTTCTTGTAGTGGAGATAAGTTTGAAGTACTCTGAAAGGTTTGTGAACTTGCTAAGCAAATTTCATTGCATGTTTAAAAAGTTTTTCCAGAATCCAGAAAAGGTTAAAAAGAATACTCCACATGGACTTTTTTTTTCTTTAACTGGAAAGGCATATTTTGTAAATGCTAGTGTATGATCAAATACACTGGATAGTGTTTTGACATGCATTTTTCTGTAGCTCTGTATGACATATAATTCCCCTTTTATGGTTCCTTAAATCAAGCCATGTAACATGTTATATGCATGCTTAGAAAAAATAATTGTAAGGTTTAGTAAAAATTGAAATGTAGGGATTCCATTTCTAGTTTTACTCAATTAGCTGGGAGACTTGGCTTTAAGAAATAGGATTGAGATATATGGTGGTAAGGCTTGAGGGGGTTTTTCTATACAACATGGATAGGTCATAATTTTCTCATCTTGAGAAGAATGAAATTGGATGTAATTTTGAATATTGAGGAAATGCACTCCTTTACAGCATCAGTGAATAATGTTTTCAGCAGTTTATTCTGATTTTCCATCTAATATACCCACTGTTGGATTTCATGGGGATCTTTGATGAGGATGCAGTTAAGCCAAACTGATTACTTCTGGAAATTTCAACCTTGTACAATCTTAGGAAATATTTAAATAAAATAGACAAAGCCTTGTCCTGTGCCTCTCAAAGACAACCACTAAATGTAGGGACAGATTTCAGCTCTCCATACAGGGTCATTGTTTGTAACATGAGAATATCTTGGAACCAAGCCCCAGAGCAATTTTCCTCTGTGCTACTGCAGTGCAAAGACAGGAGAAAAAAGAAGAGAAAATAAAGAAAACTCTGTTTGCAGAAAGTGGCTGCTACTTGTAACAAGACCTTGTATAAAAGAAAATAACACACTGAGAAAATTTCAAGATGAAAACAAGACCTGATGTTAATTAAATGAGTGACAATGAACATAATCAACTTATTGTTACTGTACTGACAGGACAGACATTTTGTACTGTGGTAGCAGCAAGAGCAGATAATGTTGAGTACAATGGAGTGATGCACGTCCACACTGACTCTTACAAAGGAAAGAACAAAGTTGGCAAAGATCAAACCGATCGTGTTTCCATTTTAATGTTGTAATACCTGTCACTGCCGGTCATAAATGACTGCTGCTTCAAAGATATCCAGCCTTGCTGTGAGTACCAAGATGAATATTCATATTGCTTAGCACAGGAGGAAAAAAAGAATCATTGAAGAACTTTGGAAAGACAATGTGAAGCTGATGAAAAATGCACCCGTAATCAGAATAAGTTTTAGAACTCCAAGGCAGAATGGTGGGAGGCAAGGAAGTTGTTTATCATTTTGGATGTAAAACTGCACAAAACCTTTGGGGTTTGCTTGATGGATACTCTACAGGACACTTGGAGGCTTTTGGGACACTCCATTAACTTTGCATCCTAAAATGTCCTTGGGAGCATATTTTCTCCTCATCATAAACTAATTTTAATCTATTGAAGGACAGCAAATATGACCAGCATGGCCATTTGGAAAAAGACTCATGGAAAAATGCATTAAAATGAAATGTGCTCATGACAGATGACTAAGCATTTCACTTGCTGAAAATCAGAAAAATTTAAGTTGCTGCAAAAGAGAACAATGAAATCTGTCTCACAGGAAATGAGAGCTTTGTGAAGCTTTATGGGAATGGGACATCTTTCTCTGGTTTTGTTGCAATGAAATGAAGATACTTGAGATTTAAGGTCTGTGTAGTGCACATCTGTTAACATTGATGACATCTGAAGCCAAGACCATGGCCATGTAAAGACAAGTTCTGCACCACTGCTAATCAAGGGCATCTGCCTAGAGCCAGAAGTCAGAATTTTTTTTTGTTTTATAAATTCTAATTATTTATGGCCCCAAATGTTGCTTTGTTCAACATCGTTATTATAATGATGAACATCTGGGGGAACAAATGATTTCTTAATTAGCTGCTTACAGTACTATTTTTTTTCTTCCCTGATTTAAATCCACTTGTTTAGGATCCAGTCCTGTCCCCATGCCATAAACTCCTGCATTCTGCAAGCTCTGGCTATCACAAAAATGTAGCAATAAGAACGACTTTGTGCTGTTTATAGCACCTCAAACTTTTTGGACTCATCTTTGCTTGACAGATCCTCCTCTGCCTGTTAGAGCATCTACAGATTTCTCTGCTAAAGAGTTGTGACTTCCATGGGATTATTTGTAGTAAAGAGAATGGAAACTGCTAAGAAATATCTTTTAAAAGAAATCACTATTGTTGAGCTGATTTGTTCTTTGAGAATTCCTTTTAACTGGGGAAATCCATCTGGGAGATGGTTCATGTTGCATGGGCATGACATTCTCACATTCTTGATTTTGAAGAACTGCATTTGTTTTGTGAAAAGACCGGGAAGACCCAAAAGATAAAAACTGCTCCACAGAAGTATTTTTGAATTGTTTATCTGGGATGTAATGTGTTGAATTCTGTTTATCTGGGATGCAGTGTGTTAATTCTGTTTATCTTGTGCTAAACCCCCAATATTCTTATCCATGCAGGAACTGTCAAAATATACTGCTTTGCAAGACACTTTTGAGGGTGAATAGCAGTTCCATATGAAATTCTATTTTAAAATATTTTTAAACACACTGAAATAATTATCTTGCAGAGGAGAAAGAGTCTCAAAATTATTCTACAATTAGCATATTCAGCCTTGCATATAAATGATTTACTTAAGTGTCAACCTGCAGACTAATATAGATATATTTCAGTCAAGAAGAAGGGCAAGGAATCTTTATCACAGTGCTGTGAATCTGGACCCGAAAAGAGTTTGGAAAAACAGACAGCAATTAATTTTGGCCTTCAAGGATTATCAGAAGGCTTCACATAAATTAAGAAGAATGCTGTGGAAGTTAAGAAGGTAGGCAACCACAGTGCTGGAATACCAATGACTGTCCTTGTTTGTTATCAAATAAAGGGCTCAGTTATAAGAGGATAACAATGAATTTCTATAAGCATATGAAGCTGAGCATTTGCCATTACTCTTAATTTGTTCATAATAGAAGAAGACAACATCTTCCTTTGTCTTTTGAAAAGAAACACTTTAATATGGAGAATAACTTTTTTGCTGGTCAGTAGCAAAAATACACTGCTATTATATAAAAAACACTAACACAGCACAGAACTTTTTAGGCATTTGATAAGAGGGAAAAAAATAGAAAAAATCAGCTTTAAATAGCACTGAGTGCATTTTTTCAGGTACGTTCTAGAAAAACACCACTGAAATATTTTTCATTATAATTGAACAGAGAGATTCAGACATGAGCATACCAAGATCATACTCTGATTTTGAGTACTTGCACTGTGTTATTGATTCTGTTGGTGTCCATGGCTTTCACACAAGAGAGACTTGACTCCAAGATGAACCTTAAGATAAAGCTGATAAAATTACTGGCCCAATTCATGTGCTGGGAAATCTTCAACAAGAAACCATAGTTGTGGCAAGTATGAATCCAGTCTTCTAAGTTCTGTATTTCTGTTTTTTCTTGATCAGGCTTCCTTCAGATAGGGAAAACAGGCATTACTGCATAGCCAAAAATTGAAATAACTGGCTAAAGACCAATGAGATACCCTGTGGATGTCAATTATCTAGTTTTATGTGCACTCCTAAGAGCCACTGAATTATCATCCAGATTTGGTCTTAAAATTAGTATTAACAATAACACCTTTACATTGTGGAGTTGAGCTATCAGTGTAAAAAACTATTTTTGGTTTGGATTATTTATTTAAGTCTGAAGCTTATATTCTCAGAACTCTACATTCCCCTTGGGGTATTGTTATTTTTGCTAAATGAAGAAGAAACAACATTTCCAACAAGAACATTTCATGACAATAAAGTTCTTTCTTTATGGTGAATTAAACTGCTAAGTGTTCATTTTATGTTCTGATCGCAACATTACAGAACAGCACAATTCCAAAAGTTAAGGAGCTGAGCTGTGTAGGTTTTGTACACCATGCTGCTACTTAAACTAATAAATTATCCAAATCATTTTTCAGAGGAGCAAGGACCACCCAATTCAGCCTCTGTTTCAAACACAGAGCCCCACTGCTTTCAGTGGTGTGAGCAGTGAGGGAACTTGATGCTCCATTCCAGCCCTGGCACTAAAAAACAGCACCCTGAGCAAATTCAGAGGAGTACGTGTGAAAAAAGGAGTCAGATCTTGCTGTCATCACTCTTGAAGTCAGATTCATTCCTCCTACAACTGCAAATGCTGTCAGAAAACTTTGTGTTCTTCTCTAGTCTGTAAATTCTCAGGTGAAACGTACCCCACCTATAGAATGGGCTGTAGGAGGGCAGGCTGCAATTCCAGCAACAGTCCAGTTCATTGCTAGAGGAAAAGTCAGAAACAAGGCAAACACATCCTGGAATACTCTTCTGCTTACTTCTGGCTTAATGTTTGCCTTTGTTTTTACAAATTGTTGTGACTTTTTCTTCCAGTTATTTCTCTAGCTGATATTTGAACTCATATATGTAACCACTGTCCTAAAAGTTTTACCTATTCTGGGGGGTATTACCTCCTTTTGCTTCTCTAATAGTCATTATTTTATAGACTTCTGTCATATCCCTTCCTTCACCTCTTCTGCAGGATGGTGGCAGTCAGGCTTGTGACAGCTCTTTGTGTGGAAGCTGTACTTTTGAAAATATGTGGTACATTCTCTGTTTCCTCTCTTTTTGGGATGTGACTGAGAACTGAGCTGCCACTTTGACTAAACCAGTTTCTCACAATTTGAGGTCTCTGTCTCAGCAATGAACAGTTCAGAACTTATTTCTGTGTATGCAAACCTGAGCAGTTTTTCCTAGAGGCATTGTGTTGTGTGTATCAGCATAGGAATTGATTTGCCTTTCAGTATCACAAGAGCCTCCTGCACCTCTCCACAGGTGGCTTTCAAGTTCTTTGAAAAAAAATAGTTTTACCTGGGAAAACTTGATGTCCTGAGAAGACTGTCAGGTGATTGCTCACTGTTGGTGCCCTTTGTGAGCTCCCTTTTGGGCAGGCCTGGTTTGAGTACTGGGAAAGCTGCCCTGCTCTTGGCCCCTATCTTTCAACCACCCCTTTATCTGTGACAGAACATTCCCACGTGTCCCATAACAGCACAGCTTCTTTAAAGGCCTTTGATGAGGGCCCTTGTCAGATATCTTCTGGAAATACAAATAGACTATATCAGCTCAAACTCGCTTACCCCTCTGCTTGTTGGTTTCTTCAAAGAACTCTTAGCAAGGAGCTTTTGAGCAGCAGTAGCTTTGAGGGTCATAAAAGCTGTGTTTTTTCCTCCAAATAGTCATATTCATTCATTTACTCAGTAATTCTGTCCTTTATTATAATTTATGCTCATTTGTCCAAGATGTTTTCTTTTGAGGTTTGGGTTTTTGCTGGCTTGCATTTTATTTTTTTCTTTTTCCTCCAGTTTTACTTACCAAATTAGGATTTGGCATCTATCTCAGACTATCCTGGGTAACTTTCAAATAAAACAGTGCAGGCAATGAAAATAAATCCTCATGAATGTGCCCCAAAAGAGGAGCTGTACCTGGAGAGACAGGGTGGTGTTTGTGGTGTGCCAGAAGGGTTGCAGCACTTTCCAGAGCTGTTTGTGCAGCAGAGCACAGGGAGCTTCCTGCTGTGTCTGCCTCAGGGATCCATGGCTGTGGAACTGCACAGGTGGGTCAGAGCTCCACATTTTCCTGCTTTGTCGTACATGCATCCATATAAACCCATGGGGGTATAACTCACATTCATGCTTACAGATATTAGGATTGCATAGGAATAGGTAAGATTGCAAGATAAGGCGGGTAAAGAATCAATGCCAACAATTACACTGTAAAGTGGTGGAAATCAGAGAGGTTTTTTGGGAGGAAGATCTTAGATGGAGTGATTCTGCAACTGCACAGTTGGGAAATAAAGATATTCAGGGTTGCTAAGAACAGGTTTAGTTTTATAGAAATTACAGCATATTTCTGTCTTCATAGAAGACAGTTTCAAAAGTAATTTAATATGCCAAATTAAAATGTAAATGTGGAAATTAGCTTATGAGCATTTAAAGAGTAGAGAGAACCGCTGAGGAGTGGTTGATAGAGTCTGTTCCTGAGTCTTCCTTACCTGCCTCTTAAACCACTGAAATGGTGAAATTACATCTGAATCTCCTGAAAGAGAGATTATAGTTGAAATTTATGTTACAGTAATCCAGTAAGACCTGAATTCACCATTTCCTGTGCAGCTCTGTGCTCCCCACTGGAATCCCCACTCCCGTTCCACCAGCCAGCAGGGAGGGTTGGTGTTTCAAATCAGCTCCAGATGATTTAGTTCTGCCAAATACAGAGTGTTTCCTTAAACTCATTTCCTCCTTCTCAAGCCTCCCAACATGAATTTCTGCAGGGGGTTCTCTGGGCCCTTCAGTCCAAACCATTGCAGTCCTGGAGCAGCCATGTGGCTGTGAGCAGATTTAGCCTGTTTTGTCTTTCAGCTAAGAAATATTTTTTTTTTTTCTTTTTTGAGCTGACAAAACTTGTGGTGCAAAAACAACAAAGACTAAAGCATACTTTTATTTTTCAATTCTAGAAGTACAAATTACACTGATGATTTATTTCCATGTTTACATGAAATTCCCACTGTTTGCATCACAGCTCCAAGTCCATGTGAGCAAGCATGCTGCTGGTTTCCCCATGGTTTTTTATGAGACTATGGAGTTGGGTTTTTTTTTGTTTTTAGCCTTGAAAACTATTTCCTAGCAAGGGATGTAGCTTGAACTGGTACTTTGTCTTTCTCCTGTGTCTTTTGTGAGTGTGTTTTGGATCAATGTAAGCTCACTCTTACTCTCAGTCTGACTCAGAGAGAAACAAATTCCTCCACTCCCATCAAAGCTGAGTGCCTGTAAATCAGTGCAGAGGTGTCTGACAGCAGCAGTAAGTGCTGGGTACTGGCATGCAAAGGTTGCTCCTCTTGGCCACTAACACATCAGGCCATCCCTGGCACAGCTCCTCGGGTGTGCTGTGTGCATCTGTGTCAGGCATTTGAACCTGACAAGAAGGCAGAGCCATTCCCAAACTCCATCCACAGCCTCCAGACCCTCCCAGAGGGTTTTTTTCTTGTATATTTCTTATAGTTTCTTATTTCTTGTATATTCTGCAGTGACACAGGATATCAGCAATGAATAGCATCCATTGGATTTGGTATGGAGGGAACTGTGGTGTCCAGGGAATGCACAGGCACTAGCTTCTGCTGAAGCACTTGAGCAGACTGGCTGAGCCCTGCAGGTTTAGACATCACCCCTGGCTCCAGGCAGCGTGGCTCAGTGTCTGCAGATCCCAGCAGGAATGGGTTCACTGGGATCAGCTCTGTGTGTAAATGGGCTGCTAAAGCAGGACCTACAGAACCTGTGACTCCCTTCAAGTCCATGACATTTTCTTGGTATTAAAGTGGAGCAAATAACAGACTGCAAAGTTTGGATGTCTCTAGGTGAAAAGGTTATTATGGATGTTGTCGTTTTCACATCACTAATTCATGGATTGTAATTGTCATGGTGTGGTTTTTGTTTTGTTTTTTTTTCACACAAGAGGTGTAATAGGATGTTCATTTATAATCAGAACAAATGATCTGAGCACATCTAGAAATTCAGAAGGTGCTTTCAGTCTTTTGCTTTTTCTTCCTTTCATCATACTCCTGTGACTCTAAGGCCTAATATTTATTTTTTTGTATAGTGTTTGCTCCTGATTTTGAAGCATTTAGTGAGCTGTGTGATCACTCCATGATACAAGTAAACATATGCAATTTCCCTCTTTCACATAGCCTAGAGGTTAGATATTGAAAGTTATCAGAAGAGCTTATATCAGTGGCTCTCAGGCTGTATTGTCATGAGCCTCAGCTCTGGTGTCACCCCTCAGCCCACTTTGGGTGTGGATCTGCAGTGAATCTCTGGTGAAAGCCTTATACCAGGAGTTTGGGAGCTGGGTTTTCATTTTAGTGCTGTCACCTTTGCATGTTCTCTCCTCTGGTTTCATTTAACAACATGCACATCATTAGTTTGACCAGGCTGGAATTAGGTTTGGTTTGTTTACTTTTTCCTTCCCATTAATTTTTATGACAGTGGCTTTCATGCATTCTGCCCTAGGGAGAAAGGAAAATAAAAATTTGATGAAACTATGAAGCCCATGAGTGCTTGAAACAAGACAATACTGTATTTATATCTGAAAAAAAAACCTTCAGTTATATGAATATCATTACCCAAGAGTAATTAACTTATATTGATGTTCATAGAGCCCTGTCTAACAGGCTTCTGTGTGTGTAGGTTAACAGGTATATGCAGATTTTATCTAAATAAAAATTAGAAAGCCATACTCTAGTATTGGTGTGTGTCCATGCATTGCACAGATTTTAGGCATAGCATAAATAATATAAAGCATACACATGCACACACAGAGATTTGGGCTGTAATCCTTCTTGCTCTATAGATCCATGAAACACAGAGGAAAAATAGTAGATGTATACAATTACAACACAAGAAGATTGCAGAAGTTCCTCCAGGAAGTTCCCTCTGGCATGAGTGGCCTGGCTGGAGTCCTTCTGCAGCTCTTGGACAGGTCCTGCAGCTCAGCCTGAGCTCCTTGGGGCACAATTACATTGCTGCCTCACTGATTTAAACACAGGGGGAGAGTTCAGATGTAGCATGGACAAGCACTGATCAGAGCATTTCCAAATATGGGCTCTTCCAGAGGAATTTATACTCCTGCTCTTTCCAGGAGCTGAAGCTCTAGCAGGGGCTTCTCTCATCTCACCCCCATTTGGGGTCTGTGCTGGTTGCACACCCTCAAACACAAGTGGTGCTGTAGGACAGACACATTTGTGTGATGAGCTGAAGAGTCCAACGAAGCTGAAATGATCCTCCACCCAAGTAGGGGAAATTGAGGGAGCTTCTCAGTTTTCTGTTATGTTTGGTTCTTTCCAGTAAAAACTAAAGTTAGAAGCTTACTTCTGAAGTTAACATTTCTGTCTCTGCTTGATCTGCTCTCTCATCTTCCCTTCCTTAACATGATTGATTGCAGCATTCTGAAAACAGCAACAGAGCTCTTTGGCAGCTTGAGATTTTGAATTGTGCTGTAGAGGCAGGAACAGTTGGCAAGGGTTTCTGAAAGGTTAATCCACTGAGGATTTATGGGTTTGTGTTACAGAGAGTGCAAACATTATTTGTGTTGTCATGCTATAAAACTATAATCTGACATTGATGGTTATTTTGATTTTGCTTATATTTCAGTGAATGGGAATTACATAATAACAATTTTCCTATGCAGATCTTGAAGTGGCTTAGAAAAGACACTGAAAGTCTTTCTGCCAGGGGAAGGAGGCAGGGAGACTCTCAAGGTCAGACAGTGAGCAGAGGGTAGAAACTGTGTGCAAGGTTTTGGCATTCATTGTGCTGTTCTGTTGTGATGCACACTTCCAGCTTTCTCTGCTCTCCATCCCAAGCCATTTAATATTATTTTTCCTGTCCAGAAAGGGAAAGACAATCCCAAAATATTTTTCTTTTGGTCTCTGTATGTTGATTAACATGGCTTCATTCAGTCACCCCATTTCTAAAAGGTTTGGCATGTTTTACACGGTGCATATTAGTCCCTGTATTTAAATCCCACATCTTTTCCTGCAGACCTCAAGCTTTAAGGAAGTGAAAGTCAGCATCAGGACCTTTTTCAGCATTTAATGTGATGCTAAAAACAAACACCTTAATAGAAGGGAGTTGCTTTACCCATTATTATCACTTAAATCCTTTTGTGATAGGGCCAGGACCATGAGTCAGCACAAGACTGGACATTTAGATAAATATCAATAATGTATTGAATAAACATAATTTCAGAGGAATTTAAATGTCCAGGATGCTCTTGACAGTGACTGCTAACCAGTGATCCAAGAAACATCTAACCTTATATCACAGTTATTACCTTTTTAAGACATTACTGAACAAAGTAGTTGGATGCTCTGTCTACAGTGTGTCAGACAAAGGGTTCCAAAAATAAGTGCGAGGTCAGAGAGGACAAACAAAAATGAGAGAGTCTGGGCAGAAAATTATTTTCTTTGATAATAAAGAAATTCCCTTCAAATTTTGTTCTGAAGTCTGGGCTGGTTCATATTTAGTTTGAATCAGTTTGCTTGTCCCTAATTAAGAGCATTACTTGTCTGTAAGTCCAGTGGGGAATGTTTTTGCAATCTGTGCTCAAAATTTAAGTTGAACACTTTACCTCTGGGAAGAAGGAGGGCAAACACAAAACTAAACAAACCTGATATGCAGGCAATAAGGGAAACATGCAAGAAAACAGAATTAAAATTTGGTGGTTTAATAACAGTAAGAAGGTTCTGCTCATTTTGAAAAATTAATGTTGTGAGTTCAGCTTCTGACCATAATGCTGCCAGTGAGTGGCCAGTTCACATCTGTGCAGAGTAATGGTGAGGAACTCATCTGAGCTCATTTAGATTTCACTGCAGTTCCCATCTCCTGAAAAGCAAAAAATCTGTGAGCAGACACACATCTCTGAGAGACTGGCTTCCTTCAGTCTTTCCCTGCAAGGCCACGAGGCCATGCTGCCTTCACAACATCTTTTGTTGATGTTAGGTTTCTTTCCAAGTCAGAACTCTCTCAGAACAGTGATCTTCAAATTAGCTGTGATACTGGAATACTAATATTAGTGTGTCAGAGCTTAGTTTATGTGTGATCTGGAGCTATGAATTGGATACCTATTCCAGATGTTAAGGCTAAACACTGTAATCTTCTATATTCAGCTGGGAAGTGTTGGATACTTGCTTTGCTTTAACACATAATGTGCTCCTTCCTGGCAAAGCCAAACATTTCAGGTCTCATCTGTTTATCACATACTATCACTTGGGTATCAGGAAAAACACACATTGATTTCTTCCCCCATGCTCCAGAAGCAAAGTGATCATTGTCTTGTTAAAAGTGGACATGAAATGGAACTGTGACAACAGGGAAAGACAGAATTGCTGTATCATGAACCCTGTTAAAGAAAATATAAGAGAATTTTACTGGAAACCTGTGGGGGGCGGGGCTGAAAAGGAGTTTTTGAGAAGTCCATTTCCTTCTTGGCTCTGAGAAAGGAGCTAAAATAACAATTTTTTGGAGAACAATCATTATTAGCACTTGGATATTTGACGGTTACCACAGAAATTCCATATTCTAAGCATATGGAACAATTGCAGCCTACTGGGCTGATATGTTGGCAAACATTGACTTCCTAATGGCAACTGCTGTGCAAGTGACAAAAATGCCTCTGTGCCTTCTGGTGTGAGAAAACTGTTTAAGCAACAGACTCTTGGCATGGTTCAATGTGCTGTAGGAGCCACTCCTGCACTCTCAGCTATGAGAATATCAGGAATTTTTGCCACCAGGAGGGAAACTCGTGGCGTCCTCAGTGGGGAGCAGCATGACCTCAGCCATGGCAGAGGTGTTGGCTCCATGTAGGAGAATCTCAGTCAGCAGAACCCCACCTCCAGCAGGTGTCACTGATTTACAGGTGCCAAACTGGTGTCAGTTTGCATTGCAGTGTTGGAACCATCAGTTGCTCCCTCATTTCTGAGATGTGTCTGTTCTCCAAGTTCTCTTGGAGCCTTGTCTTGTCTTTCTGTCCAGCTTGTCTCAGGAACTTTAGGTTCCATGGCCATGGCATTTTCTGTAAGGTTTATCTTCACCCTGGCCTCTAAGGGAGAGAAATGAGAAGTGATATTCTCATTTTTCATATGGAGAACAGAAGTATAAAAAGACCTGATAGTCTTGTCAGAGCTCATGCAGGAAAACCACGGCAAAGTAGGTCCAAGTTTCATAAGCTGTTACATATTCCAGGATTCTAGTTTGCCTTCAGTGTTTCCTTTCACCTTTCTCTTCTCACTTTCTCTACACTCAGCTGATGTTCCAAATTATATTTACTCTGGTCCATCCCTCTGTATCAAAAGATACTGTGGATTGCAAAATGTCACTCTCCTTTCCAGCTACCCTCAGAAAATTGTCCTAGAACCTAGATATGGCTTTAAATATTTCTTACCTGAAAATCACATGACCTGACCTGTATAACACCCAAATAAGTTTTAATTAATTTATATTTAAGAAAAAAGAAAAGTATCCAAATGTGTTATGAAAAAATATAGATATCATTTGTAAAGTGATGGTACTCTCAAGTTGAGATAATTAATCCAAAGGAGTCATTTCATATCTGTAAATACAAAGGGCCATGCTTGTTTTCTGCAAATAGATAAAAGAGAATACTCATAAAGAGTAGCTCGAACTTTCTAGTTTGCTTATAAGATACACAATGCCCTCTAGTTCTTATTCATGGTAGTATTGTCACTTCAGAAGTGAAATTCTAACAACTACACCCATGGTAAAATCTGTGGAGTCCAATCATATTATTGGAAAGCAGTTATTTAAAGGTCTTATTTTATTTATTTATTTATTTATTTTGATTTAGTTGAAATTATTTTGAGAGGCTGGATGCATCAATTATAAATTGGAAGCTACAATAATCCTCCTCTAGATTTAAAACTCAGGTAGGCTGAACTCTTGGCCTCATTGTTTCCTGCCTCCATACAGCTCAGAGACACTTGCAACTTAAATTGAAATTGCCCTTCTACATAATTAACTTTTGTCTGCAAAAATTCTGCACCTTTGTAGGGAAGTTCAGTAGCAGAGCTTTAATGTCATGCTGTAGTTTAATCTCAGAGAAGCAATTACTGTTGCTTGGTTACTAGTGCCATTGCTAGCTCATTTTTAAACCAAAACCCAAGCTAATAGCACATAGTTTCAGGTTTAAGCTTTAATAGAAGGTGCAAGTGAGGGTTAAGTCTGATTTATGTCTTTGAACTTTTTAAATCAGATTCTGGTGTTTTTCTCTTCCTGTACAGGTACAGGATATATTTTTCAGTGGGCTGAAATTTTTGGTATTTTTCCTGATATATTCTTGTAAGTTCCAGGAGATTTTGTCAGTGGGATGAAGTACTGATCTAACTACAAGGATTCCAGAGCTGACCAAAAGCCTGACAGGTCTTAGTTCAGACAAAAATGAAACTTAGAGGTTGTGAAAACACATGAAACAAAGTCCATGGAAACAACTGATAACCTCATGGGCAGAAACCAATGGTTTCAGTGTCCAGTCCTAGCAATGGGAACTGGCTGTTTTGGCAGACAAATTTAATAGATTTCAGAGTCCTTGTAATGGGAGCTCAGTAACAGGGACAGAGGATCTGCTGGTCTTGGATTGGAACAAAGGGAGCACTGGAAATGTTGCTTAAGGACTCTGCTAAATATCATAGTGATATTAAGGAGCTAACAAGTTTCTTGGCTTAAAGGGTCACCTTAAAAACTTTGTGTTTATTCTTACATTAGTCAGATGGACATTAAGGTAGACTATGTGTATTTCACTCCAATGTTATTTTTTGTAGGCACCCTACCTTTCCAATAGAAGCATTCAGAAATCTTGACCTGAGACTTGATCAGCAGATAGACATGGTGGGAAACTGGTACAGCTGGGTTTGAGAAGAACATGAAATTGAGGTGGACAGCCTCAGTGAGTCCAAGCCCCTCTCATTAATTCATCTTCAGCACATATTTCACGTCCAGTAGTGCTCTCCCTGTTGTGAGCTTGTCAGTCTTCCCTCATGGAAGTGAAGAGTTTTACTGGGACTTTCCTCTTTTGCTGGTTCTAAGTATCTCTGACTTCAAATATAAAAATCCTGAATGCTGCAGATTTATACCCAAAGTTATTCCAGTATTCTGAAGCTGTAAATTATACCTCGCTTCAGAACCTCTCCACTTTCACAGGAGACAATTTTAGTATCAGGGCAATAAAGTGTTTCTCTCATGATAAGGATATAAAAAGACCATCAGCAAACTAAAGAAAAACACAAGCTCTGAGCATGGTGCATGTGATGAACAAAGCTTGAAAACAGAGAAAATTCAGGCTTATTGGGGAAACTGAAGATGAATGACATCCATACCCTGCCATCCTAGAAAGAACTGTAAACTTCACTTAAAGCTCAAGTGATAATTACGTTTTTCCCCTCCTATAGACTTTTTTCTTCCCCAGTTGCAGTTATTAAGATACTTAATCTTGCATGGATTTGCAGATCCTTGTAAACCACACGCTTTCATTTTGATTAATGTTTTAATGTTATATGTTTTCTGTGTTTTATTGTTCTCTCAAACCTGGCTTTGAGAGTGCAAAGCTGGGACTCCAGGTAGGTTACACAGACATTCATGCATTGCTGATATCCATGTGGTGATCAGAGGCTTCTTGCATACAGGTTTATATGTACCAGGTGCTCCAAATTTATATTGAAAAAGGTGGGCTGATAAAACAATTTCTTTGCAGAAAATCTTTACATAGAGTTGGTTGTTTTAATTGTCTAGAAATATGCTGTCCTTAAAGAGCACTGAAAGAATAATTTGGAAAATGGAAGGACATAGGCTTGAGTAGCTGTGCTGGAGCTCTCCTTTAGGAGGCCTGCCTGTCTCAGGATATGAGTTTGTATTTGGAGCAGGGATCATTGTTTTTCTGTAACCTATACAAATGAGCTTTATTTCAGGTCTGTGCAATTCAAATAGAAAATTAGACATGCTGTCATGGTGGGGAAACACTCAAAAGTTATAGCCTTAAAATGAAACGTGGATCTGCAGAAAGCAGCTGGAAAGCCCTTTGGAGCAGGGAAGTGCTGGGGTGCTGCTCTGGCCCCATCCCCTGAGGATGAGCAGCTTTGGAAGTGGGGAGCCAGCAGCTGCAGCCTGGGGTCCATGCTGCAGCACCCCCTTCCACTTCTGGCAATGAGCATTTCCTCCTGTTTTGCACCCCTCAACCCCCCCAACCAACTGGCTGATGATTTAAACTTGGCATGTGAAGCACCCAGATGTCCAGCTCCAGGAAGGAGTCTCTTCAGTAGGATCATCTCCTTGACAACTCATTTTTCTTTGTCTCTTTCTTGGCTTCGTAGCAGGGACTTGCCTGCATGTCTGGTGTGGGGGTTTGACTGCTGCATCTCTGCTTGATCCTCCTTGATGTATTTCATTTTCCCTTATGCTTATTAGAGATGCTATTGCCTACAGTACAGGTCTTGGGGAGGAAGGAGTGGGTTATGAATCATATGTCTGAAATAAGGAGAAATATCTTCTTTCTGCAATGAATTTCTGGGGTTTTTAACATGAGTATCAATAGAAACAGCTGTACTGCCATGTACAGAGTAGGTGAAATGTGGAAAAGTATCCTTAGTATCCCTGTGTATATGACACAGGAGTTTTATAACACTACAACAGCAGGTAATTGACAGGAACAAATACATCCAGGTGAGGAAAGGGTCCAATTACAGTGTCCTGCACAGGAGGACCCTGGGCTGGTGATATGAAGTCAGACAAGTTGAAGTAAAGGTACCTGCAGAGGGCTTTACTCTTTGAGGTGCGTGCTTGATACCTTCCAAAGAATAGAGAAGTTGCATTTTGTCTCAAACTGTTCATCCAAAGCTACCAACTGCATTTAGAAATTGTTATCCTATGTGGCATTATGTATTGATGGTTGACAAATTATCTCTCATCCTGCTGTCCTCAGTAAATGTACTTTTGATCTTCGTTCTTTGTTATGGATGACCACAACATGATCTGCACATTTGTCCCTCCCATGCACTCGTTGTGTGACAGTCCTCCCCTACTCTACCTGTGGCTGAGAGCACTTTGGGTCCCATGGCACTGATGGGACATTGCATTCATTACTGTGCAGCAGTGATAATCTGTGTTTTGGTGCTAGTAGGGGTTTATCTAGGTGTGCTTGAAATTGTAGATTTCAATGAGAGTGGCAGTCTTTTTAATGAAAACATATCTATTCTTTCTAAGGCACACTGTATTCAAGAAAACAGAACAGCACACTGAAAGCCTTGGCTCACACTTCTGCCCTGATCTTAACCCTTTTATCTATGCCCAAGAAAGGCAATTCTTTTGGGTGGGAAGGTCAGCCTGCCCTCCAGGTCATGGCATGCCTCTGTTACACTGCCTTGTTCCATCTCATCCTCCTCTGATTTCCTCAGGAACCTCCTAAAGGTGCACTGGGTACCCTTAAGTGTCAGGACGGTGTGTTTAGCCAGAAGGTAACCTACCAAGGGAGCTCTCACATACATTATTCCTTGTCAACACAGACACCAAGAAAGAGATTATTTACAAATCTGTGGTGTACAATTATGGTACATCCAACCTGTGATGGATTGTGCCACTCAGACTATTATGCTGTGTCCTTGAGACTGAACCAGCTCCTTGCCTTGCTAATCATTTTGACTGCTTGTCTCTAAGCTGAACTGATTCTGATTCTGGTATTTTTTGAATCAGCCAGCTGAATCCCCAGAAACCGTGGAGAGAATAAAAGTCTTTCTAATAGCCCTGCAATATCAAAGCAATGTAGTTTCCACACTTATAAATTGGTTGGAGGTACATGTCCCATTGGTAAAGCTGCACACCAGCACTTCTCTCTAGGCAGCTCTTGGAGCCTTCACCTGCTCTCCTCAGAATGGACGTCTCATGCCTTCAGAGGACTTTGGGAAGTGTGAGGCTCCTGTGTAATCCTATTTATGATGCTCTTGCATTGCCTACAACAGCCAGCTTTGCTGTGCCACCATGTGTAGCTCAGCTGGGGAGCCCTCACACAGCCCTGGAGCCTCTCCTGAGCTCCTCAGGGAGGTTCAACCACATGGGCAGGCTGTGTGCCTTGTGCTGCTGGGGGGGGCACATGGCACCTCTCTTTTGGGAAGTGCAATTCTGCAGGACCCTGAGGAATTACACAGTCCTGTGCAAACAAACAAATTTCTCCTGGCACCAGCAGAAAGCAGATGTTAACCTGATCAATTATCGATGAGGCAGAAGGACAATATGCAAATTGTAATAGACTACAAGCAGCATCTTGTATGTGGTGAAAAATAGAAAAGGAGAGAGAGCTTTGGTAGATGAAACAGAAATAAAAAATATCCAGGCGTATGAAGCTCTCAGTATTCCAGGATATATTTCTGCAAAACAGCAAATGAGCCACAATTCACTATTAAAACTGAAATGCGTTTTGCTGGCTTTACTCAGCCCACTAATTGCCCATGAAAATTCAGGTCTGGTATTTGACACATTAATTACTCAAAAAACATTTACACTAGGGTTTGCAGAAAGGAACAAAGAGAAAATGTAACTGAGAGAATAAAATGCTGGAAAGCAAGGGGAGGAGGATTTTAAGACAAGCCTTTTGATGCATTAATCACACGGTATTCTCTGGGGCCAAGTGCTGAGCACTGGAACACATGGAATTGAGCAAATGCCCATTAGCTGGACCAAAACCCAGTGAGGAATGGCAGCTAGCCAGCAGGCATGGTCAGTGCTACACCCACCACACCATGCTCAAGGCTTTGAGAGATGAACAGGCAGGTGTGGAGACCTTCAGTAAGTTTCCACTCAGCTCCCATGTTTCTCTAGGGATGTAAGGAACAGCTGATGTCACAGCATTGTTCCCACCAGCTGTCCCTTACTGTCCTCTGCAGGGCTGTGCCTTGGAAATACTGACTTTTTCAATGTAATCACTGGCATTAGTTCATTGCCTGCAACAGACTTATCACCAGTTCCTGACCCTGAGATCACGGGCACCACTGGAGAAACTGGGTGGTAAATCCAGAAGAGAGGAAGGGAACATGAATGATGTGCTGGTGATTACATCTCATTACTAAACCAATGCCATTTACATAGGAGTAAATAAGAGCTTAGGGGAAACTTGGTCTTTATGAAGCCTCTGAGGAATAAAAATGAATATTTTTTCTTTCCCAGGTTCTATTGATTGTGCTGTAAAGAGTATTTATATTGTGTGCCAGAAAGGAGGGAGGGAGGTTTGTTGCTATGAGGAGAATTAAGGCGTGAGTTACTATTGAAATTAGTACTCTTTATCGACTCAATCCAGTCATCTCCAACCATTACAGTTCCACAGAAATGTTAAACTGCTTTAAAACTTTCATTTCCCCTTTAAAACTAAATTACTTTTGTGTTTTCTCTAGCAGTAGTGCCACCATAAGGCAGGCAAGTTACAGTACAGAAAACATATAAACAACAATCAAGGCATAATTACTAAATGGGAATCACACTTTCTAATGCTGCCTCTCCCAGCCCAGCTCTGTGTGTACTGTAATGGAAACTCTCTCCTGCTATTTGCAATCGAGTTCTTCAAGCAGATGTTGGATATGCTTGAGCAGTTTGGGATTGTCTGGTTCACTGGTTATGCAGTTCAATGCAAAGCTCTTTTACTCTTTCTCTTAAATTAAGAAAAATCCTTTCCAGGGATAGATGGGAAACTCTGACTAAAATAATAAAGCACATGAATATTCCTTCTATTATCTGTGGCTTTTACTGAAAATTGAAATCTTATTTTAGATTGCAAGATTCACTTTCCTTATTTTCTCCTACTATTACCTGATGTTTCTGTCTCAGTCATGAGCATTAATCTAAATTATGATATGCTTTCTATGGAATGACACAACCAAATTCACCTTGGGCAAGAAAGACTGTGATCCCCTAAAATCTGCTTTACAAAATACAAGTTTTGCTTCGGTTTCAGATAGCTTTTCAAAATCTGTGGTGCATATCCCATTAGAGCATAGCTTCTGAACTTTTCGAGATTTATTCATCACAAATCACCCTGTTCCTGTTCATCTTTTGATTCTTGTCCTTAGAAAGAATTCACACTGTGCAAGTTTGAAAACTCAGGAAGCTGAAGTAAAGGGTCACAAATCACGTGGGCTTTCGGGTACCTCCAGATACCACAGGCTCACAGAGCTTCTCTCTAGACAGAGATTGGGTTAAACTTTGATTGCACAATTCAAAAATTACCATTGCTGTAAAACATTGAACTGCATACTTTTAGTCTCATTTATTTCTATTGTTATAGAGCTTAAAGCCCTAATCAAACACCAGCACACCATTTGGCAAGGCACTGTACATTAAAAGGGGAAAAAATATTCCTCTTCTCAAAGAACTTCAAATTAGCATCTCAAGGGAGAAATAGAGGAGAGCAAGAAAAAAAAATCTGAGTAATAAGAGAGAGGCAGTGGTATCAGGATGCCAGCAGGCTCCATTTTTGGGGTTTGTGGGGTTTACGTGCTTGTTTCTCATTCTAAGGGATATTTAGAAATACTCTTGGTGAATGGTTGGAAGGCAGCAGAAGTGGTGCTGAACTTTCTTGGGTAGGAGCTGACATGTTGAGAAATTACAGATTTGATATTGGTGACAGCAACAAGCATCACCCATGACAGTTTCCAGCTTTTGTTAGATGGAATTGTGTTAATGCAGGACTGGCCTGGTTTGGCCGAATTTCCAGCACCTGTACCCAGTTTTAGAGGATTACATGGTTTAATAAGAGGTCAGATTTCAGAGTTTCCTAAGCAGTGAGCAGGATTGGCTCCTGGTTTGAGTGTCTTGTCCCAGGACTGAGGATGGAGCTGGGATGGAGAGAGGGTTTGTTGCTCCTACTGCCACTGCAGGAGGAGAGGGACAAGGTCAGTGGCTGCTCCACTGCCAGCCAAGGCTCAATCCCTGTCATAGCTTGTACCAGACACTGCACTTCTCTGCTGAGGGCTTGGGCTTCCCAGGGCTCTCACCTATACAAAATAAGCAAATTAAGCTATTTTGTCACCTTATTCTGCTGCCCTCCACAGCTGCCTGCTCTGCCTGCAGCAAGCACTGGCTGCCAGCTGAAAGATTCTGAGGTCAGGAGTCCCAGTGAAGGTCTAGCATCTTCAGTGCCTGTGGTGGGAGCTGGATGGGTGGAGGAAAGTGTTCAAAACACTGGGAAAAAACACTGGGTATTTTTGTGGGCTGCCCTCCCAGGTGGGTCAAAATCTGCAGCTCTCAGCTACTATTGCCTGTTATTCTGGATCTGGAATGCACATAGGGGATTGGGGAAGGGGGCTATTTCTTTCCTGATCAATGTGTTTCAGCAGCTGAAAAGATAATTTCAGGTTTTTGGGATCATGATCGCAGACTAACAATATGCTAAAAAAACGCCAAAAATCAGCTAAACATTGTGATCAGTTGAGCTCAGAGTTTTCAGATGCTGTGTTTCACCTCATAAAGATGGATGAAAGCAGCTGAATATCTCGGTTCTTCAATCTGTTCTTAAATCTCCATCCCAAGTGCAGTCAGATATAATCACGATGCCGATACTGGTAATTTATCATTAAAGTCACAAATAAGCACTTGACATTGATAGAGAAAAAGAATGTCAGAGCCCATCAGTGTGCCAGGCAGGAGTCCTTAGGCAGAGACATTCCTCAATTAGGCATTGCAGTGCAGTAACTCGGACTTGACTTTCTCACACTTCCAGTCACAAGCACTTTCCATGAGTGAGGGTGGAACTCTGCACCCAGTGCCTGTGACAGGAATGCTTTGAGCACTGATACAGGCAGCTTCAAAATAAATTAACACTCACAGAAATCTGGAACTGCAAGAAGGCATCAAATCTGCCCAGAAATGGGAAGGTGTGCTTTGTTCAGAGACTGCCCACAGCCTCTGTTTGTCCTCTGCAGGAAGTTTTTTAAAAGCCTTAATAAGACCTTTGGAAACAGCTGGGCACAAGCCATGGGAAAATAATTTTCTCCTTTTTTTTTTTTTTTAACTTTTTCAACTTTGAGAAAATATCCTTGTTAAAACTGAGCTTTGTTTCACCACTGGGAGTGAAGTGGCTGTTTCATAAGCCCTCATCTAAGAGGATCTTATGTAATAACTAAAACTAAAACACATTCAAGGGCAGTAAAGGAACCCAAGGAAATGTGCAGCTGGACATAGTGAGATGTAGAGGGAGACTGCCTATAATTTATTTTGCAGTGTAATTGCTGTCTGATAGTCTCTAAGGATCTCTGTGTACTTTGATCTCTACAGAGCTGAGAGCCAAACCTAATGCTGCACATATATATGCAAATAGATATAAACTTTAATGTTCAGGGGCATTGTGTCATTCACAAAATATAATGAGCCAAATTATCCTTTTCTTATAGCATGAGGCCGAAATTCAGCAAAGCATAGCAGCACACACTTAACTTTCATTCTGAAGGCAGTGGCACTTAGATACATGTTAAAGCTTTGCTGAATTCAGACTGGGCTTAAGCATCTGCTTACACTGAGAGGTGCACTGGAGGGAGTTGTTTATTTGGGACTTAAAATACTGTTCTGTTCAGAGTAATGGAAATTACAGTATTTCTTTTCTGTCTGGAAAAGAAGTACGTGAGAGAATCCAGTTTGTTTCTCAGTCAAGCCTATTTTACCCAAACATCAGAATGGATCATGCAACCCCATAAAGAGTGTGCTGCTCTTTGGAGATCTCAGACACAGGGAACAGCAAACCAGTCTTGGATGAAGAGAGCAGTGAGCCAGTCCTTTGAGCTGGAACAATCATCAACTTGCTTTCCTCTTTGACAACAGCAGTTCTTTTTAATTAAGCTGCAATATTGTCAGAGGGCCTGGGGGACAGGCAGGACAGGTGGCAGCTGTGTGCTTCTGCAGCAGGGCAGGCCAGCAGCTCCCTGGGCTGTGTCAGCCAGCAGGTGAGGGCAGTGATCCTTCCCCTTCACCTGGCACTGCTAGCAGTGCAGCTGCAGCCACGTGTGCTGGGCTGGCTGCAGACAGACAGGGACAGGATGGAGCCAGCAGAGTCACCCAGGGGCAGGAGTGCCAGCAGGGACAGGATGGGGATATTGTCCAGCCTGCAGCAGACAGGGAACCTTGAGGCTCTGCAGCTGCCCAAGGTGGGACCATTCTCTGCTCAGAATGCACAGGGGAGGAACAGGAGGCAACAAGCACAAGGTGGATTAGGAAGGACTATCCAAGTCCCTTCTGACCCAAAGGATTATGTGGAGAAACTTTTTTTTTTTTTTTTTTTAAAAACACCCCTACAGTCTCACATTTCTTTTAACTTCTTTAGCAGTGTTAAATCTGCTTGTGTTGCATACATTTACCACAAGTCAGCACTTTTGTCACTGTCTTTGTGTTTAAATGAAGTGTTCCGACCTGGAGCCATTTGGTGAGAGAGGAAAAGTAATTATGCACCAAGCTCTTGTCTACTGCAGATTTCCCGCTCATTTTTATGTACCTAGTGATAATCTAACTCTCATAAAATTTAAGCACTGCTGCATTGCTAGCATTTCCATTTTGCTTGGTGAATTTTTTTTTTGTTAATACTCTGCTACCAATTTACTTGAAAGAGAAGCCAGTCTCTTTTTACAGATAACATGTCTAAATTTTTCTTTTTTATGATAGCATGCCTAAATTTTGTTTTGATACTCCCAGAAAGAGTAAATTGGGTGAAAAAGTCACTGGATTTTCTTTTATAATGTTCCTCCCAAAAGCAATCAGTTGGATTATTATTCATCTCCTGACTTAAAAGTAAAGTCATTCCCTGGAACTCCTTGTTCAGGCAAACTGAATTATTCCTGACAAGGATTCATCTGTGCCAGTACTGAACATTGAGCAGTCATTGAAAGAATATGTAGATTTAGCTGCTTCTTTTCACATAGGCAGGGTAATGAAAGCCCATCTCACCTGTGCACTGTGGAAATCCATGAGTAATTAAGGTAACCAGCCTTGATTTGTATTTGGAAAAGCTGAGTGCTTCTGTGTGGTGCTCAGAGAAATGATCTGTAAATGAATGAATACAACTACATCGGTATTCAGCATTATTTGCTGCCATGGAGTGAAACGAAGGAGAAAACAAAAATATGGAAATGAGAAAAGCAGGTAATGTGAGAGACATGAGAAGGACAAAATCTTTCTGAGCAGCATAAGAACAAGGACAGTTTCTTTCTATCTTCTTCCCTCTGCAATAGAACAGTTGATGTTTCATGTCAAAATAAATTCAGTGTCACTTTTTAATTAAAACTTATTTATATGGAAATATTTGGAAATTTTGTCAGACACTGGGAGATTTTCTTTCAGATTTCCAAATCAAATCTGTAAGATAAAGAAATAGGGGTGATTGCACAAACTTATCCACCCTCTTTGAATGAACACAGATTCATCCTTCTCTTCTGAGAGAAGAATAAACTTTCTCTCTGTATCAGATGGACACTTTATTAATTCACGTTTAGGACTGTACCTGTGTCACGATCCACTCAACCCGAGTGGGAGTCATGATGGTTCATTCGACCCCAGGGTGCAAAAGACAAAAGGCAAGACTCAGGTTTGTTTAGCAGAAAGCAATAATGCCATTTATTGAGTGCCAAAAGAGAGAGAGAGAGAGAGGGTGAGAGAGAGAAAGGATGGGATATAGCTACCAACAGACAGGATGCATCCTCGTGGTCGTCCGACGAGACGCGTCTTCAATCTGTTGGGGAGAAAGAGATCTCAAAGTCTTGTCTAGGAAAGTCACTTTTTATAGTCCTTTTCTGAAGCAAGTGGCCTCTGGCCAAAAGGTGGGGAGATTTATGGACTATTGTATGTGGAGATCGTAGCCCCATGACGCAGGTGTGGGGACAGGGTGCGATAACCAGCACCCTGCAGTGCACCATGACAAGCACCAGGCACAGCCACAAACAGTCCTTGGCCCGCAAGCATCCACCTGGGCCAGGCTGGAGCTCTGGCTCAGGGCAAGTGGTGCAATCTCAGGTCCCAGTCTCTGGTGATGGTCGTGAGGCAGATCAGAGAAACCCTCGGACCGACTCTTACAACCTGTCCGTGTGTTCATACAATACTTATCACATTTTGATATCATTGAAAAGAAACCTCCAATTGTGGTACAAGCAGCATCCTTAGAAGCACAGTGGAAACAGCCAGTGCTCATGTAAAGCCTGGCAGGAGACATCAGCACTGTTACTGCTGCTCTAGGAAGCAAAGGAGGAAACCAAGTCAGACAGAGACATTACTTGGCTGCACAAGACAAGTCAGGAGCAAAACTGAGGGTTCACCTGTGTGGATGAGTCCAAGGTTTTTCAAGTTCACCTCCAATTCTGACCTCATTTGTACCTCTACAGTGGTGCTGTGTTTCTGTCTTTAGGCTTCGTAGCACGAACATCACCTTTGTGAGTGAACACACTGCTAAACTCCATCCAGCTGATGACTAATGGGGCAATAAAAAGACTCCACCACTATTAAACTCTGCATTCCTAGAAGGTCAAAGCCTAGAGGACGTCATAACTAGGTTCATATAAAGCCCTGAGCTTCCTCCTGTTCCTGTACTGTGCTAGACATTTGGTTATTTCTGTGCTGTAGCCTCAGAAGCCACTGGTGCTCACCATGGTGCTGAGAATGTGAGAGCAGCGAGGTTCAGGAGCCCAGAGCCCCAGCAGCTGTGCCTGAGCCTGGGCTGGGGTTAATGGGCTGCCCTTGTACAGCCCATCCCTGAGAGCAGCCACCCAGGCAGCTTCTGAAAACCCCACGGCTTTTATATTTTGTTGTAAGTATGAGAGAAATGTGGTGCCTGTAAAGATGAAGAGGGGAACAGCAGAAAGAATCTGCAGGGCTTAGTAAAGTCTCTGAAAGTCAAGTTGGAGAATTAAATTAATCTGTAAGATTGGATGCAGTCTGAGAGGATGACTTGATATCATTTTTGTCACCATGAGTTTGTGTCATGAGAGGAGGAGAGGAATTCTGTGTGAGCAAGTTGTTCAGGCTGTATTCTATGAATGGAAACCACCAGAGTCTGGTGTCCTTTTCTGGCACATTATTTTGAGTTTTTTAGACACACCAGTGATGTTAACATGTGGTTGATGGGTGTGACGAGTCAGTCTGGAGAATCTGTGAGTACACAAAGTTCTCCAAGTGCTCATAGCCTCAGGTTTGGTCCTCAGTTCTGTCCATGACAAACCTCTGAACTACCACAGACATTCAGAAATTTTCTTTCAAAGATATTAGCTCCAAAACCAATCAGGGCGTAGGAAACTCACATGCTATTTTCTTAAAAGTAAGAAAATTTCTCACTGAGGACAGAGTAAATCTACATATTTTCTATATTTTGGTCCTCCTGAGGCACTTGCAAACTGTCCCCTTGGGACACAATTTAACAACCTAACAATCTGGGTAGAGCATTCACTTGTTCCTCCAGGAGAGCCTGTAACTTTTGTTTATTATATTTCTTATATAAAGTACCTGATGCATGATTATTTTTCACTCATCAAATATTTGCAATAGGTGAAGTGTTATCTGGGCATTTTGAAAGCACCTTTCCCTTCCCTTCATTGACTCTGGGACAGCTTCCTCTGCAGAAGTAAATTGTTGTAGAAAAGAGGTTGCTTGGGCATAAAAGGCTGCTTGGCAGCCAAGTTGTGCCAAAGCAAATCTAAACTAATCACCACCACAGCTTACTTTGATAAACTCTTTCCTTTTTCAAAGCCACTGGCATTTGGCAATTTCAAGCAATATGACCCCCTACTGGAGCTATCTGAGCTTGTTCTCTCCAGTTTTTAGTTATTAATACAGACACTTTAGTTATCAAAGATTTGACAGGAATGAAGGATTGACCTCCTGTGATTGAAGATGCAGACAATCTCAGCTTGTTAAAATAATAAATGGGCACCTGTCAAAGAGACACACTGAGCAAATGTGGCCCCTGTAGATATCTCTATTGTAGATTTTTAAAAACTCCTTCTGCTTCCTTGTATGGATATTAATTAATAATAATATTTTCTTTTATTGAGATAGATGGAACTGCTAATTACTGTTTCCCCATGAATCCCTCACTAGTACCATTTATCCTGTAATAATTAAACATCTCAAGGCAAAAAAAATGGTTGGTTAGAAGTAGTTAGTGGTGATTTAAGTGCTGATAAAGAATTGGCACGTAAATTACTGCAAAGAAGGATGTAGGATCCATTTCTATAGTGAAATAACAATGCAGGACTTGGAATTTTGTTGGGCACCACTCTGAACAAAGCAAAGCAAGCACCTGATGCTGAAAACACAACAGGCTGTAAACCCCAAAGCTTTAGGGAGACTTAGAGCCCAATGTGCAGCCTCAGGAGGCAGGAGCAGGGCCCGTGGGGAGAACTAACACATTTGTATTCCTGTTCTGAAATAGCCTGCAAATGAGAGGATATCCATCCAGTCTGAGATATGGGACCCCCTTTGTGGCAAGAGCTTCATTTTGTAAAGAACATATAACCTTTAAGTAAAGGGCTTGAGTCACACCAACTAAGCTTTAAGCTACTGCTCTTCCCACGAATTCCAGTGACTGATGGTGCACCAGCACCTGCTCCTTTATGGAGTAAAGCAGGTTCACATAGATTCCTCTGGTGCTCATGTTGTGTTTGAGGAGGCTGAGGACAGCAATTTTCCTCCCTTGGCTGTTATTGCTTCTGGTAAGTCCCAGCCCCAAGCTGAGTTCCACAAGACAGAATCACAAAACAGCAAAATGGTGCACACTCAGCTTTAGCAAAAACAGGCTGAATGGTGCTGCAATAGGGAAAATTTATCAATTCATTCACTTGTATTGTGTGCAAAGAAAAATCTGTAACTAAAGAATAAGGAGGAAAACATTAATGGAGTTCTCTTAGGAATGAATGTGGTGACAGAAATCAGACCATTAGCTTTGAAATACTGAGAATAGGACTTGAATAACTTTTTTAACCAACTGAGGACAAAGGAACTGACTCCAGTGTTCATTAGTCTAGCCAATAAAACAGTATCACTGCATCAGTCTTACTAAGATTGATGGCGATTGAGGCACAAATCTGATTTTTGTCTATGGCTAATAAAAATCATTTACCACTTTCCAGCCAGTGCAATACTTTTTGGAACTAAAACTAGACTTGGAACTCACTTTGTGAGTACATCATGATCTCCAGAAAATATCTAAAACTCTTCATTTATCAAAGTATTTCTGATAGTTTCCAAGATAGAAAGGTTTAACACAGCCTTGTGAGTATTACATGTGTCTTGAGGAAAGAAAAAAAAGTTCCAATATTCTCAGTATGTTTTTTCAGACTTAAGATTCTGTATTCAGATCCATGTGGGCCAACATTGCACTAATGTACTTATTTGTAGGAGTTTTGGGGGAAAATGAGTGATTTACCCTGGTTTCAAAGCAAGGTCATATTTTGTCTGTCTAATCATAGATTGTAATTATTTTAATATTCAACTCTAACCATACAGAAAAGGAATAATAATGTTTTGGGAATTGTATTGTCAATTACATTTAACATCAACAGCCTTAGATTGATTGAAGTCTATGTGTTAAACACAGGGGCCAATGTTTTGGATTAACCATGGTGATGACTTTGTTCTTTGGGCCTGGCTGCATCTCTGTTAAAGTACCCAAAATGCTCAGGAGCCCAAGCCTTGCCCTCAGAAGGAATGAAGTAGCTCTCCTTCAACAGGAAGAAGTTAGTTAGGCTCCTAAATTTGTTTCCTGACTTTTGTTAGGTTTACCACGAAGCTTTATCCTCTTTTTCATCTGAGACTCCAGGCAGGCAATTTTGCTTTTTCAGCACCAGCTCTTAGCAAAGTGTCCTAGGTAAAGATGTAAAGGTGCAAGGCATATCAATAAGGTCCAAGAGCAAACAATGAATGAATGGCACACTGTATTTCACAGGGGAAGCTGTCCTTGCACTGGAGCTGTGCAGGTGGCTGGCAGCAAGGAGCACCCCTTGCTCAGCACTGACAGAGCTGTGAGGGGAACACAGAGCAGCTTCAGTGCAGCCCTGTCTTTTTCTTCTTGCTGACTTAGGTTGTTATTTTCATGGACCTTGGCATTGTTCTGAAAGCTAGAACACAATGAAAATAAATATATATGCAGCAGCTGTATGTTTCCTGTTTCATCTTCAGAGAATGGATATTGTCACAGATGAGGAGGAGAATATAAATCATAAAATCATTCAAGTGTGTTACCTCACCAGTACCATCTCTTTGCTACTACACTGTCTTCCATGACACTGATTCCCTTGGTCTGGAGGAAAGCAGCAATTTCTGCTTCTCACTTCATCAGCTGTCTAACCAGGCAAGCTCTTAAACCCCCAAACACTGTACTTGAAATTCTACATCTGCTGAATACAATGCAGAATTGCCATGGCCTTCTCTGAACACAAAATTTAATATTTTTAAGCATTAATCTAAATTGAGTGGGGTATTTTCTTAGGGTTTTTTTCCCTTACAGCTTTCTTGTAGCATCCCTTTTTAGCATAAAATCCTCCAATGAGATCCCATTCCATACTGACAGAAGCTGCACCATCTCTCAGTATCAGTTTTAGGGACCCACCCAAAATATCTTTCAGATGAGCAAGACAGAGTGCCAAGGAGTGTTAAAAAGTATTGCTGTTTTACTGCTTTCCAGCTCCTGCTGCATGTCTTCCTAACAGCATAGAGTTCTTGAGTGAGATCTTTAAGTCAGAACTATCTTTAAGTATGAATGAAAAAGTTCCATTTGAAATTATGAATCAGTTCTTCAGCATACCAGGTATAGTTCCTTTGATATCAGTGAACTAGCAAAGAATTACTTTAGCTGAATATATGTGCCCTGTACATCCTTTCATGTCACAATGGAACTGCTCAGGTGCTGCCAGGGCTCCCTTCCTTCCAGGTGTGTGGGGCACTGCAGGGGATGTCCTCCCTCCTGGCCCTGGGAGGATGGAGCATGTCCAAAGGAAGGCTGCCCACGAAGCAGAACTCCCCCAAATGTGCACCCTGTGTTCTCATAGCAAGCACTGGAAATAATAATAAGGACTTCTGTCCTCACAGTAAAGCTTACAACATCTCATAAAGCACCAAAGGAGGATGAATGCACACTTTTAAAGAAATCTGTTTGATGGCCAGAGGATCCTGTGAAGGCTTCTGCTGCTGGAAGCATCAAGTGGGAGTAGTCCATGTCTGCAGATCTACTGATCTTTCTCTGTGATGGAGACAAGAAACACTCAGAGATGGCTCCCAAAGTAAGACACAGCACCCAGGAGATTCCCCAATTTGTTAAAAGTGCTGTTTAAAGTCTCACGCTGCAGTGTTATGATGTCTGAGTATCTTTTTCTTTCCTTCCTTCTCTAACAAGCACTGACAGACCAACTCCTTTCTGTGGCACTAGGACCAGATGGAGTTACTTTGCTCGTGCCTTGTCTGCTTAGCTGGGGTCGGGCAAGGCTCATCTAAAGTACTGAAAAAACAATAAAAATTTAATTCTAGTCAACTCTTGGTTCCTCTTGCAGACTGGAGCCACTGATATCTTTTTGCTCTGAGGCCATAGCCCCTTTCATTGCTCTGGTCACTGAACCTTTTCTAAAAGTGCCAACAGGAAAGAAACACAACTCACTTATGTGATGATCTTGTAAATTGAGCTGTTTCATATTATTCTGAGGGCAGAAATAACAAGGCTGCTGTTTCATTGCTGGTTACTTTTGGCTAGTGAAAGGCAGGCCATGTGGCCATTTGTCTTGTTTTATGTCTGGAAACCTTGCATTGAGCTACGGAGGGCTCTGACTGCTTTCATCTTTATGGGGGTTGTTAATCTAAGGGCAGAGGTTGCATATCCTTACTTTAAGCATTGATGAAAAGAATTGACTAAAACCCAGTTGTTCTGAAGTGGTTTAAAGTGTCACCCATTTTTCACTGCCCCTCTTTTTTTTCCTGTAGGAATTCTGAAATCTATTCAGATGGCATAAAGTCCACACAAAGGGGAGCCCAGTGTTTTAGTGCAGCGCCCAGCATGCCTTGCAGATGGGTCATAATAAGACAAGAGCTGTCTTTGTCAGAGCTGAATCCATACTTTTCATGTACAACCTTTACAAATTGTGCCCATGTGGCAGAGTTTGAATTACTTTTTTTACTGCTCTAGAAAACAAATGCAAAAATCTTTCAAGTGCATTCAAAGTCATTACGGTTCTTTGCTGAGCTGAATCAATTGTCATAACCTCTGTGGGTGTGTAAAATATGAAATTACCATCACTCTCGTAGTCTTTCTGAGTTTGTAAATTAGAAGGAATTGATTATAGGTGCTTTTGGAAAGGACTCTGGTGTATTAAAAGTGTCTTGATGACTAACAACGATATATTATTTGTAAGATCCTGCTTGATGAAACTGTCTTGTCCACTAATGGCTGTTTGTCTTTGTTATTGTTCTGACTTGCCTTCTAACAAATTGATGTGTGGGCTGAGATTTATCATGTGATGGCTGGAGGAAACAGGAGACTTTGCCCATTAAAGTGGTTGTAATACTTGTTTTATTTGATAATTTTGAAGTTAGTTAATGTCAATATTTTCCAGTGGAGTCATTCTTTCCCAAAGAACCAATTTTTATAAGTAGTTGCTGTAAATTTATTTTAAAATTAATAAAATAGCCTGCTTTTCTCTCTATTCATTGCACTATTCACATTTTATTCAGAGGTTCTATAAGTTATGTTGTAGCATTTTTCTTTATGTATTAAATCTACTCCATGGCTTGCAATATTCTTGCCTCTTTTTTTATTTGTTTTCTGTCATATTTTGAAAAATCTTTACATATATAGTGGAAAATCATTCTTTGATTTCTCCTTCATAATGTTTTAATTCTAAACCTTCAGCTTATTATTAGCAGGACCTTTTCTGCCTGATTTTATTAGAACTGAATTGCTGTTCATTCATTTTCTAGGGCAGAAAGGGCATCTCTTGGTTCCAGTTAAGCTTGACAGACAAGAAAAAGTGGAAGGTGAAATGGGAGAGAGTTATTAAAATATACTTGCAGTTTGGTTTAAAGTTGGGCTGATCTCGATTTTGAATAGCTGGATACTGATAAGACTGAAAGAGAATACCCAGAACCTATTTTTCTGCCTTTCTATGAACTCCTTCAGCCTTCATCTAACACCAACAAAGTCACTGCGTTGGATTTGACAGACACACCCATTCTGGCAAATTTTTGTGGGCTGTTTGCCCAAATAAGTGCAAAAAAACTCCACAGGCCATAGGTACATTAAAACAACAGAAATATTGTTTAGAAAGAATTAAACATTTGAAATATGTTTCCCATGTTCTCCACTGTGATGCAGTATGATCCTGTGTGTAGCTGTGGATTATGATTTACATCAGGTAAAAGCTAACTTAGAAACTTTGAAGCCACAGATTTCTGTAGTTTAATATGTCCTGCAAATCATCCCAGCAGAAGAGCCAAAACTGTCCACGGGGAGATGTTGAGTTGGACACCATGGGATTTCTCAGGGCTAAAATCACGTTTCATGCCTCACATCACTGGGAACCAGCCCTGCTGAAAATTCCCAGTGCTAGCACCAAGGGAGTTATGATATAAAAGGCTGAACAACAATACTTGGAAGGAGCAGAGAGGAATCTGCTCTGTGCCATATGGGAAGTTTAAGATGTGTCAGGTTGTTAAAGATGATATTCCCATATTTCATTGAAGCTTTTAGAGGGAGATGCAATGGAAATAGATGAACAGAGGGGCATATTTTTCATCAGGCAGACTTTGTGTTGCATCAATTGTGTGTGTGTATCCAATGCCTGCATATATGTTGTATGAAAAGTTTACCTGTTAATGCTGCTACATGCAACACATTTAGTTTTTCACAGGCAGAAAATGGCATACAAACTGAAATGAGGCATTAATTAAGATAAGAATTAGAGGAGAACAGTGAAGGACTTAAAGGCTGTTACAACAGCAACAAGGGCAGGATCTTGTCACTGAATCATAGAATTGTTCAGGTTGGAAAAGACCTCTACAATCATTTAGTTCCCCCAGCACTGCCAACACCACACTAACCAAGTCCCCAAGGGCCACATCTGTGTGGTTTTTAATTCCCTTCAGGGATGGGGAACTCCACCAGTGCTCTGGGCATCCTGTGCCAACACTTGATCACTCACTCTGAACTTCCTTGGTTCAGCTTGACCTGTTTCCTCTTGTCCTATCACTTGTCACTTGTGACAAGAGACCAACCCCCAGTTTGGCCACAACCTCCTGTCAGGTGGTTTTAGAGAGGTATGGTCTCCCCTGAACGTCCTTTTCTCCAGAGTAAACACTCCCACTTTTCTCAGCTGCTGCTCAGAGTTGCACTCCAGACCCTTCCCCAGATCCTTTCCCTTCTCTGGACACGTCCCAGCCCCTCAATCTCTTGTGTCATCACGAGAAGCCCAAAACTGATGCTAGAATTTAAGGTGCAGCCTCAGCAGTGCTGAGTGCAGACACCTTTAATGGTTCTTTGCATTGTAAGGTGACAAGGCAGTGAAAATGGTGACAGGTGGGGCTTTTACAGCTCTACTAGAAATTATGCCAAAATTCAGCCAAGTTCTAGTTCAAATGGCAGCTTGCACCCTCAGATGACAAATAATACCTGGTCAGTACAAGGACTGAAAACAAGCATGACAACCTTTTTTCCTACCTCTGGATTCTTTATGAAACAAAAATGCTGCTTTCTTAGAATTTGTTTGGGAAAAAAAAAACAAAAAAAACCACAACAAGAAACAGCAGCAGTGATAAATGTCCAGGCCAGCAAGTCCAACTGTCCAATTCAGAGGGGTCACCCAGGTGTTCTTGCCAAGGAACAAATAGATGATGCTTCCCTGCATGATCCTTAGTTACTCCACGCAGTGCCTCACTGAAAAATTTCAGCATGTAATAGCTGTCACTCCTTTCAAACCCATAAGCCTGTGATGTCTTTATATAGTACAGCAGTGCACTGTGGCAAGCTTTATGGTTTTGACAATATATGCCTTTGCTCTTCTTTAAAACAAAAAGGGTATTGTTGAAATCCCTGTGGCTTTATTACATACAAGTGGCAAGCTCTTTACTTTTTCAGTAATCCACATCTGTCAGCCACTGCTTACGAGATAGCCCAGGGGTTATCTGCCCTTTGTTATTGCTTTAATTCCTTTCATTCCTTTGCTTGCCCAATTTAATAACAAGGAGAGATCCAGCTTCTTGATGATTTTGTTGGCATAACACCAAGCTCATCGGCACTTAACTCCAAGGCAGTGCTGTGGTTGCAGCTCTGCATGTTGGAAGCTGCTGTATTGGGTCAGCATCTTTGCTGTAACATCTTGCTGTTTGGTTTATTCTTTGTTCTTCCTCTGTTGCTCAGTAGTTGTTGTGCAGCAGCCATGTGGGCTTTATCATCACAGAGAAATGTTTTGTAAAGCAACAAAATTTCCTCTGAGTGTAATGAACCATTCTGTTATGTGAATTTTGGGGTTTTGTCTGTCTAAATGTTTTAAATATGAAGGGATACCACTGCTGTAGCTCCTTGTTGTCTACCAGCATGCAGGAAAGCTGTGATACATAAATAACAGATGCAGAAGAGAACAGAGCAGAAAATTGCCAATTAAAGAAGGCTGTATAACAACTCCTCCATCTGGGTCAGCAGCAGGGTTTGAACCCAGAGCATGCCCTGCTGCAGCACCCAGGGAGGGCCATGCACAATAAAGCTGCTCTCACTCCTGCTGCCTCCCTGCTGGGGATGCCAAGGAGGAGCTTCTCACTTAAGTAGCACCACGCAATAAAAACGTGGCCAGTTTGTTTTCTACTGCAGTCACAGCAAAACATCTCTCCAGACAATCATTTCCTGACATTTAGCAGCAATGGGCTTCTCCTTATACAGGTGCAACCATGGTAACTAATTTTTTTTTTCCTAAAAGTGTTGATGATGTGTGAATGTTTCCCACCTTCCCGCAGGTGCTGTTGCTCACCTTCATGAATGTTTCTAGCTTTGCTGATGGATAACTTCTCCTTTCTGGCTGCACTGTTGAAGAGCCATCACCAGGCTGCCTGAGAACAGGCAGCTGCACAGAAAGTACTGGGAAAGGCAGGGTGAAAGGCATTTCCCTTCCTCCCACACGCACAGTTCTGTCTGTTGTGCTTTACAGAGACTGCCATCTTACAGAGGGGAGTTTCCTGCAGTCATTGGTGCTGGAGATTTCTCTGATTTCACAAAAACTGATCTGGACACTGCTGGTAATGGTTCGAGACAATAAACTAAGTCACCCACCTGTTTCTTTCCAAGAAGAGAAGTAGTCATCAGTACTGCAAAACAAATGCACTTCAAACTGCCTGTTTGGTGTCTGGGGAATGCCAGGAAGCAGCTTTGGTACCCGTGCTCCCCACAGCCCTGCTGCATCCCATCAGGTAACCCCCAAACCACCTCCTCCTGAACTGCCCCGAGTGCCTGAGCAGCTCTGAGAGCGTGGGCTGGCCTGCTGTGCTGAGCATGGGGGCAATGCCTTTCACACTCCACCCAGAGGAGGGGAAGGTTGCCACAAATCCCAGTGTCAGGCTGAATACGAGGATAACTTGGCAGTTGTACACCAGCAGAGATGTTAGCCTTCAATGTCAGCTCTCAGAGTGATTTACAAAATAATTTTAAAAATTTATGAACCTCCTTCTTTATAAAGCATTGTTGTGAAGTTGAATATTTTATTACACAAGGCAACCATCATTCACTGCTAGGGAAGGGTATGAGACTGCTGTTTTGAAAGGCCAGGATGCTAGGATGGTTGGCATTGGAGGGAAGGCATTCTGGCACTGTATTTAATGACTAGCCACCTCAACAGCACTTTCAGACCTGAGCCTTCTGAGAAAGGACTCCTGACATTCAGACCAATTTTTTCAGATTTTCTTTCTATGTGTGCACCCTGGTTTGATTATTTTTTTCCTTTTTTTAGTTCTTTTTTTCCCTATGATTACAAATTCATCCTCATAAATTAAAAGCTGATCTAGCTGGAATTAGAAGTGTTCAAGGTCAGGTACAAGTTTTCCACACAGTTCATTGTGTCTGCAGCTGCCCACCCAGGACATCACAGCTCTACTGAGCTTTGCAGGCAACTCCTTCCCAGTCAAGAATAAACAAACACAGAAGAACAGAAAAGCAAATAGAATAGTTCTTTTTTTGTAGCAGTGAAGAAATACAGAATTGCCTTTGTGGGTAATTAATAGGCCACAAGCTTTGTCCCGAGTTTGCAAGGCCTTGGGACTGAGCCCAACTTTTCTGATCTCTTCTTGGTTTACTTGGTTTAGCTGGGATGGCAATTTCTGTAATTGATCAGGAGTCTGTCTCTGGTTTGCTTTTGTTTGCCTGTGATGGAGATCTGCACTTTTATATAGACAATAGTAACAAGCAGGTATTCTGGATAGAATGGGATATTTATGACTTCAGCAGAATGATGCAGTGTAGAGAAATACAGGCTTGGTATGACAGCAGGGATGAGAAGGAGGTGCAGGATGCAACAGAGAGAGGTGGAAAACATGGAATACAGGAGGTGGGGTGCAGAATTGACACTGGAGACACAGCAGCTGTAAACAATTCACTAGAGGTTTGTTTAAAAACATGCAAATGGTGTGTGTCCTATTTATCCATAAATAAGAATTTGACTGTAACATGTTCTACATTACTGTGTGACACTGCAATAAGAAATAAAATGCTTGCCTGCCATGTTAAGAGGAGACTGGCAGCTGTGCAAACCTGGTCACAACACTAAAATCCAAAGCCCCCAGGATAATTTAAAAACACATCTCCATGAGTCATGTAAACCCACTCAGCTGCCCTGAATCAAACCTGTTCTAGTCAACTAGAACTTGAACACAGCCAATGGAACAGGATTAATCATGAGAAGGACCATAGCTTGGGATTTATTTCTTTGTCTTTTATTGCAAAAGCAACCTTTCCCTTACAATTTATTAGTTTAAAGCCTGGTATTGACCTAAATTTGAGATGGTATTGGTAGAACATAATTCTGTGCCTCTGTGGTTAGTTACAGCACAAACACCTTCCATGTCCTCATTTTTCAGCCTGTCAGTCCTGTGCTGTGGGCCCCATCTGAGCCCCCTGGACAGCCACCCCAGGCTGGCACAGAGCAGCCCAGCTCTCTGCTGCAGGATTGCCTGTCCCCAGCTCAGGGATGGGGGCTCTGCTGGCTCAGTGCTCTGAACACGCCGTGCTAAGCTCTGGAAAATGGGATCTTGGTCACTCTTCAGGGAGCACCACTGGCTGCATGCTCACTTTGGCCATTCCTACAGACAAGGTGCTGGTTTTCAGCAGGGCTGGACCCACCTGTGTTTGTGTGCAGCAAAGGGGTTGGTTCTCAGCTTCTGTTAACTACTCCAGGAGATCAGGTGGTGGCAAGGTAGCATTTGACAATGATCAGAGTCTTCACTTAGGTTATTTTGGTAATTCAAACTACTAAACATCCCCTTTAAGGTATATTATTTTATTTTAGTAGTAGTAGTAGTAGTAGTAGTAGTAGTAGTAGTAGTAGTATTTCTGACTTCTGTAATACTTGAGCTCCAAGATCCAGCCAGAAGAGAGGTGCTCTCCCCAGGGCATGGGCAGCCTGGCAGCACTCAAAGTACTGAGCATGAACATTTCACACTTGAGAGACTTGCATCTCCTCCATCCCTGCTTGCTGCCAGGAGTGAGGGATGTGTCTGTACTGGCACCTGATCTTGTGGTGAGCTGTAAAAGCAGGTCCTGATGCTGTCATTGCTCATGGGAGCTGGCAGGTCCTGGCAGGTACACGGCATATGGTGAGGAAACAGGAGACAGTCATAAATCAGAATTCCTGGGTTTTAGCATGTTTTATACACCACTGAGTTCAGCTGCTGACCATTGGCCCAGGCAATCTGCTTGTGAGGATGACAACAAGTACCTTAAAGCATGAGGAGGGAGGGATACCTGCTCAAATTTTGCATTAAAAGGGATAGTGACCACTCACAGAGAGTAACATCATAACTATGGAGGGCAGAAGGTTAGCACAGGCAGTGAGTACTTTCAGTAGGGCAAATGTCCCATCAGGTGGGTAAAACAAGCAGAGAGAAAAGCATCTTAAGTACAGTTTTAGGAACAAGGGCACTTTCTTTAAGAAAAACAGCAAAATAGATCCACTGAACAGGAAAGAGTGTAGCCAAAGCAGGGCCTGTTGCACTATGGAGTGAAGCATATCAAGCAAGATATTATTAACCTGGACATAAGCATGCTAAAAGAGCATATCTGGTGATGGTGTGTAAGTATGCCCTGATGTAACACCACTAATAAAATAAACAATGAACATGCAAATCTAAGCAGAAATGCAAAAATAATGTGTATCAGCAAATCAACCATTCCGGAATTGTAGGCTTGCACAAGTGGGGGTATTGGAAAAATGTGAAAATTTTATGATCTGCAAGAAAAGAGTGTATGAAAGGGTGGGAAAGTTGTATGGGAAATAAAAAGAAAAGATTCTTAAGTTGCAATGTAATGCTAGTTTTTCATGAAGACTAATAATTAACCTGTAAGAGAATGTTAATCTGGTGTTGTTCTGAAATTTGAAACTGGCCTGATGTCAGTCTTTCAAACACACCCACCACATGGATCTGTTAATTGCCTGGTTAGTACATGCAAACATAGAGTACACGTGTGTGTGTTCAGCAGCAAAAAAGGAGAGAGGAAAACATCCAGCACATGAGCTGCTCTAGCCTTGAAAGCCTGGTCAGAGGCTCTGGGCTATGGCCCATGGCAAGGTCAATTATACAGCTGAGGTGGGCAGACAGACAGACAATGTGCACTGTCTTTAAACACTGACCACAACCAGCAGCAGGGGCAGCCAAAAATCCCACTGAATTCCTGATTCAGAATCAAAGGTTTCTCTCCACGCCTCTTTTTTGCCACCAGCTGTTCAGCCCCTGTCCCCTTCAGCCAGGAGCACTGAGATGAATGCTGCTCACTGCAAGGAGGGCACATCCCCTGGAACTGACACTTCTGCCTCGTTAGAGACCAGACCAAAGGTCAGACTGGAATGCAGCAAACTTCAGCCACCCTGCCACCAATTTGCAGGTGGAGAAAGAGAGGGTCAGTGATGCCACAGCACAAATTAGAGAATTGCATTTTCAAACTGGCAGTTTCAGGAATTTTATATACCATTGTATCATGTGTAATGCATATATACTATTTTAGGAGTGTATGTTATATATCAAAAACATTTAATATTCCTTTTCTATCCGTTCCTCTGCCTCCTTTCTGGGAAATCTTTCTACCCCAACACAGATTCTGAAACACTGAGCAGCTGCGGACATCTTTTAGATAACAGCAATAGTCAAACTGTCACATAAATATTCTCATAATTAGGGTTTTCTTTGCAAATTTTTTCTCATCTTGAGCAAGAAGGAATTTTTATATCCATAGTAGTTTTGCATTTTTGGTTACCTTTGTAAGCACTACTGTTTTATGACTACAGTTCTCTCCCTGCACTCTGAGCTCACATTTGCATTTGGGACACCTTCAGATTGCCTTGTGCAGAGCACCCCGCTTCTCAGACATGTTTTCTCAGGTTTTGTTTTCACTCAAGATGCATGTATGTACTCAAAGCATTCAGAGCTCCTCCCACCATGGGTGGATGTTAATTCCCTTGAGGTCTCAGGCCCCTTAGACTGGCTGGCACCTCTGGCCAAAGGCCAGGTGCTGGTGACAGCTGAGGTGGCAGCACCTCTGTGGGACACACACCCCCCACGAGCTGCCTGGGGCTGCAGAGCTCTGGCCCATGGCACATGTGCAGGGGCTCTGCCTGCAATGATTGCATGGATCACACCAGGGCAGCATTTCCAGGCTTCATAGTTAGGGACAGACATAGGACCCCTCTGCTGTGCAACTGTGCATCTCCAGAGGGAGGGAATGAGTCCCTCGTGTGACATCTTCCTGCATTTGCCTTCCTGACAAACTATTTTGCAAGTGCTGAGAGGAATGCTGCTCTTTATTCAGTCACTTATTACATGAGGCTGTGGTACTGTTTGAATCACAAATTGCATGGTAATGGCCTAATTCATAAACCATTGACATTTTTTATGAGCCCTTAACATTCAAAAGTGAAGAATTTGTGCTCAAAAAATAATTTGCATTGCAAAATTCAATAATTTAGTTTCTCATATTCATTAATGCCTAAGCCCACATCACATAACTTATCCCAGTCTAACTACACTTCCCAGAACACTGATAAAAACAGGATACACACTAGTTCACCTAAAGGGCTTCTATTAGCAACTAACTCTTTACCTGCAATGATTGATTATGTTTGTAGAGAGGAAAAATCCAGCTCTGCAGCAAGTGTGATGGATGCACTCAGCAATGGCTGCTCTGAAGCTGCTTTCTGCTCTAATCATGTTTTCCTCCAATGGCATTAACTACCATAAAATATGAGATCATAAAGGGTAATGATATCAGACAACAAAATAATCCTGCAGACTGCTCAGTCCCACTGTATTAGGGAAGGATTCATGTTTCATTAATGAAAACTTGCTTTGCTTTTGACCTGATATTGCTAGTTGTTGAAACCAGACGAGAAAACTAATAACAAATGAGTAGCTCCTAAATCATACAGAAATTCCTAGTGCTTAAATCACCCCCTTTTACAGGGAGGGAAACTGAGGCATATGGACAGCAAATAACCCAGTAACTCTTGCAGGGTCAGCTGGACCTGCCTGACTCTGCCCAGTGCTAACACAGCTTCTGTGGGATGTGCACATGCTAAGGTGATTGGTGTTATCTAAATAAGCTTTATAAGTCGTTTTTTGTGTACTGACAAAATAGTCCTGTCCCCCTGGGCCTCTGTCCTTCCAGGACAAACCACCATTTGTGGTTGGATCATGTTGGAGGTGATTTGGGGAGCCCAGTCTCCCAAAAAAGAGAGGTGGCTGTTTCCTGGGTGGAGGTGGGAGTCTCTGTTGTAGGTGTCCTTGCAGAAGTGCCTTCAGCTGCTGTAGGTGGGACCCCAAGCTGCTGTCACTCAGCTGTCCTGTGGGACTGTTCCAGCATGTTTAATTGATTGCTATTGGTATATCTTAACTAAAGACAACACACCTCTTAAATAGCTTAACTACCTACAAATCACTCCCCACATAGCAACAGTTTCTATTAACTATTTACAAATAGGGATGCACAGCTTGATCCCTTCCACAGCAGAAATCACCAGGGGAGTCTCTGGAGGGCAAGGCTGCATTCTCCACCCAGTTTGTTAACTAACACATTTAGACATTCAGACCGGGCTAAACACAGCAGGAGCTGCCTGGGGCAACTCCTTCAACTGCCCAAAAATCTGTCCCAGAGAGCTCCTACAACAATAATGCCAGCATTTAATTGTGATGGTTCAGTCAGTCACCTCCTTTCCAGCTGGTCTGCTGTCCCAAGCCAGTCTCTCACCCCATCTGTGCAGGGACTGCCAAGGTCACCAGAGAATCAGTGGTGATGGCACCTGGCTGTGCCCCCAAGCACAGCCCCAAAAACCAGCTACACCACAGCTGGAGCTGCATGTATTTATTACTGACCCATCCCTTCTGTCCCCCAAATCTTGCTGCAGTTTTTGATGTGGGCTGTTCAGGAGCCCTCACACCACAGCACAGCAAAAGCTGAGGGCATACAGCTGCAAAACCAGCGTTGCTAGGGTAAGGGTTGTGATCCATCTACACTGGCATTGCAAATAACAAGCTTTACGTGCATCTTGAGGGTTTTTCTGTTACACATTTATTCAGTTCTAGTAAAGAGAAAATGATAATTGACTGGATAATTCACCAGCATCTGTTCCATCCCAATATAGGGTCTGAACTTAGTTGAATTTGAAGCTTTCTCCACAATACAGTAGAGAAAGAGATGTTTATTCTAGATCAGTGAGTGCTTTCCAGGGTCATTACCACGTTGAAAGTGACACTTAAAGTCTCATTTTTGGGTTGGCCTTGAGGTTGCAGACACACTATGGGAAATGCAATATCAGGAGTCATACAGGCACACCCTTGTGGAATGGTCTGCAGGACTTTGGCCTTTGGCATTGTTCCTTTCTTATTTTCAGTCAGAACTTCATGTTCTTTTGGAATATTGGTGTCTTTTGCAATACAATAGCTGAAGTTGCTGATAATTAATAAAGAAGCAGCTACAATATATTTGCAGAACTTCCTGCCTGAGGTTGGCTGTTAAACAGACCTGAATCACACTTCCATAATTATGTGATGGCAAAGGCTTTGGGAGCTGCTGAACCATGGACACTTCAATTTTAAAGGTCAGATGAAATGCTGATTTGCTATAAAACAAATCAATACACACACCAAAAAAAAGGTTGAAAAATGTGAACTTCCACATTGCCAGTAGTAAACACACGGATTTGAGACTGGTAGATTATGTATGGGTGTAATGAGTTGACAGCACTTCTTCCTTTCTTTGCCAAAGCCAGAGCTCCATGAGGCCTCAAGGACACAGCACTCACTGTTTGCAGGGGGGGCTGAGTTGGTACAAAACAGCCAGAGGTGCTTTTGACCAGAGAATTGGTCAGAGAATTGCAGAAGCTGCCCTTGGAATTCACCATACAAAGTGTATCCCACTGCAGCGGGTGTGAGCATCTCACATCTCCAGGCAAGCTCTCTGGTTTTTTGCCTTTCTGCCCTGTGAGCAAGATGCTAATGGTAGATTTACACATTTTCAGTGATTCCTAGGCAAGTTTCCAAACCTATACATGTGCTGGACATGTCCTTTTTAAACCATCCTTGCAAACTAGAGAATGCAGTGCGGACTGTTGGAGTTCAGGCGGGTCCTGGTGAGCCCTGCTCACCCCAAAGCTCTGCTCCTGTCTGGTTTATGATCATCCTTGGCCTTATTGCTTTACTCCTGCAAGGGAAGAGCTGGGCAGACACAGGGATAGCCAGCAATCCCCCTGTCACAGCCTCTGGGCTCCCAGCTCCTGCTCAATGGTGCCTTTTTCCCACCCCTGGAACTTGCTATCTCACTGGGACCCTTCAGGTTTGGGCAGAAGTTAGAGTCTGATCAAATCTAAGATTCTCTAATTTGTCTCATGGTGCTAAAGACAACTTTTAAACTCTAGTTGGGCACCCTTAATATTTTATACACAGCCATACCCATTTCGATTTCAGAACTGAGAAAAAAAATGTAAGTCTGGCTCCAGTGAAAGCTGAAAAGTTGTAGTTCTTTTAATTGCATAATTTTGGCAGCAAGAAGGGTGGAAGATGCTTGAAGCACTTGAGTGGTCTTGGGTCAGTCGTATTTTTCTCCTTTTCTCTCTGGCTATAAGCTCTTGAAAACATTAACTGAGAAATGAGAGCTGATCTCTGAGCATTCATATGATGTGCTATTTAAGATAGTTTATTTTTTTTTAATTTTAATTTTTTTAAATGAGCAAATTAATAAATCTCTTTGAGTTCTAGAAAATAAGATCCTCATAAATAGAAATTACCAGATCTCAAGTGCCACCAACTTAACAATACAGCTCTAAAAGGTGGTAATTCTGATTTTGAGCAATACTTCATAGTTCATCTCTGAGGGTCAAATAATTGGGTGACATAAATGAAGGTAGCACAGTGGTGTTTTTCTGACCAGTATGAACTTTAATTTTTCATGGGCCCATTTCAACATGTCCTCCTCCAAGCTGGAATCTGTAATTATAAGTCTGCCTTTCATAAGACAGACTATATTTCCCTTAAAAATGCATAAGCCTCCCTATTATTGCTACACAGCAGATGGAGTGGCAGAACAGAGCTGCCTTGTGGATTGTTAAACCAAACCGTTGCTGGGAAAAAAACACCACAGAAGACCAAGATCAGTAATCATTTCAGAAAAACAGGTTCCTGTGCCCCTCCAATATATTTCTGTGTTACCTCCATAGCAGAGGCTGATGAACACATGTATTTGTATGAAATGCAGAAGCAGCATGAGCTTAATGTTACAACTGCTTCTAAGTGCAGTTTGCATTTGTAATTTAAAGTTGTTTCAAAGTAGTGCAGGGAACTAGGGAGTTGTTTGGGGCGATGGAATATAGAGGATCATTACAAGCACTTGCAGATCATATTTTGCTTGAACTAATTCCTCCTGATACTTTAATATCAAACGTAACCCATGCCCAGTTTTACATCTCAAATATATTTGGTATTTCAAAAAATAATTAATAGTGTCAGTTTTATTAATGTGTTAAAATATGAATTAAAAACATGACAAATCAACGGGAAATAGCAGTCTGTTTTAATGAATATTTCATACTGTGCATCAATAAATCATAGATCAAAGGGAATGGAGCACATTCTGCAATACTACTTTTCTGTCAATGTGGGGTTACTAAAAGTTTTACAAGTTGTTTGGCACTTACTTAGTTGCACATTTGAATTAACATTTTAGGAGAGAAATAAAAAAGTTATGGCACTGAATCCCAGGAGAGTCTGGTGTTCATAACAGATTTTTCTGCTTCATTATAATTCATTGCTTTAAAAAAATCTGTGGCTAACCACAGTGTTGCAGGTCTGTGTGCCCTGTGCAGATTATCTTGATGCTCTGCCTCCCCAAACCAGGCTTTTCCCAAGCTTCCCACATGGGCACTGGCAGAAGGTGAAACTTCTCCTTAACAGAGCATCTGACCTCCTTGTCCATCTTTGTGACTGATTTGCTGCATGGGACTTTGAGATGTGCATTTCTGATGTCTGTGTTTTGCCAGAGCTTGGAAGGGCTCAGATTCGAGTGCCTGTCCTCTCAACTGTGTGTGCAGAGCCCCTCAGATCCTTTAATTATGTATGTTGTATAAACAGAAAACTTGACCTTTTTTACATCCGAAACAGGAACCAGAACTGAACAGAAAGTAAAAGATTCAGATACTCAGGCCCTCTCCTAAGCTTTTGGTTTGGTGATTGATCACCACTGGGGAAGTTCACTAGACACGGGGACATGGCCAAGGCAACTTCTCATTCAGGATCTCTGACCACCATGGTCCCAGAACTTCTGACCCATGTCTCCAGAAGATGGGAGAACAGCAAAAATGGGCACAAATCTGTGATCTGCCCAGTAGGTATTCCCACACAGCATATTTATCTGTGTGATGCCACCAACACCCTCCCTTTTTCTAATAGAAAACCAGGGAGGATTACACACATTCATTTGGTTAAAGATGGAAGGCTATTCACAGTAATTAGCTACTGCTAATTAAGTAGTGAGATCAGGGTAGAAATGGACACAGAAGTCATTCAGTGTATAACTTCTGAGTGATGTGATTTTGCTGTACTCCACTGATGTTCCACAAGAACAATAAATCCCCAGATCTCTGCAGTGGGCAATGAGAAGTTTAAGTCTAAAAATAAATATACTAATTCCAGAAAATGCTACAGGACATCTTTGAGGATGTAGATAATGGGGTCTGTCCTTTTCAGCCTCATCTCAGAGACCAGGTCACAGTACTGTGGCCTGCTCCATTGGTTCCTCTGGGAGAGCCCCAGCAGTGCTGTAACATGGAATTCCCATGTAAACCCAGCTAACAGAACAAAAACCCAACCAGAAAGGGGAAAGTCCTCTTGACCATCAGTTTGCTTTCATCACAGTGAAAGCAAATTCAGTCTTTGAGGACAGAACTGGAATACCAGAATGTGCAGAGATTAATCTGAAACTAATACCAATTGCTTCCTATCACATTAAGTATATTTGATATAATTACCTTAAGAACAGCATCAAAGTGTTATATTGTTGAAGCTGCCAGATGGAAGACATGCTCTGCTGATAGCAAGCATATCAGACAATGATATTGAAGAGACTTCTGAAGAGTTTTAATTAATCTATCTCTCTTTTTTTGTATAATTGACATTACATTGGGCTCATTTGTTCTGTGGAACCCAAGCACTTGGCTCTTGGTTACAGGACCGTAATGGATAAAGGTTTCCCTGAAGAGAAGTAATAAAAGTCGAGGCTCTCAGCTTTTATGATAATGACTGCAGGTTACCTTAAAGAGAAGATGGTTTCCTCCACTATGTGAAGCAAAACTTCATAGATCAATGTTGACATAAGATGGTGCTTAAATGGGTAAATTTTTTTCAGGCGTTTATCTTCTCTGGCTGAGACCCATTATTTTATTGCCCCGGTTGGAAACCACCACACTGCATAACACAAGCATGGTTTTAATTAGTCTGAAAAGTTTTAATTGGGAAACAAAGGGAGATCTCTTATAGATTGTTATTGCAACCTTTAATTGTCTGACTCGGAGACCATTAATTATCTTGATGGGGAGATGACACACCTTTCTGAACTATGGCACTCATATTTACAGCACCTTTTACAGAATACAGTACCTGTTGACTTTCTTCCAGCCTTTCATTAAGGAACTGCTGTGATAGGAATTAACTACAGTAATTCCATTACAAAACCTGCTGTCCAGTGGAATTTTTCTGGAAGATTAGATTTCTGAAAGGGAAAAAGGCCATTTAAGCTAAGCATTTCCTCAAGGCTCAAAGTAAATAACCGATGAAGAAGGTCAGAATGAATTTAGAACTCTTAAAGGTCTGCTGTACACTTGCGTGCAGTGTGCGAAAAATAAACAGTGCAGCTTTCCAGTACAGTGATTTTTATTGTTTTAAATGTTTCACATTTCAGTTTAGGGGAGAGATGAGAAGCGCAGAGGACAGAATCTGATCAAAATGATTTTACTTGGAGGAAGAGCAGCATTTTAAGCAGACATTTCAAGGTTGAAGTGATACTGGTAGCAGTTGCTTGGCATTAACAACAAAGAAAAGACTTGTTAAACCCACTGGGGCAGAACAGCACAGGGGAACCTGGTGACCTGGGGTTCAGCTCGTGCCACAGTGCATTCACCATGTGTAGGGAAGGTGCAGAGCACAGGGCTGGGCAGATATTGTGTCTGTGTTTTATTAACTCTGTACTGCCAGCCTGCAGTGGGTGGCATGCACTGCCTGCTTTCAGCTCCTCTTCTACAGCAGACTTGCTTTCAGGACCTGGTCATTTTTAGTAGTTCTATAATTGAGTCTGTATTGAGTAAACTAGTTGAGAGACTTTTAACCTTACTTTATATTGCCTTACTGGAAATTCAGAAGATTACTTTAAACCGTGTTAATATAGTTGTATTGGGTTGTTTGTTTTTTTTTTCCTGGAGGTCAGCAGTATCTACTCTGTTCCTGTGACAGGAAATTAAAATATTCCCTGGGCTACCACAGGCTAACTAGATACTGAGTTTATTTTAAAAGTACAGCCAGGTGACCTCTTTTTTTACCAGGAGCAGGTGGACAAGTGCAGGCTGGAGCTTTGATCCCCTACAAACCTCCTTCCCTACCAAGCTTCAGCTAATACAGATCAGTGGGAGACAATATTGCACTCCTGCTACTGGGGCTGGAGTAATGAGGGAAAAGGGTTATGTCTGAGTCATGGAACCTCACAGGTGTTTCACAGGAACTTGCTCTGAGATGGAGCTAACGGCACAATTGAAGTTATTGTGCCTTTCCTGCACACACCAAGAGAGGTAAAGCTAATCAAAGCAATCTGAACATATGCTGTATATAACCAAGAGGACATGCCCTGACAAAAATCAGAGAAATGGATTCCCCTTTGTGTGTGCTCTGTCTGACTGACCTACGAGTGGGGAAACAAAGTTTGAGCAAATACTTTCACTTGGGGAAATCTTTCCACAACTACAGAAGTCGTTAGGCTTCATCTGCAGTAGCTACAGTCATTGGAAGCAAAGTGGCCATCAGCGGAGCTGGAATGTCTCTACAGCAGAGCTTTTGCAAATTAAGGGTCTGATGCTGCATACTGATTGAATGCTGCAAACTACTTCCCCCTTCTCTGTCCTTTATTTCTTCTTCTCTCAAGTTGCTGTCAGGAGTAATCCCTCTTCTAATATACTGAGATGGGGAAAATCTCTCGTCAGGGTTTTTCTGGTTGGTAGTTTGTTTTTCAATTAATCTCAGGGAGGGCTGTGCTGGGTTGGTGACATTGGTTTGCTCCTCACATGTGCAGCATTGCAGCCGTGGCTGTGCTCAGTGCAGAACGTGCAACAGGGAGAACTGTCCTGCACTGGTAGTCATTTAGGCTTGACACCAGCCCCAAAAACATACGGGTATCCCTGTTATGGGATGCTTATTTTAAAAGTCTGCTCACCTGATGGTGAAAAAAAATACTGTTCTGTGAAAAACTTAAGCAGTTTTTAAATATATATAATTATTTATATATTTATATATATGATGAATGCATCAACAGTGATGGCACAACTCCAGGATCACAGTGACAACTGAAAAGAATGTGTCTTGGGGCAACATATATATTGGTAGTGAGGAAACACTAGTGTACAAATTTATTTTAATAATCTGGATGTACAACATAAATCTTGGGTATTTTTATCTGTTTATATATAGTCTACTTCCCAACCCACAAGAGGAGCTGAATTAGCAAGGCCAGCCTGAGTGCCTCAGACTTCTGGGGAATTTTCTCTCCTGGAAGCCAGTGGCAGCATCATATCTTTATGTGACTATGTGATCAGGAATATACCAATTTAGTTCATTGCACTGCAAATATAGCTATTATTTCAGATTTAGCTAAGTACTAGAGTATTGCAAAAATTCTTTGTAACCAAAATAAGTGGAAGAAAATGTAATTTGGTTTATAATTATCCTAATACTAAATTTTAATACATTCTTCAGAAATTCTATTTACTGTCTCATCTAACTGTTAGTTTTATTAACTGCCTCTTAAATGTTTAATTGGGGGGGGGTGCAAATAAGAGCAGAGCACACAGTGGAGACATCAGCATGAATAGACTCACTGGTTTTGTATTCAAGTCAGTGCTGTAGGCAGAAAAGTGCAGCAGGCTGGACGGCAGGAACGCTGTAATTCCTTATTAAACTGCAAACTTTAATCTCATGCTGAGCCACTTGTAATGTTAACAAGCATTAACTGTATGAGCTGATGGAAACTCAGCTCCAAAGCCTGGTGTCTCTGGGAGGACAGAAGAGGTGCATGGAAGCTGCAGGTGTCAGGGGCTGAGTTTCAGCTGAGTGGGGCTGAGCCCAGGCTCTCTGCTGACCCTGAGCACAGGACTGCTGCTGCAGAACTGACCCTTCATCTCCACTCCCCTGGGCAAAGTGGAACCCAGAATCATGCTGGGACTTAGGACTTGGGGATACTGTGACAAAAATCCAAAAACTTTGAATGTTCTCCTTTTTTGCCTCCTCTTTCCCTTCTGACTTTTGTGTGGTTTGTGTGTTTGAAGGTGTTTTTTTAATATATTAAGACCTTATACATGAATGGAGAATTTTTATTTCTTGTACTTTAGCGTGTCAGGAATTGAAAATATCACCAGAGACTCTTTCCAATATTTGTGGCTTTTTTCCTTTTGTAAGCAATTTTGGTTGTTGCTACGGACAGATCATAGAAGTAGAAATTACCATTTTTCATCATTGATGAGTGAAAGGAAAAATTAAGAGGATTCTTTCTTAGGAGTAGTAGGAAGTAGTTTAGGGTTAGAAGTTGTTCAAGAAGTCTCTGATTCCTACTTGGACTTGCCTATAGTTGCTTCTTATCTAAGAACCAATAAAGCAAATGGAAATATTCTCCCAGGGGTATTGGGCACCAAATAAATTTGTGGACCTGGATTTTCAAAGGACCAAAACTAGATGACAAAAAATTATCTGTTTTTATTTTCTTCATGCTTCAGAATTTAGATGGTTTTTTTGAAGTGTTTGGAGCCAAGAAGGTACATGAGCAGCTATGCTCTAGGAGCACAAGGATCTTGCTGTCTTTGATAGGGTTCCTTGCTCACCTGGAACAAAGAGCTTTGCTGATCTGGGGGAAATGTGAGTGACTCATGAAAATCTGCTGTGAGAGGGTGAAAGGCTCATAGCTGTGCAAAGCTTCAAAGTAAAAGCTCAGTTGTGTTTAAGATGCTCCTGGCATGAGCACATACATTTTGAGTTTCTGTACCTTTCTGCCCCTTCACTTTTCACATTAGCAATAGCTGCTGATTATTTTAATATCATCTCTGGTTGTTCAGAAAAGACAAAACTCGCCATTGAGAACTCAAAGGCTCCTGAGACTAAAATCCCAAACAGCCATTGAGTATGGCAGAATTAAATTATGTGAAAGATGATCTTAAACACGGGAAATTACTGCACAGAGCTTCATAAAGAACCATGAGAGGGGAACAAAGTAACAGCCAAGCCTATTTCAATATAGAATGAAGCCTTCCCTGTTTGATTTCTTCCTCTGAAACCTCCTACCTACACTGCTGCTTTCTCCTACTGGTTGAAAGTTGGCTCCAGGTTCCAAACATCTTTGCTGCCAGGAAGGGCTTATGGTCCTAAGACAGCCAGAGTAGTAGGGTTTATAATATTTATACCAAAACTAGGCTTTAAACTGGATTTCCAGTGAGCATTCTCTGTCAACAGACAGATTGCAGGGAAACACAATCTCTTTAACTGATAAAAAAAGTCCAAAGGGAAGGCAAAAGTTTGGGGCACCCAGCCATCTGCATTCTGTTAAATTTCTGTGCACCTATTCACAGAATGAAATAATTTGGCTGAGATTATCAGGTGACTCCTTTGTGCTCTGAATTGGGTTGAAACTCCCTCATTTCCAGAGCTGGCTCTGGCACATGCCTCCATGGGTTTGTCACCAGGTTTTCTCATTCCTAAAAGATGGGTAATGCAGTTATCCCAACACATTGGGATGCTGACAAGCAGCATCAAGTCTCATGATAGCATATAATGATTCTCATTTTCAAACAAGAAAGAGAAATGGTGGTTATTGGAAAATGTTGTTAGATTTTTGTATTAAATCTTGCATAGTATAATTATAATGTGTCATCTCTGGCTCAGTAATTTGACAATTCAGTTCTTTTTTGGGGGGCAGATGGCCTACAACATACCATATTTTTATAATTAGTTTATTCTCTGCAAACTCAGTATGTAATTACTCCCTCATTCATTACTAGTTTCTTTGAAATCTTCCTTTTCAAGAACTAATAAATCCTCCAACACAAGTGAAGCTTAAATTTCTCTTTGTACTCTTCTTTATCCTCTCTAAGGAGCTTTAATACTTACCACCCTGGTTATTTCACACTCCAAATTATTTTAAATACATCTTCATCCTCGCCCTCTGTATGACACTTGGTCACCTTTCTTTCACCCCGTTTTTTAAAGAATAGTGAATTTTAAGATGCAGTTTTCTTGCCAGCAGGGTTAGGTACATAAATAAGCAGAGTCTAAAGTTCAAAGAGCTACAGGGAGATGTACATACCTGTGTGCCACACTCCAGTGAGTGATGAGAGCACTATGCCTCACAGTGCCAGTGCAGCAGGAATCTGTAGAAATAAAATCACCTGAGTTTCTTTTTTAGTGCTTGAATGCCTGCTGTAGTACTTAGTCATTTTCAATTGTTTTAGGCAGTGACATAATCTTCTGACAATAAAGTTTCTTTCCAAATCCAGAGCCTCCTATGTAGTTGCAGGTGCTTCAAACTCTCTCAACCACCCCTTTGAGCCCAGCTTAAAGCTCTGCTCTGAGCTTTGCTCCCTAAGAACAGCCCCTTTGTTGTGGTGCTTATCTGGGCACTGCCTGGGGCCTGATGCTGCTGCTCCAAAGTGCTTCCCATACTGAAATAACAGGCTCAGATTTTCAGGTTACCCTCGAAATAAATCAAGTCTTTAACAATAAAATAGCACAAACATGCAAACTTCAGAGGAAATTTGGATTTTTCTCTCCTTCCTTTTAGGTAAGGTTATGTTCTGCCTAATTTCAGACTAGCTCTGTTATCTTAGATTTAAACTATATCATGGGGACTGAGATTTTCAAAGCAGCTTAAAGGATTTAGAGACATTTTCCATTCAAATTAAGGATCTTTCTTTCAAAACCCTTTCCATCACTATGTCTTGGTGTTTTTGTAGTTGTTCTTTAAGCAGTGCTTCGGTCACAGAGAAATTCTTTGTGCTGCTACTTAATGTTCCCCAAAAGGGCAAAGAGGGAAAGAAGTGGGAGAATGGGAATGCTGTGCATTGCATTTGCTGTCTGCAGCATCTCAGTGGCTGAGCAGTGCTGCTCCAAAGTGCTTTAAAATCCCCCTGCCCCATGTGACACTGATTTCAAGTGTTCCCCTGCATCCAAGTACGTGGGACAGGGAAAAAACTTCCCAGTTTCCTCTCCTGCTGCCTGATTTTGCCACTGTCATTTTCAGCTGTTCTTCTGCCTATTTCTTCATGCCTTTCCTGCCTGAAATGGTTCCAGGCAAGAAATGAGGCATTGGCCACCCACAAGATCCTTGCTTTCTTCTCTGCCTGCACAACACAAGCTCCTGAAAACAAACGTGTTTTGGGGAGCTGTCCTCTGCACCAGAACTGATGGCTGCACGGGGAATTTGTCACCAGTGTTTGACTTGCAAGAGATGACTGGTGGTGAGCTGTATGCCATGAGAAATTGAGATTTTCTTGGGTCAGAGTAGCCTTGCTGCATGATATCAGTGGCCTGTTTGATTCAGAGATTGCCATTGTGACACTGGCACGTATTAAGAGCTGGAAAAGACTCTATAGAAACCACTTTCAAAAAACCTGCACACAAAAGAAAATAGTTTATATTTGCTAAAAATTTTGCCATAGAACTTGAGACTAGACACAGTCTAAATCAGTTTAGATTTTTTTCCTTTCTTTCTGATTTTGGTGTTAGCCAAATTCAATTCTATATAAACGTTAATGTTTAATATGTAAGGATCCAACTTATTTCAAGATGTATTTTATATATTAAAACAAATCACCTAAAAATTAATACATTCTGCTGCAGTGGGTATCTGAGACTAGCTGAAAATTTATTCTGGAGGATTTTGTCTTTCCTTTAGGTTCAGAGGTCTTTGTTTCCACAGTGCCACACCTGCTGAAGGCACAGTGCCAGCACAGCCCACCCTTGCCAAAGGCACATGAAAACACCACCAGGAAAACAGGAATGTGAGTGTAATTATTGTGTGTGTGGCTCCAGTCCACAAGTGCTCATACCACCTTGAAAATTCTGTCCAAAACTGTTCACGCTAAATGGAAAAATGGCCAAGATTAAACAGCTACCAGGGAATTATAAAATTTAAAAATTAAAAAAGGAGAAGTGATGGGCCACCTATCACAAAATCAGCAGGAATGAGTGGCTCTTCCAGTGCATCACACCCAAAAACCTCCCCCAGTGTGTTCCACCTTTTGATATATGAAGAGTGCCCACTGCAATCTAGAACCTGGTGGTTTGTCTGGGCAGGTACTGTTCTGCTGAAGGGTCAGCACAAGCTTTTTATAGAGACAGCATTTTAGATCCTGTTGAGTCACAAATAACTCTTCAGGAGCTGCTATTTTACTCTCTGCTTTTTGTAAAGCACCTGGGAAAGGCACAGGGCGAAATGCTGAGGCAGCTTATCTAAGTCAGGCAAAACTGTTTAAACTTTGCCTAAATGAAATAAGAGCCCTGATGATGGAGTTATTGCCACTCAGCTCGAGTTCCCTGCCTCAACAGAGCACAGCCCTGCCTGGGACTTTCCAGACACTGGTCTGAGTTTCTCAGAACCATCTCTGCTGCACCTTCCCAGTCAGCCCAGGCAGTGCCCTCCTGACAGTTTTTCCCTACAGGCAAAACTTGATCACTCTGCTGCAATTTAATCCAAAGCACCCTTCAGTGTGGTGGCTCTGTGCATTCTGATCAGTGAATACCTGCTGCACTAAGGGTATGATGGCTGTAATTGTATCCAGCACCTTTAAGAAGCTGTATTTTTTTTTTAATGAACCCATTATAAACCCTGCATTAAAGCCCTTTTTTTTTTTTTTTTTTTGCTGTGGTGTCTCATTTTCAGACCATTTCCTCCCAAATTGTAAATATGCAGCTCCATCAGCAGTGCAGCTAATGAAGCCTGCTTTTCAGCAGATTAATATCCCATTGGTTGGATTCCCTGATGTCCAGGCCCATGCAGGCTCCTTCCCAAGCTTGCATTGCACTCTCTCATTTCTGCCAACCTTCTAAGTCATCTTCTTGTGTAGGAACTCTTTGTGCCTAACAAATGCAGTGTCAGGCTGTAGTTTGCCCCTTAGCAAAATCTCTTTCCTCACTGAGGTTTCCTTTACTAGAAATTGAGAGGACTGGAATTGATAGTCCTGTCCCTCGTGACATGAGTGTGACATGAACATCCACAGACATAACTTCAAGAAGCCAGAATAAAAACACTTTTTTTTTTCTCCCCTCCTAGTATTTGTTTTTTTCTTAATTCCAAATTTGTTCCCTGCCCAAGTCTCTGCCTCCCTGGTGAAGGTTTGGTGCTGCAGTAGCAGTTACAGTGTGCAGAACAAGGCACTGTTGCAGTTGTAGGGGAAAATGTACCAGCCTTGGCCCGCCTTGAAAGCTGAACTCAATTATTTATTGATAAAATCCCCTTGACAGGTAATTTGCTTCAGTATTGGGCTTCTGCAGTACAGTGCAATGTGGTGTTGGATATTGGAAGGAGAAAGAGATGTAATGGAACACTCTTTCTCTTTCTGAACTGCACAGGCTTCTTTTAATTTTTTTTTCTTTCACTATGTTGAAGCTATCCTAAAAATCTGCCAAGTCCATTGTCAGTATCAGTTTTAAAAGCCTTGCAAAACACAGATCCCTAAGTTCCTTTCAAATTAATTGTAATATTTGACAGTTAGTTTTTTTCAGTCTTTTCTAGTATTTTCAGGAAGAAAAAGCTGAAAATCAAACAGGAATTTTTATGCTCACATGTCCTCTGTGCTTGTAATGGTTACTACCAGCTGTGATCACCAGGGAAACAGCAGGTTCAGTGGAATTTATTCCAGTAAATATCTAACAAAATACCATATATTATTAAATAGAATATGGGGGTTTTTTGCACAAAAAATATTGAAAGATTGAAATCAGGTCCTTTGCTATAAAGGGCAAAGTGGTTTGGGGTATAACAACCTTTACTATCAGAAAATGATGGATAACTTATCTATAAAGAAAGCTTCATCTTAATTGATACCCATCAGCACCCAACCCAAGCTTACAGAAGTCAATAGAAAGCCTTATACTAATTTTTGTGGGGTTTGTGCCCACAGTCCACTCATGGGCGATTTATAAGTGGTCTTATTTGTTATTCTGTTCCACCAAAATGCTCAATCCCTTTCTGAAATCTGCTAAAATAAATTATACCTACCTGTTCCTTGCACACTGCTTACAGAACAGAGCTACAGAATGTTTCTGCATCTTCTTTGATCTCTAAAATTGAACTGACAGGCAATAATCACACTCATGAGATTCCTGATACTTCCAGCCTTTTACCTGGATGGGAGAACTGCACTTTGCTTTCTTGTCCATCTCTGTAAGGATTTAGCTGTATAACTTTCAGACCAAACCTTGCAGTAAATTCTGTTGGAATTTAGCATAGATGTGTGAACGGGGTTTTAACTTGTCTGTGTCAGTTTGTTGAACTCATTCAGACGTCCCCAGCTGTTAGGAAATGCAAACTGCTTTGTGATCTTCTCAATAAACCTTGACATCGTATTTAGCTTTTGAGGATGATGAGACAAGCCAAAACATGAGGGACTTGGTACAGCTGAAAATGCTGCAGAATTTGCAATCTCTGCTCAAAAGGCAAAATATCCACATCCACATCCACATCCACATCCACATCCACATCTACATTCATATCCACATCCACATCCACATCCACATCCACATCCACATCCACATCCACATCCATATCCATATCCACATCCATAACCACATCCATATCCATATCCATATGCATATCCATATCCATATCCACATCCACATCCACATCCATATCCACATCCACATCCACATCCACATCCACATCCACATCCACATCCACATCCATATCCATATCCACATCCATAACCACATCCATATCCATATCCATATGCATATCCATATCCATATCCACATCCACATCCACATCCATATCCACATCCACATCCACATCCACATCCACATCCACATCCACATCCATATCCATATCCACATCCATAACCACATCCATATCCATATCCATATGCATATCCACATCCACATCCACATCCACATCCATATCCACATCCACATCCACATCCACATCCATATCCACATCCATATCCACATCCATATCCACATCCACATCCACATCCACATCCACATCCACATCCACATCCACATCCACATCCATATCCACATCCACATCCACATCCATATCCACATCCACATCCACATCCACATCCACATCCATATCCACATCCACATCCACATCCACATCCACATCCACATCCATATCCATATCCACATCCACATCCACATCCACATCCACATCCACATCCACATCCACATCCATATCCATATCCACATCCATATCCACATCTATATCCATATCCACATCCATATCCACATCCACATCCATATCCATATCCACATCCATATCCACATCTATATCCATATCCACATCCATAACCACATCCATATCCATATCCATATGCATATCCATATCCACATCCACATCCACATCTATATCCATATCCACATCCATATCCATATCCATATCCATATCCATATCCATATCCATATCCATATCCATATCCATATCCACATCCACATCCACATCCACATCCACATCCACATCCACATCCATATCCACATCCACATCCACATCCACATCCACATCCACATCCACATCCATATCCACATCCACATCCACATCCATATCCATATCCATATCCATATCCATATCCATATCCATATCCATATCCATATCCATATCCATATCCATACATCCTTTACTAAGTGCAGTATTTACCTTGGTGTGACCATTCCAAAGGGAAGGTCTGGTGTCACCTTAGCTTCCCTTGGAAGTGAAGTGCCTGGGCTTTACAACATCATGTACTCTGTCCATATTGATTAACAGATTCCCTAAGAAGCAGAATAATATTCTTACAATAACAGCTCATTGACAAAGAATTGGACTTCTGAGACTCCTTGCAGCATGTAGCCTGAAATCTATGACCAGTGCTTGGATCCAAAGATGGATCCAGCATTTTCTGGAGTAAGGAATATTACACTGCAACCATTGTAATCTGGAGAGGTTTTACTGCCATTCTGTTGGCGTTACACTGTTGCACTGGCTCACAGGACCTGAAGGATTGTCTAATGCTTATGCTAACAAAGTAGTGGGGAAAGCATACAGGAAAGTGTGGCTAATCATTCCTAAAGAAATATGGATGAGAGGATAGTATGTGTTGTGTATACTGTCCCGCCATATCCATATATCCTGCTCTGAGTAAACAAAAGAGCCATTCCAGAATCACATTCCTTAAAATACATTCTGGGAGATTAATTTGAAAAGTAGTGTGGTGTGAAAAAGGAGTGAAGCCAAGGCAGATTGTCATTTGGAGTAAACTGGCTGAAATAAAAGTAGCTACTCTAATGAGCCACTATCTTTACTAGCCTTCTTCTGAGACTGCTTTTAAAAGGGGGGAAATGCTCTGTAGCACCTGCATGATTTTCTGCCTTGCTGACCATGTGCTTAGGCAAGAATGATGTCTCTCCCATTGCTAACTTTTGTCATGAGGATTTTCTGTCCCCAGTTCTGGGCTCTGTTTGTCCCATTGGCCCCACAGCAGCATTGTCTCCCTCGCAGCCAGAGCCAGGCAGGCCTTGCATGGAGCAGAGCAGGCACATGCTGAGTGCACATATTCTCCTTGCTTCTGAGGAGCCAGACCCCATCCATCACCCACAGTTGCCTTTTCCTCCATGCTGTTGTCTGCCAGCCCAAACCAGGAGCACAGCAACCCTGCTTCTCCAGTCCCAAACAGCGTTTGGCGACTCTGGCCAATTACTTGCACTGCCCCAAAGGAAACTGGGAAAAATCATCTTTGGAAGCAGACAGATTTTGCTTGCTGTCACCAGAAAGGTTACGTTCTTTAGTCTCTGAAGGCTTTGGTGGATCAATTCTTGTGCATGGGAAAATAGATTAGAAACACGCCGTCAGGTACGCTGTGCACAAAACAGACAGATGGAGCCAGTGGTATCTGTCTGCTACAGGGAATTGTCACAGGGGCACAACTCATCACACTGGTTCTTAGAGGGCTTAATTTGCTGCTGGTAAATAATCTATTTTTTATTACCTCACATCCCCAGATTGTCAACATTCTCAGCTTTTTGCCACAGCTAATTAGACAGGCAAAAGCCTTATAGCCTACAGAACAAGTCTGAGCTAAGCACCTGCCAAAATATCTGACTTTTTTTAAGAACTGGAATGTCAAAGAGTGAAGGGGTTGCAGATCACATTTAAACGCTTTGAGCATCAATAAGATGATTAGACCCATGAGGCAAACGTTCAGAATTTCTCTCAGACTCACCACTGAGAGAAGGCAAGATAAAACTCTGATAGATAAAAAATACTGTGCAATGGTACCAAAGCTAATTATTCTGCTGAACTCTTGGAGAAATCTTGCAGGGATGTTTTGACAGCATGCTCTGTGTGGCCACTTCTGTTCAGGAGAGCAAAATTTAATTGCATATGCGAATCAAGTCTCTCTGTGTATCTGTGTATCTTTTGGAAAAGAAATTGCCTGAACCAAAACAAAGAATGACCTCACTGTTAGCCAGGCAAGACTGATTTGGCAGGGAGAAGGGAGATTTTGTTATTTTCTTCATGGTGGTTTTATTTGGTTTTGTTATCTTTATTTAAAAATCCTGTTTTCAAACAATTCATTTTACAAGGAGATTTTACAAAAAGCTGTGCACCAAGGACAAAAGGCACCAAATGATGCCCCTGTATCAGGCATGCCATGACTAAAGAATGCAAGCAAACAGCAGCAAAGGTATCCCTGCAGTCCCTGTGTGTCCTCATGCACAGACTCGTGGTGCCACTGGCTCCGTGTGTCCGTGTCCCACATTCCTGCTGAGCCTGCTCCAGGCTGGTTCCACCCAGCACAGGGGCTGCAGCACCTCCTTTCCCTGCACCCCATGGCCAGGAGCAGGTGTGTGTATCCATAAGGCTGCTGGGCTGTCCAGGATTCGTACACCTGAAGGAAGAGATGATGTTAGAGGGAAATGGCTCCCAGCCTCTGCATCCTGAGCAGCAATTCAGCTCAGTGGGACTGTCACTGTTTAAGGAGTGGTGCAATCAAGCTATTGACTACCTTATGCTTTCCATGGTTATGAGCCCCAGCACCTCTTTGTGCCTTTGGAAGTCATCCCAGAACTTGCTGACTTGTGATTACTCATCAGAGACCCCGTTCTCTCAGCTAAAGCGAATAACCTGTTTTCCCCTATATTAACTTTTACTGCAATAACTTCTTGTACTTTTCTGTTTCTGATATTGCAGAGAGAGAGATGGAATGGAGTTCAAGCAAGGAAAGTCGAGATTTATCAGCTGTCTGCACCAAAGTATAAGCAGTCACCAGCTGATGTCATACATTGTTGATGACGTTGATGTTGCTGAAAAAATCTCTAAGACTGAAAATAGTAAGGATAAAAAAAAATTGGCAGACTATGTGTTTCTTTTCCTGATTGAATAGAAGGTGATAAATTTCTTTTGGTTCCATTTATAGGCATGGTCTTTTTTTATATTGATTTCCTGTTCTTAAAATTAAAAAAAAAAGAAATCTAACACCAAATAATTTAGGGCTCCAACAAAACCCACTGTATTCTGCCAATGCCTTCTGAATAGCAAACTATAAGGCGTCTTTCTTCTCATTCTCCATGCTGAAGATGTTCTCTCTCTCTGTCCCTTCCATAATTTCTATCTAGATAGGTTTTATATGTTCTGAAACCAGCCACACTTTGAGATGGATTATACCTTCCCTCTTGTATGAACTAACTCTGCTTCAAACTCAGCCTCCAATGCAAGACCACTGTAGCACCCCCAGACAAATCCTTTGTGCAGAGTTCAGGGTTATAACCCCAAAAGAGGCACAGGGAGGGGCTTTGACTGTGTGGGTGCAGATGATGCTTTATGGTAATCCTACTCTCCTGTCACATCAGTCTTGCACACAGTTTATGATTTAGGTACTATTGAGCCCTGCAAGCTGTCTGAAGTGTTTGTTGCATGGATGGACCCCCAAAGCTCCTGTTGAGGAGGGGCAGGAGAGCAACGGGGTGGATGGCTGGCAACTGGCCAAGGTCAGCCAGCACAGATGGGAAACTCTGCATGGTCATGAGTAAGAAAAGTCAAAATGCTGACATTTTTCTTTCACTTTTTTGAGTTGAGGCTTGAATAATGTTAAGTGTTTTTACTTATTGTTGTTTACCTAAGATTTTGAAATTCAAGTTCACTGTGTCTCCCTTTTCTATTGCAAGGAAATGAGTGAATTCTTGTCACAATTCCTTTCTAACTGAGATACTTTGTGGTGTTTTCTCTCCTAGGCTGAAATGTCAGTTAGAAACTGGCAGGGCTTTACAGCCATGGTCTGGCTTTGCTATTCAAAGTTTATTGCTCTGCTGAGAAAGCCTTGAGGATTCCCAAAGCAATGATGTGAAAATCAAGGTAAGCAGTGACTAAATTAAGTGCAGAGACTAAATTAAAATTGGATATTGTATTGTGTGCCCATAGCTGGAAAGGGAAGTTAAAAACCAAAAGGCCCTGTGGCTATTCTCTTTTCTTAGCTCTGGATTTAAAAGCCTGGCTAATATCTTTCTTCATCCAGGACAAGGTCTGCTTGATTCTAGGACAGTATTGAGTCAGGTTTAGTGTGTCAACAAGAGAGTCAGCCTTTCCTTTGAGAAGTGCATCACATACATGGGCACCTGCTGCAAAATGTAGAGAAGGAATTGGCAATGATAGCTGAGGGAGGAGCTGAAGTGGTCCTGCTCTCACTCTCTCTTTTTCGCACATAAATATGCACACGTTGATGTCTTTCACATCCTTCCTTGTGTCTTTTCCAGAGACTGCTCTGTCAAGTTTAGGTTTTTTTAACTAACTTAAGATTTCACATATCCAGTGAGAGCTGCTCAGGCTGAGCTTGGCTTGTTTGCAGTTGGCACTGAGCTGCACAGCTTCTCCAGGGGTGCAGAAGTTTGGGCAGGGGCCCTGCAATGCTGCTGGGGAGTGGGATGCAGAGCTCACCTGGGCTGTGCTCAGATTACACACTGGGAGCCAGAGCTGCAGTTTATACAGCAGCCTGTGATGCACTTCCACCTTCCCTGGCAGTCAGGTTAAACCATCTCAGAGCTCCCAGCCTCGACAGGGAAATCACTCAGCTTTCTGGCTCCCCTAGCCTGGAAATGCATTCCCTCTCTGCCAGAACTTGAGAGAAATGCATCCATAATCCACTGCTCCTGTTTATAGGAGCAAAGCTTGCTTTACTGTGCTTGAATTTAAATAAAGGTATTTGCACATCCCTGATGAATTTTTTCCACCTGTATTTTATCCATAATAGACTGCCTCTGTACTAGCAGTGACTGATCAATTGTTTGGGGGTTGTTTGTTTTCAAGGCAATACGTGGGTGATTCTGGATCCTCCCCTGTGACAGAGCCTGCTGTTATCAATATGTTGCTTTCTTTTCACTGGGAATGTAGCTTGCAGAGGCATGGAAAATAAATGGTTTAACTCAAGTGACAGCTAGGGAACATGTCTGGTAAATCGACTTCCAAAGCCTCTCCTCCCTTGGAAGTGGCCAGGGCAAGACCTGCACTTGCAAGGTGCAGTGCAGTCTGAATTTTTTTAGCTTTTTCTAATTAACAGGAGTTATTCTTTCAAAGTATCTGCAGCAAGTGAGAACCAAGAGACTGGAGTGAATGGCCTCTGTGGTCTCTAAAGAAAGAAATGCATTTGCTTTTCAAGGGGAATAGGAAGATTAGAGAGAAGCCTGACTTAGGCTGTCAGGTCTCTAAAGCAAAATCCACTCTTGGTGGGGCCAAAAATGCAGCGCTCATAGAAGTGTGTGAGAACTGTGTTTTCCCACCTGAATTCAGCAGGTGCAGTGAGCAACCAGATGGAGGGAATGGCATCTCCAACACAGATGTGACCCTCAGGGGTGTGGGTGCCACTGCAGAGCAGCCATGAGGACACAAGCAGGGCTGGGAGAGCAGCTCCAACTCCAGCATCCCTTCAGTCCTGACCAGAGTGCCATAAAGTTGTGTCCTGCCAAGAACTAGAGATGGTCATGCTCTCTGTGCCTCCTTTTCCCCTTCCACATTTGGTTTATTTGCTTTATCAAGGCACAGAGACACAGATTAGTCCTCACGTGGTTTTTACCCTTCCTACTGTGGAGGGGGTTCTGTCTCATTTAGTGGCTTTAGGCAGTGCTGAAGTTCAATGAGGAGGAGCAGGGACTCAGCTGGAAATGCCAGCGTGCCTGCCAAACTGTCACCCGAGGTGTTTTCAGATGAGGATGTCTGCAGAAATTACACTGAGGCTTGGCACCACCAGGCAGAGCAGCTCTCTCAGCTCTGCTGCTTTCTAATACAGACAGCATCGGCTGTCACCCCGTTAATAAGCTGTAGCTGTTCTGAAAATTAAAAAAAAATGACTGGAATTCTGTAGGAGTAACTTTTATTGCCAGGAAAGAAACATCTTTCATGTAAAGGGTGAGTCCATTGCTGCAAATTCAGCTAATTTTCCTATTTCCCCATCCATTTCACTGTGGCCGGGTGTCTGTCCTGCAGCAGGATGCAATGGAGGTGCCTTAGGGGAGCAGCACAGCCTCTGCAGTGCCTGTCCCTGGATGCTGGTACCCACTGGTGCCTGTGGGATGACTGGGTGCTCTGGGAATGCCCCTCTGTGCACTGGGCACCCTGCACAGCCACCAGCCCCAGCCTCAAGGAGATCCCTCCAGCTGTGCAAGTGTCTAGAGCTGGTCAGGAGCATTACTGAGCTCCTGCTGCTCTTGGGCTGCTGAAACACAGCTCCCCTTGGAAAAGGAGTTTTCTAAAAGTGCCACCAGTGTTTCATTTCTCCCAGAAATTTTTAGTGGGGATTTTTTTTGTTGGTTTAAGTGTAAGGAGAGAGGATTTCCCTGCCTATCCACAAGCTCAGCTTGGTCTCTGTCAAGCTGTGCTTTTTCTGGCTCATGCTTCATTACCAATAATAATAAGAGTTTTCTGAACAAAGGAGATCTTGAGGCTTTAGCATTTTCACCATTCAAATGTGAGGACTATTATCTCAGTTCTTGTAGACCTGAATCCTCCTTGCCTGTGTGGCACCCTCCCAGAGTGGCACTAGCACAGCTGAAAAAACCAAGCATGAGCCTTTCCAACAGTGAGAATTTCAAGGGTATTGTTTCACCAGGTCCAGCTTTGTGTCTGTAACACTGAGATTTTTCACTTCTTTACAGGACATCCTACAGATTTCTATCTTCTTTCTATAAATCTTTTTCCTGGTGGTCTATTTGTATTTTACTGGCTTAGCTTGTGAGGCTCTTTTCTTTCTATTTCATCCTTTTGTTCTCAGTTTTTGGATTCAGATTTCCTCTGAGGAACCATCTGGAGCAAAAATATATCTGTTGTCCCTCTTAGGTCTTACAGCTAAGAAAGCTAGTAACAGAATTTCTGTGCCTGGTCCTTTACTGTTCTCTCTTATTATCCACTGCTGTTGACGATAGGTTTATTGTCAAATTCAAAAAAATAGGGAAAGATTGCTGGTCCAGCTGGAGGAGTGCTGCTTTGTGGTTTGTTTGTCTGGGAGATATTTTAAGTTGGTTTGAACACACTGGTTTGTAAGACCAGGGTTGCTGAAAAGCAAATAAAACCTTGAGGGGGTTGGAGACTTTTTTTTCTTTATTCTAAAGAATATATTAGCCTTCAGTTCACAAATAAATCACAAGTTCCAGAAAATCTGAGTCTCTTGCTTGAGTCTCTAGCAGGCTATGAATAAATGTGTACTCTGTTGCAGCATGCATTGGGAGCTGGATATTTCTGCTTTGCTCACCCTGATTGCTGTGTTTGATTCTGTATTTGCCTTAGCCAAACCCAACAAGTATTTTATTAATTTGGGGAATGCCAGAGCTTTTGAAAAATTAAATAACTCGCTCACATCACCTATTTTAATTTCAGTATTATTCCAGCCAAGGGATGTGAAGCTCTGCTGTGGCTCTGTGCCCAGGAGCAGCGTTTCAGGTGTGCTGCAAGGCCATACAGTGCATTTCTTGCAATTCCTGACTGCCTTGCAGAGTCTAGTAATGCTGAGTTTTCTGCGAAGGCAGAATGGAAAGAAGCTAACTCCCTCAATCAATGTAGATATTTGCATTTAGAGCTGAATTTCCTAGTCTTGCTTGGCTTGTGCCCTCCCTCAGCACTGCTGGCAGCAGGGGTACAGTGCATTAACTGCAGGCAGTGCTCAGCTCTCCTGGTGACATTCCTGCTCTCAGTGGCCAGGGATTTTGGGGACAGGACTAAAGAAGCCTAACTATTACCAAATACTGGGACCTGAGTCTTTGGAAATCTTTTAAGAGCGTTTTGGTTCACTCTAAAAAAAATGTCTGATTGCTTCTGACAAATACTGGGAGTTTCACAGTCTGGTTTTCTGTAGGAATTCTTACTTACTTTCTATAGATAACTCAGTCTGTGTGTGTATGTGTGTGTGTGTGTTTTCCTCCATTGTAAATCTCTGGATCTATTGATAGACTTAAAGTCAGTCTATTACAGGTTAAAAGTCCTAAACGAAAAAGATAATTACATTTCCATATATTTTCCTGGAAATAATCAGATGCAAGAGACTAGTGTTGGAGTATTCCCAGTAATAGTTTTAATAATTTCTGAACTCTGCTTTGGCATGGACTTAATGATCCCCTCATATCCTCCCCAGCCTAATGAATTTGATGACAGTTAAAACCTCAGTGTGTTTTTGTTGACAGGGCTTTTTTTTATTTAAAAGGTCATCCAAGAGACACCAACAAATAACAAGCAGGATTTCTCCAGTGCTTTTGCTGATCGAACAGATCATTTTTCTTCTGGAGTGCCCAAGGGATTTGGATCCACACTGAACTGATGGAAAGCAGTCTTTGGCACAACTCTCAGATGTTCATCATGGGCTTTCAAACAGACCTCTGATTCCAACTCTTAAGTCACTTTGGTTAAATTTGTCTTTCAGAATTAATTTTAAACCCAGATAATAATTTTTCTAGTTGTTGAAATAGCCTGCAATTTCTTTTTTTTTCTTTTTTTTTCTTTCAGAAAATGTACATCCCCAGCACTTAGACAGAAAGAGAGAAATGTTTAAATAAGTCAAAGGTGCCATTTTGGGACTAAATTATTCTTAGCATTTACAAGGAGGAAATTATTTAATAATCTATCATCTGTGTTAGTAAAAGAAATTCACAGTAAGACATTTACAGGATTGTGGCTTTAAACTGTGCATTCCTCGAGGTTTTTTGTTTTTATCTTTAAGCCCTCACAAGGATGTTTTGGCACTTGAAATGGCCCTGGGAACACCAAGAGTCAGGAGAGCCCGTTCTGGGTGCTCAGTTTCTAGGGGGTGTGTCAGAAAACACAAGCCCCATTCAAAACAATTGGCACTCACATGTATAAATAAAAATATGTTAGGTTAAAGGCAAAGGGTTTCTTTAACCAAAGGTGTCTGTAATTATTAATCAAACATCACACAAGATAGCTGGAAATGGTTTTGTCATTCCTAATGATTCCATCTGTGCTGTCTCTCTTGTCATTCATGATTCCCTAATCAACTATTGTCTTCATATATGCTGAGAATCTTGATTCTAAGCATATGGAGAAAACTCTCCAAGTCTTGAACCCAAAATCATATTTAACATGAATGCTGTTTGCAGCCCAGCTAGGAAAGCTGGGAAATGCTTGCTCTGCTCCAGCCTGAGCAAAGCTCCCACAGCCTCTAGGAGGTGCTGAGAGAGAAAAAAAGATTCTTTAGGATTTAGACTGGAAATCATCTGGGCACAAGACCACGTGAATTTGCTTTGCTTGTCGTGTGTTACCCAAGGCTGGGTGGCCTCTGAGGAGCTGAGGAGATGCTCCCAGAGCTGGGAGGGCTCAGCCACAGGCAGAATGCTCAGCAAAGCCCCCAGTCCCAAAGGAAGGCAAGGATGTCCCCGGGGAGCCAGCCTAGCACCAAACATCCCCCAGAGACAGGCTGGGAAGGTGTGGAGGGGAAGGGACTTGGAGCACTGCAGAGCTTTGCTTTCTCAGCTCTGACAGGAGGTTTGAGCTTCAGCTCCTGCCAGCAGTTTTATTAATAGTTAACTGCTGGTAAGACTTGGGATGTTTGAGCTTCATGGGATTTAGTGATTCTCAATGCTGGGCAAGAACTACAAAAAGTGATACTGCTGTGGGCCAGCAAATAGCATGAAAGCTGTCTAGAAAAGTCCTCTCTGCACAAAAAAAAAAAAAAAAAAAAAAAAAGCTCAAAAGTTTGGTTTTGGGTTTTTTTATTATTTTCCTGTTTGGAGATTTATTTTTTTTTCCTAAAGGAACAATCTAGACAATGTGGCATTGCTCCCAAATCTGAAATCAGTTTGGCGTATCTTTGCTCCTAGCTTTTTTTTTGTTCCCTTCATCTGGGCATCTTTAGAAGGACATTGAACATAGAGAATTGGAAGGGATGGGTAATTTGTTATAGGTGACTGAAATATGTGAGGAAAATTAGATTTACTTAGTAGACAAAGGTCAGAATTAACATTTATGTATCTGAACACATACATTTAGAGGAAATGGTGTGTTAAACCTGAATCTTTATTAACAGTGATCACAAAATTCAAATAAAACATTTTCATATTAGGAAACAGGATTTTCTCACTAATTTGTTGCATGCTGGCCATTCTGGTATCCCCAGCTATTTGGGGTAATGTTCAGAGAGAACTCTGGTTTCTGAAAACACCAGTCCCAGATAAACTGCCAAACTCAAATGCTTTGCTGAGCTGATTTTCAGATACTAGGTCTGAAGCTTTTTATTTTTGCTCTGTGTGCAGACCCTGAATCCCTGAAACGTGTGATTCACTCAGAATTAATCTTGTCTCCCTCCACACTGCTATTTTCTCCCTCCCCCCTCCCAAAATGAACATAAGCTATCCTCTATAAAAGGTAGTCCTTGCCTGGCACAAAGCACTCGCAGCTTCATTCTGGTGTGAGGCTGCTGCTGACCAGAGCAGCCTTTCAGTGAGCTGACCCAAATCCTACAATCCCCTCCAAAATACATCTAAACCTGTCTGTCTGATTTCCATCAAGGATTGGGATTCTCGGGACTGGTTACTTGGCTTTATTTATTTTGTTCCAGTTCAGCTTTTCAGCACATCACAAACACATTTACAAATACCTTGAATTATGCATTTCCCATGGGGTGAAGAATCTTTAGTTTAAACCCTTTGTATTCTCTTATATCTTATTCTGGAGCTGTAACTCCCCAAATGGAAGGTAGCTGTAAAAGCTAATTTAACACATCACCATAACACAGTCCATGGTTTCTGGGGACAGGAAAGAAGGGGTTGCAATGTTTGAGGGTTTGGTGGTTGAGGGGTTGCAATACAATAAGACTTCTATTTTCCTCTGCAATAAACCCTAAAGCCCACACTGTGTAACCCGCCAGAATGAGTTACCTAATGATTATTTCCAAGGGATCTGTGATTTGCAGGCGCCATCATCTGGGCACAGCCTCTGTTTGCAACTGGAATTAATGGAGTCGACTCTGAGATACAAACTTTGGAGCCTCAGCAAATCTGCAAATGGCTCCTGCTAATAAAACAACATTTTTCTCTAAATAAATATATGTCTCTACCCCCAACACACACACACACACTGTCTGTGAGTGTTTAGAGATGATAAATACAGGGTAGAAAAGATGGATTAATCCTTTCTTAAAGATTTAATTATGTCCTAGTCTGTTGGGACTAAATCCATTAAATCAAGATGGAATTTCTCATCTATCAGCATGTCTATTCCAAGCATGCTGGTGTGCACCACAGGCAGCTCATCTGTGAGATGCAACCCCCTGGCTCCAGGCCATGAGACCTTCCCAGCCTGCTGGTTCGATTTTGTGCCTCTTGGGTGTTGTGCTCACTGCTCTTTTCACCACGGTCTGTTGGAGAATCATATAGGGTTAAAATAGGGTTAAATGGGAACCCAAATTATCTTTGCATGCTTTGCAGTTCCAGTCATTTATCTGATGGTGAGGAAGGGAAGAGCAACCTTCTGTCATCAAAAAAGTTCACCCAGTGCAAAAAATAAGTCTTTGCTCCCAGTGCCTCCCAAGAGAGGAACAGAAACAGAACTTATGTGACCTCAGATACAGCAGCCAGGGCAGGGTTCAGAAACTTCCTTCTGAGATAGCAGTTTCTTCCACAATGATCTGAAGAGCCTGAGCTTCGTTTGCTTTTCTTTTAGAAATTTTTTCCATGCTTTTTGGGTGATTCCCTCTGGCAGAAGTGTGCCAGGGCCCTGGTGCTTTGCAGTGATTCCATGGCTTGGACAAGAGCAGCACAATGGGCAGTTTGACCCCAAAGGTAAAATCCTGGCAGCTCTGAAGTTGATAGGACATCCTAATACCTCTGCTCTGGATATATTGCCTTTGCACAGTAATTCAAATGGATAAATATCTAATGAAACATAAGAAAAACATTGGAATAGAATCACTCTGGAAACAGCAGAATTGGTGTGCTGGGACAGAGCAGATCATACAGACATGTTTTTGCTGTTCCTTCCCTCCTGCTTTCTTTTCTAAAATTCCTATAGGTCCCATGAGGAGCAGGAGAATAAACCTGTTGTCAGTTTTATTGCAGAGCAGGCTGCCTAAACTGATGTCTCACTGCAACATGGTTATAAAAAGGAAAAAAAGAAAAACTGCCAAAAAGCCTTGCTGATGTAAATGATATTCCTGTTGGAAGGCTCTCCAGGAAGGGCCTCTGAAACAGGAGAAGCCTAATGCATACAGCAGTATTTTCAAAACACCGACTTAAAAATTTAAAGCCCTATGGCTTTTTTTTTCCCTGCTGTAAACTGTGAGCAGAGCTGCCCGGGCTCTGCTCTGAAGAGGATGGAGAGAATAGATCAACACAGTAAACCACAGCAGTCTGGTGGTGATCTGCTGATATGAATTTTAAATTAACCTGCAAGACAAATAATTTTCCATATTTTGGAATGCAGCCTGACCTAAAATTTTCATTCATATGTTCATTATAGCTTCAGAAACTTACCATCACTGACACCCCTGATTTCTAGAACCCAACATATGGTGCTCTTCCTTCTCTTTCTCCTTCACTAAGGGAGGCAATTTGATGATACAACTCCGTGAGTCATTAAAATGAGGCACATTTTTGATACAAATTGTCCCAAGCTCTGGCTTGATTGCTCAGTTGTAGGCTGTGTGTACTGTCTTCTCAGGAATCACTGTATCCCTTTCCAAAGTCAGGCTTGTCATGTTATATTTGAAAATGTCAATACACTTGGAAATTTCATTGAAATCTTAACGTTGTCTTGGGTTTGCATAATTAGGATGGAAATCTCGGGAAAATATTTTTCCCTGTGATGCCTTAGAGCTTCTTCCTTATAGCCAGGCAGAGAGCAATACCAATACAAAGCTCACTGAATTCATGTGCATTAAAATGAAAAATAACCAGGGAAAGGTACTGATTTCTACATGTCCAGAGTTCAATTTGGTTTATTTTGGGACCTGCATGCTGAGCTGTTCATTTGTAACGCTCCTTGCAAGTGGCCTGTCACTGATGAGATGCCAGGCTTCCCAGAAGACAGTTCAAGGGATAAGTCATGCTCTCTCAGAGCCCTTAATGTCACCTGTGAGCCAGAACTGCAGCTTCTGTGCAGTACCAGCTCTTGCCTGCTCTTCATTGCCAGTGCTTCCTTCAAAGGGGATTTAATTACCAACTTTCTCGGCTCTCTGCTTGAAATTTTAGAGAGAAAAAAAAAATGTGTAAGGATCCATTTGACCTCTCTTCTGAAAAGCAGTGATGTGAAATGAATATTTGTTGGACTATTGATCTTTGCTTGTTCTTAAATACACTGCAGCCTTAATAAATGCCTTTGGTCCCTCCCTCAGCTGGTGTAAATTAGCACAGCTCAATGCAGCTGGGCAGATTTACATCATCTGAGGACAAGGTGCTCGGCGTGTTGGAGCAGCTGCTTTTCAACAGCTCGTGTGCCACTGCTGGCGTTTCCACACCCCTCAGCCTGCAGCCCAGCCTGGCCTGCTGTGATCAGCCAGTTCTGGGGGACAAGGGCAAGCAGGTCTGCTTTTTGTGGTGGTTTGTATCCTGCTCTCTGTGCTGCTTTGCTCGGGTCACGGGGGGCAGCGGAGCCAGGGTGGCTTTTGGGGGGCTGCACACCCCACAGCCCTGGTGCCACAGGCTGGGAGGGCTCCCTGTGCTGCCCTTGTGCCTGCTGCTCCTCACCCTCAGCCAAAGTTATTCAGTGTGCAAGTGCTCTTACTTTTATGGGCCCTTTATGACTCTTCTGTGCGGAACATATAATTTTAATGGGTGGAAATCAAATTAGCTCTAAACCCCACTTGACTAGTGCTTCTTGTGAAGACAGTGGAAATTCTGTTTGCTGCATTCCCAGCTCCCCAAACCGTGGTAACCTCTTGGCCTCAAATGCTTGCTGTGTGCAATGGGAGTCCAGAAATCGGTACAATTTCATTCTGCTTTGCTATTTCACTACTGTTTGAATTTTCATAAAGAGAAGAACTCAACTAAAACACTGTCTCACTCCCCACACCACACCAGCACATGTGCACGTTGGTGGAGACAGGTCTTATCTCCATTTGCAAGCTGCTAATTGTGAAGTCTTGCAACATAACAGGGATTGTGCTGGGATATAAAAATTCTAAATAAGACACTAATCAAGACTGACTTTGAATTTTAAGAAACCTTTGTCCATTACTTGGCTGTATTCCTCTGCCATTTGAGATAGTCAAAGGGAGTTGGGAATAATTGATCCAATATAAATCTCTGACTTCAAATGTCTGCCCTCTTCTTGCATGTCTGATCTCCTCTTCCAGGCCTGCTGAATGTGTCTGCTTTGTATGCATTTCTGGATGTGCTTTTGCCTTTTCCAAACAATTTCTGTTAACTACTTGTAATATAAGCAAAAAATTGCAATTAGATGTTGTATTGATTTATTCTCTAGGTAAGGCAATTGTTAGGTAACTGTATGTTGGTAAACACTATTTGGTATCTCTAAAGTGAAAAATAGATTAAGATTCTAAAAGATTGTAAAATGTCCTGAAGACCATTCCTGTATCTGTTGGCTTGCAAGGCACAATTATTTACATATAATATCTTCAAGAAGAATTTGGTTGGGAAAGGAGGGGAGGGATAATGTTTTGGGTTTGCAAATTTTATGTGATTTTTATTGCCATCATAGGCATCCCTCTGAGCTTTTCCTCACTCAGTTTGCTGTCTGTGTTTGAATATTCATTGTTTCTTTGCAGGTGCATTAATTTTGCCTTTAATTCAGTTTACTTAAGCCAAAGTAGCACATTTTGTAGGTGGTCAGGGCTCATGATTTCATAATGCAGATTATGCATTTCTGCTAACTGGCTCCTTCTTTTAATGAATCTTGCTGAACAGTGTGAATTCATGTGAAGATGCACCACTGTGTGGACTTGCATTATCTCAGTGGCAAGATGTGATGTTCCTTACATGCCTCTGTCCCCACAATGTGGTCTTGCTGTCATTTGGGAGAGGACAGAGCTGATCCAGGGCACTGTGAGTTCCTCAGCTCCCATCTCAGGATGTCCTTTTTTTAGCTCTGATGTAGTGCTCAGCTGGGAAGCAGTGGCTCTGACATACAAACACCACTTATACAAAAGCAAATGAAAATTCTAAGTGTGACCAAGGACAGCCTTTGGTGAGACAAATGCATGGTAACATCCTAAATCAAACAATTTGCAGCAGGAATGACAAGTTGCAGTTATACTTCCAGTGTTGCTGGCAGTTTGGAGGTTTAGGTTTGTTTGTTTGTTTGTTTTTTAAACCAAGTTTAATTTTTTTGTACAGACACTACCAGCCTCCCCTGAGCATGCAAGATTTCAGCTCTTCTTTTCAGTCTGGTTTAAATGAGCCGAGCCAAGCAGCCAGACCTTGGTGCAAATGTTATATCCCATTGAGTCAGACAGCTGTAAAGGCCAGTCTGGGTTCTAAGGTCTTTCCAGAACTAAGGACTCCTTGTAGCTAATCATTCAATCCTTGTCCTCTCTTCACCCTTCTTAAGAGTATTTTTCACTTGAAGGTTTCTGTTCCTTTCCCATGAATCAAGCTTTGGGTCTCCAGTGGTGCTGTAAACAGCTCCCAGGCAACTGGGTCATCTGCACTGGCAGGGACTTAAAAAAGGAAACTTTTGGGGAGGGGATTAAGTATTTGATCTGGAAATCATACAGGGAGAATGAAGGTAGGATTTCATGTCATTGTTTTACAGAATTGCTTTTTTTGCTAGCACTGTGCTTTAGTTAGCACAGACAGGAATTCATGCTGACACTGCAGAGCTGAAGTTTGAATCTTTTCCAAACTTCCTTACTGACCAGGAGCCTTAAAGGTTTTTGAGAACTACAAAGGAACATCTGTGCAATGGAATTCATTGAACAGACGTCTGCTAGAGCCTCTCCAGGGCTACCTGCACCCTACTTGGTTTCCTGTTATGGATTATTTTAGAGGGGTTTCTGACATCCCTCCAATTCTGTCAGATCTTCCAGCACAGAGCATCTCCTCTGATCTCATTCATGATATTTGTTATAGTTCTTTTCAGTACATTTTTATCATTCACAGGTTACAATTCTAACAGTATTGGAGTGCAGACTCTGTGGTGTCTTTTAGGCCAAAATATTATTTTCTATTACACACCTTTGACTCAGGTACTGGTCCCATGAAGAGTCACCCTTATCTAAATCTGCTCTAGTCTACTTTGCAGCAACAGGAGCCAGTACAGCTTGAACTTTCTCATGTGTAAACTTGCATCTAGACTCTGCTTGTTATCCCTTCTGATTTTCAATATTTACTCTTCAAGCAGTTTATTACAAATATCTTTCGTCTTTATAGAAATTGCTTGCACTGAAAGATACTCTATGATCAAATATCTGTCCTGGTGCTGGCCTGGGAAAATGGGCAGGCCACGCAGATAACAGGAAAGAACTCAGATCCTTGCAGCACCAGCAAGCACCTTTAGCATGGTGCAGTCCCAGGCAGCCTCACATTCATGTCCAGTGCCTGAGAACAAGGTACAAGACCCTTTCCCAGAGGATCCCCAGCTATGGTGGGGGCAGCAGCCTCAGAAAGCAGCAGGATGGTTTCTCTGGAGCCCAAGAGCACCCAAAACTGCTGAAGACCATGTTAGAGGGGCATTTCTTTCCTGTGCTCGTGCACGAGCTACTCTGTAGTGTCTGGATGGTGTGTGTCCCAGGTCACCCTCTGCATGCACGAGTGCATGTGCCACTGTCCCACTTGGGTAAACTGGGATTGTGCTGGGGGTGTGGAGAAAATAACCTTACTGCTCTGTGCTTGAAGGGAAGTTAGTTACTGACCTATTTCACAGGGAAGGGGAAAAGCAAGACCACAGGCTACCAGAAAGAAAATATGCATGTAAGTGAACAGATCAATATATGAAGCCTCTAAAGACTTTTAAATTTTTTTTTTCATAAAACTGAAATTAGCTGTAAAGTGTCTCAGGGTAATACATAAAACAAGATGGTACAGATGTCAAGCCTAAGTTCTGTGCTGATTTATAGGATTATGCTTCATGTTACAGGAATGATATCTGGGGTGGATGTGGGAAGAATGAAGAGAGGAGACCCCAGCAGTTCCCTGCAGCAGGTCTTTCCCACATGGTTCTGTGCTGAAAGCTTGCACCATGGTCTGCATTTATGCAAAAACCTGCTGGGCAGCTGGCTTCACTGGAACTTAAAACTAGACACTGGGATTGTGAGAAATTCAAACACAAATGGAGATGTAAAACCACAGCTTTGGCTATCTGCAGAGTAATGCTAGTGTCTAAATAACTGGAAGAATAGTGTGTGCACTTGGATTTGAAAAACAAAAGTGCAGATAGATGCTTAAGCAGAAAACAAAAAAAAAAAGGCAAAACGATTTTTGTATGGGAATAACGTGAGCAAAAGGCAATGGCAGGTTATTTTATACCCTAGAACAATGAACTCTGAGCAGATGTCCTCCAGTTCACATCTGGCCTTCAACACTGGGTTAAATTTTTTCCAGTGAAGGAGGGCAGGCTGCTGGATGCTCCTTGATCAGGTATCCACAAAGGACGAGGAGAAAAGCTCCCCATGTGTCCCTTCAAGCCATTCTACATGTTTAGTTTCTAAAGTTAGGATAGCTTTCCACTGGAAAGGGATACTGAACTTCCTCATGAGGGACAAGAGGAGTTACTCAGTGTTGGAGCTCTAGGGATTCATAATCTGAACCTTTCCTTGATGCACACAGAGCAAGCATGAGCCTGCTAACCCCTTTTTGACTCTGTTTTGAGTGAAAGGTCAGATTAGATGACCTCTTGCTGTGCCTTCCTACATGAATTATTCTATAATTCTATCTAAGTGCTTTCTTCTCAAAACTTGGCATCCTGGACATCAGGACTCCTGACAAATCACACTAATAGGGTAAATACTGGACATTTTCAAGGATAGTTTATTGAATGTCTCGGGAGGCATAATTATTCAAATATGTGCCAAATTATGCTGGGCATAAAAACATCCTAGTCAGAAGAAATGTGAAAGCAGAGACATAAAAAAACAAAAAACAAAACAAACAAACAACAACCAAAAAAAAACCAAAAAAGAAAAAAGCAGAAAAGAGGAATAGAGGATGGGAAGAGAAAGGAAGCAACAATTTGGTGGCCACAAAGATCAGACACAGACTGTGTCTGGAGATTCATGTTACTGTTAGTGAATAATGTTTGGTGGCACTTGAAAGTGGGAGAGGTTTTGAATGGATCCAAGGAACCCCCAGAGCCTTTTGAAGCCAGAGGCAGAGATAATGAGTCTCTGCATGTGTTCACTGATAAGCTGATAAATTAAATTTAGGAAAAAATAAAACCTTTAAGCCTCCAGAGTTAAAGTTAATGAAATCATTTTTCCATTCACCCAGGAGTTGGATGCCCACAGAATCTTTGTGGTACTGGAAGATCAGACTAAAAATGGTAGGAAAGGACGACAGACAGGATATTTTTCTGGCTGTGTGGTTACTGGCAAAGCCAGGCTTGGACACTGGAAATGGTTTGGTTGTGTTTTTTAACAGTGCCCTGTAGGAATCGAGGATGACTCTGTGGCTCTTTTCAGAAGTCCTCAGAGCAGTCCTGATAGCTTTGCCCTGGCCCTGACCAGGTGGATTTCCAGGGCTGTGCTCCTCACCTGCTGGGTGCAGAATGGGCTGAACTTCAGCTGGAGGAGCCAGGGACTGAGCAGCCTGACACAGCCCATCCCTCACTGTGCAGCTCAAAAACCCAGGCTCAGCCACACCTGGTGGTTCTTTCCCCCAAGGAGGAAGGTGGGAAGGCAGAATCTAGCTGCTGCAGCATCCCAGCATGGTGTGAGGAGCAGGACACTGCTGGGCCCCACAGCTCAGGGATGGTCCCTGTAAGGAGCAGGACACTCTGCTGGGTCCCCATGGCTCAGGGATGGTCCCTGTGAGGAGCAGGACACTGCTGGGTCCCCATGGCTCAGGGATGGTCCCTGTGAGGAGCAGGACACTCTGCTGGGTCCCACAGCTCAGGGATGGTCCCTGTGAGGAGCAGGACACTGCTGGGTCCCCATGGCTCAGGGATGGTCCCTGTGAGGAGCAGGACACTGCTGGGTCCCCATGGCTCAGGGATGGTCCCTGTGAGGAGCAGGACACTGCTGGGTCCCACAGCTCAGGGATGGTACCTGTGAGGAGCAGGACACTCTGCTGTGTCTCCATGGCTCAGGGATGGTCCCTGTGAGGAGCAGGACACCCTGCTGGGTCCCCATGGCTCAGGGATGGTCCCTGTGAGGAGCAGGACACTGCTGGATCCCCATGGCTCAGGGATGGTCCCTGTGAGGAGCAGGACACTGCTGGGTCCCCATGGCTCAGGGATGGTCCCTGTGAGGAGCAGGACACTGCTGGGCCCCACAGCTCAGGGATGGTCCCTGTGAGGAGCAGGACACTGCTGGGTCCCCATGGCTCAGGGATGGTCCCTGTGAGGAGCAGGACACTGCTGGGTCCCCATGGCTCAGGGATGGTCCATGTGAGGAGCAGGACACTGCTGGGCCCCACAGCTCAGGGATGGTCCCTGTGAGGAGCAGGACACTGCTGGGTCCCCATGGCTCAGGGATGGTCCCTGTGAGGAGCAGGACACTCTGCTGGGTCCCCAGGGTTCCCTGAGTGTCATTCAGGGGCTGCTGCTCTTTGGGCTGTTGGTTTAGTTTGTGTGTGATTTCTTCCTCAGCAGCACCACGAGCCCACACCATTTGTCACCCAGCCCTAAAATCTGACAGGGATGCATTTTCCCGAGCCAAGCAGCATTTTGTAAGACATAAATCTTGAAGGTGCTTGAGGAGGGCTGGCTCCAGGAGGGCAGGGGGTGAGTCTTTGTGCTGCCCTGGGTTTTCAGGGACGACTCTGGGAGGTGGCTGGCTCAGTGTCTGGGCTGGCATGTGGAATCCTTCGCACGTGTACAAACGATGGAATGGGAATATTTCTGTTCATCTACAAATCCAAATTTCTCGTTAAAATTGGTCATTAGTGAGATTAGTGAAAGTGACTATTAATATATGCATTATCATTTGCGAATCTGCTGCAGGCCTACCAGCTCAGGAATCAATTTGGATGGCCATTTCTGTGGTTTTGGCTGTATAATACACAGACTGAGCTAATTCACATTAAACATTAAAGCCCTTGCAGTTTTTACTCTTTTTAACAAGTGTTAGCAATGCACAGAATTTTTTTTTTTTAATTTCAAGTTTATGGGCTAATTTTGGCTTATTCCAATTTTATATTTAAAACAATTTTCTTCTTTAACATGTTTTCAGGGGTAATCTATTACTGAGAGCACTAATGACCTTGGATATTAAGTTCTAACTTTTATTTCCCTGCAGCTGCTTGTGGTATCAAAATGGAGGAGGTACAGGGCAATGTTGGCAGCTCTGATGCTTTTTCCCTTCAAATGGGCTCATACCTAATGCATTTTCCTTTGGATTGTTTTGTTTTCAGTGGTGTTTCTTCTGAAAATTGCATTCCTGTCTCATCCCATGAATCACAGCTTATGTCTTGTGCGTGGGTTTTAGTATTTGTTTCCATTCCTTGTGACTCCCACATATAAGCGGATTTTGATGCATATTGTGCTAATATTGTGATTGCTGCTGGCTGTGCTGTCTCTGTATCAAGTAACCTTATTGATCTTTTTTTTCACCTCAACTACCAGCAGTTTTGCTATGCCTGACCTAATTTCTGCCACTGAAGATGCTCTAAAGTGTTGATACGAGCAGAGGGGTTATCTTTCTTTAACCATGACAATAAAAATAAGTCTGGCATTATCCTAGGAAGATCCAGATTCCAATAGTTGCCTGCACCCATTTGAGGACTGCAGATGAACTGAAAAATTCCATTCACTCCAGTGGAGGCTCCTGGTCTTGAGGGACCCAGAGTTTTCAGAGGAGTCTATAAGCACTTTGTGAGCACACATGCATGGGTGTCTTTAGTACAGTCCAAATAAAGTAGACAAATTCTTGATGGCCAACGTCTCATTAAATTTAAGTAAGAAATTTCTTCCAAATAAATATTTTTTATGAAGGTGCAGAGCCTTGTAAATAAAGTAAAACCTTCTCTTCAGCAGCACCTGGAACTGCTTTTTTTAACACACTGAAAGATGTACTGGCCTGGGGTTTTTAAGACAATTCTTTTTTTTAAAACCTGCATCCCTTTCTCTCTCCAATTTACTGCATTTGCTGGCTGTGAGCAGAGCCTGGACTATGAGGGCTATCTATTGCTCACACCAGCCTCTTTTTGAATTATTTAGCTCTTGAAGAGCATCTGCTGAGCATCCATCAGCATGGGATGTGTGCCACCACCATAGGGGCAGCCAACTGCTGGTGGAGCCAGAGCCTTGTGCTCCCATCTATCCCCCAGAACAATGCTGCTCACATCTGGCATGCTGTGCTGCTGCAGAGCTGCAGATCCCTCATCCCTAACTGTGATGGAGCTCCTTGGTGGCAGTGGCTCAAAATGATGCTGGGGAAACCATGGCAGCTCTGCAGCTGTGGGGAACAACGTGCACAGAGGTCATCTCCTGGGCTTGGCTCATCCTGAGGGCAAAGCCAGCCCTCTGGAGTGTCTGAAAGGTCCTTCTGACACTGCCTTCTGCCTCTGGCTGGGACACAGAAATTACAAAAAAGGTGTTCTCACGGTCATTGGAAGGTAGGATTAGTGTCAGTATTGATGCTTCAAGGCATGCTGCTCTGCAAGCCCTTGATGTGACTGTGAATGCATTTTCCACCATGGATCACATTCATGACTGTGAATACATTGTCAAAAAAAAAAAAAAAAAAGGCTTGTATGGTGTTTTACTGCTTGAAGGCCCAGAGGTCTAATGAGTTGTTGAGTGACCACATGTTTGTTGGTAGATGTAAGAAATGTTTTGCCTTCTGTTTGATGACCATAATTCCTGCTCTCCAACTATGAGCTGAAGGCAGGAAGGATAATTTGGTTTCTTTTTCTTTATGTCATGTGTTTCTTTCCACAGCCCTGAAGTTGCTTTCAGATCAAATTCACTCTTCTGTGTTTTGAGGAATTCAGGCTTGATTCTGAATCCTTCACACTCTGGCAGGATGAGGTTACAGAAATGTTTCAGATTTTCTTGGAGTGTATTTCTGGCTTATAGAAACTTGGTGACAATTTTTTTTCCTTATCCTTAAGTAGCTTTGCAGTGATCAGAGCACCATTTGTCCCTCTGAAGTTCCTGAAGGCCCTTGTGAACCTATCTTTCATTCTGTATTACTAGGTAGCTGCCAAGGCACATGAATTAACTCTCTCACATGTAGTTTTGCCAGGAATCTCATGGTAACATACCAACATTCAATTTTTTTACACTCTGTAGTTGGTGATTTATGGTAGGACTTCTGCCAAGAGAATGCACCATTGCAGACTGTCAGAAAATGCTATTCATACATGTAAAAAGTATTTTCTCCTGGGACTCAGCCATGTGGGTAACTCCATTCATTTCCCTGAAGGAATTCCATTTTAACTAAAATTTATTACATGAATTCAATTAGCAGAAAAAAATTAGGGTTTATTTCATGCAAGGTACCTGATGTCAAAAGGGGAAAACCAGCTCTGGAAGTGTTTGTCATACATGCAGCACCCATTCAGATGTTAAAAAACTGGATAGAGGCTCAAACCAGCCTCATTCTACAAGAGAATTCCCCATTCTCTCCAGATCCAGCTGCTTTACTCAGACAGTTCTGTAAGATCCAGCTTCTAAAATGTATCAGGGGCTGGACTCCTTTTAATGTCAGCTGGATCCAGATGGTAAAATGCATTCTGAGGAGCAGGGTATCAGCTCTCCTGAACTGTTCTCAGCTGCAGTACAGAGTATTTCTGATGCAGGGTTCACAGATCAGGCTGTACTCAATTGTTCAGCACAGACCGACTTAGGGCTGATTTTACCCTGAAAGGGAAAGAAATTACAGTGCAGGAAACTGTGTCTTCCTTAGGATAGGCAGAGTAAGAGAAATGCAGCAGGAAAAAAGTCTGGTTTCTGCATGATTCCTTGCTCCCTGAACTGTAAGTGCAAATTTCAGCCGTGGGATGTTTAACTACCACACCCTAAAATACCGTCTAGAGAGAGCAGAGCCTTCTTGTGTGGTAGGACAGAAAGGCAGGCAGGGGTACAATTTCCAGTTACAGCAGAGAGGACATTCGAACTTGACAAACCCTGACATTCTTCCAGTGCTCTGAGTGTCCTTTTCTGCCAAAGACACTTTTAAATGCCCCAAAGTGCACTAGCTGCCTCTTGGCACAAAGGCCAAGTCAGACAAGGAGGGTCCTCTAAGCTCAACCAAAGGATGTGTGAATCTGGACATTAGTTGGCAAAAATGGATGCTTTTTATAGCTTGTTTCTGTATAGATCCTTCTAGTTTGTACATGCAGAAGAACACTTCCCACCAGATGCTTTGGATGTGGAGGAACATGGGTGCACCCATGCCTTTGCTTTGGCTCTTGGGGTGACCTTGAAGTGTGCCAGGGAGAGGAGAGGCAGAAGAGATGCAGAGCAGTTTGGTTTCTCTCTGCAGCCATGAATTACTTTTGAACTAAAAGCCAGTGTGGGAACCCCATGCCCCATATTTTCATAACCCCCATACCTATACACTCGCTTATAAATATTTCTGTCCTGTTGTTGACTCATATTTGTGTTTAGTTTGCTGGAGACTGTGAGCAGGTTTGAATTTTTCCAGAGTTTAATCCTGTAAAGGAAAAACCTGGACTGCTAAACCTTCTTACTTGAAGACTTAAGGCTCTGCTCATCCGGTTTGAATAAATTAGAATTTTAAAAATATAGCTTCAGTGAGGTTTTCCCAACAGTAAAAACAGTAACCATTGCTTTGGTGCCTGAAGGGCAGCAGCCCAGTCCATATAAATGGCAGCTACAAATGGGAGAAACCAGAGGAAGAAAATGTAGAATTCTTTGATATCTTCTAACCTACAAATAGGTTAATTTTCAAAAGTTATTGGCTAACTTGCATCACAGAAGGAATAAAAATCCACAGGTATTTTGTCACAGCCATGTGTCAGAGAAGAGCTTTCTGAACAACCTCTTCTTCTCAGGCTGCCTCAGGTGTGGGACATGTTTCTGATGACACCACTGCTCTCATCTCATCTGAATGTAGTGCTGGCATCCTCACCCCTCCAGTGCAGCCCGGGGACTGCTGCTGAATTACTTATCTGCTGGCATTTTGACCAGGAAGTTTGCGTTTCCTCTCGAGCCTCCAATTCCTGCAGTCATTGCCAAAATCCTGTCAGAGAGTCTGGACAAGGTCATGACTGCAATTCCTCTGTGGCTGGCAAAACCACGCTTCTCAGCTCATTGCTAGACTCCTTAGTTGTCTTTAGGAAGGTTATCATCTCAGGGAATCACTGCTATCAAAAAGATTATTCTTTAAAGCTGCAAGTTACTTATTCAGTTTGTCAAGCCTCGTTACATTAGAGGACTCCATGACAGAATATCTAAGAAATTTATCTTTTTGTTCATGGAAGGAAATGATGGCCCCACTAAGGAAACTGCAAATTTAATTATACAGTATATTTCCTCACAGACAAAATTTCCAAGGACCTCAGTATGTCAGCACTTACTTTCAAATCTTAATCCTCAGCTCTGACTTTGGTTTTCACTTGCTAAAACACTTCAAGTGACACTGTTCATCCAAAGCAGTCCTCCAGGTCCCAGGTCTGCACCCCTAATTCACTCCAACTTTTTGCTTCCCGAGGAATCCAGGGGATTCCTCCTTTAATGTGGAGGTGGTAGGAGCGCACCCTTAATTGCTGTTTTAAATTCTTTTTAAGCATTATCAGCTGCTGTTGAGCCAAGGGGGCCGTGTGCTATTCCTGGCTCTGCTGTGCCTTGCTGTGTGCCTGCAGATAAGTGGCTCAGCTGCTCAGAGCCTCACCTCCCTCTGCCCAAAACAGTGGGACTTTCCTTGGCAAGCTCTTTCCATCCGTGGTGTGCTCTGGATCAAGGGAAAGGCTTGCCAAGGTCACTGCCACTGCTCCTGTCTGGCCACAGGGAAACTGAGGCAGGCCAGGGCACAGACCTGCCCAGCACTGGTGATTCACCTCCCACACAACTCCAGCACCCACGAGGCCAGCTGCCTCCCAAATTATTCCTTGTGTGCTAAATCATCAAACTCGGGTTCGGAGTCACTGCTACATCTCATGTCATCCTCCCTGTCCTTTCTTTGGGTACAACTCTGACTTTTGCGATATCTGAGCACTTTTTGAATAGCTGAAAGAATTTCCTGACAGGTTCAGAAGAGAGACCCTTTGGACAGCAATTGAAAAGCTTAAGATAACACCTCCCAGTTGTATTCACCAGTTCCTTTGTCTCTAGAGAGGTCTAGATTTTTCTCTTGGCTGACAATCATTACTAATAGATCTTTTTCAATTTAGGGGAGAAAGATTTAGCCTCTGTATTTGTAATTCTGGCCTTTCAGAGAAAGCCAGTATAAACAGCTCTGTGTCCTAGCCCAAATCCATTCTGCATTATTAGGGTGGCATTGATTTGAGATCTCACTCCATTAAAATTTGAAGTCTAAAGCAGTTCTTGCTACAAATGGGGTCTCTCAAGGTTTATACATTAGCTTAGCCCTCAACATTGCCAGATGGTCAAAAACTGGAATGTTTCACAAATGTTACCAGTGCCCTTCACAAAGTGACACTTTCAAATTAGTCCCCACTTCCATCCATTGACTGTAAGGTGCTACTTCCCATATGTAAATAAAACTCCACCAAGAGGAAAACAGATTTTGTTGAAAGAGATTTCTGGGATTTTCTTTTCTCAGGTGGATGAATAAGCATTCTCCTGTCTGCCATTGGGGTTTCTTTTTCAAATCACTTGCATACTGATTGTCCTGTCCCTTCCCAGTGTATCAGAAGAGAAAAGTAGGCAAGAACTCCTCAGTTCCTTCTCCAGTGGGTACAGAGGGGGCTGGTCTCCAGGCAGGGGGGACCTGCCCCCTCCCTCACCCCAGATCCCTGGAGATCTTGGTCTCACCAGCTGAGTGCTCCCAAATAATCTAATTTATTTTTCTTCACTATGAAGTTCATGTTTGAAATCTACCCAAAATTTTGAACAAAGTAGACTCTATTTCACATGTTATCACAATGACTTTTTTTTTTTTTTAGTTTTTATTACTTTTTAAATATATTTGAAGCATTTCTATAAATTGTTGTTAATTTATTTTATTTTATTGGTTTTAATTTTTTACCCCACTGGTCCCACTGCTACCATGATGGCTCCCAGAACTCTTCACCAGCATAAGTGGATCCTCTATGTTGACAAAACAATGCTGTTATCTTATTCCTTTCACATTCCCTTATTTCCACTTAAGTCACAGATCCAAAATGTTAAGGAAAGATACAAAACTAGGAGTATGTTTGCTACCTCTTCACCACCTACAGCTCCTACCTGATAACCTCCATGCTGATGAGATCTGGCCTTAATGCAGTCAGACACATTGTCAAGTTCCCCAGAATTTCAGCCCTCCAAAATGTAGAGAAGCAGTAACTCTGGGTAGGTTGGTGTATACCTGTGTTGACTTCTTTCTTTTAAAAACCATTATATACTGTGTGGTACGTGATGGAGCAAGAAATTCCTGAGCTTTCACTGTGTCTAGCTCATTGATTTTTAAGAGTCTGGGAGTTTGGAGCCTCTGGAAGCAGCTTGACACGTAATGTGAAACCTGCAAATCCTGCCAATTGCCACGGAAAGGTGAGAGAGGTGAAAAAAATCATTTTACACTGTAGACTTTGGCTCATTTTTTGACACTGAGAAAACAACTTTTGCCAGCAAAAGCAAAACCTGCAGAGCATGGGGTGGGGAACAGAAAGCCAAGTGGATGGAGCTGCACTAGCTGCAGTCTCAGGACCAGCCGTGTGTGCCTCGTGTACCCTGAGCACTGCAGCGAGCCAAATGCTCTCATGCAGGCCCCAGCTGCTTTCCAAACCTCAGCAAGAGTTTATTTGCAGAAGAAGTCTTTGAGGCTAGAAGGTGGCAAGGGCTGTCAGAGCTTGAACACGGCAAGGACAAGTGCACCACATTTCTGCCACAGGATCTCTATGTGGCTTTGTTCAATAACCTAATATTGTCTTTAACAATCATGTGGTGGGCTGCTTCCCTCTCTGAAACTGCTCAGGTTGTGATTCTGTAATCTTTCTGCTGACAAGGACTATATCATTCTTTAACCCCTACTTTCATCATTATCCCAATGCCCACCTTTGGCTCCTACTGTGTCTTGGGTTGCAGTACAGGATGTGGCCAGAAATGTGTATTCTGTCACCATGTGTTGCAGCTGCATGGGGCAGTGACCCTGATCTCCGTGGCACATATTATCTGCTCATGGGCCATCTTTAAAAACAGCTGGGGCAATCATCTTTATCTTTCCCACAGCCCATCCTCCCTCCAGGAAGATATCATCTGCTGCTTGGGCCATTGAGTCCCAGTGCATGACTGATAAAATTACATCATCCCACTGGGAGATGCTCCAGCCAGGGGGAGAAGCCAAGCCACTCCTACCTAGATAAAAACTGAGATTTTGGACACCAAGATTCCTTTTTTACACTGGATTCCAGAGGAAAGCCAGACCTTTCCACATCATCCCTGGACCTTCAGAGGAAAACTGCACCTTCTGCAGGAGCACTGCTCCAGCTGAACCACATCTGCCACTGCAGGAGGATGCAGCCACCATTGAATGGGACTGCTGCCAACACCCTGACTGACTGACGGGTGTCAGCTTGGATTCTGACTCTGTCAGTGTTTTGGGTTTGTTCTTTGTAATACTGTACTTCTATTTTAATTTTCCTAGTAAAGAACTGTTATTCTTGATTCCCATATCTTTGCCTGAAAGCCCCTTAATTTCAAAATAATAATAATTTGGAGAGAGGGGATTTACATTCTCCTTTTCAAAGAGAAACTTTTGCCTTTATTGGCAGACACCTTTCCTTCAAAGCTGGACATACTGATAACAAACTGGCACCTTGCTGCAGCCCCTAAAGCACACAGGTGGGACAGTGTGTGTAGGCAGGGATGAGATCTTTCTTTAGAACAAGTGGAAAAGCTGAAAAACGTTATGCAAACTTTTCAGTGCACAGGTAAACAAATGCATATGTTGCAGTAATGAACCTGTCTCCTTGTGGAACTCAAAGCACTCCACAGAGACCAGTAAAATGACTCAGCCATTTCTGTGTGATTTGCTCACCCACCAAAATGGAAATTTTTGGAAATTTTTGTCTCGTGCTTCACCAGGACCACATTTCTGCTGCTGTGCAGTAAAGCTTTATTTTCTATCTCACTGCAATGCCAGGGAGAGAGGAACAAGATAGAATCTCTTATGTGCAGGGTGGTTTTTCTGGCAGTACATTAGGAGGGGAAAGGAACATCAGTTCCCAGGTGCATCTAAGATGAAAACTGGAAGACTTTTCTTCTTAGGGTAGAGGGAACTAAAAATCAAGACCCAACACAAAAAAATCTGTGGGCATAGTATGTTCTTTTCACAGAAATTATGAAATGGTTCCTGTTGGTAGGAAATGGTGTCATTCAGATGCTGAGTTCCCTGTTTCCCATCCCTGCCTTATTTGCCACATCCCTGCATGTATCTGCTTTTAACAACTCAAGATCTTCAGGGCAGGGTATGTGATATATCACACTGATACTTTTAAGTCCATTTCAGTGGCATTTTAGCCTGAAGCCAAACTGTGTAGCATTTAAACACTACTGATAAATAAATAATTGTAGGCAATAATATTATTTCTAGAGCAGACTAGTGCTGAGTATCCTTTAAAGCTCTCATCTTCATCTAGAACTCCTGGATCTGTGTGTGCCATGCAGGCTAAAACCTCCTTGTTGAAGAGCTTTGAGAAAACCCCACTAGAAAATACTGCAGTTGCACATATGGCAGATGTAACCATTCATGTCCTAACTCAAAATCCACCAAACAGATCATCCTTGAGACATCTTTTGTTTTTCCTTCCTCAAGAAGGGCAATAAATCAAGCTAAGTTAAAAATTTTATAGCTACAGCTGGTTTTGGCTTATGCAAATGCAACATTTCAATCACAGCATATGGGAAAAGCATATTCTTTCTGTTCTCTCACATAACTCAAAAGCTACTATCCTGATTTTTTCTGAAGCTGTTCAGAAACTATCATCTCTGGGTGGAAGCTTCAGACAGGAGGTACAGCCCAGCTCAAATTTGTTCAGTTGAAAGACCACTGAGCAAATGGAGGGAATGGAATTTGAGATTTTAACTACAATTTGTTTGCTGACAAGAACTGTAACCAGGAAATAATTGTAAGATAGCTCAATTTCAGATTTCAAAATTATAATAATTTCTTACCTAGGCTTCTCCCTAACACAGCACGCTTGAAAAAGTTGCACTAGATCAGTTTGAGTTTCATTATTTTTCCATAACCTCTGTTGCTCACTGTGCTTAAAGATACCTTGTCATGAGATTTCTTTGTTGCAGCACAATTCAGAACCACACAAACTGAATTGCTCCCTGATGGAAGTGACTTGTCATCGTCTCCTCTTTTCCTTTTGAAGCATCAGTACATCAGAGGGTCTGGGAGCAGTGGGGACTGAGTGTGTCCTGCCTGCTGCCCCAGTTTAGGGAGCACTGGGGCTGCAAAAGGCGTAAGACCAGCACACATCCAACTCTCTTTAACTCCACAGGTTATTTTCTCTTCTCTGTTATTATTTAATTATTCCAGAGTTATTCTGAAGGAACAAACCCTGCAGCACATGAGCACATTCAATCACAGGTGGACAAATCCTGAATAAACTTGTGCTAATGCCTCATTCCTGGGAATCTCCTCCACAACTTCACCCAGCTCTGGTTGTCTCCCTTTTGACCTGCACAGGGAGAACAAGGGATGGATGGAGCTCGTTGGGAGGGGATGGTGGCACGAGGAGAAAATCCATGGAATGAGCCTGTTTCTGTAATTACAATGATATGATTTATCATTCCTTTGCAATGTAACATAAATCCCTATCTGCTGTGGCAGAGAAAATGGCTTTTCCTGAGAAAACCTCCTGGTGACAATCCAAGGGCTAGTGTTTATGCTGGGAGTTCAGCAAAGTCAGCTCAGGGGGAGAGGGCAGATAGAGAAGGGCAGGAGGTCATTTAACACCAGACACCTTCAGAGATTAAGCAGATGTGCCCAGCACAGGAAACCCAACCACCAAACTCTGCTCCTTCCACTGGACAGTAGCCAGTGGCCTGTGTTTCACCAGCCACAGTTTCCAGGCAGTTCTGGATGAGTGAGGCTGAGACTGGGAACAGGGGTTGATGTCTCTGGTTCTCACTGTCCAGCCCTATCTTGACTGGCAATCAATTCTATTCAATTTCCCCAAGTTAAATTTGTTTTGCCTGTGAAATTGGTAAGAGATATCCTTTCTTTATCTCAGCCCATAAACTTTCCATGTTGCTTTCTCTCCTGGCTCGTCCAGGAGGTGATGAGGGCAGTTGGGTAGGCAGGGGCAGCCAGCAGTGCCCAGCCCAGCACACTGCCCTGTTCTCCCAGTGCCTTTTGGGAGGGTCCAGCTGGACTCCAGGCCCAGCTGAAGCACTAATCATGGGGAATGCAGAGCACCAAGCCTTTGATACAGGTTAGAGGAGAAACTGCATCTCAGCTTTCTTCCACACATCTCATTAGGTGTAGCACACAACCAAAGTGTGGGACCCCTCCCCTGAGGCTGCCATTTGTTTGTGGGTCCAGATGGAATTTAAACAGGCATAAAAGGTACAGGTACAGTTGTGTGCTGTGGGCTGAAGGCAGCTGCTGCTCACAAAATGCTAAAACACTGACGGGGGAGTAGAGCACTGTCTAGGATGGGGACAGAACACGAGGGAGACTGCTCAGGACCATCCTGCCTTCAGCACCACATATCAGCCCATGCCAGCAGCACATGCTGAGCTAGACAGACCTTTGATCCTGCACTTTTATAGCTGATCTTGCAGTCTGGTATTGAACAGGGAAGGTTTTTGTATGGCTTTTTGGATATCCCTCCACTTGGAACAACAGGGTTCAGTCCCTCTAAGACGATTTTTGAGAGTTTTCTATTTCTCATCCATAATACTGCAAGAGTCCCACTTGGGACCTGGAATTACAAAATAATATCTTCATAAAAATATCAGTATTGATTTCTCATCGTCAGAACTGCAAAGTACATGAGACTTCCAGAGTCACACAGGCATGTGCATCCAGCTTTGCCCAGCTCCTGCCAGCTTCACTATTAAGAAATGGCACAATTTTCCCCACAAAAGTAATACCTAGCTCCTCACATAAGAGAACAGGTGTATTTACTTGACTTATGAGTATCTTTACTGACAGATTTATCCATTGCATCATAAAAAGCACATTTGGGCTTTAAAAAGTGCACTGGCTTCTTCTTTGAAGCTTGCAGCAATAGACTATTCTCATTTGAAAGACATATTATTACCCCAAAATGAAACATATTATTTTATACATCCCAGTCACCCTGATTCCTTATGCCTGAGGGCCTCTGAGCAAAAGGTGTCATTTGGAGCGGCAGAGAAAACTTGGTTATGTAGATATCACATTTCTCTGCTCCTTCTGTTCCAGAAGAGCTGCATCCACACCTCTCGCTGGGAAGCTGCTGGGTTTTTCCTGTCTGATGGCTAAGCTGCACCAGTGTAGATGGCAGTGATATTTTTGGAAGGCTCATACTTCACATTCCTGGCGTGAGGAGCGGGAGCTGGCAGCCAGTCTGGTTCAGTAGCCACTCATGGATTGGGCTTTGCCATGAGCCAGATCCTCAGGGTCAGGGTGAAGCATCATGAGGCTGAGGGGGAAACCAGGGCTGAGGGACATGGGGGATGAGGCTGGGCAGGCTGGGATAAGGGCAAGGCTGGGCAGGGCTGGGGTAAGGGCAAGGCTGGGCAGGCTGGGATAAGGGCAAGGCTGGACAGGGGTGGGATAAGGGACAAGGCTGGGCAGGGGTGGGATAAGGGCAAGGCTGGGCAGGGTGGGATAAGGGCAAGGCTGGGCAGGGGTGGGATAAGGGCAAGGCTGGGCAGGCTGGGGCAAAGGCAAGGCTGGGCAGGCTGGGGGCAAAGGCAAGGCTGGGCAGGCTGGGATAAGGGCAAGGCTGGGCAGGCTGGGATAAGGGCAAGGCTGGGCAGGGGTGGGGTAAGGCAAGGCTGGGCAGGGTGGGGATAAGGACAAGGCTGGGCAGGGTGGGATAAGGGCAAGGCTGGGCAGGGTGGGGGCAAAGGCAAGGCTGGGCAGGCTGGGATAAGGGCAAGGCTGGGCAGGGTGGGATAAGGGCAAGGCTGGGCAGGCTGGGATAAGGACAAGGCTGGGCAGGGTGGGATAAGGGCAAGGCTGGGCAGGCTGGGATAAGGGCAAGGCTGGGCAGGCTGGGATAAGGACAAGGCTGGGCAGGGTGGGATAAGGGCAAGGCTGGGCAGGCTGGGATAAGGACAAGGCTGGGCAGGGTGGGATAAGGGCAAGGCTGGGCAGGGTGGGATAAGGGCAAGGCTGGGCAGGGTGGGATAAGGACAAGGCTTGGCTGGAGCAGAGGCTTGGCCAGAGTGCAGGGGAGGTGTATGGTCAGTACTACACCTGCCTGAGCCCTGCTACCCACAGTCTGTCCAGCTCCACCCTTGCCTGGAGGATGCCACAGACACCCAAAACCCAGCAGATTTCCAGCACAAGTGATCCTCAGATCCCTGCAGCCACAGAAGGGAGGGAGTGGGGTTTGGCACCCTCCAGCTCCAGGCCAGAGCAAGAGCAGGGATGCTGCCAGTGAACTGCTTCTGCCTAATGAACTGCTCCTTTTCTCTGCAGCAGCAGATAAGAGCAATTAAACACTAGATAGCAGATTAATGATTACTGCAACATCATGCTAGCTCATGGTGACAAATCTGTATAAATATTCACCACAGTGGTAGGCGAGGTGTTCAGGCAGTGATGTGCCCTCTGTGTGGCAAATCACTCAGAGACGATGCAAAGGGAGAGCGTCTGCTGCTTGTCACATCCATTAATTATCACTGCAGAGGAAACTGGAGGAAAGACCAGCTTAAATGTGTTACATTGCACTTGCCAAAGGTTGTTTTGGGCCCAGCTGCCACCCAGCAAATAAGGCAGGCTCTGGCTGTGGAATTTCCAGCTTGGGAGGATGCTTGTTTTTGTGGTGTGATGGTTTGTAGCTGTGGCTTAGCAGCTTTCCTTAGAGCTGGCTTGAGTGTTTGTCTTTTTATTGAAAATTATGAGGAGAATTGTGTGATGACACATTATACCCATGGCCTCTGGCTCCTACTTTCTTTTCCTGCTCACCTCTTGTTTGCTATTCCTGCAGACAACAAGCTGGACTAAGGAGATTTGGGGTCTGATGCCATCTAAGAATACCTGTTAATAAAGAACGGAATGAAAGAGATGAACTTTCTGTCACTTAAATTTAAGTGCTGGCTAAATTATCTTTCTGGATTTTTAAGGACTCTCATAAACCCTAGTAGTGTTTGAGATACCCAAAGGGTGAGATATTACTTGTGCAGTAATTTGGAGAAACAGACTTGATTGTGGTCTGTTTCTTATTGCACAAAAAACACCTCCAGAATACTGGCAAGGCAGAGAAAGTTAAATGATAGCTGGGCTGAAGAAGATTTGGATTCCTGGGCTGAAATCTCTGTTTGATCAAGAGATTTTACAGAGCAGCTCTATTCTGAGGATTCTGGATTTTGTTCCCTAAAGAGCACTTTGCTGGAGTCTACAAAAACCACATGTGAAACATGGGTACGAAAATATTAGATTTCTCTAATATATTTAAAATATTCAAAAGTAATTCAATGGTTTTGGCTGAGTTCATGTCTGAAAAGTCTCTATAATGATATTCTGGTATGCAAGAGATGGGTTTCAGCACATTCTGTCACACTAGCTGCTGGGACATCTCACAGGATGGACAGGGCAGCCAAAAGCATGAAGGGTTATTTGTAAATCTTTCTCTGTTTTTTAAGCAGAATCTTCAGCAGTGGCAACATCTCAGTCGCCTCACAGAATATTTTATGTACCTGTATTCACATATATTCTGTGTAACAGAGAATTTAATTAAATTTGTTTCTCGACATGTCAGCTATGTCCCACATCAAAGGCTTTTAAGTCTTTGTTGTATCTCCAGTCGTGTTTGGATTTGCCCTGTGATGGGCACAGCCCTGAAAACAGGCAGCCCCTGAACAGTAGCTGGTAACAGTATTTGAAAAGATGATTGTGTCTCAGAGTGAATCATTAGATCCTATAAAATGCATCTGTCACTGTAGTGTTTAAACTCTGCTTTCCCCACCCTCTCCCCACCCCCTCATTTGCACTAATTAGTGTAGGATGAGCTGCTGCCTAAAAATTAAGAGTTCTAGAATATTTAATTGATCCTAGTCCCTGTGAATGCCACACCTGAGGAATCAGGAACAGAGAGTCACACGAGCATGGCTCATACAGGGGCTGCATTTCTGGTGCCCCCCGAGGCAGGGAGCCCAGAGTGGGGGTGGTAGCCCTGCCAGGCACCTGCTGGTCCATGGCCCAGCTCCATCCACCCCTCACACTGCTCACCCAGCCCCAGCTCTCGCTGTCCTCACACACAGGTGAGTGTGTTTCACCCAAAGCCCCCAAGGGAGGAGTTACCTGAGCAGAAATGGCCTCCTGGAGGAAGGAAGCTTTTCACTGCATGGTAACTTTTGAAACCCTGCTCTTTAGGATGCAGAAGTTGCCAAGGATTATGAAGTTTTACTCTTAAAAGTGACATAGTGTGGAATCATGCTTATTGCACCCCAGTGGCTCTCCCCTAAATGTGCTCAGCCAGCACATAAAGATGTGAGCTGTTTTTCATTCATCAGCTCTGAAAATTTACCTTGGATTCTTGCTTTATCATCCATAATTTGTTTTAAAGGCTCCACTGGGCAGGTCGTTACCGGAGCCTCATCCAAGAGTGCAGAGCACATAAAGCACCTCGGCCCCAGGGGCTGGCAGAGCTCCCCTCCCCAGCACTTCTGTCTGACAGCCAGCCTCCCAAATGCCTGCTCCTGCCGTGCACACCTCCGTGCTGCTCTGTCTGTCACACCCCAGCACTCAGGTGGGATTTGCTGGAGTTATTTGTGGTTAGGGATCTCTTTCCCAACACCCAGCAGCCCCAGCTTGCTGAGTGGGAGCAGCCAGGAGGCACCAAGCAGGGAGAGGAGAATGCTGAGATTTGCTCTGCTCAGACCCCATTCCTAGCAGGGAAAATGGGCCCCAAAGCCCTGTTGTTGTGAGAACCACAGCACAGGTAAGAGCAGACACCTGCAGGCTGCTTCCCAGGGAGCCCAGAGCAGGAGAATCCCCAGATGGCAAAGTGGAAATGCCACACAAATTGGGCTTGGTCTTCTCTTTGTGTTTGGCATTTGGTTCAAGCTCTCTGCAGACCTAACCCCTAACAAAGGCAAAGGATCAAAGAGTTTGGCAATTTTATTTCATTTAAATTCTTGTCAGGGCTTTTTGCTGGCCTCCTTGGCCTCCCCACTGCCTTTCCTGGGACAGCTGCTTAGCTGGGCTGGCAGGGCATGGGGCTGAGAGGGCAGGCCCAATTAACTGCATGGTGATCAGCTCTTCTGTCTTAAAATCCCTCACGCTTCTGAATTAATTTAGAATAAATTCAGCCATGGCCATTTACAAGATCTGCTGCTGGGCTCTGCGAGGAGCAATTTGCTGGTGGGATTCTCATTTTTTGCAGTGGCAGATTGCCTGAGTTCACCATGCCACAGGGATAAAAGGCTGGAATTTAGACCTGATATGGCTGAATGCTAAATATGTGTGTCTGTTTACATTGAAGCATACTCCTGGTAGCCAGGTGAGGTAGGGGATAATGCCACATAAGGTCATAGAAGAACTGTTTAATTTTCCTTTATCTGCAAGCTAGGAAGGGGCAGACATAAACATTTGGAGGAATATGTCTTGCAGCACAGCAACCTTCCCAAAAGTCCTCACTCATACTTCCATTTCCTTAAGCTGTGACTGTCCACAGAACAAAGCCACACACAGCTCAGCATGTGCCCTCTCCTTTTTTCATTACACCTCTGTCTTCAGTAAATCTCAGGCTGAATGCCCATGTGTGTGCTTTGATTGCAAATGCCCATGCTTTGCCCTATAAAAAAGAAGTGCCCTATCCAGCCAAGCTGTCTTCTTTATGGGCTGCTCAAGTATCACTTCTGCTCTGCTGTGTCCAGACAGGTTGACCAGCTTGGGCCTCTCCTGTGATATGAAATAATTCCAAAATAGAAACATCTGTGAAATTGATCTCCTCACCACAACCTTTACTGTTCCATTCCCCTGCTTCCTTTTGTTCCTTCAGGGTCTTTCAGCATGTGAATTCAAGAGTAAATAATCTCTCTTTTTGTTTGGTTGGGTTTTTTATGTGTTTTATACCCAACTGATGGCACAGCTCTAGTTCAGGATATGAAACTTCTCTGGACATCAATCAGCAAGAAACGTGTGCATTGGAATTGCCTTCTCAGATTAGTAATTATCATCTAATTTCAACTATTTTATCTGCCATATAGCTACTGAAGTAAGGAAAAATTGTTCATCTTATATTAAGCAGAAAGATCGTTAAGCAGACTTCTGTAAGGCAGCCATCCCACTCCCACCAGGAAATATTTCTTACCTCTGCTCCTGGCTCCTTCCCTCCCACTTTGAGCACAGGGTGGGCTGCAGTGGGTGGGGGTGTCCCTGGCACTTGGGGTGCTCAGGGAATCACCACCACCCTGGATGTGTGGACAGTGACAACGGGCTCAGGTTTAGGGCTTCTCTCCTATCAGCTCTAATGGCTTCAAAAAATTTGCATCCACTTGGCTGAAAAAGGGTGAATGAATGAATGCAGATGAGGCACCTCCTGTATTTCTTTATCTGAGGAACAGTTTATAAATTCAAGGTAAGTATATCTTTCCACCAGCTTTGCACATTTCTACTCTCTCAGGGTGAATAAATTTTTTTGATGGGTGAGTTAAAACATCATTATTTTTTTCATTATCATTGTCATCAGTATAAATAGCAGAGGTGTAGGGTTTTTGCCCAAGCTTTTAAATTTTCATGACAATTTTACTAAGCTGTTTTATACGTTATTAAACACACTCGTGATTTGTTTCAACCCATACCTTAATAGGATGTTTTAGGAGAGTGTTCCCAGAAGAGGGCAAAGGTATCCTGCACTGGGGACTCAGCTCCAGCCTGGGCTTCTCCCCTGCTGGGACCCACAGACAGGGATGGCCAGGGTGCCAAGAGTGCTTATTTCTTTCACTGAGGTTTTCTTTTGAGAATATTTTGAAAATCCCAGCCTAAGGGATTAACAGTGTTGATCATTCTTGAGAATCAGGACACTGGTGTTGTTAAGGCTCAAAGCAATGGGTTTTTGCAGGTTTCTGCTGGGAAAAAGGAAAAAAAGGGCTGCAGATCGAGGGTCTCATTTACACAAACACAGAAATAATTCCTTCTTGTGGCCATTTCAAGAAACTGAGGTCAATTCTTGTACTTATTTTTTGAACAAGACTTTTTAATGAGTTTTTACAGACAGCTGCTTTTTGTAAACCACTGAGAGAGAGCAGGGGCACCCAGATTTCAGCACAACTCACACAGCCATGTTTGGCTTGGGGGGAGCTGAATGGCCCCCACTCCTGAGAGAAAGTCTGTTTTCATGACATGACACTGTTCTCAATATTCTGTTGGCCATATTTCTTGGTAAAATACTGATTTCTGTAATTTGCAATGAGTTTTAAGTGACCAAACCCTGAACAGTTTGTTGTCAGTCTGTGAGAGCTCCAGATCTGCCTCTCTGCATTGTTCCAACCACACTTTCCAAATGTTGGTTAGTGCTCCCTGTGACTGAGGTACATGGAAGTTTTCTGGGATCTAATTTTTATTTGTTTGTAAGGAAAATTATCTGACAATAAATATAGTTTCCTGCTTTCCGTAATTTTATAACCATAATAAATTTTATTATTTCTTTTAACTATTATGTAAAAAATATCATCTTGCATGTACAAATTGCATTTACTTCCCCCTTCTCCTCTCCCCAGCCCTGATTTCACAGAGATGACCAAATCCTGAGCATTTTCTCAACTCTGGCTGAAGTTAATGGGAGTTTTTTCTGTCAAAAAACTTTCTGAAATGTTTAGGGTCTTCAGGATTAGATTTGAGTAGTGTTCTGAGGGCAGGATAATGCATTGTGCTAGAGGCAGATTCTGGCCTTCTAGTCTAACTGGACATGTCTCCAGTCTAAATATAGAAGCTTCCCCCTACTTACCCAAGGGATTATTTTAATTTTCACCACATTTCTCCTTCCATCCCCATGTATTTTCATACCAGGCACTCAACACAACACACGTCTGCATGTTTTACAAAAGTGCCAGTTTTCTATCAGGTTATTCCACTCCCCTTCACCTCTATAATTTCTTGTTTTTCTGGTGAGAGATTTCAGGCACAAAGGTATTTTCCTCTTCTTTTATGCCATGGTGTGTCCGCCGGGCCCTGCAGATCTCAGGCACGCCATTAGGAAAACCTAACATTCCGTATCCCAAATGGGTCACTTCCCAAGCCTAGTGCTGAAATCCTTTTAGCTAATACTGTTCAGGTGACTAAGTACTAAATTATACTTTAGAAAGATATGGTCTGCCCTTTACTTTTTCATGGGGCTACCATTCAGTAATTTTTAAAGCCGTAATTCTTTTTCGGGTTGCCATGGAAACAAGTTAGTGTTCCACTGCTGCCTTGTGCAAACGAGCAGAGTGCCCATACATCATGTTACTGCTGCTGTGCAGCCTGGCTCTTCTGGGTTTCTCCTCTCCTGTAGACACTGCGGAAGGCTCGAGGAAAAATCCAGCTAGGGTTTTTGCCAGGCTGTTGGCTTCCTTAGCTCCAGCTCGGATCTTTCCCAGGCTGGGGACTTTTCTCAAAGATAAACAAGAGAAGGTAGAATGAATAACATAGATGATGCCTTCTTGGACCAATGAGCCTTTTCTGTTGTGTTTTGCACGATCTATCCTATATAAGTGTGATGGTGTTCTGGTATGAAGGCCAGGTGTCTGCCAATAAAGGCAGAAGTTTTTCTTTGAAGTAGAGACTTTAATTTTACTCTCCCTAAGTATTATAAATGTTTGAATCCAAGACTCTGAGGCAGAGATAAGGGGGTAGGAATAACAGCTCCTTTACTAATATATCTAACCGTACAAGCAGAAACTACAGCAGTTGTTAAAACCACCAACAACACAGAACAGATAACTCGGTCCCAGCCCTTTCTTTAGCTGTGGGCACCCTCTCTCTGCCCTCGGTGCCGGTGCTGCAGGTGGAACAAAGCCCGGCAGCCGCAGAGCGGCGGGAGCGCGGCGGGAGCGGCGGCAGCGGCCGCGCCGGTCTCGGGCGGGAGCGGCTGGAGCGGCAGCTCCTCGCTCAGCGCTGTGCCCGGGATCAGCTGTGCCCCAGAGGAGGAGCTGCAGCGGGGCAGGGCAGGGCAGGGATCACACAGGGTCTGGCTCTCCTGCGCTCGGCTGCGGGGCTGCAGACGGGGCGTCCTCCCCCGAGCTCGTCGGAAACACGAGTCCCCTCTGGGAGCACGAGAGCCGCTCCGCCAGCCCAGCTCCCACCCACCCCTTTGTCCAGAGTCATCAAAGGTCCTGGGTGTGACCCGGCCAGCTCCACTGGCATGATAATGGGAACAATTCTTTAAATTGACACAGTAATAGAAAAACGCTCAACCCCCAACAGATGGCTTTTCAATAAACAACTTCTTGCAGCTTGAAGAAGCTGTGTGTGCTGCTGCATTATTCACCATTCCTAATCAGACAGTGACACTCTCCCACACACACCCTGGCAGGCCCAGAGCCCTGTGCTCCTTCAGCTCCTCTCCCCAAAATTTCAGCAGTGGAACCAAAGGAGTGTTGAGATTGTGGATGCTCCATTCGTTCCTCACTGTTAGCACCAATAATTGCAAGTCCCAGTTTCCACTTTGGGCATTCCTGACCTTTGAAGAGCAGCTTTGTGAGAGCTGGGCTGTACAGCATGTAAGGAAGGGTTGCCCTTCACAGCAGTGTCAGGGCTTCGTCCCCATTCCCAGCAGGCTGAAATGCCCCCAGCATTAACAGTGTGCCTTTCCCACAGGACAGGCACTCCAGCAGCACACAGACATGTAAACAGCCTGTTGGCCACTGTAACAGCACTTAGCAAATGCTCAAATTAGCCTTGCCTTAAATGTTCAAAAACTGACAATGCTTTGAATAAGGTTTACCAAACACTAAACATTAGAAAGAAATCTCCTCAGGTATCTCCACTGATTATCTCTGTATGCGCTAGACATATCTGTAGTCTGTATATGCCTTTTAGAAAGTTATTTCTAAATAAATATGTTAAATATCCCAATAGTCCATTTGTGGTCTGATACCCTGCCTAAAACCACAGCAAGGAAATTCTTCAAATGGCATGGTTAACTCCCATTATCACATCATATTTTTTAACTTTAGCTCAAAAAAAATTATTCAGGGGAATAGTTTGTACTTTGAATTCATTTTTTCTTTATTGACATACTACTGTAAAAAAGTAGGGTCTAAGAAAGGTTGTTGTAGTTTGCTGAAATTCTGTTGCAATTTAAGATGACAAGAAATTATTCAGGATGAAGTTGTGATGTTGCTTTATACTAGTGCTGATTAGGACTGCAATTAAGGCAAGAATAGGAGTTAGTTATAGGGAAGGTGCCACATTTGAAGACCAGGCTTGAAAGCCTTATTGAATGTAGACAACACACACAGCCAAATAAAGTTCCTTCTTTCCTGGGCCCCTCAGCAAGGCACCATCAATGAGATGCATTAAGGTTTTATCCTATCATCTTATCATTAAACTGATGGCTTTCATTGCACTGATTACTGGTGATCAGACGTGAGGCACCCCTGTGAAAGATGGACTTAGCAAAAGTGATCTCACTGCTTTTGCAAAAAATTATTGACAAATGAAAGGTGTGGATACGTGGCCATGTGCTGCAGCAGAGCCACACAGCTCCCCCAGACATGGCTTAAATGAAAGAGTGCTCTCCCATTCTTTTCTATTTCATTTTGTGCTCAGAATGCTCTTCTCTTACGGGAATGTGCAATTCCCATGACTTTGACCCAAACACTGCACAGTTACTCTGGCCTTGGTGTGAGAGGAGCAGGCTGATGGCTGCATCCTGTGGGTGCTGTAGTGTTAGCCTTTGTTAAATGTTTTAGAGCTGTCCAAGTGAGTCTTGGACCCAAAATGTACCAAGCTGTACACAAAACATTTGGGAAGCTTGGAATGGGGCACTGCCTGTCCACCTGAGCTGAGTAATGAGCTTTCCCTGCACCTAGGAGGAAAACCTGACCCTTATAGAAAGTGACTACCTTCATTTTATGATTGTAATGTGCTAATAGCAACTCTTGGTATAACCTGCAGGGCTGGAAATAATGAGGGAACCGAATACAATACTCCCAGGGCATGGGCTTAAAGTGATAACTATTCAAGCGTAGCCTTTGACTAATGCAGTTGCTCTTGCGCATCAAATAATGTCAGAAATGCCACACTTCATAAGAAAGGGCTGTAAAGCTTCATTGTGATCCTTCAGCCCAAAAATCGACGCTCAAAAAGCTAAAAAGTTTTTAAATATGCTGTATGACATATAGACAAATGGACACACAGGAATGGAAAACATTCCAGGTCCCCTGCATTATTTTAAAAATGTGTTCTTCTCTGTTAGTGTTTTTACACTAACGTGTCTACACACATTGATTTTTTAGTCTAATCTCTACAGTTTTGTTTCTGCAGTATTAGATTAGCCAGATAAGGCTTCTGGAGGGCAGCCAGCAGTGATGCTTGGAGAACAGCATGGACACCTCTTAAAGCATTTGGACTGTTTGCTCCAAGCAAGAATCTTGCAGCAGTGAGTCTGATCCATCATGAGTTTACCGTGTTGGCAGCCAGGACAGGAACACCTGAGGAAAATGCAAGCACAAGCATTTTCTGCTCAGCAAAGGACTAGGACATCAGAATGGGCCCTCAGCCCTGATTCTTGCACAGAAAAACACCTGCTCTTGTCGTGTTTTCTTGGACAATTCCTGCAATAGTGATGGTGTAACAGAAATAATCATTCAAAGGGGAAAAACATGTCTCAACCATGGGCTGAAGCAGCTCATGTGTTTGCCTGCAGTTCAAGGAGCACAAAGTCCCACTGTCACTTGCTTTAGACTTCCCAAACCAGCTAACTGTGCCTGTGGATGGAGCAGATGCTTCTGAGGGCACACTGGCCAGGCTGGGAGTTTGATAAGACATTGCAGTCCCTATGCCACATAAATGGTCTTGAAGTCAATTCAAAGTGAGATAATGATTTTTATATTTTGTAAAAAGCAATTTTGGTCTATTCCTGCCTCTTCTTTTCTTTTTTATTTTTTTTAAACCATTTATAAGTGCTAGTTCAAGTAAATGAATTTTCATGTTTACCAAAACTCAGAGGTGCCTACCAGTCTAAAATGAAGAGTGTCTTTTCATTTCATTAAGAATATTCAAGCAAGCTGCTGTTTGCCAGTTTGCTGCCACTGGGAAAGCAGCACTTCCCTAAAGGATGGTGGAGCACACATAGAGCTGACCTGGCAGGAGGCAACCTGCCTGCTGTACCATGCAGTCCTTGCTCTGCACAAAGCTCCTCTCGTGTGTCCATACAACCCAGGTGAACTGGGCAGCTTTTCAGAAATACAGAGGCATTATTCTAAAAGGCCAGCTGTTGCATTGCTTCTTAAATACCCAGTTTTCTCTAGAGATGAAATAGGCAAGCTCTTATTCTACCTCAGTGTATGATTGACTTTTGTTGGCCCAGTAGTGCCTTTTGTCCTGTTTATACAATGCATCCTATTCAGCAACATCCCAAGTACTCAGGTCCAAAATGCCATTTATTTACCCTGCAAGGATGATTTGCAGTAACTTAAAACAGACAAACAAAACTGTTTGCTCCTTTCTGCAAATCGTTGTCTAGTGCAAACAACCCTTAACCTGTTCTTCCTTCCCTAGGGGTAACCACGGTTTGCTGCAGTTCTGGCTCCTGCTACCATCAGTAAACACCATGGCTTCCTAAATCACTTCTCCTGAGAGGCACCTCCCAGACTTCTTCTGCTCCATAGAGGATTCTCCTGCTCCATAGAGGATTCTCCTGCTTGTTTCTTTTTCTTTTTTTTTTTTTTTTTTTGTTTGTTTTTTGTTTCTGTTTTTGACAAAGAAAAAGTGTGTTTCAATTTATTATTGGTTTTGAGCTATTTGTTTCAAACTAAGCATTTCACAAGAGCAATTTGAAAATCTGTTTCAAGCAATCCCTTTTAGCATCCAAACACGTAATTCCATTCCCAACCTGGGTGTTCACCAGTGCTGTCAGGCCTGCCACCCTCCTCTCCTCTGAATCCCACTTGGGGGATGAAATTTCAGCAAATATTACGCAGCATTTTGCACGACATTTTCAGTTTCGTTGTCCTTTGATAATGTAAGAGGTTCTTTCTTCAGCTCTCCCCATCCAGCCCCAGGAGGAGGGCAAGGCTCTGCCTGGGAGCTTGGGGACACCTGTAGGAACTCTGGGGATGCAGTGCATGTCAGGAGCCCAGATCTTCTTTCACTCCTCTGCATATTTTTTCCTGGAAAATATTCAATACTGAGGCAATCATTTGCTCTCTTTTTTATTGCCCTTGGCTCTTCTCTGCTATATAAACCAGCTAATTTTCAAAGTCATCTTCTGACACAGACAGAAAGACACAGACAAGCTGGGCACAAAAATGCTCTGGGCAACGTTTCAAAGCAGTGGCAAGGCTTCTTGATGGTAATAAAAAAAGTTTTAAAAAAGCCTCTCTTGTTCTTCCATGAAGTGCCCATTTTTTGTTTTGCTGTATAATTCAAAGAAAAAGTTATTTTACCACTAATGCTATCAGTAGTAAATTAAGTAAAAAAAGAACAATGGCACCTTTTAAGGGCTGGTCTTCTCAGGTTCATGAACACATAGGGGCAATACAGTGACTAAAACTCATGCTTGGCCAGCACTTGCTGGTGCTTACCCTAGATCATTGCTACAGAGACAGGATTCCATGTATTTATATAATTTTTTTTCTTTTATTTTTTTTTAATTTGTGGAGTTTTCTGGGTGAAATTAAACCAAATACTCCCTAAGAGCTAAAATCAGAAATCTCATTTCAAACTTTCCCTTTAGGACAGTGAGTTAAAACCACCCAGATGGTCACATCCTGTGTATTAATACACTTTTTCATTTGAAGAGCTGCTAAGCTGGGCTAAGGGACTAAACCTATTGAAAGTGCTACCTTCTTATTATTGCTGCTTTCTTTTATTATTGTTGGTGTCTTGGTGTGTACCAGGTGTCATCGGGTGCATCTCAAAAGAGAATGGCACAAAACTAAACCCTTCCTCTCAAAGGACCATGCTATAAAATATCAACTCTTAAAGACCCAGTAAAGGAAAAACTCTTAGGAACATGATTGACTAGTAGGTTGCAGCTAGAAAAGCTCTCAAAGCATCCAACCTGGGCCACTGACTGGAAAAATAATATCTGTATGCCCTAGGAAATGCAGGAGAAAATATAATTATTTGTGCATGATTGTTTCTTTCACTGACTTTTCTTATATACCATCAAATATGTATGGTTTGGTAAAAAAATAGTGTGTGTCTATACAGGCATTTACAAAAAAAGTCTCGTTTTAAGAAAAAAAAATCATTCCAGACTATTACTGGGCTGAGTGCAGTCATTAAGCATTATACACTGATAGCTTATTGTTCACTTATGTGATAATTTTACTTCCAATTATATCTGGGTAATGAATAAAGGCAGTTAAGACTTTAACCTATTTTCAGAAACCAGAGTTCTATCAACATGCAGTTATTTATGCTAATGAAAATAATGATCTTTTTATAGTGCTTGTCACTGAAACGGAATGATGTCCTGCCAACTGTGCATGTTTGCCAGTGGCTACAAATTAATCAGCTAAACTGGAGTGGTAATTGGAGTAGAGACAAGTCAAGGGGCAGCCAGGCCAGCTCTGGCAGAAAAGCTTTTGAAGATGAATGCCCTGTTCAGCACACAAAACAAAAAAACTTGTTTATATAATGCTGTTGTTTAATTAAATCTAAGCAGCTGTTTCATTAAGAGGTCTCTGAAGATAAATGTGGAAGGTGATGGGCAGGGGAATCAAAATGTGATGATGATTGTGTTATACAGGATTACACTGTACATTTACCTCACACCTCACACCTGCCTAATGAAATTATTTCATCAAGCTGCCGATTATAAACTGCAGGCAGACACCAGAGTGCAACCCCTGGCACTGAGCACACACATTTGGAGGGGCTGGCTTCAGAGCCTGCCTGAGCCTGTCCTCAGCTCCACCTCGGTGGTCCAGGAGTGACTGCCCATGGCAGATGTCCCAGTGTGTGGGTGACATCCTCAGCATCCTCCCCTGCTTTGTTTGGCTCCTTGTTGTAGGGGTAAAAAATGGATAGTTCTTTGCTCCAAAAGCTTTTTTTTTAACCTATCTTCTTTTCACCATATTAACTTCTTGCCACCTTCTCTGCTGTATATTCACCTTGTAGGCCCAACTGCAGTTGCTGTGGGCAAAATGTGTGGCTGTGCTGGACATTTCTCCCCATCAGGGGTGGATTCCTGCTGACAGCCACAGCACTGCAGCTGGGGAGAAGCTTGCAGGGAGCTGTGATGGTCTCATGATGTGCTGCAAAGGAGGGATGGAGGAAACCTCCTGAAATGCCTCTTCACGGGCTGAAAACCTCTGTTCTCCTTGAAGCTGACCCAGTCTGGAAAATTCCCTGCTTTTCATCCCACCCTGTGCTTGAGCCAAGAGCTTAAGCAATTATACAGGGAGTGTTCCTCAGCTGCAGACTCAGAAGCTCTGGTTGGCTGGGTAGGAATGAGCAGCCATGGACAGAAGCCTGGAAATGTCACAGGATTAGTAGGAATTTGATAATTATTCAGGCATATGACATTTTAAAATACAGTGTTAACCTCCACAGTTACAAAGGAAAAGCTGGAAAACATGGCAGTAGTCTCCTGTAAGGACTCTGAAACCATAAGACAGAGAAAAAATACACCAGACTTTCACATTTCTAAAGCATCCTGTGATTTTCCACATTGACATTGGGTTAACACAAAATTTAGAATTTTGCCACCAAAGGAGTTTGGTGTCTGGATGCTGAAGGCTTCCCTTGGTTTTTTTGGTCCAGGCTGCAGCTCATATCTCATCAGTAGCTGCAGACTCCCTGCCTTGAGAGTCAGGGGCTGACCCCTGGTCCTTGCAGCCTCTGATACACAGGCCTTGCACACATCTGGAGAATATTTTGAAAAGAGTTTACATGGACCCATTAGTAAAAAAAAAAAATTTAAAAATACATTTTGTTGAAGGGCCTGGTCTTGAAAGTATGAGATCCTTAAGCATTTTTGCAATATAAATAATATAACATTTAAAAACTGGCACTGGTTGAGAAAGTTTTCACAAGGGCTTAAATTTAATCCAAAAATGTATTTTATAACATTCAAAGCACATTATGGGAGTATTTAATTCTTACTTTCTTTTATTCAGTGCAGACTCAAAGAATATTTCCTCAATGATAGATGTGGAAACATTTTGCTTAAAGATGAAAAACAAATTTACACATTTTAATTTTCCAATGAAATGTATTACAAGCAATTTATCTGTGAGTCATTCAGCCATTTCCTCTGACAAAATGATGAGAAACTTACCCTACCCAGATTCAATAGGATCTTTGTCATTTCTTCCTATTTAAGAACTTTCTATAGCCCCATTAAGAGCTTCCACTGCTGTGTGTTGCTAAAAGCAGAGGCCCCACTGCATCCCAGAAGACACTGCAAGGCATTCCTTTGGGAATGTCTTTTTCTCCTGAATAGGTCAACAATTTTGATCTGTTCTGGATGGGAACAAGACCAGGAAAAGGAGCTCACCATCCCTATTTAAAGACTCTTTAACAGGCTGGTGGCGAGGCCCCTTTCATCAGGGATCACCAGGTGTCTCCGTGCTGTGAGAACACAAATCCTATTCCTCTTGCCATGCAGCACCACTCCATTTCAGAGTGTTTTGTGATCCTTTCCCCAGAGTCCCAGGGTGGGTCACAGCAGGTATCCCTGTGCTGAGAGAGGCCCTGCTGTCCTTTGTGGCCATGAAGGTGAACTTCTGAAGGATGTGGCCCTATTTGAGTAAAGCACTGTACCATATCCTATTAAACTGGCACCCCTGACTGCTCCTGCCAGCTTGGCCCTGTGGAATTTTCAATAAAATGCAATTATTTTATAAGGTGTATAAAGAGCTTATTCAAGGCACATGCTCATTAAGCTCTTTCAGTCATCATTAGCATCAACCCCTAAAGGACAACAATGGCAATAATGCAAGATGGGGCTGAAGAATGTGGCATTTCTTAGGAGAGCACAACAGAGGGATTTAACAGCACTGATCCTCTCTCCCAGCCCTCTGCTAGGGCCAGGAGAATGTGGATGCTAGGAGTTAGTTAATGATTCTTCTATTAGACTTGGACTAATCTGGAAGCTTGGCATTTAATTGGGAAGAATCTAGCATTCCAGATCGATTTTGTGGTGATACACAAGAATGAGTGGGCAGTTCAGATCAATATTGAGAGGCCAGGTGAGAGATGCTCTGTCCAGAAGGAGCCACCATCACTCCAGCTGCAGAAGGGCTGGGGGACAGCTCTGCATGTGCAGGAGTGTGGTAAGGCTTCACCCAGTGGATTCAGGGAGAGCTGGGAGGCTGGATGTGCTCCTGTTGGCTCTTCACCACATGCCAGAATTAACTGGCTGTTCTGGGTTTGCACTGCTGTAACAGGGACCAGATTCAGCCCTTCAGAGTTCTGCATCTTGGTGCTTTCCAAATCATCTTGGCTCAGTGTCCTCACAGGTCTCTGCTGTGAGCTCTCAGAGACCAGAAGGAGGTCCTGGACCTTCTCTTTCTTCCAGTTTGGAATTGCAGTGTGTCAGCTTGTTCTCCTCTGCCCTTCCAGAAAGGCACTGTGGATGTTATATCCTCCTGGCCAAACTGACCTGACTCACTTGATCCACTGCACTCAGAAAGAAAACACAAGCTAATTCTTCCCTGACTCAGAATCTGTAAGCAGTAAGACTCCCTGAAGACTTCTGAATGAGCTGTGTACTTCAGAGGAAAAGCAAAGCACATGAACATTTCATTTCCCTTCAGCCCTGCCACCAGAGCAGTGTCCATGCTGCTCTCAGCCCCAGCAGCTGCACCAGGCACGTCTGGCACTCCCAAACCTGACTGTCTGCTTCAGTGGGGACTTTGAAATATATTGTAATTCCTGTACTCACAATCTGGGCTTCCTCACCTGCCAAAGTACCTGACAGACCCTTCAGGCATCCAAGCCCTGGCCTCACCTGGCTGCCCTGTGTGAGCAGGCTCAGTCAGCTTAGGAGCAGCCACAGAAAACTGGAGCCCTGGAAAGGAGAATTGCTCTGTCTGTGTGAGGATTGATCCCCAAGCCCACTGGGATGTTACCTGCAGTGAGAACTAGCTGGCCAGCATCCAAGCCTGTACTGCAGCTTTGACCACTCAATAAAAGGCAGAGGCCAAGGGAGCAGAGCTCATCGTGCAGGGACAGCTCTCTGGGTGTTACAAGTTTAACAAAAGTCAGTTTTTATTAAAAGATGAGGGAGGAATAGAGAAGGCAGGGGAGGACCATTAGAAGTGGCTGAGCAAGGTGGGAGGAGCAGCAAGCCCTGCCAAGCTCTGCTTCTGTCCAGCACCTCCAGCAGCACCTGAGACCTGCAGGCACCTTCACCTGCAGCTCAGCACTCACCTGGCCTCCCTCCCTCCCACCAGGATCAGCAGCACAGCTCCTGCTGGACATCATCAGCAGGTGATGCCAGGGAGGATGCAGCCCTCAACATACAACAATGAAGGGGTGGGAAGAAACCTCTGCTTTCCTCAGCTCTATCAGCGTTCACAAACCCTCTGCCATGACTGAGAGGTGTCCTGCCAGAGAGCCCACTAGAGCCCAGGTGAACAGCAGTGCCAGAAGAGGGGCTGGACAGAATCATGTAGGATTAAATTCAGCAACGGGAAGGGACAAGAAGTGAGGGTGAGGAGTTCAACCCATGGGTCTCTGCCCATTTGGCTGCTCCAAGGTTGGCCTCTTTTTCTGTTTCCTCCTGTGTATCTTTAATATCCTCCTACCTCCCTGATACAAATCATTGATCTCTGCTTGGGTACTCGGCTCCTGTAAGATTTTCGAGCAGAGCTGAAGGCTACAAGGTTACTGAACAACAAGCAGAAACTGCTTTATTGCCAAGCATTTAATATCCTGTTTCCAGCAGTGGAGGCTTAGGGGGAAAGTATGGCATGAGACTTCTGCCAGCATATCCACTGTGCCTCTAGCACAAAGGTGAGGAGAGGGGGTTGCTTCAGAGCCAACAAATAAGTCCCTTTCTCAAATAAATCTGCCCCTGGAAAGCCTTTCAGTCAAACAAGGCCAAAACTGTTCTCAGTTATGTCCATCACTCTCAATCTTCCCTCTTGCAAATTTATTGCATATGTGCAGTGTTGGATAGTGAGTGCAATGGGACAAAGAACTATTAGTCTCAGATTTGCCCATTAAATACCTAAAAATCTAAACCATTTTTAAAACAAATTATAAATATATTGTGTGGAAAAAATGTTTTTCTTTTTTTCTGTTTTCAACAACTGATTCTAGTTTTCAGCCTTTGCTTATATTATGTCTAGCTTTTAGGAAGGTCTTTAAACCTTCAAAATAGAGGGCATGTTATCCAAAAATTATTTTAATTTTATTACTTCCAGGACACATGTAGATTTGTAACACAGTAAGCTGTGTATTGCATGTTTACCACAGCTCGCCAGTAGCTTTTCCTGGCACACCAACATTACTAAAAAAACAAACAAAAAAAAAAAACACCACTACAAAATCTGCTGTCTTTTAGGACAAGGTTTGTAAGGGTCTGAGTGAGAAAACTACCTGTGTTAGCAAGACTGTACTGTAGACTGGGGAATGAATAGCTAAAGATGGCTGGGGGGTAGATTTTGTAATGCTGTGGGTTTGCAGCAGCTCATGGTCCTGGAGCCCATTTCCTGATGTGCTGCCTCCCCGGGATGCTCCTGTTGGTTCCAGCCCAGCCTTGCACCCCTGGTGAGCATCCCTGTGTCCCAGTGCCTGGGGCAGCTGCACCCCAACCCCATCCAGGGGCTCCCCACCCATCCTGGCCCCATCCCACACTATCTGCAGTGGCCCTGGCCACCTCCCTCCTGATGATCCCACAGCCTCATGCTTGTCATAATCACTCCCCACGTTATTTCCCCAAGTGCAGCCATCAGGGATGGCTCTGGTTCAACAAGGTATTTAACCATCTGCTGAACTAATCATTCCTTCAGCTGGAATTGCAGGCTGAGACACAGGGGAAACACTGCACCCCCCAACAACTCACAGCAGACCTTCCCCACAGAGAACTTGCCACTTTCTACAGGGATTTGAGCCCCCCTGGAGCAGCTGCCTGGCCAGCAGGGAAGCCCCCTGTGGCACAGCTCTCAGCAGCACTGACCACGTTGGTTGGTCCATGGTCTTCACTCTGGAAAGTTCCATTTCATGGTCCTGGCCAAAATGATTGTCACCACATCTGAATCACAGCTCCCCAGGTCACTGCTTCACTGCAGACCCCTCTGCACCCAACTTCTGCTCAGCTCAAGGGGCTTTTACAGCTGAAAAAAAAAATATTTACTTTGAGCAACATCTCCATTGATATTCAAAACAAAAAGATATGTATGCAGTTTTTTGTAGCTAAAGATTTTTATTATTAAAAATATTTTCAGCTTACCACTTTCCATTCTCAAGGTGTTCATTTATGTACAGACCATTATGGACTATATTTAACAGTAAAAGTGAATTTGGAAAAAAATTACATTTTAAAGTTAAATGTGGTGTAATTTATTACCTGGAGAAACATTTATATAGCCATAGATCGACATGCAAAAGAGATTGTAACATCTCATGGCACACTTGTTTGTGTGAAAAAGTGTGCATGAGTATAAAGAGACAGCACTGAATAATACAAATATAGCTATATGCAGAAATCCAAGCAGTAAAGACATCCAGGCTGGAAACAATGCATATATTTCTGCTTGTATTACATTGTAAAAAATGAGACAACACAAGAGATACAGGTGCACATGTAGATGCATGTCTGCACACAGCAGTGGTGACTCAGCCACTGAGGAAAACTCCTCACATGTTTAATGCCAAGTGCTTTTCATTGCCCTTTGTTGAAAGCATCTTCTGCTGGTTATAAAACCACAAAATGGGGACTGTGTTTGTCCTGTTTACACCTTGAAACCCATACAGGCAGGTGCCAGTGAGAGAGATGTTCTGTAAGAGCTGGATCCAGACACTAGGTATGTTTGTGGGTCGTAAGCCCCTCTAAAATCAGGCCCACCTTTAAAGCAAGCAGATTTTTCAGAGAATGAGCAAGTAGATAGACAGACAGACAGACAGACAGACAGATAGATAGATAGATAGATAGATAGATAGATAGATAGATAGATAGATAGATAGATAGATAGATAGATAGATAGATAGATAAAGCTTTCTAAATTTTTGCTGCTTTTCCAGCAAATTCCCCATTTCTTTCTGGGTATATAAGTCCATAGAGCTTGCACTTCCTTGCAGTTCTCCCAGCAGACTCACAAGCAGTGCCACTGGAGCTCTGAGGAACAACTGGGAGTGCCACAGGTGAGATGCTTGTGTTCCATTTCCTCATCTGTGAGACCCCTGAATGCAGTGAGCACCAACTGGAAATTGAATGCCTGACTCAGACCTTATTATTATAGTTAGATGGGGAAGAAAGTGCAAGAAACTCCATGTGCCAATAAGCTGGTCAATTACAGATAATAAATATCATACAAGAATAATAATAAAGAAACATATAAATCCATATTGACAGCAGAAATATTCACATTTTAACATACTTAAATCCAGCTTAGTCCAACTTGCCATAGCAGACAAACAAACCTTAGGGAGCTTTAGGGAATGTTGGGTTCTAGAAGGCCAGGTCTCTTTTAGATCTGGACATCCTAATTCAACTCCAGCTAGTGCCTGGGGTATGAATAATTCATTAGTATTTCTCAGTTTGGAACTAAACTTCTCAGAGAATTTAGTAAGTGTGAATATTGCTGCAGTAAACATATGCCGATTATTTTTTTAGAAGCTAGAAAATGAGGTTACTCCCAAAAAAGTGGGTAAAATAATTAAAATGTAAATTGAAATAAATTATTCACACTACTAAATTTAAATAAATGACTCGAACACCTAAACTCAATTAAGGCAGTGGCATGTTGTTAGTTAGAATACTCAGTATTGTACAGCAGGTGTACGAAGCCAAGAACTGGCACCAAAAAAGTGTTCAATATGCATGAATGTTTTATAGGTAACTGAGTGTATACCCTAAGGGCCTTGAATATTACATTAAATTATACATTTCTAATAAAGCAAATATAAATGAATATGGAAAAAAAAGTCAACTTTCAGCTAAAAATCCCAAATACTTCTTTCAAGTGAGGGCTTTACCATTGCATAACAGTTGCAATATTATCTTGTTTAATAGCTTAAACACTGTTGTCAGCTAAATAACTGTGTATGCACGACAAGGCATAAGTGCCATTGGCAACTGTTGTGTAGTGTTATGGAAACTGTTCTAAAATAAGACCACATTTACTGTCACTTAAAACTCTTAAAATTTTAATAGAAATAACATATTCAGGAAAACAGACTTATTAATTTGCTGTAACTCTTCCTGGTTTTTTGTTGTTTTTTTTCTTTTCTTTTATGGCTCACTTGCAATCACAAAAGAAAGCTACTGTCAAAGCCTAGCTGTAGGGATGGAATATTCCTGGCTTTACAATGAGCTCCCAGTGTCAGGAGCAGGACTGAGGGGGAGGAACCTGGCAAGCAGTCAGTATATTTTCTTTGCCATGGTTTTATAAAATGCAGAATCACATGGTGAAAGTTCATGTATATGTACTATTTAAGCCTAGAGCCTAATCTCCAAAATAGTTTGGGGTTTTTTTGTTTTTGTTTTTGTTTTTTTTGTTGAAGAGGGGGAAGAGCAGATCTAGAGAAGCTTTGTAAATATTTTTTACATATTTGAATGCTCAGCCTGACTGCACACTTTAAGTGGGATGGGATGGGATGGGATGGGATGGGATGGGATGGGATGGGATGGGATGGGATGGGATGGGATGGGATGGGATGGGATGGGATGGGATGGGATGGGATGGGATGGGATGGGATGGGATGGGATGGGATGGGATGGGATGGGATGGGATGGGATGGGATGTCCCAGCTGTGCAGAGTGAGCAGACAAGGACCCCTCATCACACAGAGGGGAGCACAGAACTGGGCACACAGTGACCTGGGGGCAGCTCTGGGGACCCCTGAGCCACTGCAAAGGCTCAGACCCATGTTCCTCCAGCCCAGCAGGGGCTGGAGGGGCTGGTGTGTGAGCCTGGGGGTGGCAGGACTCACTGTCCCCAGTGAAGGGGCTGAGCAGCCCCTCTGGGTGCTGCCTTGTGTTCACCTGCTGAAGACACACCTGTAAATCCAAGCACTTCCAGAGACAGAGGTGATGCACTGGGAAAGAGGTGCTGAAAGATTTTATTTTTTCTCTCACTAATCAGTTAAGATGTAAGCCAGTTTTGTCCTTGCAAAGCAACAGAACAGATATTGAGCTGGGCCCTAATTGGATCTGTTAACCACCTAACAAAGCCACTGCACATTAACCAGCTTCAATTAAAGCAGCTATGAGTAAAGTGCAAGGGAGAAAAACGGTGTGGAGGAGTTTTAGCCTGTCCCAGGCTGAACAAGGGTTTCATCTTGGGAGCATAATATTTGGCCATAAAGAGAGGGGGAAATGGGAACATCAGCTCTTTCTCTCCCTCAAAAGAGTGAGATCCCAAACCTGCTCCACACAGATACAAATCCTTAAAGCAGGTTGTGCTCTTGGCCAGCAGCTGAGTGAATAACTGCAAAGAAGCATGCAAACTGCAGCCTTCTAGAAAGCCAAGCTCTGACCCTTTACCTCCAGAGGTACAGACTGGAAGCCAGCCCATGCAGAATTCACGGGGAGAGCTTTCCCTTGACACCAGGCAGCCTTGGGGTGGAACCATGGGCTGAGAACAATTCATGCCTAAGCCCTGCACTCCCCATCAGACGGGTGATCAGAAGAGAGTTAATGTTCTTTGCCTTGGCAGAGGACACCTCACAGCTGCCTGTCCTCATTTCAGGGACTGCCAGGGAACCCTGCCATGGGGGAAGGAGGAGGGAGGGGGAATTTGTGCCTGGGCCCAGCTGGAGTGATTTGCCATATCCCACAGGGAGCTATAAAACTCCTCTGGTGAGGCTGGCATTTCTCCTGGTTTGACTCTGCAGCCAGGTCTTTCCTGTAGGAAAGATGAGTAACTTTTCCCAGAAAGGAATACTTCAGTGTTAGGAGTGAATGAATCAGTTTTATGTGTAATTTTTGCCTGGCTTTGATGTGGTCTTGAATAAAGGGGAAATACCTACACCAAGTACCAATCTTGGCTTCATTATTGACGTATGAGTGGTAATAATTCAACTAATATTGCTATATGCAAGGAAAATTAAGTTTGAACCAGTACAGAATACAGGGGTGCCTTAAGAAAGCTGGCTTTTTAAATCCAAAAAGCATTATGAGCAAGATCAACTGGAAGAAGGAAATAAGGCAGAAAATACAAGAGCTTTGTAAGAACAACTTAAGGATATCTTATTTTAATGGGAGTAAGAAGGCTGTATCTTCTGTAAAAACATAACAGAATAAACTTAGCATAATAAATCAAAAACCTCTGCAGTAGGAAGTGAATGCAGCCATAAAAGTAAGTCTTACCAATAAGGACAAAAAAGACAAATGTGATAGTAAAAGAGGATAGATAATTGACAAAAAAAACAAAAACATGTAGTTGAGAACATTAATAGGGGAACAGTTTTTGCAAAACATTTCTGAAGTGGAAAAAACCCACTTGAAAGAGACCAATGGGTCTGTTCCCAAACAGAAACAGCAGATACTTCTTTTTTATTTAGCAGCAATGCAAAAAAAAAAAAAAATCAATAAAGATGTCTATTCTGTATTTGGAGGAAAGGATGAAGTATTTGTTAGATTATGATGGTAATATACTTTCTATTCCTACTGTAACTAAAGAGGATATTAATCAACAGCTACTGTAGTTAGACATACTTAAATCAGAAGTTCTGGGTAATTTGCATTGAGAAATTTTAACACAGCTGGCTAAGAAGCTTTTTTTGGCAGGTAATGTTCATTTTTCAGTAACCCATGGACAGGAGAGAATTTAACCCATGGACAGGAGAGAATTCCAGAAACCTTTAAAAATGCCAGTTCCTTGTTAGCTCATTAAAAAGTACAGGCAAGGTGACTGAGACAACAGAGCATGGCAGGCTGAGTTCAGTATGGGACAACAAAGGAAAAGTTCATATTTAATTCAATTAACAGGAACTGGAAGGTGCATGCTACTGTTAATGCTGATCAAGGATGGAAAATATATCTGCTCAAGATAATCTTAGATTATTAGCCTTGTTCACTTAGGCGTATTTACTAAATACACCAAGGCTTCAGGAAAACATTGCTATACAGCTGACAAAATAAAACTATGGACTTGGGAAGTTTAAAAGAAAATAAATCAATAGGCGTACTAAAGGTCAAAGAGAATAGAAAGGCACAAAATAACTTGGCTGTAGAGTAAATAACTGGAAAGGTAAAAGCCACCAGAAAGAAGAAATCACTGCTGAACAAGGAAATCTGTGGTAGAACCAAAATTGCTTCAACTTAGGCAACCTAAATTTTTTATGTTCCAGACATGTATTTCAGGCTCTAACAGTGATGCTTCCTAAGCAGAGGAACAATTCGATGAAGGTTGTGATACTTTTCATAACCAGCAATCTTTACATTAGAGGTGGAAATATTTCCCATCTCGAGCTCTGGTTCCACTATCACTCCTGGAAGGTAATAAAGCAGACAAAATGTCCCAAGCCCAGCAGGACCTGCAGTTTGCCCCTGTGGCTCTAGATGCTCTGCAGGGTTACAACATATATATTTCACTTGGAGATCCTCACCTCTCCTCACTTTCTTTTCTTCTAATTGCTCTTTTTACAGCATGTGACATTGACTCTTGCAACAGTATCCTGAAAAATTTATTTATAATATACTAAAAGATGCAATCTTTGTAGCTGAACCAGATTTACTGTAGCAGCATTTTGGATGATGAAACTGTAGTTCTCCAAGTTTTGTGAGTGATGCTTTACTTGGCTTGGGTTTTTTATTTAAACTCAAATAGAACGATCTTGCTTGCTTTGCATCAAAGAACAGTGGAAGCAGAAATTAAATTACTAATTTGATTCCTCATGGCCAGCCCCTAGACATTAATATTCTTCAGTGCTAGGAGATACAAATTTCAGCCAGCCATACAAAACCCAGCCTCTTTCCCGGGTGCATTTCAAGAGTCTGTGACTCTTGAGAGGTAAACAGGTGCTGAGCATATGAGCTTTAGGGACAAATCAGCTGACCTTTAATGATTCCCTAAGTCCTTCCCTCACTTTCCATCAATAGCACACTTATTGATCACAGACCTGGCTGGTACTGAATTCCTCTGGAGAAATTCAGTATCAGAAAGGCTAAGAAAAATCTTTAAAGTGCATAGCTTAATTCTCTGGTCTGTTGTCATCAAAACTGAACATCTGAAACTGCACTTTGCTAACCAAAAGGGAGTCTCTTGCCTTAACCCTCTTGGCATTGCTGCTTTGGCTTCCAAAGTAAAATCTTCCCTTCTGCTTAAACCTGCTTGTAGGCAGGTGATTCAGCATGACTTCCCAAACTCACATCACTCTGTGGGAGCTGGGATGCATCAGTTCTTCAGGGAATCTCACTGGAGAGGTTTTTATGAATTATGTCATCTGAGAATGCTCCAGAGAAAATGTCACTGCTGTGATGACTTGCATCTGTACAAGCTTCCTGTGAAGACAGCTGCCAAATAAAAGAAATAAAGAATAATTAGGGATGAGAAATATCTCTAATTTTTCCCTCCAATTATTTGTCCATCTGCATGCATATCAGGTGTAATATCATATCATTATTGCAGAAGAGTTGGTTGGCACTCCCAAAATAGTTTACAAGCCCTCTGGCAGTAATCACTGACTTAGGAACAGGCTGAGAAGCAGTCACAAATTAAATTGAAAACCTCCTGACCCTGACCTATCATGCCAGGACCGTACACATCATTTTGCTGTATTAATACTACAGAGAGGCAATCACCCAACACACATGGCAGTGTAGGATGCTGAAAACCTGGAGAGCTGATTCCCAAGGAGTTCATCACTCCATGATCTTAGGAGCCTTCTCTAGCCTAAATGATCCTGTGATCCCATTCTATGATGGTTTGCACACTCACATTCCCTTTAGATTTTAGGCATTCAATGAGTAAGAGGACCCCATTTCTGCAGTACACATTCCATATGAAGTCCCTGCTCCATTCCATATGCCAGTGCTGCATTATGTCAAAACCTATGTTCAGAGGATGTACAACAAAATTTGCCTCCTCCTCTAATGCCTAAACTCCATTGCCTGCTGATGTATAGCCACAGTGCATCACTGGAGTGATGAGGATCTGATGGGATATTGCCATCATTTATTACTGGAATATTATCACTGACATATTATTGCAATGTATCACCAGAGCAGCAGCCAGCAGGGATGGAGCTGCAAGAGAGCCTTGCATGTTTTATTAATTCCTAAGTGATAGCTGTAGAATTAGGATGACACAGAATCAGCATATAGCCTGCTTCCCTCTCATTCATATGTTTGCAACATGAACTGGAATATTTTGTTTGCTACTTTCCAGGTTTGAATAATTTCCTTGCTGAAGTTTTAGACTGAGACCTTTATTCTGAAAGTTTTGTTAGCAATTATGAAATAACAAGGATCAAAAGAATATGGAAACCTGATCTTGTCTGTCTTGTTTTGTCATCATCTCTATCATATATTTTAGGATTCTTTTGTGTCCCTGACTATTAAAGTTTCATATTACTCAAGGTATTATACAAAGACTTAGAAAACGGACAGTTCATTAAGGCATGACATCTATTTACAATTACTTTTTTTTTTGCATAAGCATTTTAAAATTCAGTATCTCATTTGCTGCCAAAAATAACATACAAAACACAGTATATTCCTGCCACTCAGCCACTCAAATTGGCAAAATGACATCAGATATTTAAACATCTTGATGAAACCTGAGCGTTCCTTCTCCCATCAGTGTTAATTCTGCCTGTCTCACCATGCTTTGCACAAAGCAAGAGTGTACTGATATTACAGTGTCTCTTCCACAGTCATTGCCTGGAGGAATTCTGAAAGCTCTCCTGCAAACGTCCCCTGGATTTATTTCATTGTACTACCAGAAAATAACATTTGCTGCAAGCTTTATATAGAGCAACTTCTGCAAGGTGATGCCAGTGTCAGCCTGTCTGATTCAGTCAGGACTCTGTTTTAGTCAGTGATAAGGCTCCTATCTGCATCCCACTAGGATCAGACAGAGATATTGAATAACTGCAGTTGGTTCTTGCTACTCACTGGAGGATTGTATTCATTATATCTCTGCTACTTCTGGCCATTATCTATCACTACATAAATATCTTCATCTTACTTAGCATCACACGTTTTTAGGCTGAAAATGTCTCTCTGATAGACCCCTTCAAATTTCCACCATTTATCCATCCCCAATCTATTGTAGTAGAACACTAGGGATGAAATTTAGAGCTGCATATTTTTTTAAAAAATGCTTATCTAGCTCCAAGTTGCTGCCCTGGGTGGGACAATCAGCTTGCTTGACTGAGGTTGTGAGGCAGGAGCAGACAGCCCTGGAGAGGAGCCTCCTGTGTGCTGGATAAGCTGTGATCCCAAACTAGAGGTAATCCACCACAGCACAGCACCTTCTCTGGAGTCAGTTTTGGGTAAACCTGGTCCTGTAATAAACCCCAGGCCCCAGAAGATCCTGTCAGTAGAGCAAACTGTGAGAGAAGGAGGGGCAGATGAGGGGGGACACACTCTCTGGAGAGATGCTGAGGAGCATTTTGGCAGGAAGGAGCCCTTTCAGGGGCACACTTGTGTCACCTGCTCCCTCAAAGCATCACTCAGGGCTGGCCATCGTCCCTGAAAAAGACAGGGCATGGTAGTGCTAGAAGTGAAATGTCACAGGTTATACCTGGCTGGCTGGAAACACTTTCTTGTTTCTGGAGAAAGACTGCACACCAGGTTTCTGTAGTCCTTCCCTCCTCTCTCCCAAGAAATGGTTAATGCTCATGTAGCAGCAGCATGTAGATCAGGAGGTTAATCCCAGAATGTGCAGTGTATTAGGCACGATAAAAGTGAACAAAACAGCAACATCTGTTTCAAATGACAGCTTCTCATTAATCTGCACATCCACTGCTGAAAAATATGGATTACACTCAGCAAGAACCCTGCCTAGATTAGTAGTTTGGAAGGCCAAGTCCTCTTGCCTATTGTCAGCTAGATTACCCTTTGCTGACACATTGACTTTCCCAGGACTGACTGCAATAATAATGGACATTAATTTAATCACATTGCCAGACACATCGCTGGGAATTCAGTAAAAACTGGTGGAAGGGATACAGAACTAGTGGAGATTTAATGTCTTGCTCTTCTTTTTGCATATGTTGCTTGGATGAAAGTGTTTAAGCTCAGCCTCAGATGCTGATGTCATTCTCTGACCAGCAGTAGTTGTTCCCTTCCAACACAGTATGACTTCTGTCATCACAAGAAAACATCTGTAGGATGGGACAAGTTTTGGCATCCCTTCAGAAGGGGGTTTAAAACCTTTTGTCTCCTTTCCCCTCAAGAACTCAGTGCAAGACTAAGAAATGATGGGTTGGGAATTGAAGGAAGGTCCTGAAGAAAGTCTGATTAGAACTAGGGGGAAACAAAAAAACCTAAACCCACACAACACAATTTGTACACTGCTACCACCTAGTGGGTTAAAAGAAAACCAACTCTCCCTCTGAACTAAAATGAACCAAATCTAAGGGTGTGAACCTTCATCACCGAGGTCACTGGGACTTTTGCCATTGACTTTACTTGGAACAATTCTTAATGGGATAGGCCATATTAAACATCAGGCATTTGAACTTCAAGGGCAATTACAGAGAGTACCAGAGAGTTTTACATATATTTGTGATCTAGATAATTGCCATAATTTGTCCAGAATAACACTGAACCAAAAGCAGCATTAGCAATTATTGCATTAACTCAGTGCAAATCAGTTGAACGGGATGAAAATATCCATTTGAAAACTGGAAAAAATGGGATTTGTCATGGGTACTGCATTTTATTTTTCAAATTAGGTTAAACCTTATGAAAGAAGTTTACACAGCAGCTCTGGAAACCTCAGTTCTGCACTGGTGAAAAGAATTTCTCTAGAGAGTTTGGCCAGCTTGCCTTCTTGCTGTCTGGTGCTTCCCCAGAGCAGGAAGGAACCAGTCACCCCCACTCAGTCTTTAGCTCTGACTTGGCATTTTTCTGAGTTAGACTGGCAAAGGGTAACTCATCTCCCACGTCAGTCACGCTGAAATGTCAGTGCTAACATCCAGTGCTATTAAAATCCACACTGATTTTGACACTTGCTCCTGCAGAGTCAGCATTTTATTTACCCCAAGGCATACTTTCACTTGCAATATGAATCACAGTACAAAGTGTCAGGATTAAATGATTCATACCTTATTTGCAGTATTTGATCCTTTCTTCCCTATGTTATGCCAAGAGAAATCCCTTCCAAACTGATCTGCAGGATAGATATTGAACCAGCTGACTTGTGCCACTGCTCTGTGCCCTGTGACTGCCTGGAGATGCTAAATGCAACCATGGCACACAGAAAAGAGTGGCAGGAGAGGGTTTTCAGCACTTCTGGAAATGAAGGCATCAATGTTACTGCAATTCCTCTACCTATCTGTAATAATAGCCAGGAAGGATGCAAGGACCTTAATTACCTGATATTAATAATACAAATGCATTTCTATGCAACTGTGCTTTAATCACTTCCACAATATTTATCATCGTTAGTCTCATGTCATAGTTCAGCAAAGAGCTGAAGTGTATTCATAACTCAAAACACTCAAAGTGTTTTACTCTTTATTTCTCAGCCTTAAAATGAGGGACATTATTTGAGGCTGACCCTACAATCATATCTCACAACAGCCCTACTTTCATGCCAGTTCTGCTGTGTTTATTTGGAGGTCAGATATCTTCAGAATAGAATCCTTCTAATAGAGTAGACCACCCAATTAATTACCTCTCTCTTTTTTTGTTTGCAATGGAAATTGCTCATGTTAAAGCCAGTTGCAAAAGAGCTCTGTGGAACCTTCTTCAAAGCAGTTTTTTGTCACAAAAATATGAATCTTGCAGAAATTAAACCTTCCATAGGTTTATTATTTTAGAAAGATTGCAATTTATGTATCATAAAAATCATGCTTTATAGGATGAAAACAATTTTAACATTTTATCAGTGTTAGTCTCTATTTGAAAATAGCTTCTTAAATGGTGTGTATTAGAGAACATAATAGTTAAAAGTAAAATCAAACTTTTGTTTTTTCTGATTTTTTTTTCTGTAATGTAGGTTTCGTAATATAGGTGTCCTCAAAAATCTAATTCTGATATTTTAAAATTTCAGGGGAAATTACAGTGTGTACAATCCTCCTTGCATCGTCCTCCCAGCTCCCTTTAAAAATCCTCTGCTTTAAGCATCTCTTCCAAACCTGTTAAACCCCTTCCCAGTGGCTGATGTGCAATTTCACAGCAGCCCTGCCTCGCTGGCTGCCTCCCCCTGAGCCTCCTGCAGTGCCTCACCCAAATTCATTTCCACTTGTACTTTGTGTTGCTACATAAAGCATTTTTTTTTCCTTTCTTCAGGGCAAATGGATGGGATCTGTAAAGCAAGTGATTTTGAAAAGCATTTTAACTTTCAGATCAGCCTTTGAGAAATTAATTCCCACTTAGTTTTTGGAGTCATTCCAACTCATCCTCATGAGTGAAATATGGGCATCAGAAGGTGGAACAGAAAATACAAAGCTAATGATCTGGTTCATGTTAGTTAGTTCTCTCTTAATCCTTTGAAAGATTGCATTTCCCATCTCTGGAATTTCCTCTCACTGACGGTTTTTAAAAGAAACAAGACAATAGTTTGCCATGCATTATATTTCAAGATTAACTCAAGAAGTGAAGATGATCTATTCACCATCCCTCTAAGCCTCTCATAATTAGGTCTACAGCTTTCAAGGACAGTAGTGTCTGAGCTTTAAGAATAAGAATTCCCGTTGAAATTTAAGATGTCTCACAGAGTAAAGGTTAGAGAGGACAAAAGGGACCTAACCTTCACCTCTATGCACCCTGACTGGCCTGAGCTGTGAGTACACAGGGGCTGCAGTCTCTCTGCTCCTGAAAGGAGATCTGCTCCTCCCCACGCAGCCTTGGGACAGATTTTTCATTTCTGCTCAGGCCCGTAGCAGGAACCACATTTAAATTTCTACCCACTGCAAGCCCTCCAGGTGTTGTAGGCTCTTCACCCCATTTTCTGTAGACCTGCATTACCTTTGGCTGAGCTCCTGCAGTAGTTCTGCCAGAAGACCCTTCAGGAGGAGGGGTTGGAGCCCATGCCCAGCCTTCCTGCAGTGCTTGGTGCTTTTGCAGCATAACCCTGTGCAGGGCAAGGGGCTGATAGCAGCAGTACCTGGGGACATCTCTGCATCCCTGCCCTCGCTGGGGATAAGGGCAGGTGACCCCAGTCAGGCCAGTCCTGCAGAAGGCATTCCTGCAGCCAGCATTTCCCAGAGAAGATGGGAACTTCCCAGTCACCCAGGGAGCTGTCCTGGCAAGTCCACAGGCTGCTGCTGTGACACAGACTGGACAGCAGTGGCCTCTGGAAGGAATGGAGGGTTCAACTCACCCTGGTGACTCTGTTTTATTCTGCAGCTGGCTCTCCCCAGCCCTATGTCAGTCCCAGCAGAGCAGAGCAGCCACCGTCCTCCTGTCCTTCTCCAGGAGAAGCCACCCTCCTCCTGTCCTTCTCCAGGAGCAGCCACCCTCCTCCTGTCCTTCTCCAGGAGCAGCCACCCTCCTCCTGTCCTTCTCCAAGAGCAGCCATCCTCTTCCTGTCCTTCTCCAGGGAGCAGCCACCCTCCTCCTGTCCTTCTCCAGGAGCAGCCACCCTCCTCCTGTCCTTCTCCAGAGCAGCCACCATCCTCCTGTCCTTCTCCAGGAGCAGCCACCCTCCTCCTGTCCTTCTCCAAGAGCAGCCACCCTCCTCCTGTCCTTCTCCAGGAGCAACCACCATCCTCCTGTCCTTCTCCAGGAGCAACCACCCTCCTCCTGTCCTTCTCCAGGAGCAGCCACCCTCCTCCTGTCCTTCTCCAGGAGCAGCCACCATCCTCCTGTCCTTCTCCAGGAGCAGCCACCCTCCTCCTGTCCTTCTCCAGGAGCAGCCACCCTCCTCCTGTCCTTCTCCAGGAGCAACCATCCTCCTGTCCTTCTCCAGGAGCAGCCATCCTCCTGTCCTTCTCCAGAGCAGCCACCCTCCTCCTGTCCTTCCTCCAGGAGCAGCCACCCTCCTCCTGTCCTTCTCCAGGAGCAGCCACCCTCCTCCTGTCCTTCTCCAGGAGCAGCCACCATCCTCCTGTCCTTCTCCAGGAGCAGCCACCCTCCTCCTGTCCTTCTCCAAGAGCAGCCACCCTCCTCCTGTCCTTCTCCAGGAGCAGCCACCCTCCTCCTGTCCTCCAGGAGCAGCCACCCTCCTCCTGTCCTTCTCCAGGAGCAACCATCCTCCTGTCCTTCTCCAGGAGCAGCCACCCTCCTCCTGTCCTTCTCCAAGAGCAGCCACCATCCTCCTGTCCTTCTCCAGGAGCAGCCACCCTCCTCCTGTCCTTCTCCAGGAGCAACCATCCTCCTGTCCTTCTCCAGGAGCAACCACCATCCTCCTGTCCTTCTCCAGAGCAGCCACCCTCCTCCTGTCCTTCTCCAGGAGCAGCCACCCTCCTCCTGTCCTTCTCCAGGAGCAGCCACCCTCCTCCTGTCCTTCTCCAGGAGCAGCCACCCTCCTCCTGTCCTTCTCCAGGAGCAGCCACCATCCTCCTGTCCTCCTCCAGGAGCAGCCACCATCCTCCTGTCCTCCTCCAGGAGCAGCCACCATCCTCCTGTCCTTCTCCAGGAGCAGCCACCCTCCTCCTGTCCTTCTCCAGGAGCAACCATCCTCCTGTCCTTCTCCAGGAGCAGCCATCCTCCTGTCCTTCTCCAGGAGCAGCCACCCTCCTCCTGTCCTTCTCCAGGAGCAGCCACCCTCCTCCTGTCCTTCTCCAGGAGCAGCCACCCTCCTCCTGTCCTTCTCCAGGAGCAGCCACCCTCCTCCTGTCCTTCTCCAAGAGCAGCCACCCTCCTCCTGTCCTTCTCCAGGAGCAACCATCCTCCTGTCCTTCTCCAGGAGCAACCATCCTCCTGTCCTTCTCCAAGAGCAGCCACCCTCCTCCTGTCCTTCTCCAGGAGCAGCCATCCTCCTGTCCTTCTCCAAGAGCAGCCACCCTCCTCCTGTCCTCCAGGAGCAGCCACCCTCCTCCTGTCCTCCAGGAGCAGCCACCCTCCTCCTGTCCTTCTCCAGGAGCAGCCACCCTCCTCCTGTCCTTCTCCAGGAGCAGCCACCATCCTCCTGTCCTCCTCCAGGAGCAGCCACCATCCTCCTGTCCTCCTCCAGGAGCAGCCACCATCCTCCTGTCCTTCTCCAGGAGCAGCCACCATCCTCCTGTCCTTCTCCAGGAGCATCCCTGTTCCCTGGGTCACATCTCCTGCTGCCTACAGAAGGTTTAGTGCAAACCCCAGGTACAATTCCTAAGAAGTCTGAAACACCCCTGCAGGTTGGACAAAGTTGGTTTTGGTGGATATCATGGAAATATGGTTATTAGAAATGTATTTGAATGAGAAATGAGAATTTAAATAGTATCAAGTATTTCTCCTTCTGTCCCCAAATTTCGTTTTCTGTCTAGCCAGTTCTACCATCAGAGGTACAAAAATAATGTAGGAATGGAAGTTATCAGCATTATTACTGATATGCAAATATAATAATCAGCATTTGTTGATGTTCTGAAATGAACAGTAGATTTAAAGAGTATCTTCTGTTTATTTACAAATATGTATGCAGAGAGGGGGGTATATTTGCATGAAACCATCTTAGACATCATATTTTTACTGTCATATTTACAGTCCTGCAGAACATTTACAGTCATGCAGAACATTTTCAGACAACTATCCTCTTCAAGAAATAGCATCCTATCACAGTCAGCTGAAAAAGGGTATATTTGAAGAGACAGTCTATTCAATTTTGTTCCAATAGAATTGCAAGCACTTTGCTTTTGTCTACTATTATTGCAAATGTTGGGCGGCAAAATTCAGTCCAGCTACTAGTTCTGGTAATCAGAAGCTGCAAAGAAAATGCATTTATTCCTTTCCAAACAGTAAAGAATATTTTGGTTTTTAAGTGAATGGAAGTTTCTTGGAAACAGCAAATTTCAGTGTTCATTACTGGAGATCAAGATTTAGCACGGAGAGGCTTTTTAAATTTCTCTCAAAAAAGGTAGCTTGTTGAAATTTCAGAATTTCTCATCTCTTTTCTCCCTCTTCCCCACACTCTTAGAAGATACAGCTGGTAGGGGTCTAAGACTATAAAAATAAGGCATTAAACAGAGAGCCTGTGTTTGTCTTACTTCCTTCACTTTTCTACATTCAATTCCACACTTAATAGGAGGGAAGACAAAAGAAGGAGACATTTCCAATACTCAGACCCGAATAATATCCCTCTGGGATTACCTGCAGTTCAATACATCATCCAAAAGCAAAGATTAAAAGTAATCGTCACGTTAATATCATTTCACAATCCACAAACATAAATCCTCATTTGTTATTCATGAGCTTATCACACACACCTCTTAAGGAGCAAAATATTGCAGCATGTGCAGAAAACAGGAACACAAAGTAAACAGTGGAGGGGAGGCAGACAACTTTATAGCTCATTTAAGGTAAAGATATTGCAGGTGTGTTTGCTAACAGAGTAGAAGTGTTCCTGCCTGCCTTTGATGATGGATCTTGCAGAAGCATTTGCTGCTTCCCTAATCATGACTTAATCAGTCCCTGAAGTGCCCACATCCCAAGTGTGCTGTTTTGAAGTGATGGGTACCTGTGGGATGAGGTGGTGGGGGGCAGCAGTGCCAGCACATCCTCCTTCCAGTGGGGTGACAGACCCAGGATGTCACACACTGCAGTGGCTGAGCTGGACTCCCTTGCTCAAGGAGATTCACCCTCCACCCACCAGGATATTTCTGCACAGGAATGAGGTGCTGACCTTGAGCCCTGAGTGCCTGCTGGCCTCAGAACACACTGCTCCTGCACACAGGGCTGCTCCCAGGGAGCCTGGCAGCAGCAGAGGCTGCAAGAATCACTCACAGACACCCATGGGTGGCTCCTGCCTAAACATCCCATCAGTTGCAAATTCAGAGCTGAATTTTATTTCACAAGTGACCTCCTCCAGGTACTAACCCATCCCCCCACTGCCCAGTGTGTGACCCCTGAGCTCTGGGGAGTTCAAGGCAAGGCCATGGGGTCTGTCAGTGGCACACACAGCCTGCCATGGCTCTGCAGCCATCCAGGCTTGAACCCCAGCCAGGAAACACGAGCACAGTCCTCCTGATGGTGGTTACTGTAGAAACAGAGGAAACTTTCACCAGCGTTTCTCTCTTATTTCCCAATAAATAGCAGCATCTCCCCTAGAAACTATATCGATCTCTAGTTGTTCAAATAACTACTATTACAGAAGTAGATGAACTCTCCCCTGATAGACCTGTCAGACTCCCTGCTGATGAGAAGCCTTCCATGCAATCCATATCCACAATTGCTTTGGAAGTTGACAACTGATGTTCCCTCCCTTTTCCCCCTCCAGCTATATCCCTGTAGCTTTCTTCTGCTTCAACCTCCTATGCTTTTTTAAGCTGATACTTGTTTTGAGAAACTGCTATAGTTGTGACAGAAACTTCTGAGCTCTCCCAGTAATTGGCCTGCCTGTGTGCAAGGGAGGTGCTGAGAATGACAGTGCAAGGGAAGAGAACCTTGGAAACTTCTTGTCTTGGGAAGCTCCTGCCACAAATCAGGTGGTGTTGCACAAGCTTGCCTTGCACGTGCAGTGCTCTGTGCAATGAGTATTTCTTCTCAATGTCTTCTCACATATTCATAGATATGTGGTTTGATTTTATACATTAAACCTATTATGTCCATGTTTTTTTTATTTCTATAACTATTGCAAACCATTTCCTCGGGCTCAGAGGAAAAAGGCATTAAATACACAACTTGTTTGGCTGGAACAGTTGCAAGTTTGCTGGTGAAGACTCAAACACCAAGAGTTACCCAAGCAGAATCTCATTATTACCTGGAACTGCTGAGAAACCTAACACTCATCATGTACTAAAACATTTTGTTGTACAAGGCTTAAGCAAAAAGCAGCCCAGGCTGCACCCTCAGCTGTCACAGGCTGACAAAGCTGTGCTGCTTGCCTGTAACAGCACTGCTTTATGGAGCACAGGCACCAGCCCTGTCCCGGGCAAAGACAATCTGCATTCCTCCTGAAAATAATTAATTGAAAGCTGTTTGGTAGCTTTCCTGACAGATGGGTAACACAGTCCACTGCCTGATTTTCTAATGCTCATGAAGTGACCTGACTGAGCCAGCAAAGTTCTTAATACTTCACCATCTCAGCACCTAGGGAGTGGCTCTGGCTTTCACGCGAATTCTTGTTTGGTTAACTGTTGAGTGGGAGAGACAGAAAACAATTTTTGCTTGTGCTCCTCTTTTCTTCTGACACAAGGGAGGAAGGAACACCCTCCTGAGCAGCTTTAATGGCACAGTCTGAAGGTGGCTGAGCTAGAGCTGCCAGGTTTGCTGTGCTCTTGTTCAGCCTGCCCACATCTGCCCTGATGTTGCTCAGGAGGACAAGGAAAGCTCCTGGACAGCATCACCTTATCTTTCCAACAGCTCTCACCACACTGAGCAATCAGCACCCTGTGCCTTCCCACAGAAACAGCTGCAAGGGAGGTAACTGGAAAAATGAGTATACCCATCTGTCACCTATACATGTAGGTAACAAAAGCCTTGGGAACTCACCTTGGTGCTGTTCCCTCTGTGGTTGTCCTAACATGGTGCAGAAAACTGGGTGTGTGCTGGAAATCTATCAGCTTGCAAAGGAGGGGGATACACTGATTATCCAAATAAAAAAAGGGGCAAAGTGGAGGTTATAACCATACTATGACAACAAACCTTTCAAATTCCTCAGGTGTGAGCCACCTGCTGACAAGCTCCTTACTTAAATGTCACTCAGCAAAGGTTTAGGCACTGGTGTTTTCCTGAGTGTGATTCCCTCTTCATCTTCCAGATAATTTCATTATCTGCCTGACTGAGGCTCAAAGAAAGGCTTATGTAAAGGTTTTTCCTATCAAGACACATCCCAGTTTGAAGCTGATTATTCCAGACCTTTTCAGGATTAAAACCAAGTGCTCACTCCCAAATTTTCCTTTTACAACGTAACAGGCATCCCTTTACCACATTTCCATTTTTAAATGTAAAGAATATTGCTGCAGTCAGATATTGCAGCCTGTCCCTCTCTTACTTTAAGAATGAAGAACTTTAGTGTAGAAATTACTGCTTGCAGACACCAGAAAGGATCAGCAGATACATCTCCAAGTTTTTTAGTTTTGTTTAACTGCTTGAAAATTTTCAAGTGTCTGGAAAATTACAATGGGTCTCCTGGGAATGGACTAATGAGCTGCAGACATGTGAGGCAAAGCTAAATGCTGAATAAAATACCTCACCTAGCACTGCAGTTCATCAGCTGGGCTCCCATACCTGCAATAAACCTCTCCCATCTGTGCCTGCCCATGAAGCTTTCAACCTTCACCAAGGAGGGAACTCCAGTCACAGTAAGGTCGACCCTGGCACAAATTCTTTGGTATTATAAAGTAGTCCACCTATTTAGCAGAAAAATGTTGACTGTGTCTCTCAAAAGTAGAATAAGCAGGCAGGAATTAGGTTTTTTTAGTAACTAAATACTCCAGAAAATAGAGCTCCAAAGCCTGTGGCTGTTAATACATTCTGTTTTGCCAAAAGGCTACCAAAGTGTCCAGGCTGTAATCTGAAAAATGATGCCTCAATATTGGTACTTGATTACTGAGTGGAGATGGAGAACAAGTTCTGAAAAGGAAGACAAGCTGCAGGAGGAAAGGTGAGAGAAACACACCTAAATTAATGGACAAAAAAACAAGGCTTAGGCCAGAGCTGCAGGAAAGAGTAGGACTTTTTCTCCCCATTCAGTAAGAACAATTAACATAATTGTTTTTAAGTTTTACCCAGTTAAAACTTTACCATAAAAGTTTTACCCAGTTAAAAAACTTTGTTCATTCTATGGTGACCACAACAGAGCATCTTGGTAACCCTGCCCAGCTCTAATGTCACCTGGTTTATAACACTCTGCCCCTCCTTGGAGAATGTCAGAAGTTTTGCTACTGGTTGAGAGGCTTGGGTTGGCAACTCAGAAAACTGAGACATGGACATCAGAGCAGTCAATGTGCACACACAGAGCACAGGGAGACTGAGCTGAGCCTGCCCCATGCAGCCCAAGCCCAGAAGGAAAAGAGAAATATTTTTCCTGAAGAATGCTCAGTGCATCCATCCCCACAGCACCAGAATTCTGACATTAACTCCACTGAGCCTATTCACAGCCTTATATTTAAAATCTGTATATAAGCACTTTTCTGGACTAAGCACTACAGTGCACATCCTATGTCAAATTAAACCTTTACTACATGATTTACTGCTCTATTTTGTGCATATTAAAAAAAATCCCTTCAACTTTCATGTCTTTTTATGTTTTTATATATCTATCTTGCAAGATACTTTGTGATCCCCATATAAAATGTTTCATATGAGTGAGATTTCAACCTGACAGGCGAATTCTTTACTCAATCCTCTTTTGCATCACTGGTCTGCCTTAAAAGCCATTTTTAGCCTGCTCTTTTGTCATGTACCTCTAGAGAGTGATGCCACATGGACATGCACAGGCCATGGTGGCAGGAGCACCAAGTGACACTGTGAGAAGTCAGAAGGGAAGGGATGGGAAAGGAAAAGGAAAAGGAAAAGGAAAAGGAAAAGGAAAAGGAAAAGGAAAAGGAAAAGGAAAAGGAAAAGGAAAAGGAAAAGGAAAAGGAAAAGGAAAAGGAAAAGGAAAAGGAAAAGGAAAAGGAAAAGGGAAAAGGGAAAAGGGAAAAGGAAATATGATGATGCTTGAAGAAGATGAAAACCACTGGATTTTATGTGTGAATCTCAGTGCAAATAAGGGACAGGTAGAGAGAAGGATTTCAGTTTAGAAGCCAGCTCTGTGATTTATTTGATGATGGTCCCCACACAGGTTATGCATAACTAAGTACACCTGTGGGTGCATGTGTATATAATACATAACTTTTTAGTTTGACAATATTGGTTGAAATCCTTTCAGTTTGATGAATGAGTTCGTTATCCCAACTTTTTGAAGGCATCCTCTCCCGTGGGTTAAAAGTCAGAAATGCCCTCCCAGTGTGTCTGATTAAGCTCAGTTTTTCCCTGTGACAAGACAAGCCCAGGTATTACTTCAAGTCTGTCAGTTCCTCCCACCTCTCCAAATCCCTCCACACCTACCCTGATATGCACGTGGAGGATCAAGGGATGGAAAGTCTCTCAGGGTTCATTTGAACTTGCAATGCAGCTCTTTCATGTTAACTTTCCTTTTCCTTTTCCTTCACCTCAATTCACTCTGACACCTTGCCACAATATTGTCAGTCTCAGAGAAAACAACAAGCCAAAGCAGATGTGCTGAACAAATGGTCACCAACAGGAGCAGTTCCCAAGCAAAGTTAGCATGTGAAATCATTCCAAAAGAGGAATGTCTTATCCAAAAAATAATCTACATCTGCTCCTGTTGTTTGGTGGATTGAAAAAAAAACCCAACAACTTTCATGTCTAAGCTTACAGTTTGGATTTACCCAATACTCTTTCATTAGAAGCGTTATGATTTTAGGCAGTCTGATACCATTATAATGGGTTTCTCTTTGTTAAAGAGATATACTTCCAGTGCTTTTTATAATAAATGGTATCATATTGCAAAGGCCCCTTATGTTGGTGCCAAAGAGGTGATGAAGGGTAACACCATGATTCTGTAGAAATTCTAAGAAAAATAAATCTGATTTTAAAATTATCATTCTTTGAAAGAAAGATGTAGTTTTTCAATTAAAAAAATACTACTTTACCTATTATGTGCCTTTATCCATTTCCTTTTTCCTATAGGATTTAGGTAACTAACATTAGACTGGGCTGATCATTAGACCTGATCCACAGACAATGTATAGAACAGCAATTGGACATTTTACTGCTGCTTCTGTTCTGTTTGGGGGAATATGAGTAAACACCTGGAGAGCAAGATGCATCTGGCAAGCTCTAAAGGCAAGCTCAGCCTGCCAAGGAGGAAGCACAGAGTGCCAAGGTCTGGCTTGGGTCTTAAGATGAGGAAGACACTTTCTATCCAAATCTTGACGTTTCAGCTGAAGGTTTGTACTGGATAAGCCCATTCACTATGCTCCCTGCAATATAAATTAAACAGGTATGGAAAAACAAATAACAGCTGAAGAAATGTGCTGGCAAAATCCATGCCTGTGTTTGGGAGGAGTGGCCAGGAAACTCAGACAGTGAAAGTATGGAGCCTCTGAGTCACTGAGAGCTTGTCCAACTCGAGCACAGCACCCTGAGAGACCTGCTCTGCTTTCATTACCCACACATTCACACCGAGTGCTTCCACCTGTTAACAGGCAGAACAAAGCACTTCCACCAAGAGCATTCGGTAAATAAATGACTTGGAAAATATTATTAAGCTCAAAACCAACATTTTACCATGTTTGACTTGCCACCAGATGCTGTGAGATCTGGAGATACAGAGAGAATAAAAAAAGTGTCAAACAATGGCAATGAGAGACTGAAATGCAAGAAGAATGGGGTTTTTGCTAAATTACAGCCAGAAATTAATACAAAGCTTTTATTCTACCCTGGACTACGTCATGTACAACAAATATTGCCTTTTCATGAAAGGTAGAGGCCCTGACAGCCTTTGCCATATACCTTATGAGGGTATTGTGTCTCATTCAAAAAGCAAATAATATGTGAAATTGATCCTGTTTTCTGTAGTGCATCACCTCACGTGTGGGACACGTTGATGTACACATCAGTGGCAAGGAGGCAGTTCTTCCTGTTGAAGTCAGGTAATAGGCCTTCAAAGTGTTTTTACAGCGAGGATGGATGTCAGTAAGGGCAGCTGATGCTAATGCCAGCTAAGCTTCCATCTTTTTTCCCCTTTCCTTGAGAAGGAGAGACTGTTAGTATGAGCAAGCAGCAACATTCCTCTTAAATGCCCTCTTTCAGTCTCAGGGATCCTTCCTTCGACTGATAAAACATTTTCAGCCTCCCTTTGAGAGTGACATGCATGAGTGATTCTTGGAAAATTCAGTTTAAAACATTAACAACCTGCCAAAGACTCCAGCTAGAAATGAGTAACGACCATTGGAAGGATACAGTCAGAGCTGACTGAGTCTTCCCAGATCATCCTGCTTGGGTTCTTTTCACCCTAAGCTGTGTTCACAGTAGGGTCAACAACCCCACCACAGTCCACAGAAAACCCTTGGAAAGGCCGTGGTCCAACTGATGTGCTACAGCCTGGGGAGGGAGATTCCATTATCCAACACCTCTACCATTCTTCAAAGGCTCTCTGCCTCCTCCAGCAGGGAAGTGTTCATGTTGGACAACTCAGCCTTAGTATCACTGAATTCTTTCACGGTTTTTAGCTTAAATCTGGGCCCCAAATTCAGTTATAGCTCTAGGCACCAACAGCAAATTGAGTGAAATCCACCAAATAGCTTCCAACTGAAACATGCACTAAGGTGTTATTTTTTTTAAAGCTGATATTGTGCTTTACAGGATCATGCCAAAGAGCACCAAAAGCCCAGGAGCATGTGCTTCCCAGCCAGCTCAGCTGGCTGCAGACACCAACACCAGCTACTGGGCCAGTTTATTCTCTTCTATTTCCTCTCTTTTTATTATGTTTGAACTGAAAGTTACTCCAAATCAAACCACTGACAGGGAGATGAGGCACAGTGGATGTGTGCTAAACAAACCTATGTCATGCTGAAGCCAAGACCCTCACTGCAGTCCTTGCTGGTTTCCAGGTCATGGAGTACTGCATCAGCATCCTGGTCCCCAGCAGAGATGGCACTGAGAAACATTATTTCTTCAAGAACCCAAATTTTAAAGTTATCCAGTGACTTGGGAAGGAGACTTTTTTCCCTCTCTGCTTTTTGCTTTAAAGCAAGTGCAGGATGAGGTTATATGACTACTTGGAATCAATGCAGGTTTTTAATGATGCATGAAATGAAATATTGCTGTCCAGCACACAGCGAATACTCAGAGTTCTGCTCTGTGATAGATACATCCTGTGCTGCTCTGACAGGGCAGAAACGCCCCCCACAGCAGCTGCAGCTCTGCCCTGCATCCCAGCCTGGATTTTGTGTCAGATCAGTTGCTGTCTTTGCTGATACACTCTCTTCTGCAGCCTCATACATCTGGCAGCCAGTTAAGTGTCTTCAGCCAAGGGGTAAATAGAAAATATTTTCCATGTTGTGGTTCCTGCCTAGGGAAACAACAAAAAAACTCATTGACCTTATAGAATTTCTGAACAACTACATATTATCTGGGACCTCTGAAATTCTGGCTTGATCATTTGTAGATGGCAGTCCAGCTTTTTGCCCTTTTAATAATAGGGATAATATGGGCTGTTGAAGCTGGACTGAGATGAATTAAAGCACTGCTCAGTCAGGACAAACACATCTGTAGCTCAAATACTGAGTTTCTGAAGGCTTTTCTCACAAGAAGGAAGAAGCAGCATGGAAAAGATTGGGTACTTACGACTTTTGTGGAGATGAATTCAGTATAAGACAGAAAATAATTAAATAAACAAGTGAGAAGAGAAAGGTGTGGATTTCCCTTCAGCAGAGCCCCATCTCCAGTGTAATTTCCTCCTTCTTGAAAGAGTGGACACAAGCAGTCAGGGAAGACAAGCTTTTCAAAACCTAGTAGCAAAACCAGCCCCTTTATCTGGTGCAGGTTTCTGTGCTGTTTTAGATTTCTAACCTGTGCATCACTCTGCAGTCAAATCTTAAAAAGAAGGCAGGGAGTTCAGAGGGAATCCACAGAAATTTCAGAAAGAGAAGTTATTGCCCTTTTGTCTGGGGTATAACTGAGGCAAGAAATCTCTTCCTACACATCTTTGCCTGGTTTTGTGGGATCAGCTGCTCAGGGCAGGCAGGCAGGACTGAACCAGTGTTGCGTTTTGGCTATAGGAGCGGTGGAAAGAATAATGCAACAAAGTCCTTCATGTAATTGAGGAGCAAAAGAGTGCTTTTATTTAAAGCAACACTACAATTATATAGAGTAGTTCATGCAATACAGAATAGAAAAGGGTCATTGGTCCAAGAAGGCAACAACTCTTTGAAAACATGCTTTCTGCAAAACATCCATCTCTCACGTCTCCAGCAGGTGTTTATTCATTGTTATAATTTATTGTCCTTAGGCAGCCTGAGAAAAGGCTGCTTTCTTGTCTCCCAGCAGTATCCTAACAACAAACCAGGGCTGGGAGGAGCAGCTGTGGGACAGGGTGGGGCAGTGCCCTGGTTTGAAGGACAGGTGTCTGCCGATAAAGGCACAAGCTTCTCTTTGAAATGGAGAATGTAAACCCCCTCCCTCCAAATTAGTATTATTTTGAAATTAAGGGGCTCTCAGGCAAAGATATGGGAATCAGGAATAACAGTTCTTTACTAGGAAAATTAAAATAGAAGTACAGCATTACAAAGAACAATCCCAAAACACTGACAGAGTCAGAATCCAACCTGACACCCGTCAGTCAGTCAGGGTGTTGGCAGCAGTCCCATTCAATGGTGGCTGCATCGTCCTGCAGTGGCAGATGTGGTTCAGTTGGAGCAGTGCTCCTGGAGAAGGTGCAGTTTGCCTCTGAAGGTCCAGGGATGATGTGGAAAGGTCTGGCTTTCCTCTGGAATCCAGTGGAAAGAAGGCACCTTGCTGTTCAAAATCTCAGTTTTTAACTAGGTAGGAGAGGCTTGGCTCCTCCCCTGGCTGGAGCATCTCCCAGTGGCATGATGTAATTTTATCAGTCATGCACGGGGACTCAATGGCCCATTAACAGGAGATATCTCCTGGAGGGAGGATGGGCTGTGGAAAAGATAAAGATGATTGCCCCAGCTGGTTTAAAGATGGCCCATGAGCAGATAATATGTGCCACAGAGATAAGGGTCACTGCCCTACCCAGCTTCAACAGATGTGACAGAACACACATTTCTGGCCACATCCTGTATTGCAACCCAAGACAGGCAGGCAGTGGGACAGGCATGGGGCAGCCAGGGGCACGGGGCACTGCCAGCTGCTGCCTTCAGCTCCCTTCCCCAAAGCAGCAGGACTGCTCCATCTTCTAAACCCTTTGCACAGGGGATGCACAGCACCTCATGCAATGGGAGATCCTATTCTGGTGCCTTTCATGTTTAATGGTACACACAGATTTCCATATTCCTCCTGTTCCTGTTGATAAATAATCTGGATGTTCCTTCTCGTTGCTTTTATCCAGCCACAAAGGACAGTGCAAGCTACCTGCTGTGCCTCATCTTTTCTCCTAATCCGCTCTATTTAAAATGAAAAACCAGCCAGCAAAAGGACACCAAGGGCTGCTTGTTCAGTATTCCCTCTGTGCTTAGATGATTACACCAGGGAAGAAAAAAAAGAGTGACAGCAAAACCAAACAGTAGGAAGCCAGCATCCAACAGTAGGAGAGAAGAAAGTTTTTATCCTCCAACTATTGCAGAAAGTCAGAAGAGGATCTGTTAGTGAATTGCAATTTGTTTTCTCCTGTCCCTTGTCCAGGGAGGATTGTAGTTTTACTACCTCGTTTTCAAGTATTTCAGCCAGTCTATGCTGATTTTCCAGGCCTTCCTCCCCCCCACCCCCCCTCCACCAAGTCTTGTTCCTACACACCTGACTTCAGCTTTATCTTCATCTCTTAAAGCAGCTTGAATCACCATTCCAGACCCACCAGATTTGTAGTTAAAATTAAAGCTTTGGCAAGCTTCTGTCACTATGTTGCCCATTACCGTGGTACAATAGAATGTAATTAATGTTTTTTGTTTAAGGAAGAGGAGGCACATATGTTCCTCAGCTGCTGATGAACAGATTTATAGGTAACACATCTAAGTCAGTGCCCATGTTTAGATGTAAGCCTGACAGACCACTAATCATTTTCTAAAGGCTGTGCATCACTGCCCTGCTTCCCTGGATTTGCAAGCAGGACTGTGCTGGGATGCCATAGTGAGATGATAGATTTCAGGTGACACAAGGGGAGGAAGCAAAACATCAGTTAATGTTTCAGCATATCTATCTCTTCATAAGCAGATGTTCTTGCTTAACACGTACCATTAAGCTGGAGCACACCGTGTGCCTTCTTAAAGAGAAACCCAGGCTGCTCAGCTTGCAAAGGCACTCTCTTCTGGCCTCAGGAATCCAAGCCCTATTTCCAGCAAAATCCTTTGCATGGAAGAGGGGAAGCTGTCTCATGCACAGCCACCCAAGAGTGTTGCCATGGAGGATTACGAGAGAGGAGAAAACACAGCAACAGGACACTCTCTTGCTTGGTGCAGGAAAGAGCAAGAAAGAGAAATTTGTTGAAGAAATCCATTGCCTTAAATAAGGCAGTTCGTGCAAAACAAAATACAAACAGATCATTGGTCAGAGAAAGAGACACCTCTTTCCCATGGATCTAACAGGTGTTTATCTCTGTTATGATTCTTTGTCTTATGTTTACAATAGTGAAAAAGTCTCCAGCCTGGGAAAAATCCTGGTTGAAGCTGGGAAAGTTTTTGTGGCCTGAGAAAGGCCTGGCTGAAATGTGCCTAGGCCTTCAGCAATGTCCACACAAGAGGACTGAGTTTATAGCTCAGAGACCCTTCCCAGCCCTTGTTGCCACTGCCACTTTGCACCCAGCTGGGGGACAAATGCTGGAGCAGAGATGGGTGGCACCAGTGACCCAGCAGGAAGGCAGGGCACCCAGCTGTGGATAACCAACCCTCCAGCTGCCCCAGCAGGATGTTCCAGGTCACCACCAGGGCCCTGTATGATGCCTTTTTGAGGGGTTTTCACAGCATCTCTCAGACCTGCACTGAGCTGCTCAAGGTGAGGCTCAGCAGGGGCCCAGGCCAGCCACTGTCACACCCTCTCCTCGACAGGGAACACAATGGGAAAGTTCATGGCTCAAGATGAAGAAGGGAGATTCCTTCCCAGCTGCCATCACAGGCAAAATAATCCAAGAGCCCTCTCCCTCCTGTCCCCCTGCCCTGCCCAGGGGGGGTGCACACCTGTGAGACCCACAGGTAAGTGTGAGAAAAGTGTGGAGCTTCCATCCCATCTTCAACAGTCAAGTTTTCCTTTAGGTTTTTGGGGTTTTTATGGACTCCAGTAACTTGAACTCCCTTTCCCTTCCAGCTCTGTTCCTAGGGGACAAGGTATGGATAAAAGGGGAAGATCCAAGGCCCAGCCCACTGTCCTGGACATCAGAGAAAGGAATTCCTCTTCTTTCAAAAAGTGCAAGACTAAGCTCTCCTTTAGGGATTTAATTAGCCTGAAAAATGTGAGTTTTCTCCTATATGCCCCAGCTATATCTGGGGGCTGTTTATGCATTTTGGTGAGTCATGCTTTACTTCCAAGTACAGGCCCTCTGTCAGAGCCCACTGTATTCAATCTACAGACTACTGACTTAATGGCATTAAGAAAAAATAATGCAGTTTAAGAAAATCTTTGCACAGAGCAGATTTTTTTAACCTATACTAAAGCCCATTCTGGGCACTCTCATTCAGAATTAAAGTGGTTTTAATTCAAGTTAGTGTTTGAGTTAAATCTAAATTAAATTTGAATTTAAATCATTAAATCTGCGCAGGGATTTAATGCAGTTTACATAATCAATTTTAGGTTCATACCCTTCATTAATTTGGATGACTATCATCCAGTCTTTGCTTACTTAAAAATAGTTCTAATGCATTTATTAATATTATACTCCTCAAACTGGGTTATTCTTGAAGAAACAGGGAATTTGAGCTTTCTTTGAAGTTTCACAAAAAAGGGAGTATCTTGCTGAAGAAAGTCATTTTATTCTCACACATATTAAGGGCAGGGAGGGCTTTTAATTCCACTTAAAGAGCTTCTGTGTTGTCACAGCCAGTAAGGCAGGCACAAGGAGCACGGCTCTTCCCTCATTAGCAGCAGCAGGGGAGCCCAGGCCTGTGCTGCACCCATGGGGGACATCCCAAGCCCAAGGACCAAGCACAATAGTGTGCACCAGGGTGGGCAAAACAGCACATGTGCCACCTGCTACAGAGCCCCCAGCCCAGAATGAGGGTGCACCTGGGCATTGGGGATCCCCTCTGCACAGTTTGTGGTGCATTTGTGTTGTGATTTTACCCCAGCCAGCAGCAAAGAACCACCCTGCTGCTCCCCAACTGCCCCAGCAGCAGGATTGGGTAGAGAAAGGGAGGAGTGGAAGTGAAAAAGCTCATGGGTTGAGATAAAGAAGGTAAATCAAAAGCTGTGTGTGCACGCAAAGCGAAACAAGGAATTCGTTCCCCATTTCTGGGCAGGCAGATGTTCAGCCATCCCAGGAAAGCAGGGCTCTGTCTCAGGTTTGGGAGGACAAGGAGCATCCCCCTGGATGTCCCCCTTCCCCTCTCCTTCCCCAGCTTTGTGCACAGAGCATGATTCCATGTGGTCTCGGAATTATCCCTGGCCATCCTGTGCGCCCTCAAAGTCCTTGTGCACCCTCAGCCCCCTCACTGGGCTGGGGTGAGAAGCAGAAAATACCTCAATGCTGTGAAAGCACTGCTCAGCAGCAATAAAAACATCTCTACAGCATCAATTCTGCTTTCAGGGCAGACACAAAATACAGCCCCCACCAGCCACTGTGAAGAAAACTGACCGTACCCTTCCAAAGCCAGCCCACTTTGGGAAATGTGTACATTCCCAAACATTCCCAAACATTCGTGTACAGTCCCTGCTCCTTCCCCTTCTCCATGAAGTGCCAGCCATTTGTGATCAGGCTCCCCTGTCACCAGATTTCAGAGGAATGCAGAGTGGGTTCATTTCACAGTATCAGAACCAGCTGCTCACAAAAATAGCTTTAGCTCTCCCAAGGTCTCATAATCATTTCAGGAGACAAGCAGAGAAGAGGATATCTCAGCTGACACCGGAGAGCACGAGTGTTGACACAAATATGAATCTGAATTTTCTGACAGCAGTTGATTGTGTTGCTTTAGAAGGTTTAACAGACATGCCACTCAGCCGACAAGGCCCTGTTTAATGCTTCACTGTAAGTATTTGTGTGATCTTTGGGGCTGTCAGCTCTGGGAATTGCAGTGCTCTGAGAAGCCCAGCAATCTCCCTGTGTTGCACTGCTCCTTCTCAGCCTGGGCTGCTGCTAACCTGGAATCTCATGGCAGCTGCATGCAAGGGTGCTGCTAAACCTTTTCCATGCTTTCCCTGCTTTATAGCAGCCAATTTTCACTGGCATGACATCAGCCAGGTGTGTGTGAATGCAGCAGGTGTGTCACAGAGGATGTGCCTGTGCTCAGCCTCTGGAGCTTCATCTCACATTGCTCCTGCTACCACTAGAAACCTATTAACCTGCTCCGTGTTGCTTCTCATTTTCAGTTGATTGGGGAAATCTAGTTTCAAACAGTCCAGTCAACACTGGAATATTTCAGTATAGTGGGTTTTGTCCTGCCATAATTTTTTGTGAATTGGCAGATAGCCCCCTCCAATTAGAATTTGGGGCAACTAGAACATTTGGATGAAGGATGGACTGCTCCTAGGAGAGCTGAACTGCTCTGTTAGTACTTGTAAGCTGCATTTGTATATTGCTTGCTTCTGGGGATCTGAAATTTCATGGGAATGCACTGAAAATTATTAAAAATTAAACTTTGTATCTGCTCTATGTGTTCAGCATTAATGTTGTCTTTCATTCTCTTCTAATAGTGATAATTAGGTGTTGCATTACTCTTGGGTATGTCTCCTAGCACCCCTGGGAGGGCTTTTATTCAAAAGATAAATACTAAATACTAAATACTGTATACATGAAACTAAACTTTGTTGAGATAAAGCCTCTATTGGTTTCATTTTTATAATGCTCATTTTCACCTTCTTCTTCCAGATCCACAAGACTCTTAGAATTTCCCTTTATCGACTGTTTCTTATTCCTTGTACATCCAATGTGCTTGGATCTCAGGCCTTTCATTCTGCAGTGTCATCCTCACCATGGAATGAGTGGCAAACTCTCCCCACAGTAAATAAATACAGCAGGATTTTAAGTACCAAACAGCAAGAGCTGTGAAAACTGATTTGGGAACAGGCTGGGCCATCTTTGTATGGACATGCATCTTCTTCCACTGCAGTCCTCGTGGTCAATAGTGCTCTTCACTGGGGACAAAAAATAGAAATATGGCTGCTTCTCATGAAAATAAAAATAAGAAATAGAAGAAAGTAGGCCAATAGTGATGGGTATCTGCAAATTTTCAGCATTTCTGGACACCTAGAGATTTTCTTAGCTTAACTTCTGGCTTCCAGTTTAAAATTCCTGGCTGTTACATGGCAATCTGAATTCCTCACATGTACCTACACAGGAACAGTGTCATCACATGCTCCACATTGAGTGACTATTCAGCTCTTCTGCCAGTGGTGGACATAGGGAAGCCAAGTAGATAGTAGATACAATAGATAGTAGTAGCAGATATAGTAGATAGTAGATACAATAGATAGTAATAGTAGATATAGTAGATATAGTAGATAATTAATGTTTAGTGAAGCTGGAAGAAATGCTCTAAGAATACTGCTGTCATACATGCCCATTTTAGAAATTTTTGCTATAATTCCTAGATGTTTTCAAACGGGCCATGTATTCCTACTTTTAGGATTTACAGTACTCTAGACAAAACTAGGTTTAGCAGTCAGGTGCAATAAGAAGGCACCCTGGAGCTCCAGGCAAGCATCCATCTGATCTGAAGGGATACAGGGATACCAATCCCAGCCTTCAACCACAGAAAAATGGAGAAAGTGGTGATAAAAATAAAGCTGCAGCAATAATTGTCTGAGATGACTGTAAAAGTGGGTCTTCAGCATTCAAACCCCTCGTGACAAAGTATGTGGGCTGCTGGCTGCTATTTATTTAGCATTATTATTGCAGCTATTGTTGTAACATGGAAGTCTGGAGCTGAGTGACCACCTGCTGTTCCTGTTGATGCTCAATTTGCAAACAGTCAAGTACCATTTGGTTTGTGCCAGCTTGCTGCATTACTTCAGCCATAAAAGATATTGTGTAACCCAACAGCAGCTTTTTAACTAAAAATAGGTGTTCTGCTTATATCCAGTAGAAAACTGGTATTTAATGATTACAATACAATGTATTCAGATCCTCTCGGCTGCTTCAAGCTGTAGGAACAGCTTTTTCAGCGGCAACAAATGGGGCAAACCTCCTTAAAGAAAAATTTAGTAACAGCAGCAAACTGAGAGACAAGACAATTGGCCAAATTTACTGCTGCCACAGCACTGCAAAAGGCAGCGTGACCTTGGGCAAGCTCCACACGTGGCTCTAGAAAGGTTAAGGATGTTTAAACCCCTCATGAAGTTACCAGCAGGCCCCAGCTCTAGGCACCTATGAAAATCAGAGCCTGTAATCTTCACCATTTGCCATCCTGATACCACAAAAGGCTGAAAGGGATCTTTTGTTTTGATCTTTTGGCTCAGAGAGCCAGACCAGGCCCCCACTTACAGGTCCAGTATGAATTCCAGGGATTTTATTTTTCTTATTATGACAGATCACCTGTCCAGAGAGAGGTCGGGAAGTGCAGTTACTTGAGAGAGGAGGTGTGATCTCTATTTACAGGGAGAAGCTGACAGGCAGAGCTCTTGGGAGCTGCTATTATATCACATTATGGCTTTGGACAAGAGGCTTTATTTACCTCTGTCTTTCATCCAGCCCACCTGCAGCACTTCCATCCCCCGGGTGTGGTGATACTTCATTGTTATTTATAAAATGCTCAGGGCTCTCTGGAGATTACCCATCCCTAATTGAACCCACAATCATTTGCAGAAGAGGGGATGCGTGTCAGAAAAGCTGTTCAGACAGTTCAGGTTCCTGTGGCCACTGCTGGGGCACAGAAGGTGTTAAACTGCAGCAGCAGAGACCTTCCTTATCCACCAACAGCCTCGTGGTGTGATGAAAGGAAAGGCAAACTCTGCCACCATCTTGCTGATGTTTAGGATTTCATATCCATAATAAATTAGATGTGAACGCTGTTGCCGTGCATCCATCCCAGCATTCAGCCCCTGGGGGACTCAGTCTTGCTGTTCTCCTGCTGGGAATATCAGAGCACTGAGATAACGAGCCCAGTCCCCCTGTACCTCATCAGGGCACATGAGGAGCACAAAAGGAGAGTGAAGGAATGTGGTTCTGGCTCCCCAGCTGACCCAGTGAGAAGGTTCCTGACCACATCATCAGCGAAATAAACACTGTGCAGGTGGGGAGCTATAGGAACCCCATGGAATAAGATACAGCACAGCACATGCAACTTCCATAAAGATTTCTGGGTGGGCAGTTCTTGGTTCTGACGAGAAGGAGGAGGAGAAGGAGGAGGCTGTGTGCCCAGCCCAAGCCTTTTCTCACAGCACCCTCGTGTGCTCTCAGCAGAAAATGCTCTGTGCTACTGGGGGACTGCTGTGTCTTTCAGCTGTAACTTGTTGAAAAAACTAATTTAAATTAAATAGGACAACCAGCACATATTAATTAAGTATCAATTGATTCTTAAAAGAGTATTTATTGAGGGTTCTCAAGTTGGGAAGGGATAAATCTGGTTGTCATGTAATTAATTCAGAATGACACAGGCAACAAATGCATATTACATATTTTTTCCTCTGAATATTAACTTGTAAAGAATGTTTACATATTCAATTAACATTTAACAAGATAACCTTATACCACATTAATTAGCTATCTGCTAATTAAAAATGTACCAAAATTAATATAGACATTAGACAAGTCAACTGTATAAGTGCTTATGCATAAGGCAAAATCAACATGAAATATCTGGAAAAACTCTTTGAAAGAAAATATGTGAGAATTTAGACCTATTATGTCTCTTCCAATGATTCTGGAAACCAGCATCTGGTAAAAGCAAGCAAGGAGTGGTGGAGGTTATTTTGCCTTATGTACATAACTAATGAAGTTATTCATCCCAGTGCTATTTGGTCCAGGTTTTGAAAGCTTTATGAAACTAGATTGGATGCTTCTCTTTCATTTTGGAGAATCAAAAACTGGGCATTTTGAGAGATATGCAAAAGAGAGATAAACAACAGCAAATAAGAAGCTAAATGATGGCTTGACCCCTTCAGAGGATCACAGCTGCACACATCTGCCCAGCCCTGTGTTCACAGCAATGCATCCTCCACTCAGGCTGCAATAAACCAAATGCTCAGCCAGCAATAAAAGGAAAATGAGTGGTTGTCACTTTGTTTTAAAGGACAGAAACAGTTCTTACCCATTAAAGTAAGACAGTGGATAATACTTGTGTTTGTGCCTATTGCAATGATTTTAGCACCTGACCATGTGTTTTGGCACCTGTAAAGAATTACAGGAGGTCATTCTCTGAGGTATTCTGCCTTGCCTTTACCAGTAATTGCAGCTAGCTGGAAAATCAAGCTGGTTTCGATTCTAAAATGGGCTGTGGTATTCTGGAACATTGTAAATTGGCCTGTTTTTAAAAGAATTACCTCTGACAAGCAAAGCAGAACCACACAAAAAAAATCACCTCTCTTGCTCATAACAGACCTCCTGCTTTCAAAGGCCCACATAGCAGCAGTGCAGCTTCCAACCAGCACACAGATGGGAATAGTTGCCTGTGTGGATATTTCAGTGTGCCAGAAACCTTTGTAAAATGTCTTAAACTCATCAGTTTAACAGTCAGCTGCATGGGGTTTACTTCTGGGTGTGCATCTGCACACATGCATGTGTACTGACACGCATGTGTTCTTTTGGCATGGTCACCCTTTCCAAACTGCAGCACTTATTAAAGTGCTTTGAGATACAACTGCTATTTTTTAATGCAATTGCTGAGCCATTTACATTTAAACATTCCCATATTCAATTTTCATCTGAGTTTAATCATAATATGGATATAATTTAATCCCTTTTGTAATAATTTTAAGACCTGTGTAGTTCAAAACCTGATAAATTATAATAGAAGTGAAGAAGAGCAAATGCAAAGCAAGGGGAGAATTAGGATTTTATGAGGAGAGAATAAGAACAATTAAACACTGGCACAACCGTGAAAGGGAGTGGGGAAAGGTGCCACAGAAAGTGAAAGCAACTGGGATGAGAACAGGACAGGAGGTGGAAGATGTGTGCAAAAATAATGGGAAAAGCTGAAAATAGAAAGTGATTCTGCAGAGTTTGAGTGATCAGCAGCAAGAAAAGGAGGACATGGGAGGGAAAGACGGATGTCATGTTCTTGTAATGGAGCTGACTGTGCTAATACCCCTGTGAAGCCTCTCAGCACGCCCCTTGTAAATGAGATGTTTTCAGGAGCCTGGGAAGGTACAGACAGAGCTGACAGCCTCTGTGGTACAGTCTGTACTTCTGGTATAGTCCATGGCCCCTCTCTGCTGATTGCTGCTCCCCAAATCTTACAGGAAGGCACAGTCCTCCTCAAAAGCCTTCCCTGAGATATAGGGACCTGGGAAGAAATCTGAGGATCCCAAGCACATGTGCCCTGCTGGAGAAGCCTCTCAGCCATTCCACAATTTCGTATTTTCAGCTATGTTAATAAGCCAGTGACCAGCTCAGTTCCAGCTCAGTGAAATCCAAGCAGCTGGGTTAAACAGCAGCGTCAGGCTGGAGAAATGTAACCAGATGTTGGAGAGTTACAGAGCAATGCTGAGCCCAGAGTGAACACAGGCTGCTAGTCAGTAGCTCTGAAAAGGAAGAGATTAATGCTGGCACTTGGAAGGACTTGACTAACAGAAGCACCATTCTCCAGAAAATGGAGGGACCAGCAGGCTTAGCTGGGGTTAGAGCAGCACCAGCATTTCTGCAGGGCCAAGCATCATCTGCTTGTTTTCGCACAATTCACAGAATCACAGAATGACTGGGTTGGGAGAGACCTTCAAGATCATCAAGTCCGGCCCAAGCCCTACCACCTCAACTAGACCATGGCACCATCATCTGCTTGTTTTCTAACAGCAGAACAAAATTACTTGAACATGAGGAGCTAAACCACAAACTGAAATTAGAAACAGACCCCACACGAAACCATGGCAGTACAGCAAGTGCGAGGAGGAAGCAAAAACTCAGTAATTCCACACAACAACAGACAAAATTGCTTTCATAAAAGGTGAAGGGATGATTTGGGAAATCCCATCCTGGAGGCAATTAGTGGAAAGGACATCCTTTTTAATTTTCCACTATGGTTTATATGTCTGTCTGAGATGAATATGGCAGTAGGCATGCTAGACCTCTAGCCAGAAGAAAACAATTTTTCACTTCTCTGATTGAGGAAGAGAAAAATATACAAAGTAGGCTTTGGCCTCTCCCTTAAAGAGCTGCTAAATCCTGATTATACATTTGTAAGTATTACAAATATTATATCAATTATATTGATATTATTAAATCAATACAGTCTGTGACTGTTACCTAGGACTGCTATGTAGGATAAGGTTCTAGAGCTCAAAACTCCAAGAGCAAAATCATTTTTATTGAGAAGAAAGATGCAAATAAATAGCTTAATCTGAGATGTCTTCAGGCCTTAGAAGGCTTTACCATCTTCTTGTAAGACCAACTCACTGCAAAATTCAGCTTTTGAGTGGCAGTCTTCTCATGGACGTTTCAAAGCATGCAATAGTTCAGTGGTCAGTAATGTAGGAATTAATCCAACAGATTTTGCCTTCCTAAAAGACTGCTTCACAAGCATGGAAATCAGTATGTTCTCCTTCGTGGCCTTAAGCACCTATTTGGAAAACAGCAAGGAGGCAGCAGGCATCTACATTGCTAAATTCTGTTCCTAGGAGAGAATTATTGGTTTGCACATGAAAGAAACTATTGTGTAACTGGGCATGGATATTGCAGTGGGGAAGAATGTTAGCTTTTGGAGGGTTGCTGAAAGCTTTGTTACAAAAGAGCCTAGTTGGAGAATAGTGATCATCTCAAAAAAACTCAGTGTTCTTTACAGCCTCTGAATTAAATTATTTCTATTTTCCTCGGGGTGTTCTTGTTCTGTGTATTTCGCTGTGAAACATGATCCTGGAATTTTTGTGTGTGTTATTATTCCAATAATTTCAGGCAGTGAACTGAGGTAACAAGGTCATTTACTAGTCTTTTTTTTTTTTTTTGTCTTAACACATGCTGCTTGTTTGAGTTTCTTGGTCTCTCTGGATGCCACTTCCCCCATCTGAAGAAAAGAAATAATGATAGCTACTAACAGATGAGTCATCAGGAATAGTTAAGCTCATGTTTGTAAAATTCTTTACAGACACTGTCTTGGCTTATAAAACTCTTTCCTATTATTAGATGTTCTGCTATTCTTTTTTTCCAGAAATATACATGAACATTTTAAGACAAAGAGGGCGAGCTGCTACTCATTTTTAAAACATAATGTATGTACATAATCTGCTGGATTCCTCACTTCTCAGCTGATCTATCCACTTTTTTATACTCCTACCAATCCCAAAAATGGCACAATGAGGGATTTTCAATTGTATCTTTACTCAGGGGAAAATTTTAAATGAGAATGTCCCTGGGAACAAGGGGGCAAGAAGTAGAGTGGAAAGACAGACAAATAATAACATTTTCAGTTCTAACACACCAGCAATTGTTACCTATCAGGTGTTTTTAAACATGGAATAGCTGGGAGGAGCAGGCTGTTGGGAATTTTGGAAGGGTTATTACTGCTTTTATGCAAAATTGTGTAAACGAAATCAATCTAAGACGTCAGGTTAAATTGTGCATATTCCAGTGTTTTCCCCCAGAACTCACAGTAGGTGTGTGGTCTCTTACACCTCACCACAGAGCAGGGGGACTCCAGTTTGGAAGCATGATAGCTGTGGTGCCAGAGGAGACAATAGTTATTTGTTATTTATTGTCACATTACCACAGGGATTTGAGGACATTTAGCACAACACAGGCACTCCAAAGCTAAGTGAAGATTCCCTTTTGCAAACCCATCTTCCCCTCTGTCTTGGGTTGCAATACAGGATGTGGCCAGAAATGTGTGTTCTGTCACCATCTGTTGAAGCCAGGTGGGGCAGTGACCCTGATCTCCTGGCACATATTATCTGCTCATGGGCCATCTTTAAACCAGCTGGGGCAATCATCTTTATCTTTCCCACAGCCCACCCTCCCTCCAGGAGATATCTCCTGTTAATGGGCCATTGAGTCCCTGTGCATGACTGATAAAATTACATCATCCCACTGGGAGATGCTCCAGCCAGGGGAGGAGCCAAGCCTTTCCTACCCAGATAAAAACTGAGATTTTGGACACCAAGGTACCTTCTTTCCACTGGATTCCAGAGGAAAACCAGACCTTTCCCCATCATCCCTGGACCTTCAGAGAAAGGGAGCACTTCTGCAGGAGCACTGCTCCAGCTGAACCACATCTGCCACTGCAGGAGGATGCAGCCACCATTGAATGGGACTGCTGCCAACACCCTGACTGACTGATGGGGTGTCAGGTTGGATTCTGACTCTGGCAGAGTTTTGGGATTGTTCTTTGTAATACTGCATTTCTATTTTAATTTTCCTAGTAAAGAACTGTTATTCCTAATTCCCATATCTTTGCCTGAGAGCCCCTTAATTTCAAAGTTATAATAATAATTTGAAGGGAGGGGGTTTGCATTCTCCATTAAAGAGAAGCTTCTGCCTTTATCGGCAGACACCTGTCCTTCAAACCAGGACAGCCTCTCAGCTCTGCCTGGAGCACTGAAACTTTCAGGCATTTCCTCCTCTGTGGGTGCTGACACCTGTTCCAGGGGAGCAGGCAATTCCAGAGACCTGTCATCTCCTTCTCCTGCTGCCATCTCCCCTCCCAGGCTCCTGGGGGCCCTGTCTCACTTAATCTCAGCTTCCTCTCTGCTGGAAACCACGGCTGAAGGACAGACAGGTTCCAGACTTGCCCACAGCAGAATTCTTTCACTTTATTCCCTAGGAAAAGTAATGGGGGAAAAGTGGGGAGACAAGAGTGAAAATGTAGATATGCTATAATAGACAGCTACACCAAAAGCGTGAGTAACTCTCCTGTTGGATTTTCTTCCTCATTAATTCCTTTCTCCATGTGGAGTTCGGGTATACTCACACTCCAGGCAAGAATTGTGGTCTCATAAGGGTTGGACTGAATTAAATACTTGACTTTGCAGGACTGAGAAATGGATTTTCATTCAAGGACCTCCAAACCTACATATGCCACTTCCATTCAGGCCAACAGCAGCAAAACTCTGATTTACGTTTGTGGAGCCTGAATTCCCATTTATTCATCAGGTTTACAGGTGCTCAGCCTTACATCAAAAATGTTCTTCCATTTAGGTATCTCCATGGAAACAAAAACAAAGTCCAGAAGCCAGTGTTAGGACAGTGCTGGCCAGACTCTTCCAAATACATCCAATACATTAAATATTTGGCACATATGGCTGTGCTGATGATGTTAAACCTTTTTGTGGAATCTGGGCATCAATAATAATTCATTACTTCTAAATTAGGACTTAATCTAATGTACAGATTTGAGGACAGTTACATGTCTCTGAGAAGACAAAATAAGATTTTGTAGAGACAAGGTCAGTGAGATAAAGAATTCCCTCAAATTTTGCAGAGTGGCACTTGGACTGGCTAGAAGTTACATTAATCATTTTTCAGGTTCCCAGTTTTGGCATCACAACTCAAATGTTTTACTTTGATCAGATCCAGCATTCAATGAAGGATTCTGCAGACACAGCAAACTTCACCCAATTACTATTCAAAATAATGTTCAGCCCAGGTCTACTCAGGATTCAGACCCACACAATGATTTGTGCTGGGCGTTGAATGCTATTTGCAGGGTCTAATCTTACAGCAGGAAGAGCTAAGGTAGAGAGGGATACCCTTCTCTGAATGTCACTCTAAACCATTTTTTCCTGCTGTTACATTAAAAAAATAATTTTAAAAAGGCACATTCTGGAGAATAGTTTGCCTAATGTAACAAAAAACTGTAAGAAAATGCTCCCTTCCCCCAGGATTATGTGAATTGGCTGAAACTACACCGTGCTTGTGAACAACTTGGTAAAGCTCCTGTTACCTTCAGTGGCCTTTGGATCTGATGCTGTGAGGCAGCATAAATAGATCAGTAGTTGGACGAAGGTTTAACTGTGCACCATCAATTTCATAGCACCTTTAAGCCAATATTTACAATAGCTAGCATCAAGTGATTCACTACTTAAAAGGCTCCCAAACACACTATTGACAAACTTGCAATTTGCCTTCCATTTCCAAACTGGATGGGTGTTTTTTGCACCCCTCCCCCCCTTTTCTTTTAAAATATATATTGACACTTAACTTTTTCAGCACAGAATGTCTATTGATGGAACCATTGAGACAGCAAACACATTAAACATAAAACAACAAGAAAATAAATAATACAAAGCTCTAAAAAATATAAAGCTGGACCAATAAGCATGCATGCTGAAGAGCTTTAGGTAGCTGGGTCTGCACAGAGACACACAAGCTTTCATTTGGGCTTTTATAGCAAACAAAACAAAAATAAATCTTGCAATTATACAGACAACAACGATTTATATTGTCAGGTAAAGACCAGACTTGGCTTCTCTGGCTCCAGCCATCCAGGAGGTTGTTACTCACACAGAACCTGAAGCTGTTCAGAGCTGCCTTGCTAAAAAACTTCACCAGCAAAGCCTCTGCAGAGATTCTTGTCCTGTAAAACCAGCTATTACTGGTTTAAATGCTAATTCTGAGCTCAGCCAGTGGACAAGGCAAAGCACAGCTCTTCCCTTGCCCAGACTGGACCAGTCAGGCTCAGGAGCCAGAGGGCAGCAGGGCTTTATTGTGCAGCATCTGTGGCTCCCCAAAGCCCCACTTTCTCTGCCAGGGCTTTTGCCTGAGAGGAGAATCTGGCCCCTGTTTTTTGTCAGATTTCTTTCATTTGTTATTTGTGGGAAAGAAAAGAGTTGCAGGTCAGGGGCGCAGGGGAGCACACACAGCAGGACAACATGCAGGCAGAGTAAAGCTGTTTTCTCACAATGCCTGAAGAAGGATGGACATTTTCAATCCTCCGCCTTTGGTTCTGGACTTTGATTCTCTTCTGTGCCTTTTCAGTCCTTCACTCAGTTCGGCAATCTCGAGGCAACTGTTTTGATTGCCAAGTTGTGTGTGTTTTCTCCTTTACAGATCATCCCTGTCTCAGCAGGGTGCAGTGTTACAGCCCAGCCATTTGCTCCAGGAAAGGGTTTCCTTCCCTCTGGCAGTATGACCTGCTCTCATGTTTGTGGATCTGGGCTTATGAAATAAACATTGGTTTTGCAACCTCAGAAACAAAACTCCTTGTTCTTGTGCTGCATGAGGAATTCTGGCCTGATTTTAGGCATCTCAAAGGATTAAGATTATGGCTGAAGGTTGCAGGATATTTTCTTTTTGGAATTTTCTTCATTTCTGTGACACAGGATCTACAGGTTGAGCATGCAGAGACTCAGCTTCTTCAGAGAGGCGGAGAGGTGCAGGTACTTCTGTGTCAGTGCAGGCACTCCCAGGATAGGAATTGCCAGGGCTCAACACTACAAAGTTGGCATTTGAGTCCTACTACCTTTAGTGAGGCCCTGGGGAAGGAGAGCAGAATGCTTTTCTCAGATTTTATCTCTTCTGCAGACTAGAGATGCGGGAAAGCATCTGTGAAATAACTGTAATCGTCACAAATCAGGGCAGCAGTACCAGGAAAACACAGTGGCATGGGAGCCATCCTGCACCACAAACCTGGCAGGAACACAGCTACTCCACACTGGAATGTGTCCCTCAGCTGGGTGGCTGGAGCTGGAGGCAGATGAGTAAACCTGGCTTGAGAATGTACACACAGCACCCTCTTCCAGTACCTGAAAGTACAGACATATTTCCAGTCCTTCACGACGTTTTTTCCCCAAGATTTCAGCAATTCCCACATTGTCTGAAAATTATTTATCAAGTACAGACTTTCTGTAGGACTCAACGCAATAAAAACAATAGTTCCCCACCCCCGGGTCTTCCTGCTGTGTTTCCAGACCCAGAATTGCAGAAATCTTGGGGAAAAAACGCCGTGAAGGACTGCAAATATGTCTGTACTTTCAGTGGCAGGTACTGGAAGGGGGTGCTCAGTGCTACACAGATTATGTGACCTGACATAGCTGATGACAAAGCTTTCTTGGAGTGTTGTGCTTCTAGAAAAACACCTTTCAACCTTCTTTGGTTCTATTGTTTTGCCAAACTTGCAAGCCCTTTATTTCTAAAATCACAACATAACACTCCAAAATCTCCTTTTCCTGCAATGGAGAAATGCTGCAAACCTAAGAACATGCTGTTGCTCTTGCAGTTATATCTGAGCCCTTTGGTCTCAGCCCCCACAGTAACACCATAAGCAGGGCACGGTGTCACTGCTGCAGGGCTGGGGCATCAGTGGGTTCCATGCCCTGCCACATTTGGGCCTGTGGAGAGCTGGCAATTCCCACAGGATCTGTGATCCCTGGCTAATGACCAATCTCTTTTTATACCTTTAAGGAAAAAAAGAGATGGATGGCAAAGGAAAAAGGGGAAGAGCAACATGTATGGATGGGAAAAGAACTCCCCCGTGGCTTGTAGCACATTGACTGGAAAGGCAAACCCTCTCCCAGTGCTGCAGGCTGCTCCCAGGAGTGAGGAGCTCTGGATCTCTAATGTGGAACAACAGTGACGTGCAGTGGCTGCTGGGGCAAAGCACAGGGCTGGAGCTCATCACTGCAGCTGCTCCTCTGTGGAAAATCACATTCACACAGCAGCTACCACTGAGCTGGGCTCCCCACACCCTGATAGCTGCTCACAAATGAGTTTGGGGAAATGCCAGGTTATGATTATCTGCATTGAAAACCCCATTTCAAGCACTAATTTGTATTGTATGCTTCTCTCTCATGTAACAGTGCTATTTAGAGGGTAATCACGTTTTGACCTAATTTCCAAATTAGTAGAAAATATTTGTATTGACTTGCAGTGTATGTATGGGTTGCAGCTGACAGTGGAGGCTGAAGTCTCTGCATAGAATGAAAGAAAATATGATGAAAATTATCCAATCTCTAAATGATTTATCTGAAGGGTTAGTGAAGTCAGTTATTCAGCTTGAGGCAGTTGAGTAGGAATGCTGCCATTATAGGTGGTGAAGTACAGAAACTGATTCTGTAAGTCCTGTGTCAAAAACATAGCAGCTAAGTAAGATTTTGGGGTTGCTCTTGTCATTTTGGAGAGACATGCAGCTTTCTAAGAGTCTTTAGTGTTTTAATACTTGTCATGTCACCCAAATTCCAAAGGAATCTGCAGTTCCAAGGGGATTTGCTGTGTGAGAGGTTTGCTCTCTGTGGGTTATTTTCTGGACTCCTTGGGGCACTGCTCCCCCAGGCCAACCCAAGAGGACAGGGTTAATCACAGGCTGAGCTGGTCTTTGGAAAGACCAAGGTTTTCCTGTATCCAATTCAATTCTCTTTCCAAATGAGTGAGTAAACGGTTCATCAGGCTTTTGGAGATAAAATGGCAGAGGCAGCTGGAGAAGGAGTGGGTGTGGGAGCTACTACTCTAATAAAGAACGTAGAATTGCTCAGGGAAGGATTTATGAGCTCTGGATGATGTGTAGGAAGAGGCCCTTGAAGTTAGAGAGGGCAGTTTGAATTATAAGACAAATAGTCCAGTTGTTATGGTGACAGAGGGTCCCCATGCACTGCTATCATTGCCAAGGAGGAGTGAGAGGACTTTCTGGTGAACAGGAGAGCAGGAAAGTGAGCCCCAGGGCTTCTGAAGGACAGAGCTGTGTCCAGGAGAGGCTTGGAAGCAGGAGAGTGGTTTTCCTAGTGGATAGCTGTATGGGAAGTGGACTTTTTTCTCATTTACATTGCTGGTGTTCCTGCCTACCCACACAGAGACCCCTGAGGGGCAATAACAAATCCTCTTTTCAGGGAAGCCAGCCCAGCAGAGTTCCCTGCACAGACTTACAGTCCTGTGTCTCTGCACACTAATGTGACAAGCGAGGGGTCACTAAAGGAGGACCCTAAAGACACTGTAGGACCCAAAAGACACTGTAGGACCCTAAAGACACTGCACTGTCCCCTTTTTGTTAGCCAGCCCATCCAGCAGTGGTGTGGATCAGCTGAATCAGTAACAGCACCTTCCACTGACAGGTTCATCCATGGCAGGGCACAGTCAGGCAGAACAGGATGTTCCTAGGATGTGATCAGCAGTGGTGGAGTTCCCTCTGCAGCTGTTTGCAGCTGTAATTGCAGTGATGCCTCAGGACAGCCAGACACAGCTGCACCAAACCCTCCCTGCTCTGAGGTACCTCAAAGGGACTCCAGTGGCTCTGGGTGTGCATGAGGGCAGGGGGCTGGATGATTGAAGGAAAACCTGCCACCAGCTCAGCAAAATGAAACTCACAGCAGCAAGTGCTGTCACTTGGGTGTTTGCATACATTCCAGTAGGAGCTTGAACAATGAACAGCTGAGTTTGGAGTCAATAAGACAAGATTGGGAATGTCGTGATGTCCATTGGCTGAGAAAGCAACCATTTCTTTCTTATTTTGTTTTCATTAAATATTGCATTGCTCTTGAGTTCTGAAAGATAAGTGTTTACACCTTTTCACTGCACACTGTATTAAATAGGGGTTTTATCTGTCTGATCACTGAAGGAAACAGACCTGGGCTTCTCAGGGACTTATGTAGAACTTCTCAGTTTTGTCAGACGTGCCATGGAAATAATCAAGGTCTTGTTATCCATGAATTTTCCACAGATAAGAAGGAGATACAGCTGCCAAGTCTGCTGGCTACAGCTGTTACCCTGCCTAGAAGGTACAGTTCATAAGAAGAGAAAGGCAGGCAACTCAAAAGGCTTGCTATTGCAAGTACTAAAAAGTTTGTTCCATCCATGGACGTTGCTTGACAATTATAAAATTCTTTTTTATAGTGAGTGTTCTTGTTTGGCTTTTTGGTGGGGTATTTTTGCATAATTAAATGTTTCACTGTATAATACTAGTCAAGTGGGAACTGTGGCAATAAAAGGTTTATGATGCCAAAGGATTTTCACAGCACTGATGCAGTCAGTTCCAAAAGGCTGTGAAAACAGAGACTCCTCCACAGTGCAATTTAGTTCAGCCTCTCTGTATGCTACAGGCATTACATAGAACATTAGCTTATAAATATTTGAGAAGGCCAGGTTGGATGGAGAAATATGTTGGCCCCATCAGCAGCCAGATGTGTTGTCCAGAAGCAAAAGCCATTAACAAATGCTCTTCAGCTATTGGCACAGAGATTCTTTCAACACCTAGGGAGCATTACACTGAGACGATCCCAGCCTTCCATGACTAGTGTTAGCTTTGTCCTTGGCTAAAATGAAAATGGTAAATTATGAGCCAAAAGCTCTTCAGGGGGCTGTCTCACATCCCTTCAACCCCAACCAAGGTGTCTTTCAGCTGTCTTTGAAATGAGGAAACAAGCAGATTATCACCAGCACTAAAGTGCTACTTTTTAATACTTCACTGCTCATCAGCTCTGGTCTGCTCCAAATGAAATATTAAACCAAAAAGCTTAAACCATGGTGTGAACAGGACCAGGCTAGAGAGATGCTGTGCTGAATAAATGCATTTTAACATCCAAGAGTGGTGGGAGGTGGCTTGGGAGCATAAATATATTTGATTGTGACAGCTAGGCTGATAAGCAGTAACTCATTTACTGGTGAAAACTTGCCTTCCTGAAGTCCCATATCCCTTTCTTTCTGGAAGTTTTACAAGTACTAACTTTAGTGTCTTGTCCTCAACGTTGATGAACCTGAAAGGTTCCTGTAAGATCACAAGGATGGGTTTCCTTTGCCTTGGTCACACAGAACAAGAAATTTCAATCTGTCAATGCCACTTCAGTTACAGTGGGGAATGGCATTGCTCCCCTCGTCCTTTCCTCCTAATACCTGCAGATTCTGAACCAGCTGCTGTTCATCTGCCTGGGGACCACAGCCCAGGGATGAAGGAATTATCCCCAAAAGTCTAGTTAGTCAATGCTGCACTACAGCTAAGAATATTTTTTGTCAGGAGATGCTCTACCCTAGTCATTGGACTTGTGAGAATTACAGCTGTGTCTGAAGAGTCTGTGCAGAGATATATTCATAGCTCTGGAGTGGATAAAGTTGCCACAGTTACAAGGAAAGGAAGACTGAATCTCATAAATGTGAGAGGCTAGATTTGGTCTCTCCTGCTGTGACAGTTGTTGCATAGTTTCAAAATTCAGTGATGTTGGGGCATTCCTCAGATCCTACTGGGAGCACAACTTCCTGACTTGCTTAAAAGAAAAAAATTATGGAGAAAGGGTAAAAATTAAGAGCCACAATGAAATGTAGCACATTCTTTCCTCCAAAACTTCTCCTTGTCTGGACCAATCCTGAAGTCAGGTCCAATTGTTCAATTCTCAGATAGTTTGCCATATAATGAAAATAAGCCATAATATAAATCTTTTTTTTTATGGTTTTCATCCTCAGATATTCAATTTGATTAGCTACAGCTAATAATTTCAACATTTATGCCACAAATGTATTAAAAACCTGGGCTGGTTGATCTAAATCAAAACATAACCACCATTGGAATGGCTGAATCGCCTAAGAATAGCAGCACAAATGCCTTTAAGAATGTTTTCTGTTTATTTTGTTTTAAAAAGGTGATGGTTAACAGCACATCTTCCACACCTGACATTTCAACTCCAGATGGCCAGCAGCTCAGAGGTGTTGCTGACTGGGACTCAGCAGTTCCTAGATGAGAATCTCTCATCCTGTGTTTAAAATACACGCTGTAATGAGCAGGACAGTCTCCCCTGCTCTTCAAAGCATACAAAAATGAAAATCACAGAATAGTTTAGGTTGGAGAAGACCTTTAAGGTCATGAAAGACCTTGCAGATCACTGCCTCTCAGCACCCGGTGGTGGCTGTGCCTGCCTGGCTGCCCTGCAGGCACAGAATGAACATTTCTTCCCAAACAGAGCCAGCTCTCAGTGCAGCCGTGAGATGTCAGCACAGACCACTGTTTCTGTGCAGAGCTTCCAGAGAGAAAAGGTCTCTCAGTGAGAGCATTCACGGTGATTAGCACCAGTACAAACGCTGGAGTGGGATGTGACCCCCAGGATAAACAGTGAGCTTCCAAAACTGGGTGTTACAGGGATACAGCTGCTGAAAACCCCGGCAAAAAGGGAGGGCAAAGTTTGAGGGCCTCATTAGGGTTAAAGCGGATGTGTAAAGCAGAGAAACCTACTGCAGTAAAACAGCACTATAATGCTTTAGCAACAGGAAAAAAATGCAATTTTTGCAACTTAACTAGAAGGCAATCCAGTCATTAAAGACCCAGGGATACCTAAAACTCTAGGCAGAACCTGGCCTTCAAAGCAGGTTTACCTGAACAGTTTTTCAGAACACCTGACCAAATTCCTGTGAGCTCCTTGTTTCTGGGCTGACAGCTGTGCCCACTTAGAAGCACTGGGGAAGCTCTCTTGAGCATGGTTATATCAACTCTGGGGACAGCTGGACTCTCTAACACAAAGCCAGAGCATTTATTCTAGCCTTTTTTGTCCTGAGATGGGGCAATTAAGTCTGTTAATATGGAAATTACAGTTAGGAGGCCAGGGGACATGGGGGTTTTATTGATATATCTTGGCTAACTAGGCACTGCTTCACTGCAAGGAATTTACAAAAGGAACCAGAAAAAAGGATATATTTATTTATGAAGCAGGCTCAGATTTTTTCTTCAGATTTTGATTTTTTTTTTCTATTTTAAATAGTTGAAATTATTGAATTTCATTTGCAAAACAGTGCAATCAAGTGCTAAACTTGTTTGGTCTCTAACCTGGAATGCTTCTCCATTTGGAAGGAGGAAACTATGAACACAGTCAATTGAGTTGGATTGGTTTTGGTGGCAAGGTTTTTGTGTTGGGAGCTGCAGGGTGGTTCCAGTGAGAAGCTGCCAGAAGCTCCCCCAAGGCCAGTGGCTCCAGGACAGACCCAGCTCTGGCCGAGGCTGAGCCCAGCAGGGCCAGGGCAGTGCCTCTGGGATGGCAGCTGTAGGACTGGGGAAGAGCAGCTGTGCAAGGACAAATTGCAGCCTGAGAGCAGTGAGAGCTGTGAGGGGCAGCTCTGCAGAGCCCAGGGAGGGCAGGAGGTGCCCCGGGACAGAGCTGAGGTTCCCCTGCTTGTGTTCCCTTGCAGTGCCCATGGAGCTGCTCTGGGATGCAGAGATCACCTGGAGCTGTGCAGGACCCACAGCAGAGCAGGTGCATGCCCCAAGGGGGCTGAGATCTCTTGGGAAACCCGTGCTGGGGCAGAGTCCTGGCAGGACCCCCAGAGAGGAGCCCAGCTTTATTGGCAGGGTTTGTGACCAGCAGGGACCCCATGCTGATCAGCATGCAGCCCATGGGAAGAGCTCACATTGGAGAAGTTCATGGAAGACTGTGTCCTTTGGGAAGGATCTGTGCTGGAGCAGGGGGAGAGTGTGAGTGAGCAGTCTGTTCTCTGAGGAGGAACATGTTTCACAGCAATGTGTGACCAGGCTGAACCCCCATTCTTTGTCCCACTGAGCCATTCAGGGGGGACAGGAGGTAGAGAATTGCATAAAGTTAAGCCTGGAAAGAAGGGAGGGGTAGAGAGAATGTGTTTTTAGATTTGGGTTTACTTCTCATTCTCCTATCCTGATTGCTAATAAATTAAACTGATTTCCTCAAGTTGAGTCTGTTTTGCCTATGACAGTAATTGGTGAGTGACCTCTCCCTGCCCTTATTTGTCCCAAACTCAGTAGATTTTCTGTCCCCTGTCCGGCTGAGGAGGGTGTGCTAGAGTGACTTTGACAGGCACCTGGCACCCCACAGGACCAGTGGATCAGTGATAACAAATGCTGGGAGCTCCTTTAGCTAAAGGAGTGTCCAAAGCAGTGCTGTGCCCCCTGGCCATCAGAGGTGGGGACACAGAAACTGCTCAGGAGCCAGCTTGGGGACAGCACAGACACACACTGAATCCTTGAGCTTTCATGTCTGCATGACATTCACCAGCATGTATATCTCCACATTTTTCACACTCAAAGATTCTCCTATCCTCCTGTGCCACCCCTCAAGGAAGTCCTTCAAGTCCTGCCTGGTGTTGGGCAGCAGCTGTGTGCACTCTGCCCCCTCACACAGTGATGCTCTGCTCTGCACATCTGTTGTTTCTTCACTTTTGATGTGGCAAATTACCAATGAGTTTGCAATTCACCAGAAAGTAATGGGAGCAGCCTCTGTCCTCATCACAATGAAGTATTTTGGGGGAAACACAGCAAAGAACATGGTATTAAATGAACATTAATTTCAGTAAGAGGAAGAAGCTGATAAGGTAATTTGTTTCAAATTACATCAAGTCCTTTCTAGGATGCTTCCTCTTCCCAGTACAATTTTTCAAAATGTTCAATGCTAATTTGACTATTCCAAACCATCTTTTGTTCTTTGTATTCAGAAGGAATTTCAGAGAAATTCAGGGGTTATGCAAACATTCAGGAGCAGAAGATACTCTTTATTACCATTGTGCCAGATATTGCAGGAAGCCAGAATGAGAAATTTAGGAGAGCCATGGAAATGAGAATTGCTCTAATTCAATAACAGATTCATTTGCTTTCTAATTAGATTTGATCACTTCAATATTTTATATTGTAGCAGTGTAAATATCTTTTAAATATCTATCAGATCTGACACAGGAACTTCAAAAGCATAATAAAAACAGCAGAATAAATTTGTAGAAAAAGTTAAAGAAAAATAAATATCTTAGTTCTTTCATGTCTTGGTAAGTAATTCCCACTCTGAGATGTTATTTTATTTAATTTTACAGCACTCAAAACCACTTTAAAAGAACACCTGTAATAAATATTCAAAAAATAACTGAGATAATATTTTACTGTTGCAGCTTACAGTGATGTTTGAATAACATCAAATTGCATTATAAACAGTTTCACCAGCACCAAAACAGAGAATTGCATTTTACATAATTCACTTAAGCACATGGAATTTCGACTACAAAGGATTTTTTTCTTACACTTCTTATAGAGCTCATTTGGTATACTTTAACTTGTAAAATGTTTCAATTACATGGTCCCAACATAAGGCAACATGGAAAATACCTGAAAACTAAGAATTACAAAATTATACTGGCTAGTCACAGAATTTCTACTGCTCAGTCCATTCAGGATTTTGAGCCTTATTTAATTCCTGATAACAAGCAAGATCTGACAAATAAGGTCTTAGCCCAGGATTCAGAAATTCTGGTTTCTTATGACCTTGGACAAGTTTCCTGGCTCAGTTCTCCATTCACAACATGGAATTAAAATGCTTCCTTCTATCTCCAAAGACTGGCAGCTCTCAGGAGCTCCCTTCCACTATTTTTTCATCAAAGAATTGGTAATTTGGGACTAAGATTAGAGCTGAGCTCGGTAAGAGTGGATGTGCAATCTTTAACACAGGACACACTGATGAAATTGTTCTGGTGTTTAACAGAGGTAGGTGAATGATGCCCTTTGTGCTGCTGGAGAATATTCAAGGGACTTGCCCAACAACAGAGTGCCTGACAGCTCCTGAGTCAGTCCTGTTCTGCAGTGTGCTGAGGGCCTCCAGAAGTACATGATCTCACAGAAATGGAGTGGAGCTCTTACCACATTCAAGTCTCTATTCAGCACAGCAGTCAGGGAGAAATTTCTTCAGTAATTTCAGTGGGCACTGAAGTAAATGTCCTCTTAAATGCTACTAGCCGGAGGAAAAACTAGGTTGCTTGGCACCCAAAATGAAATTCATGTGTCCTGCATGTTCAGTTCACTCAGCAGTTTCAGCACAAGACAAACATTCTAGCATGCGTGTGCACAAACTTCATGAAAAAGAAGCATCATCAAAACTGCAAAGTGGAAACTGGAAAATACATCAGATACATCTGCATTGCAGAGTTGAAGAAGCAGCTAGTAATAAGCTGAAGAAGAGAAGTATGTAGCCTGATCATTGAGAGACTGGGGCTGTATCCAGCAGTTAGTAAAAACATCTGGAAAACAGCTGTACCTTTCTCTTGCTGTGCACTCACCACTGCACTGCACTCAAGAACTTCAGCACCACAGCCACTACCATCTGCTGGACTGCAGGATCCTGGAATGGCTTGGGTTGGAAAGGATGTGAAATATCATCCAGTTCCAACCTTGGCCCCTGTCCCAAGTCCCTCTCCAGCTCTCCTGGAGCCCTTTTAGGTGTTGGGAGGGGCTTTAAAGCCAGAATCTTCTCTTCTGCAGGCTGAACAGCCCCAGCTCTCTCAGTCCACCTCCAGAGCAGACGTGCTGAGTCCTCTCAGAGTCTTCATGGCCCCCTCTGGACTCACTCCAACAGGTCCACATCCTTCTCAGAGCTCTCAGGAGGAACCAAAATCTGGCCTGAAAGGTTCTCTGAGGCACTTTGCTGAGACAGCAGAAAAGAGAAAACAAAGCAAGAAATCTGCCTTGTCCTAAGCAACGAATGGAGATGTCTGATGAGCCACCAGCTGAAATTATTCTGGAAATACAAACACTGCAATGCACTTTCTTCTAAGGACACAAGCATTTCCTAATTGACAACACCTGGAATGTTTTACTGATTTACTCCATCTCTGTGTTTTGTAATCACCTGTGAGGAAAAAGGCTTGCCACAGCTGACAAGACACTCAGCCTTGCCACTCTTTTTACCCTAGTGACTAGATGGACCAAGTAATCTGAATTTTGAGGCTCTGCAGGGCTCTGTTGGTGCAAAGGCACCTGCTGCTCATAAAGCCTGCTCATGCTGCCGATTCAGACCCACGACTCTAGCTGCCAGCAGAACACGGCCCCAGTGAGCACTTCTGCCACAAAGGAGATCCAGACTAGTGCCAGGGACCAGCCAAATCTGATATCGATTTCCACCAGGAGATCCTTGCTCCTCAGGAGGCAAACAGCTTCTTGGAAGGCAGCAGCTGAATATGCAATATAGACACTGATCCCTGTGAGGGTAACAAGAGCTGAAAAGAGAAACATGTTCAGCTACTTAGCAGCCACTGAAGAAATTAAAAACAATCAGTTGGATATGTCTTAGGGCCTCTTTGCCACTCCTTCCCATTCTAGCCAGGCCAGATTTACAGATTGTCTTTGAAACCTAGCTGAGGTTGGTGAGAGGGAAGTAAAGGCATGGTTATTTGTGTCCACTGAGGGTAACGTGATCCCATTGTTAGAGACTGAATCACAGCAGCAAGCCTCCCACAATAAAAATTGAGTCCTATTACAGATTTCTAATGCATGTGCATCTCTGTTTCCAGAACTGTATTATAATGTATCCTGATTCCTCACTGCTGAGCACCATGCACAGTTGTTTCCCTGTATGCAAGAAAGCCCACAGAGACACAGATTCTTGAATTTCAGGTCACTGAATTGAGGCTGTTTTCTGAGTATTGTCAGTTTTGAGTGTTTACTGTGAATTTGTTGGTCTTTACTACCACCTTCCACCAAGTGTTGTGCTGTCATGACTATCCATCACTTCCTAACACCTGAGTCAAAGACATCTTTGGGACAGATTAAAAATAAATTAATAAGGGCACTTGAACAAGGAGATAGATGTTTTCAGAATGAAAGGACTGTTAAAAATGTAGGGAGTGGAACACCTGGAACAGGTACACACTACTGTCTGGCATCCCAGTCAGTCAAAGGACAGGTACTGACAGAAATCACCCTTTACTGCATCAGTAGCAAAAAACCAGTAACAAGGCCCCAGATAAAAGGACTGCACCCCAGGGAAAGTAAATACTGAAACACTTTCAGGATAAAATAGTGTCTTGGTTGATTATGAGGGAGAAAAATTTGGTATAGCTTTCTGTTAAATTGCAGTCAGTCTTGATGAGTCTGCCTTTTTGCCAGAAATATATGTTTGATTAGAGGCAAACCAAGACAGAAGAGTATTGGGTTATCCACCAGTCCAAATTCATACTCATATTCCCAATTTTAACCATCATATGGTGCCTGTACCTAGTCCTCTGCAAGGAGGGGGGGAGGAAATTGCTTTGTACCTTTCATCAGCAGAAATAGCAAAGACTGATTTGTTGACATTTTCAACAAGGTGCACTGTGATTCCCCTTTCTAAAAAATGAAGAAACATATAGGATGTCCTGACATGTGGAACATAGTTCTGAAGGGTTAAAAAACCCCACATTTCTGGAACAGCACCTCCAAATATCTCTTTCTGCTGAGACAGAACTATCTAATGAATACACAACTTTGTGAATTTGAGTGTCCTACAAAACTGTTCTGTGCATCCAGGCAGGGCAGGATGGGGAGCTGGTCTCAACCAAAGGCCACCCTGCAGGTCGTTCATGTTCTCCTGGGAAACTGCAGCAGCTGCACCCCCAGAACATCCTCAAGCACCCCCTCCTGACACTGCCTCTGATCCCTTCCCCTCCTGACACTGCCTCTGCTCCCTTCCCCTCCTGACACTGCCTCTGCTCCCTTCCCCTCCTGTCACTGCCTCTGCTCCTTTCCCCTCCTGTCACTGCCTCTGCTCCTTCCCTCCTGACACTGCCTCTGATCCCTTCCCCTCCTGTCACTGCCTCTGCTCCTTTCCCCCACCTGACACTGCCTCTGCTCCCTTCCCCTCCTGACACTGCCTCTGCTCCCTTCCCCTCCTGACACTGCCTCTGCTCCTTTCCCCTCCTGTCACTGCCTCTGCTCCCTTCCCCTCCTGACACTGCCTCTGCTCCTTTCCCCTCCTGTCACTGCCTCTGCTCCCTTCCCCTCCTGTCACTGCCTCTGCTCCCTTCCCCTCCTGACACTGCCTCTGCTCCCTTTCCCCTCCTGACACTGCCTCTGCTCCCTTCCCCCACCTGACACTGCCTCTGCTCCCTTCCCCTCCTGACACTGCCTCTGATCCCTTCCCCTCCTGTCACTGCCTCTGCTCCTTTCCCCACCTGACACTGCCTCTGCTCCCTTCCCCACCTGACACTGCCTGTGCTCCCTTCCCCTCCTGACACTGCCTCTGATCCCTTCCCCTCCTGACACTGCCTCTGCTCCCTTCCCCCACCTGACACTGCCTCTGCTCCCTTCCCCCACCTGACACTGCCTGTGCTCCCTTCCCCCACCTGACACTGCCTCTGCTCCCTTCCCCTCCTGACACTGCCTCTGCCCCTTTCCCCCTCCTGACACTGCCTCTGCTCCCTTTCCCCTCCTGTCACTGCCTCTGCTCCTTTCCCCCTCCTGACACTGCCTCTGCCCCTTTCCCCTCCTGACACTGCCTCTGCTCCCTTCCCCTCCTGTCACTGCCTCTGCTCCCTTCCCCTCCTGTCACTGCCTCTGCTCCCTTCCCCTCCTGACACTGCCTCTGCTCCTTTCCCCCTCCTGTCACTGCCTCTGCTCCCTTCCCCTCCTGACACTGCCTCTGCCCCTTTCCCCCTCCCTGTCACTGCCTCTGATCCCTTTCCCCTCCTGTCACTGCCTCTGCTCCCTTCCCCTCCTGACACTGCCTCTGTTTCCTCTCCCTCCCTGCAGCCTGCTTCACTCCTCAGTGGGGTAATCATGCCTGGCACTTCACAGCTTTTCATTTTTCACTGACTATTTGGAGCAGTTTTCCACCAGCCTTTTCAGTGAATACAGCTGTCTGCTGTTCTGTGGAATTAGAACTTGCTCTTCTTTTCAGGAGACAATCATAATGGGGGATGGTTGGTCTGTGTTAGAGCATTTCAGACTAAAAAGCTCAGGCAAGGCTTTGAGACAGCAGCATTTGCTTCCAACAATCTCTTAGCATTTTCTTCTTAAAAATAGGACTGTATGAGCTGTTGATGAGATCCAATTCTGAGGATCCCTTTTCTGTCAGGAAAAAATTCTGTTTTAAGTTACATCGTGAAACAGCACTGAAAGCCTGTTTGGAACAGAAAATGCAGATTTAAACACAGTTTTTCTACTTTGACAGAATGCTTTTAGGGTTTTTAATTCATAAATTACTTTCTAAAACACAGTGGGTTTGGATACAGCAAAAAAGAAAAAAAAAGAAGTGTAAAAGCATTTTACTAGCTTCAAATTGAAATGTTACACTCCAACTAAAATAGCTTTTGTGAGTTTCCTTTTGTGACCCACAGGTTGGGGCCTCCACTCTAGACCAAAACTAGCAGTGAGGCTAACCCAGAAATGCCTAACAAGACCCTTTGCAAGAGCTCAATGCAAATACCTTTTAAAAAATATCATTTTTTTAATAGTTGCAAAATCTGTGCAACCCTACAATTTAGTAATTCCACAGTCACTTTTCCACCACCCCATTACCCCATAAAGAATTTGTGCACCGTGCTGAGAAGTTATTAAATCTTTTATGTTAATGGGCACAGCAAACACAGACTGTTCAAAGAGTGATTCACCCCACAAGGAGGAATATTTGCCTTTCCTAAGTAGATCTATTCCTCAATCAGGACCCCAGCAGACAGCAGGTAAATGAACACCAGCATTATTCTGAAAGCAAATTCCAGCTTGGCTTTTACTCCCTGGGAAACAAAGTGGTGTTTCCCAGATACAACCCTCTTGTTATCCAAAACAGTTAGGCCAGGAGTTTGGTTTAGTACCTCCAAAAATGAAAAGCAGTCCCGTCATTAGGAGCAGTAGGTAAGCCCTGGCAAGAATACTGATGAATCCAGTCATTCCTCCAAAAATCATCAGTATCAGGCTGAGGGGCATCAGGATGACAAATGTCCCATGCATGTCTGAAGAAAAATGAAGAATGTTAATATTTTAATATTTTATTATGGTGTTAGTGGATGTACCAGTAATTATTAAGTGCAGAGCCCCTGATCAGGATCAAAGCCTCATTGTGTGCTGCACAAACAAGAAATTGGACAACCCCTCGGGTTTTCAGTGCAAATCAGCAGGACAAACATATGGTATGCATGAAATGGCAACAAACAGAACAAACCCTCATAGGATCACAGCCTGTGTTTCAAACAGACACCACAGATATAGAGGATATGTCCACACAGATATTTATGTGCAATTAAACTGCTCTCACCACTTGAGGTGATGTACTGCATACCAGGTAGGCACTGGCAACCTTAATAAAAAGCAGCCCTGTTATGTGAATCACACTTCTCTGCTTGGAGGTGAGACCCAGCCATGGTTTGATTAAGGGTTTCTCTTCTGTCACGTGTGCTCTGCTGCACTGATGTAGCAAATTGTTGACCTTTTCCTTTGCTGCAAGTGACCATCAACTAGAGGGAAATTTTCCCATCCAGCTCTGTCACTTTTTTCTACAGCAGCTTCACTAAGTGCATTAACCTATCCTGCTTGCTTCCTCCCATGCTAAATGTTTTACATTAGTCTTCCTTGATCCCTATAACATTTTAATAGCTGTGCAAACAGAGGGTTGCTATGTATTTTTTCTTATCACCCTGTTTTCTCCATCATAAACCATTATTGTGTCATTGTTCCCTCTGATACAATCTATCCACAACATTCAACCCAACCTTTTTTTAGAATAATAACCAAAGAAATAATTCCAGTATAAATTTGTTTCACACCAGAGTAAAGTGCAGAGTAACTGAGAAAAGAAAATGTAAAATGTATATTCTGAAGAGGTCTAGGTTTCATTGTCTCATTTCATTTCACAGAGGAACAATACACCATTAGCTCAGGAAAAGAAATCACTTAAGAGTTCACAGTTGCTGTATGATCAAATGATCAATTTTTTCAAGTCACTGTAACTGCCCATGAATTGGATATACTGCATCTGCCACTGGCTGAGGATCCAGCTCATCCTCTACAGTGGCATTATAAAGATAAGACATAATTGTGTACATGTCTCTGTTCAGTTCCAGAAGCCTGGAGGGTTAGGAAGGGTCTGCATGGCATCAAGGCAGATATTGTTGATGTCTGTACTTGAGTAGAATGTGGTTTCCAGATATAATTACTTATTCTGTATAGCACAGAACATGCTAAAAAAAAAGTGACAAATTACAAAGTTTTGGGAGGTGACCATTTTCTGAGGGTTTTTTTTCTGCTTATTTACACTAGTTATTATATTTTCATATTCAATCCCACATATGCCCACATCAGGACCAGCTGATGCTCAGAAATCATGAATTCAACATTGTGCGTTGAAGAGAGCACTTTCCCTGTGAAATTCTAAAGCTGAGGACACTCCCTGGGCCTTCCTTCAGCAAAACTGGCCACGGCTGCTGTTCCTGGCTAAGAAACACAGACCTAAAGCAATTCTCAGTGCAAACAGCCAGATCAGTCTTCAGCTCACTGGAAACAAACCAGCATGTCAAAACAGCCTGCAAATCCTAGCTGAATTCCAAGCTGAGAAATAGCCATGGAACTGAGCTCAGGAGTTTTATGTGGTTAGAAGTTGGGGATGTGATGAAACTCGGTGTGACAGGGCAGAGATTGGGCACCCAATTCAGTTCTCATATTCTAGAGAGGCAGCAGCAGCATGAGTGTGGTCTTCAGCCACGTTTGAGCTTGCTGAGTGTTATTTGGTCTCATTTTGATTATTCCCCACCATTCTGACATCCATGTGTCCTCTTAGCTTTGGTCTTGCGTATAAAAGGTGAAAAAGCCTTGGGAGGATAAAATCCTGGGAGGATGCAATTAACATTTGAAAAGTATGAATGTAAGAATGGTGCAGCTCTGTCCTCAGACCTGGCCTTGCTGAGAGAGAACAAAAGTGGACAAGCTCTCTGCCTTGTGATTTTCCAGGTGTCCCTCACCAGTCCAATCTACTGCTAACAAACTCCACCTCAGCACAGCAGCACCTGCTTGCCATGTCTTTGACTTTTCTTGTCATTGTGTGATTTCAGCTACTGCAACACGTGGGCAAAACACAACTCTGAAGGGAAATTTGTGAAGGAAAAGGTAAAAAAACCATACCAGAGCATCCTTGGGAGTGTTCTAGATGATATTAATGATCTGCAACAACTGCAAAATCAGAATAACTCTGATTTTTATGCCCTCTTCAGTGAAAACATAGGGTTTAGAGATAGCTCAGCTGAAACCCACAAACCCCACTGTGATAGAGCCTTACTTTTCCTACCCACAGCTGGGATCACACTTCTCATTTTTTAAAATCAAATATTTAGTGAATTCTATTTGGTTAAATAGTACTTTTATAATCTCCAGTGTTCTAGTTCAATATCTAATACCCATTTGTACTACGAAATCTGCAACTGCCTGGGAAACTTATTCTAAAATGCTGCCATGGAAACAACTCAGGAATCTGAATTCATGCCATCTGGCATATGATATTATGACATTATATTCCTTGATTAGAAGAACAGAATTAGTTTATAGAAGAACATGACTTAAAATATCTTTACTGTTTCTGTCTTCAATAATCATCTGTGAAAGAAGTTAAAACATTAATTTTGCAGTCATTTAGTGTTTTTTTAGCTTCTGTTGAAATACATAGTCATGCATTGTGTATTAAACATATAACTGTCTTCATATTGATGAAATTATTCTAGTATTGGAAAAAATACCCACCCAAAATATTTTGCACAAGAAGAGGCATGTGCACTTTCTTGTAAAACAGAATTCAGTTTCCCACATCTACTTCTCAAGACCTGAGTTCTCTGTTAGTCCAGCGTGATATATCTAATGGTTTAATCTTGAAAATACTGAAACAAACCCATAAACTTTCAAAAACACTCCCTTTTTTGAAGCAAAAAAGAATCAAATTGCTTAATTGTAGTCACTGGAGTTTTACATTAGCTAGCCAAAGCTCTATTACCAGAGGTCTGGCCAAGTATCAGTAAGAATGAGACCTGGACTGTGTCCAGAGCTGAGAATTTGGCAGGCATTTCTAAATTATCACCCAACACAGTTGTTGAGGAGCTGTTTGTGAGGGAAATCTGTGGAATGGAATAGAATCACTGAGTGGTGTCAGAATTAACCAAGTGCAAGCCCAGCAGTTTTGTTAATCATCTCCTGTTAACATCCTGGAGCTTAATTGCTTCAAACTAACTTTGGATTTGTTTGTACAGCTTATAATAGCAAATAGTGCCTAGAAATCTGTAATATCACCTCATCAGAAGTACTCCAAATGGCAGTGGCTCAGAAGAGCTTAATTAAGGGCCTGTTTATCTTACCCATCAGTGACTACACAGCCAGTTAGAAAGACAAAAACCTCCAGCAGAAACAGAATCCTGGCAGTGGTTAAAACCAATGGGGCTGCTCCAGAAGGACTTGGCAAAGCCAAGGAAGAAACAGTGCACAGAAAAAGTCTGACCAGCTTGCTAGGAAAAAAGCAAGGAAACAACTTAGAAAACCAAGGAGAAACTGAAAGAACTCATCTGTGGCTAAATATGAGACTCCTGGGCTTGGGCCACAGGGACAGGAAGGCTGGATTCCCTGCTGCTCAGCAGAGAAAAGGGGATGGAGGAGGATTGCTCCCAGAGTTAGGGATCTGCAGGATGATTAGACAGGCTCTGGTCTGTGTTACACATTTTGGCTTCGTGTTTTTCTCAAAAAAATCTCTGAGCTAAACAGAAAGACCAATTACATGTAGCAGAAATAAAATTATGCTAGACCTGGAGCAGGTGGCACTGACAAAGCCTCCAGCAGCAGGAATGGGCAGAATGATGCATGTGAGCAATGCATCACACTCTGCTGCTGTGGTACCAATGAATCTGAAAACAAGAACATTCATCAGAACTTGCCCATCGTTAGGCCTCAGCTGCAGTGGTGCTGAACTTATCTCAGATTTCTGTACATATTTACTGCCATATCTGCAGTAAGTACAGGAGCAGATGTTCACTGGCACATCTCTGAACTGTGCACTGTTGCTCAGAAACAGGTACACACCTACCAGATCAATTAAGCCAGAATTTCTATGTGCATCATTTGGGTCGGAATTCACTTGTCCTCTGAAATGGCTCCTGCTCCAGCCCCAGCTGTTTCCTTTTGGCAGCTTAAAACCAAAAGGAAATTTGCAAAGAACTGCAAATCCCTCAGGAAAAAACGTCAGGGATGTCAGGGTGGCTGAAGAATAGAGAATTCTTTATAACATTATAAACTGCAACTCAGTAAAAATAAGCAGGACCATGAGGAGTAGGGTGAAGTGGGAAAGCAGCTGATGCAGGACTGTTACAGGATCCACATGCTGTAAGGAAACCAGACAAGTTTATTTGTACTATTAAACTCATTTTGTTGAGGAAGAAACTAAGGAGGCTGTTACATTAAAACAACTGAGGTACCAGAGCTGCCTCTGCTGCAAAGATTGTTTCTCTGCAGGAAGCACCAACTTGTCTGCAGCCACATGGTTCCAGTTGCATTCCTGTCTAAGAAATAAAAAATAAGAATACTCTGGGGAGAATGCTTTAAGCAGTTGTGCATAGGCAGCTGCACACACCAGTCTTGATTTCATAACAGGAAAAACAACAGGAGTGGAAACCACATCCATTCAGCACTCATTTCTGGATGGGTCAGGAACAGAGGAGAGCACTAAAAATGGACCTGTAAAGGAAACCAACCACTGGCCATGTTGCTCAAGTCTCTGACAAAGATCAGGATTGCCAGAGGCTCAGTCTTGCCTTGTAGTCACCTATTGCAGATGGTTTGTGTGTCACACAAACAGTAAGAAAGACCAGCAGTTCCTCTCACATTATTTTTCATAATTCCAGGCCCAGCTCTGCAGTGCTGGTGGGACCCTGCAGGAGCTCAAGTGCAAAGCTGAGATTCAAGAGAAATTGTCTGGTTTTGAATAGAAATATTTTTCATTTTGCAAGGATTACACTGGTGCTGCCTTCAGCTAAATCTGTACTGGTATGTACTCATTATTAACAACATAGGCTTTGGTAAATGGAAAATATTTATATAACAAAAATATCTAAGAGCAACTTTTCATCAGTGTAACATGTTGAGGTTTCTTGTTTGGGTTTTTCATATCTTTTAAGAAATTCTTTTAGAAAGCTGAAGTTCTTGAGGGGGAAAGCTTTCTGCTGATTAACCATTTCTACTCAGCAGCTTCCCTCTTTCTGTGTGTGATCCTCAACATCTAGATCTGATTTTGGATGTTACATTCCTGCTGCTGGAAAATGGTGAAGCTGCTCAGAACTCGATGCAGCTGCCTTCAAAGTGACATCCTTATTTTGTCATTTAGAGTGAGATAGATTCAGCTCACCATGAAAAATGTTGCTCTTGCTGCTTGTCTGCCATAGCTGGCACAGGACGACACATGGCAAGGCAAAATAGCAGAGGTGTCTTTGCTGACAAATTTAAATTCTAAGGGGAATTTTCAGAGGGCTATCTTTAATCAAAGTAGTCACCAAGACACTCTAATAACTATCTATATTATATATAACCGTGTAATTATATATAACTTTCATTTTATTCCTGTTTGGACCAGAGGAAGGTGTACATCTCCAGTGAAAAAGAATTTTATTTATGCAGAACTTTCAGAAAACCTAGTGATAGGCAGTTGAGTGTATTTTTGTTTAAACAATAGCTGATGTTTTAAAGAAATAAATAACTAGGCCATAATGAAATCTGTAATGGGGAAATATTTTATCCATCATGGGTTTGAGGGGAAGAGAGGGTATACACTGCATGTTCAGCTGGAGGGAGTGGTAAGAGAGAAATGGAAGGCTAATGTAGAGGAGAGAGTGTGTTTGTGTCTAATCCATTAGATGAGTAGCTCCTGTGATGTGAAAATACATCACAGTCCCAGGTTCAACAAGCCCTAGGTAGCCTGGGTAATATTGCTGCTAGCACAGGATTTTAACTCGTGCACCCAATTATTTTAATTTGCCAGGAGCTCGATTTGAAGTGCACAATAATCCTAAAAGGAATCTGCTGGGATGAATAGGGGAGATATTGGAAATGGGGAGGAAAGGACTGTGGAGGCTTTTCATTCTCTAATGAAGGGTTTGTCTTCTGGCTGTGCCCAGCACTTTTGTTTCTATTTAGGCCCAGCTCCTTGTGCTCACATACAGATTTTCTCCCATCTCTTTGGCACTCGTGTCTAGGTGAGACATGCTGGGAAGTGCATTCAAACTCTGAAAAATGAGGGGTGTGACCAACGTGTTACTGAAGTGCCTGCTTTAGGAGACAATCCTTTAAAGTCTATTTAGGAATAATCAAAAAGAAACATGTTTGATGTTGCTAGAGCTCATGAAATTCAGTGCCAATCAAACAGTGAGAAATACATGTGTACAGCTAGATGGAATGAGATTAAACCCATGTGACTGTGCCTCACAGACACCTTCATAGGCACACACAGAAAAAAATGTAATTGTTTTTGAAGTAACCATTCAGACCTGTGCCATTAGCTTGTTTGCCACATATAGTAACAGGTGAAGAAACTGTTGTAACTACACTGTAATCCATGATCACAGAACTTCCCTCTAAAATTCATGTTAAAATGTGTTGCAGATGAAGATGGTTTGCCATGATCTGCCTAAATATGATTCAGTGGCCATAGTCAGAAACATTTAAGAGTGAAGTGTAAGGCTGATGTACAAGGTACCATCTCAGGACTTGATGAATCTAGATGTCACTTAGAAATATCTGTATTTCCTAAAAGGAAGAAGTACTGTCATGGTACTTTCTATGTTCAGCTGCTACTGCTGACAATCTGTAGACTCACCACACTGACACTGCATTGAAGCTGAGCAAAAAAATCAAAAAAGTTGACTCATTAGAGCATTCCAGTCAAACCTAGCAGGTTCTTTCAATTGAAGTATCTTTGATTTCTTCTCTCATCATTTTTAGGCAGACAGACTCTGCCTGTTTATAATAAAATATGCAGGTGTCTTTGCAGACCTGAAGTCTTTTTCCACGAACATAAAAATAGTACTTGATGTGAAAGCAAGAGAAAAAAAATTCTCCAAGGCCCAGAAGAGTGTGTAAACATAATTATTAATCCAATTTTTATTCATATCCACTATTTTCTTACGCTTCATGACTCACAAAGAGCCATCATTTGTTTCCAAGCCAACACCATTTTTATAACCAAAAGAGCATTGCTTTTTTGGTTTTGTTTTGCTATTTAACTGAAGAGCTGCAATCTCTCACCTGAGAAAAATAACAAATGTATCTTTTGCAAATACGCACACAAGCTTTGAAAAGCAAATGGTTTCATCCTGAAATGTTGGACTGTCACCAACATAACAGTGGACGTGCCAACACCTAAAACATGATCAGGCAGGTTCAGTTAATGCTGACCCCTCAAAGGCTCGAGTGGTCCAGCAGAAAATCACTTCCACTGATTTCAGTACCATCGAGCAGCTACTCTGTTTGGAGCATGGAAGATTAAAGGAATGGCAATTCCCATCTGAAAGCACAGACAGACATCCTGGGCTGTAAGTCCTGAGCTGCTGATGTGTTTCTATGGCTGCTTCAGCAGCTCACTGGGATCTGATTCCTACTGCACAGCCCAGTACAGCTGTGGCACAGCCCCAGCAGCACCTGCACCTCCCAGGCTTCCTTTGTGTGCTGCACCTGCAGCTGGACCACGAGATGCTGCTCCAAGGAGCTAAAGACACTTTAAGCCTCTCTGGAGCCCAGGGAATGGCTGATTTTGAGGAAGAGAGTTCCATTTCTAGAAACAGGGCAAATACATGTGTTCTGCAGAGTCAGGAAGAAGAGGTGAGTAAATAAAATTGCAAAAAGCAAGCCCATACATGAGGGTGTGTGAGGAAAGGATTGTGTCAAATATATGATGCAAAGGTAGTAAATCATCTTGTAGGAGATGCCTGTAAGTGTTTGAAAATGTTCAGTTTGGACTTCTTGAAAATATTCTGGCACTGACAAATGAATCTAAAGAATAATAACTAAATATATTACAATCTTAATGGTTTTGGACATGATGTTCTTCAAAGATTTTGAACACTGCTTTTGGTCATTGATTTATTTTCTTAAATTCTCACAAATTTAAGTATTTTATCAGTACCAGGAATCCCACTGAAATGCTAGAAAAGTAGTTTTGTTAAAGCTTAGTTTAAATGTTTAAATGCTTAAGCATTTTCAGTGATCAGACTCCCTTGAGGTAATTGTGGACACTTTTGTTTTTTATATTTAACAATTGTGTACATCCTGTGCCATTCCAATCAGAGAGGTTTTGCTCCTGTGGAAGAAATTAGCAGAACTTATCATCAAATAGATGGTTATTTCAACAGTAAACACACTTGAAGACCACATGCAGTGACAGACATTGTACAGAAGCAGAGTCAAAACACTTTCTCAGCAAATTCCCCCTCTGAATCAGGAATGATTCCTTGTAAGTTTCCGGGCAGGGAGGGAAGGCTGGATGGAAATATAAAATAACAAACACTACTCACACAAAAGCTGTCTGTGTGATTCGGTGATGTTTGCATTCTCATGCCAGAAGGGGTTTATCAAAGGGTAGCATTCACTCCTCACTGTTACAAAAAGGGGAAAGACAATGAGGAAAAAATTACACTATTATATCTGTTTGTTATATATATATATTTATATTGCAAGTGCATATAATTTATATAATACCAGCTGCTTCTAAAACAGCCATTCCTAGGTAGGGAAGGAAATGAGAGGATTTTTAGCATGCAGCATCAGCTGCTCCCACGGGGCCTGACCGCTGGAGTCAACAGGGAAACATTTGCTCATTGCAATGGGGCTCAGTGCACAGCAAAGGGAGAATTCCTGTAGCCTGCTCCTTCTCCCTGCTCCTCTGGAAGCAATGTCCTTTCTTGCCTATGACAAACAGTACTTACTCCTGGCTTTTAAGAGTGGAACCAAAGCCAAAAGTTAAATGCCTAGCATGTAGATTAACTACATGGGGGAAATCCTATATATTGATATATAGGATTATAATAATCCTGTATTATGATACATAATAATACTTATATTTAAATTAATTGTATTGTGTGTAGTGTTTGTATTTCTATTCATTATATTATTATTTATCATTTTAATGGCTTTAACCCAGAACTTTCACCCCTTAATTTCTTGAGCCAAATGAAAAGACATCTCCTTCCTTCTAAATGGTTAACGTTTATTAAATTATCTTGAATTAAAAGTTAATGTAAAATTAGGTTACAGTAGCAGAAAATTCGCTCTCCCCATGTCTCCTTCGGCGAGTGACAGGGAGGTATTGACAAGGCACTGCCCGCGGGTCCCGGGCACGGCCGGGGAGCGCTCGTCCCTCGGATCGAGAGAGCCGGAGCTCCGCGGGCAGGGGCACGGCCCCCGAGCCGGACTTCAGCGCCCCGATCCCCGCATCGCCATCCCCGCATCGCCATCCCCGCATCCGCACAGCCAGACCCCCGCAGATGGACCCCGAACCCAGACCCCTGCAGCTGCATCCCCGCAGCCTGACCGGCAGCCGGACCCCGCATCCCCACAGCCGAACCGCGCATCCCTGCATCCAGACCCCGCATCCCCGCACCCAGACCCCGCATCCCCACAGCCGGACCCCGCATCCCCACAGCCGAACCTCGCATCCCTGCATCCAGACCCCGCATCCCCGCACCCAGACTCCCGCATCCCCACAGTCGGACCCCGCATCCCCACAGCCGAACCTCGCATCCCTGCATCCAGACCCCTCATCCCCGCACCCAGACTCCGCATCCCCACAGTCGGACCGCGCATCCCTGCACCTGGAGCCCGAACCCCGCAGCCGCTCCCGCAGCCGGAGCGCTCGCTGCCCCGGCCCCGCGCACTCACCGCGGCAGGTCCGCCAGAGCCCCGAGTGCGAGCTGAGCGCGTCCGTGCCGTTCCGGGACGCCTCCAGCTTGGAGGCATCGATGATGTACCAGAAGTCGGTGGCGATGGCCACCACGAGGAAGATGAAGCTCGAAAGTCCCACCAGGGCCACGAAGAGGGAGAGCGCGCCCAAGTTAACCCTCATGGTGCCGCCGCCGCCGCGCCTCGCCCGGCCCCGCTCCGCGCAGGGGGCGCGCCCCGAGCCCCGCCCCGGCTGCTCCGCGCCCCCGGGCGGACCGGGCACCCCGAGGGCGGACCGGGCACCCCGAGGGCAGAACGGGCACCCCGAGGGCGGATCGGGCACTCCCGGGCAGACCGGGCACCCTGAGGGCGGACCAGGCACCCCGAGGGCGGATCGGGCACCCCAGAGGGCAGAACGGGCACCCCGAGGGCAGACCGGGCACTCCCGGGCAGAACGGGCACCCCGAGAGAAGAACGGGCACCCCGAGGGCGGACCGGGCACCCCGAGGGCAGAACGGGCACCCCGAGAGAAGAACGGGCACCCTGAGGGCAGACCGGGCACCCTGAGGGCAGAACGGGCACCCTGAGGGCAGACCGGGCACCCTGAGGGCAGAACGGGCACCCCGAGGGCAGACCGGGCACCCCGAGGGCAGAACGGGCACCCCCGGCGGACCGGGCACCCCGGGCGGACCGGGCACCCCGCGGCCCCACGGAGACCCCGCTGTCCCACGTTGCCCGCCCGGAGCCCCCGCGATGGATCGGGTGTGCCTCACGGGAAGGGACAGCGCGTCAAAACCACGGGCATGGGGCCGATCGCTCCGGAGTCTCGGGATGGGCTCAGCCCGGAGGGGACAAAGCTCCCGCGTTCCAAACAGCACTGTCTTTGAGGGGAGGAGGAAGCAGATGCCGAGGTTCGGGGAGCAGAGACACAGTTGGTGTTCCTGCAGCCTTTCTGGTGTATTTACAAAAGATTCCCTCTTGTTCTGTGCTTTCCAGATGCCGACCTCAAAAGGCCAGTTCTAACCTAATTTAAGAGGGGGTGTGAGAGAAGGCAGTAGCGTGGCATTTAGAGTGGCATTTACTGCCTGGTGCAGTGATGTCTGTACCCTGCTCGGGATCATTTTCCTGTCAGTGTCACCGATGGAGGGAAAGACACAAACTCCCTCTTCCAGAAACTATAGTTAGGAAGATGTTCATGTGTGAGCCCTAAAGCCACACTTCACCCAGCCTCCTGCTCATCTTCAGCCCGCTGAAATCTGTTGAGTAACAAAGTGAATTTCATTAATAGAACCTTGTTTTCAAACCCCAGGGAATTTACTCTGGTGTTTTACTGGATCTCTTCACTGGCATAAAGATACTGTGCAGGTAGGGTCAATGGGGCATCTTGTTTTCTTCCTTGTAATTCACTACAGGCCTTCCAGGGAATTGCTAAGTAACTCGGAGTAATTAAAAAAGTCATTCTCATTTATTTTCTGGCATGGACACTGGGCAGAAAGTGTGACATCATTATCCATCCATGGCAACAAGCTGTCGTGAACCAGTAGGGTTTCAGCAGTAGGATCAGTTAAAAAGAACATTTTCCTTGAGAGAGAGTGTCTAAATAAACACAGCAATCATCAACACTAGAGACCACATTTTGCTCTGCAAAACTACTGAAAGGTGTATATGACTGGGAATGTAATAGTCTTTATATTCAGGAATACACTGTTAAGTACCTAGGGCATTATTCTGAGCTCTTGTCATCTATTTCTCACATCTCCAAGTTGTATGTGTAATCTGTGAAAACGCCCCTGTAGTTCCACAAACCAGGCAGCTGCTACTTCCTTTGCAATGTTTGGGTGATACAAAGGTAAGAAAGCAAAGTGAAATATTTTGTTAGACTAACTGAGGCCATGAGACAAAATGAACAGCCCGTGGGGCACTAGTCTTAACTGGGATCCCAAGCTTGTCTTTTTTTTCCAACTACGTGTGCAGAGTTACTTGAGAGTTTAAATTAGCCCCACAAATACCATGTCTTAGCCAGAGGTTTTATCTGTTCTCTTCTCATAAATCTGAACCAGAGGCACTCATCCACCTGATTCATCACTCCCCTGCCACAATCGGCCACTGTCATCTCCCAGTTAAATCCAAGGGGAAACAAAGCATATAAAACTGCAGGAACATTTAACCCAGTTGGATACAAGCTGTTAATCAGGTGTTGTATGAGACGTTTATCAGTGATACTCTGTGTCTTGGAGAGTTTTTGTTCTAAGTTTGTACACGTGCTTATTTCTAGAAACATTATTAAATTATTAACATTATTAAATGATCTATTTTAGCCATCAAGATGTGCAAAGGCCCGTGTAGATTCTGTCTAGACTAACTTCACAGTAAACCTAAGTTAGAGCCTGCTAACCTCAGGTCCTATTTTTACCAGACTCTGATGACAAACATTTATATCAAGAGTAAATCG